>OZ007590.1:421389821-422035862 GCA_963931845.1 Maratus michaelseni
TTCACACCCTTTCTAATTATTTTTGATTTTGTGTTCAGATACGTATTCGATTGTTGACATGACGATTCAGTTCAAGAATCATATTTCCCCACTAACAAATTTCCCTTTAGTATATTTCATGCCGCCATTGAAAACAGCATGATTACGCGAATCATCCAACTTGGGCGTAGGTGGTAAATAACTGCTATTGAAACATATTTTTAATCTTTAAATTATAGTAAATAACTTTTCCGGTGTTGGCTTAAAAATATTTTTCTAAATGTTTCTCGGCGGTAGAAGATCGAATTTCGCGCAAATTACCTTAAGAATTCGCCTTATGTAGAACACAAATCAACAAAAAATGACAGGGATAAAGTTTTTCCAATAATGTCTGTTAAAATGTCAATACAGCAGTGTTGTCATTCCAACGAATGTATAATTGTGATAGATATTGTACACATTTCCTCCAATAAAATGTAATAGAAATTTCCGTCTTATTGAATCGCCCTATTCATGCTAAATTACTGCCATGAATAAGGGGAAAAAATGCTATTCTTTTTTACTGGTGGAAGTATGCACCGTTGTTAAACAGGCCCTGATTGTACATACATGTACAACATAATTAGTAGACATTTTTAATATAGTATGCTTGGTAGAGTTCGTAGAGGAGAAGAATTTTGTGATTAAAATACTGTTAAGAAATATAGGTGATCAAACAGAGAAACAGATGTCAGCTATTTGATTTCCACTAAATAGTATTGTTTCTCTTATTTAAACGGAGAATTTTACGGTTAAATAAGTAAAAGATTACTATTCTGAAATAATGGTACCAAAACAATAAGCACCTCAAAGCATTCTGATTTGCTATAACAATTTTTTTCTTTAAAAAAAAATTCTGTTTACTCCGCTGTGATAACGAACTGTGACAACGAAATTTTTTAACGACACCTTTTAAAAATTTTAGATAAATTTTTAGTAGTGCTTAAAATATGTTATGTGCAATGGAATGGTTCCTTCAATATCATAATAAAAAACAAGAATAAATTATAATTTTTTTGTATAAAAGTACAGTTTGATTGTCGTTCTCAAATGGAAGCGTAAGTAAAGTTTTTGCAAGGTTCGTACTAACTCCTTACCAGGAAAGCATGCCATTAGTGTAATAATGAAAGAAAATCTAAATAAGCAACAATCGAAAGAGCATTATGAAACGTGTTTTTTGGAGCATAAATCATTTGCCCTCGTATTCCCTTTATCGAGATATAAAGTCTTAAAAGTTGCTAATTTATTGATTTAATAGAATGGGTAGAGGAGTCGATAGGATTGAAGGAGGTGTCGTTAACGTTTTCAACGTAACAACATCCTCAAACTCCAGTCACTTGTCCATTTCCAGTTTAGTATTCCACAATACTCCGAAATGATTCGCCATACTTGTTGCAAGTCTGGGTTAGTTGCAAACTCCGGCATTTTCATTTGAAACGCCCTTGCAATTTTATTTTTCGCAGTAGGGTGATCATTGTAATCATTGCACTAGATTTAAGTTTATGAAATGCTCTTGGTGTCACGATTTTCTACGCTTAAATAAATTTTGGTTCGGTGCCATATTTGTTAATAGTATTTTTGGGGGGCTTTTTTTCATTTTTATATTATTATATCTAAATATGTTTTGTAATCCATATTAATCTGATTATTAAAATTTCTTAATCAAAACCACGCCTTTTCCCCCTTAATTAAATATATAAAATAGCAAACTTTAAGACTTTATATCTCAATAACGAGGAGACGAGGGCAAATGATTTATGTGTTAAAAACCACGTTTCCTAATGCTCTTTCGATTGCTGCTTACTTAGATTTGCTTCATACACTAAAGCGTGGGTTCCTTGTTAGAAGTTCCGTGGAGTTACCAGTGGCGTAGCAAGGGTGGGGGGTCCAGATGCTCTGGATACCAATAATTTTGTAAAGTTTTATTTGCCTTATGTAATCGGAGAACTTTCTGCGTTAATCAAGGCAAAGAAAACTTTACAACATTTCTGGTATCCAGAGCGTTTGGACACCCCCTCCCAGGCTACGCCACTGGGAGTTACTATTTCAAATTATAAATTTTCTATTTAATAATTAATTAGCAGATTTAGCAACCCCCTTATTGGAATCGCAGATTTTAAAATATTTTTCTACGATTAAATGAAGCGAAATAATGAAATATTTTCGTTGTACTGTACACATGTTGAGTGTTCATGCATTTTTCAGTTGTTTGTTTACATGAAAGAATCTATATGGAAGAAATATATCGCCACTGAATTGTCAAAGAGAAATATCACGTCAAAGAATCGTCAAATATCGTTAACGAAGCAAAAATATCAGTTGGCCTAAAATTTCTAAACGCGATTTTTGAACCACTTTTTTGTCTGGAGTCGAATAATATTACGAGTGTTTACTTTTACCATTAGTCTCTGCTTGCTTGCTTTTATTATTGTGTGCATGTAGTAAGGATACTATATGCCCTTACATTTACTACTATATATATTTTAGCATTTAGTAAAAAATAAATTTTTAAAATGGACGAACACCACTTCGCACAAAATCAAATATTGGCGCGAGAGCTAACAAACACACTATTGGCAAATATTATGAAAAACATATGTGGAAGCCAAATTAGTTAGAAGACAGGTATAGTAACACCAATGAGTTATGCATAGTTTAACGAAAGGAAAGAAAACTACAGTCGAGTTCGTTTAATACGAGCATGGCTAAAACGAGGACACGATTAAAAGGGGCAATTTGCAGCTTAAAAATAGTTCATAATTTAAAAATTATATTAACATTTGCACGCTTTTCTGCAAGTTACAAAAGCTGAATCTGGACTAATACCAACCAAACACAACCAATTTTCAACTTGAGTTTCGGAGAATAGTAGGGTAGAATGAGAAAATCAATTATTTTCGTATTGAAAACTGTCCTCTCTTAACGATAATATTTCCACATTATGACTGTACGTCAAAATGTAGTAATTTATCAGCTTCGCCAGCCAGAATTTCAGTTTTCAATGAGATTCCTCACCCAAGAAAAAGTAAAAAAATAACCCGAGGTCTTGGAAGGATTTAAGAAAGAATGGAGAGCTACACTGTAAAACCAAATTCCTGAAAAAAAAAACGGAAATTGTACTGGTAATCGTGACGCCAGTACTATTTCCGTATGTTAACGGAAAAAAAATCCGTGAATTCCAGGAAATTTTCCGTCGTTTCTGAAATATCTGTTTTTAAATTTCCGTTTTATAACATATATCTTCCGTATTTTTTAGAATTTTTTATAATGTTAAAATAAACATTATAAAAGCATAAAAAAAAGTTACTTCTCAAGAACAACCTTATAAAGGACAGATATACTGCTTTTTTTCTCATTTCTGAGTGAGTTTTTCGTAAACAACCAACCCTTGCCAAGATGAGAATCGAACCCGCAATCTTTCGCTTACTTAACCGGAGGTCCCGACCACTACGCTCAGACATGACATGCCAGTTACTCAAATGTTGCTACTTATTTCAGTTGCTTTTTATGATGTAAAAACTTGAAGGTTCCATGGATTTTTTTCAAGAGTTACAATGTTTTTAATATTTTATTTTAATGATTTTCAAATTTTGCTTTACTATTTGATGCCTTATAACAGATAAACCAGATAAATTTTAACTTATTATGTATTATGTGCGTAAAACATTGTATTAACAGACATTGTATTAAGTGTCATTGTATCATTGCATCCTTTTCTAATAGTACAACATTTTCTTTTTATATATTATATATATTTTTATTAAAAAGTATATGTTCAACATATACCTTTTTAAATTATTTGTCTGATGATCTATTTATCAATTCCAATAAAACAATAATTATCTGAAGGAGACTTATTTATTACATGCTATTAAAATAACTTTTCGTTGTCTCTTATTTTAAAAAACTTACGTAAATAAACAATTTTATAATAAATTAAATTATTATATTTGAGCTATGCTATAACTTTTGTGTACGGTTCTGTCAAACTGAATAGTTTTAATAATATTAAAACAAAAAATTGATTTTTAAAGATAATTTCGAAATTAATGATCTTGTGATAGGTAAGTTTAAATTTGGACTTCTTGATTTAGTTTAAATTAATTTTGTTTAATTTATAAAATTATAAGCTAAAGAAATAAATTATAAAGTTAATAAAATTATAAACTTCATTTTTATAAAAGTAAAGAAAAAATATTAACTATTTTTATAAATTTAAGGAAAAAAATTATAAACTTTGTAAAGTTATAATTTATAAAATAATAAATTTTAGTTTATTTCATAAATTTATAAGCCAAATCAGTTTAGTTTAATACAATTTACATAGCGATAACTTACAGAGATATTATGTTATGCAACCTTTAAATAACCCAATATTGCCTCACGCTAAAAGAGTTAAAAAAAAAAATAATAATGAAAAAAAAAGTCTTAATTTTGAAGCACTATTAATAAAAATAAAAAGCAGATTTTTTAAAAAAATTCTGTAACTTATAAAACAAAACCAATTTCTAAATATTTCATTAAAAAATATACATATTACTATTATTTTCATAAAACATTACTGTCAGACATGGCCCAGGTTAGAATGGGCCAGCATGTCGAGACGGGTCAGGCCTGGATCCTTGAAGGAATCTAGTAAATACAACAATATTAATTCCTATTTCAAACAAGGCGATTTCTGTACGCAAACCTCTAAACGTTATTTACGGAAATTGCACTGTTTTGGAAGAAATAGGGACATTGTACTGCTTTGAAAGAAATACGGACAAAATTCATTAAATTTGCGGAAAACTTTCTGCATATTTACAAATTTGAAATATCCTTTACGGAACTAATGTCATTTACGGAAATTGTACTGTTGTTTTGGAAAAATGAACCTACCCCGGAAAATTTTACGGAAAATCTCTTGTATTTCACGGATTTTTTTTAGAGTGTAACTACGCTTTAAATATCGCCCCTTTGTAAGATTCACAACTGAGCCATGGAGAGAAAGGAACATAGAAACAAATCTGTATTTGTTTCATTTTAAATACCAGCTCACTGTTGCATTTACCATCCTTTTCATGTTCCTTATTGTAATATTGAAACATAACTAATTTTAAAGAATTATTTTCGATATGTAATGTTTAATTAATAATATTTTTACTATGTTAACAGTTTTTGAATAAAGGGAATGTCAATTCAAAAAGTGGTAGAAAGCATTCTGAAATTTAAAAAAAACGCTTTACTGACAACGCTAAAATAAAGTAATTTTAAACTTGTTTCGATGCTCACCAGATTTCATAGTTAATCACTTATTTCTTTTCGTTGTCAGTCATATTAATTAGAATATTTTCTGACCATAGAATATATATTTTTTAATAATTATCATTATTATTTATTATTGTTTACTAATTTTTATAATTTTTATTATTTTTTTTATAATTTTTATATATTTTTTTTAATTTAAATTTTATTTTTTTATTTTTTCCAACATCTTTAAAAAGTGTTTACGAATTCGAATTCTCTTTATAAAAAAATTATAAATCATACACACAACAGCAATCTCGAGTACATTTCCATTTATTGGCAGAAATGGCTGAATGTAAATTTACTAACTGACATAAATTTTAGCATATTATGCAGTATATATGCAAATCTATAAATCATATTCAGGGCTGCTCAAAAGAATTCAGATATTTTCCCGACTATTGATGGTAATTATTGAAATAGGGTTTTCAAATGTGCTATGAGTCTACCAAACTGTTTACTTAGACATGGACGGGTCTAGTTGAACCTAAGCCGAAAGGTAGGCCCGGTTTGACCATGAACTTGTTTCTTATACATCGTCATTCAACTTCTTAAACGGTGAAGTTTGTATAAAGTATTCTGAAAGTGTTTCATAATCTAAGCTTGATACGTGATTTTTCGTTCTTGTATTAATTATTTATTTTTTACTTACCGTTTTTTAATCTGCTTCATCCACGGCTTGTTTTTAATACACTTTTTTTTCATCTTTGTAAAGAACATAACAGCAGTTTCAATTTTTCGTAAGTTATGGGTCTACGCGAATTACTAATTTATTATTATTATTCATACGAAAATTTGTACTTCTTTTATGTTCATAAAAAATAAAAATAAAGTAAAAATGTTCACATCAATAATAATTTTAAAAATGTAGTAATTTGTCTAAAGCTACAACTTACGAAAGAAAAGATAAAGTCACTTATCACATTTATAGTATATTGCATTACAATATATCTATGTTCTAGCGCACACAAGTTAAAACCATGGAACATTTTCAATTTTATAATTATTTTTGTTCCATTTCAAGATAATATATTTTAAGGAAAACTATTTTTATTGTGATGTATGAAAGTAACTTAAAAGAAAAAACCCAGAAAAAAGATCAGGGTTCCATAAGACTAAAATGAAATTTATGAATGTTTTTGTTTTTGTGAAAATTTAAAGTTAGAAATATTTCCTTTACTTTCTTTTCCCACATTACTCATCATCAACTGAATTTAGAATTTTTGTATTTCAAGAATTCAAGCTAGAAAAAAATGACAAGAATTCATATTAATGTTTTCTGCGACTTTTCTCAATTTTCTATAATTCAGTAGGAAGACAAATTTTATAAAAATCACTCTGTTTGTATTTCACCTTCATTTATTATTATTATGCCGATTTTATTTCACTTCACGCTTTACAGTAAAGTTTGTTGTAACGAAATGTTTTAAAAAAGAATGAATTTTTTTGTTTGAACATGTGCATGTTTTTTTCATTTGTAAAAGAGACATGAATATCAGACACTATGCTTTAGTTCAGGGGTCGGCAACCTATGACCCGCAGGTCACCGAGTGACCCATTTCATAATTTCAAGTGACCCACTTAAGTTCCGAAAAAAGTATAAAAAAATAAAATTCTATTGAAAAAATATTTCGAGTTTATTTTGGAACTTTAAAAAGGTTTAATTTTAATTCAGAAATTCCAAACTATGAAATAACTAAACAGAAATTGCACTTATTTGTTATAATGCATATATGTTTGCATCAGGGGAGCTATTGAAGAGAAAGTAAAGTTCATTCAGTTATGTTTCCTTTTATAATAATTATAATTTTATTTTTTGCGTTTAAAGTTTAAAAAGACGCATGATGATCATTTCCTCAATAAAATTTATCTTATTATTCATCGAAAAAAGACTGTTTTAAAATGAAAATACCACTGACCCGAAACGTCTTCTTAATACACATATTTTGGTTGATTGTGACCCGCAGCCGAGAACGGTTGCCGACACCTGCTTTAGTTGATGCATTTTTAAGTATGTCATCAGTAGCGAATTTATATTACTTTTCAAAATTTTTGTTGGTAACTTTATTTGTTGCCTTATTTTAATTCAAAATATAGACCGTTGTAAATACACTGCTCAAAACAATTAAAGGATATTTGAAGTTTTATATAAAATAAAGATATAAACGAAATTTTTTTTGCCGAAAATAGAAGAAGAGAATCACAAATGCAAATTTTTCTGGTTTTCAAACTGTGGAGTATGCAAATTTTGAGTTCGACGTCAAAAACGTCGCTTCAGCGGCAGCGAATGAAATTTGACTTTCAACTGGATAAATGAGAATGAAGACAAGGATGATCGGCATTCAGTGATTGCTTTGTTTCGATGAGTACGATGTCTCAGCGAAGTCATTTGACAGATTCAGAAGCTTGTAGAGTTGTTGGTAGGTTAGAAGGGGGCCAAACTCAAGCCGAAGTAGCGCAAGCCATTGGAGTGTCACAAAGTGTCATTTCCAGGATCTGGAACCGTTTTTTGGAGAGTGGATGTGCAGGCCGAAGACCAGGGCAAGGTCGTAGACGGGCAACAACGCCCAATGAAGATCGGTATTTAGCGTTAACAGCTCGGAGACACCGAAACATGAACGCTACTCTTCTCCAACAACACATTCGCTCGGCTACAGGCACCACGATTTCAACTCAGACTGTCCGAAACCGGCTCCATGCTGTAGGTCTGTATGCTTGCCGACCGATGGTATGTGTTAGATTAACATCAAGGCATCGTCGCGACCGCAGGGAGTGGGCAACCGAGCATGTCAACTGGAGGAGAAATGATGGAGCAATATTCTGTTTTCTGACGAGTCCCGTTTTTCTGTGCATCCGGATAATAGGCGTATTTTCATCTGGAGGGACCGTGGCAGTAGGAATAATCCTGCGTTCGTGCACGAAAGTGTCAGATTTGGCGGTGGAGGAGTGTTGGTGTATGGTGGCATCTCCATTGACGGGCGCACTGACCTCTACATCATTCGAGATGGAGCTCTGACTGGTCGCCGATATAGGGATGAGATCCTCAGACCTATTGTAGTCCCTTACGCTGCAGCAATCGGAGATAACTTCATTTTAATGGACGATAACTGCAGGCCACATCGTGCAAACCAGGTGGAGGATTTCCTTTTCTAGGAAGGAATCGTTCGAATGGAATGGCCAGCGTGTTCTCCAGACATGAATCCAATCGAGCACGTTTGGGACGCTCTAGGAAGACGAGTTTCTGGCCGCCAACAACCCCCACAAACTCTCCAAGAACTGGAAAGAGCTCTTCTGGAAGAGTGGGGCAGAATACCCCAACTCGTCATTAATAGCCTCATTGAGTCCATGCCTCAAAGGTGTTCAACGTTGCTGGCCGCCCGTGGAAACCATACCCCCTACTGAAAATGATTTTCTTTGAAGAAAACACCTTTTCTTATTCTTTTTTTCTCATATGCACAAATTGTGTTTTTTTCCTTTTGTACACAAATGCGCAATAAAATGCATTTTTTTCTGCCAAACATGTGTAATTTATTCTCATATAACCTACTATGTCTGTCGACCATGTATCAATCAGCTAAAAAGTTTCCCAGATACAAAATCCACCTAAAACTGCAATATCCTTTAATTGTTTTGAGCAGTGTATTTGACCACTATATGTTGTAAATATTCCAGTATTTTAAAACTTTTTTCTTTTTGTAAATATTCCATTAGTTGTATGTAGACGATTTTATGTTTTAAATACACTGTTGTAAATATTCTACCATTATATGTTATAAATAGTTCACTATTTTAAAATGTTTTGTTGTAAATATACTAACTATATGTTGTAAATATTAATCTACTCTCAGAAATGTATCTAGAAAGTTACAAAAAAGATGGAGCGAACTTTAAGAGGTGGTGTAACCCACTACAAAATATTTGTTGGTAAATTTATTTATTGCCTTTTTTTAATTAAAAACATAGATCGTTGTAAATATTCGACCACTATATGTTGCAAATATAATATGATTTTCTTTTACTAGAAAAAAAATCATATTGTGTTGCCATCTTATAGAATTTTAAAAGGAACAACTGTTAAAACTCGTTCTTTACAACAAAATAAGAATAATGAATCTAGGAATGATGTTCGTACAAAAGGTATGAGTGGACATAAATTAAATAAGTACACAGATGAATCGTATAATCTATTCTATTTTAAATCAACTATTGAAGTAAAATGTCCACTAATTAGATAAATTTTAGAAAACTTTATATAATATATGATGATTTATCTGGTATTGTATAAAACATTTTTAAGGTCTTTAAATTAGTTGATGAATATTTAACACAATAATTAAATTGGAAAAACAATGACGAGTGTAATTTTCAGATTAACATTTTTTTTTTTTTTTAAACTTGAGATTAAAAATGTAGGAAATAGTACCTAATATTACACAGTCTCCAATCGTTCAATATTCCTTGATTCGTAATATCAAGAAATATTTTAAATTTTGTTAGCAGTTAATTCAATTGGATTATTAAACTAACAGATTGAATTAACATAAATAACAACACTTGCAGATATTCGGATGAAACCTTTTTTGTGAAATTTTTAATGGAATTTTTACACCGTCTGTGAATGAGATAAGGTAATTCTTCAAATACCTAACTGTTAGTATAATGAGGGTTTTTGAAGTTCAGTTAATATTACTTCAAAGAGTTAGCTAAAAAAAACACCTCTTAGAATATTTCTGCAGTTGCCAGGGCGATAAGAAGAGGTGGATTGTGTGCCGCTGTAGGTTTAATGGATGAATTATTTAATACACATTTTCTCAATATGCATTTCCAGACATATTAAAAAAACCGTAAAACGCACAAAAGCTAAGACACATTTTTTAATCTAAAAAAATAAATAAAACATTTTAGAACAGATGTGTTATACTCACGCACCGTTGTTTGGCGACTTTTTGATTGGCGGGATTTCCAATCCCGTGCCAAACCAATAATTTAATATAATAGCCAAGTTACCATTAAAAGAAAAAATCCACAAAATTTCGCGACTTTTTTCCTTTTTATAACCGATTAAAAAAGAAAAACATGTGCGTGAGTGTAAGACATCATAACCACCTTAAACAAAATACATGCTTTTATTAATGTACTAAAAAGCAGAAGAGAAAGTTTTTTAAATTAAAAATTTGAAGGTCAAAACATTCTCATTTTAACTCAAAATGAGAATTAGCTCTTCTTGGTTTTAAGCGCTAATGCGTACTTAAAACTTCTTACAGAATGGAAGTTACAGAATACTTACGAAATATTAACAGAAAGGTGTCATTTATTTGCATATCGCTTATGAAAATAACATTAACAATAACTTACACATATAACGTTTTCGGACAAACTCGAGAATCAAGCCATTTTAAAAGAAATGGTTTTCCGACGCTTCGCTGCTATTTTTACAATATTTAATTAGCTTTTCAGCAAGTGACTCCCTCTTTAGTCTATAATTGTATATCCCAAAAAGTAACAGGCTTATTGGTTTATAGAAATTTTCACTGATTTTCAATAGAAAGGCATGTACTTTGTTAAGATAGTTTGTTAGATTTTCCACATTATTAAGGTATATTTCTAGGTTTTCAATGAATTCTTTCAAAGCTTTCAATTTATGGCGAACAATGGCAATGTGTATGCAATTTTGTCTCTGAAATCTCTGAGTAATTATGTCTTGCGAATAAGTATCCAGTATACTTTTTATATTAGCCGGGCTCAGAAGATAAATCGCCAAATTTTGCTGCCGTCATATCATTTAATATATAAACCTTTCATTCATTTCCTTTCAAATACATATAATTACATCCATTTAAATACTTACTTAAATGAAAATAGGACATAAAACCATAAACAAAAGCATTTTACGTCCTCTTCAAAGTAAGGTTTCTAATATGCACACGAGAAAAAAAAAAGAGTTGTGATAAAAAAGGCCAAATGAAAACAAGACGTCATAGTACAAAATGATAAGAAACTGAAGGGGGTACACGATTAAATATTTAAAAGGGGACAAATGTTAAAAAACTATACCTTGACCGAATAGTATGTACATTATATTGTTGGCCGCAAATAACAACCCACTTTTAGCTACCTGAGTATAAACACTTAAATTAGCTGAAATATAAAACACATAGAATAAAAACACTTCATGCCAGTTAAAAGAGAAATAATAAATGCATAGAGATTGATCTCGATTAATTTATTTAAATATGAAACATATATTATTATTACACAATTAATTTAATATTTAATTTTAAAACGAATGCATTCATTAAGATATTATCATATACTTCACATTATTCACATGTGGTTGCTATTAACTACGTTGAGATTCTGGATATTTGAATCCATCGACATCAGCTGGTGTTTATTCTTAAATACTAAACCTATTTATTTATTTATAATACTGAAGGATTATTTAATTCACCTGTGGGAACATTTCTTTATTTTTTAGTTGATCAACGAACACAAAACTGCATATTTGGAGATGAACTCTTATTTCAAACGTTCACTAAGATTATTTCACTCATATAAATAATCATACAATTTAAATTGTAGACACCATCCTTTAAAGTAGTAGACACCTTTTTCACTACACAAATACATAATACTAAAACATTCTTATTCACTGGTTCACAAAGTTCAGTAAAACACAAAACTTTTCACTCACTAGGGTAGCCTCCTCACTCGAGAAAAAATTATCGAATGATTGGAAAGCCACCCTTCTCTCTCAAGTATTTTTTTTCCACGCACCATGCGGTCTGTTGAAACACACAAGTAAAATTCAGATACGATGCCGCTGTAGACGAAGAAACACTGGTCGAAAAATTCCGGGATTACCGCTACCTCGCGCATCCGCTGAAGAAGAAACAACGAGGGAAAAATTTTTGTATTCAAGCGTGTCGCTTGCTGCTACGAGTTTTGCAGAGTCATTGCGAGATGTTTGTGGGTGCGTTCGCTGAATTGTAAAGACATCTGCGCTGAAACGGAAAAATAGTTCTTTTCGCATGTTGCGCTGTATTGTAAAAGTTTTTTGATGACTTGGGCTGTGTTGTGAAAGGAGTTTTTTAACAAGTTGGTATTGGCGAGATATAAAACATTGTAAAATAAATGTTCCTAAACTAATGTTATTCGTGTGCATTTTGATACATATGAAGGAAATTGGAATAAGGAACACAAACTTTCAAACTTATTTTTTATTCTAAAGAAAATGGGTTGAAAAGCAAACAAAAATCCACTCCCTTTCAGAAATACAAAACATCAAGAAACTATTGTCAAATAACAGCAATAAAGTATCTTTAAACCACCATAAAACAATTTAAAATATTAAAACTATTATTAAATATTAATATTTTATAGGTAATTATGATTAACATTAATTAATCATTGGTTTTTGATTCCCGATTTAATATTTTGCGTTTTATGGACAACGAATAGCAAATCTGTCACGAAAAACAAAAGTTCACATAAACACAAAATTTACTCTGAAAAGAAATATATTTTCAGAAATTCCGTAGTATTAACATCGATATTTTTCGGGACGGAAAACAAATGAAAAATCACTTCCTCTAAGCCTTATATATATTCCGGTGTCCCACAAAGCAGGAAAGAATTTATTGATGAATGCCTGATTTCTTTAGACATATGATTTGTTTTCCCGATAGAAATGTAACATTTTTAGAAAATAAAACAATTTTCCTACAACTCCTTAAATTAGTATTTCTGTAACTGCTATTGGTAAAATAAAAAATGATTTTTTTTAATTCTTATATTATATGAATTACACTTGTTACAATATTTACAATATTTGTCTTAAAAATTTTCTATAAAAGATACAAACAATTTGTTGTAAAGGGGTCATGTACAGACACTATAAAAACAATCGATACACCTGCATTTATTAGCAGACCGTTAACAATGAAATCACACCAAAGATGTCATTCGACTCGACATATCTTCTTTTAGAATATAAAGTAATTTTTTGAAATACTAAATATTAAAAATTTTACTAAGTGTTTTATTTCTTTTTTTTAATTAGCACATCAATTTTTTATACCATACCTGTGTTTTTTGGATCACGGAAAACTGGTAAAAGGTATTGTTTTTATCATATACTTATCTTTTTTTTTAAATTATATCTTTATAGACTAATAAAAAAAAAAAATTGGGTAAATCCACAAATGTATAAAAATTAATGTCTCAAAGAGAAAACTTCCAGAATGACTTAAGTAATTGATGTATAAAACAAATAAGGAACTAGTGTGGTCCATTAAAAAAAGAAAATGTCACATAAATATTTTGGGTGGTGTTTTCAATTTTTTTATGTCTGATTTAACCCTTAATTGCATAGTGATGTAAATTTCCATCACTATTTATTTATTTTTTAATAAATAAATCAACTTCTTCGCCACCACTAATACTTATACAGATATTAATCCAGTAAATTTCCCGTGAACTATGTTGCTGAACAAACTTAAAAATCTATCATAAAATTTCTGGTGTCTAATATTTAATATATGTATAAAAAAACATAATTGTAAAAGAAAAACTCAGGCAAAGAAGGGTTAATAGTAACAGAATATGAGTCCTTTAGTTTGTTTAGACCATCAAAAACAAAGATTTCATTGAATGTCAAAAAATAATGATTCGCATGATCTGTAAACTTGTACGCACATGTCTTTCACGATGTCCATACTGTGTATGTTAAAATTTATCTAGGTCATAATTCACATTTTTCTCAATATGAATTTATTAAACATTTTCATAAGAAAGATCATATCACATGTTTGGGTGGAACAAACAATTAAAAATTAAAGTTTGTCACCTAAATTTAACATTAGAACATTCAAATTTGACCTTTTCTAACTCATGAAGATGTGAAAAAACATTTTTGCTTGGCAATTGTCTGTTTAGTTTTATTTATTAAAAAAACTACAGTTATTTAAATTATATAGATAGATAGATAGACACTATAGATGTTTGTGAAAGCGAAATCTGCTTATTTTAAAAGAAAATTAAACTATGGAACAATTGATGCAATGTTAATAATATCAGTTTATGTAAACATTGAAATTATATTTATATATTTCAATCATAAAATATATGAATTAAACTATTTTAGATTCAAAGTTACATAATATTTCAACAGATTTACGTGTTTTATTACACACAGTAATTGAAGAACACTGTTTCAATGCAATACTGTTGTTTTCAGTTTCGCTGACTAAAATAATTATTATTAAGTTTCTCCTGAATGGATTTTGGAGGAAGATGAGATGTATTATTATCGCTAAAAGTCAGGCTGAGCTAATTAATCATATTTTCTTTGCAACAATGATTAATCTTAACAACTACCATAGTAATTTACCTCCCCACTGTAGCTTTATGTTTAAGTGTGTTTAAGTGTAGTTTAAGTGTTAGACCTTTGGACCGTTATCGTAAAAATAAAAAGGAAAAAGAGAAAAAAAAACAGTTCTACACATACTTGAACTCAAAATAATTATTTTTCAGTTAAATTACTTCCAAAGAGCTTTTTTAAAAAATGTAGAATTAAAAAGGAAAAGCATTAAGTCGTGTAATTTGTACACTTGTCACTGTTTATGTTCTTTATCGTGTTATAAATGGACGCTTTGAAATAAAGATATTTGGTATACAATGTTGTAATTTGTTTTCAGTTTTGTTGCTTTATACCTGAAATATTTATAATGGTCCGGCATCCAGACTTATCCTCCGAGGTACATACGTTTAATGTCCCTTTATCGTAAAGTCGTCCATAATCACGATCTCACTAAAAGGTAATAAATATATTACGTTGAATTGCCCATTTTTTCCCCGCTATTTTTAATTGCACCTTAATTATAGAAACTCTGTTTTTGTGAAAGAGCGATGACATTAGAACACGAATTAGATAACACCATAGCTTTAGAACATTCAAAATTTGACCTTTCTAACTCCATGAAGTTGAGGGAAAACATTTCTGTTTGGCAATTTTTTGTTTTATTTTACGAACAGGGTGATTATAAAAAAAACTATCCCTACATATGGGCCCCTAACTATCATACCATTCACAGAAACAGAATGAAATTTTGATAAAAGTTATTTTGAGGTATGCGCTCAAGAATGATATGGAAAACAACAGTGTCACTCAAACAGTTACGGTTACAGTGAGAAAATTTCGAAAAAATCAAATGGCAACACCCAGTTTTTTGTATTGGAATGTGATCTCCATTGTGAAAAACCCTAAATAGCGTTGGAACGGCAACTGTAGCATGAAAATCATCGGAACTAGGCAAGGGAAAATAAAAAGGACTTTGCCGTGCACTAGAGCATTAATTTTTGTTTCATTTACATCACACGTCACACCGTTTCTTTGGCTGATATCCCAGCCTGATTAGTTCTTCACAAAACGAGAAGAAACCAAGAAACGCAAATTTCGGGTTCTACGTAAGACACAGTCATGACTGAGTCGTCACGCTAGGTGAAAGAAAAGGCACTGCGAAATGCGAGCCGCATATGTTCCTTTCTGCTATTCAGAACAAGATGCCGCTTTCAGGGAAAGAACGTGGGGAAATCGTAAAGATTTATTACCTAAATGGACAAAGTGCCGCAGAGACATTGTGTGTTTACCACAGAAACCGTGGATTTCGGTGAGGCCCGTGCACTGTCAAAGCTGTACGGGACTTGATTCATAAATTTGAAGAAACGGGTTGCATATGCGATCGACCTCGGTCTGGACGACCTTCCGTTCCTGTGGAAGCTGTTGCAGAAGTCCATCAGACGATAAGCACAGTTCGTCCCGCAACTACACGCAGTGTTTCACGTGTTCTGGATCTGCCGAATTCAACTGTACGCAAGATTCTGCGCTCTGTTCTAAACAAGTTTCCGTATCGATTTCAGCATGTCCAGATGTTGGAAGCGGGAGACTATGAATTACGGCTGGATTTTGCAAATCAATTCCTTATCCGGTACGATGAAGATAGTAGCTGGCCTTTACGCATTCTGTGGACAGATGAGGCGCATTTCTCGTTAACTGGTAACGTGAATTCGAAAAATTGTGTGCACAGGGCAGAGAATAATCCACATGATGTGCACTCACGTCCATTACACGAGGAAAAAGTGACTGTGTGGTGTGGTATAACGAGTACGTTCATCCTCGGCCTTTACTTTTTTGAAGAGGTTACTGCCGGTGATCTGCAAATGTGTAGAGTAACGAATGTTCGCTATCTGGACATGTTAACTCATTACGCGATTCCCGCATTGGAACGGCAAAATGCTCTACCTGAAGTTGTGTGGATGCAAGATGTCGCTCCTCCACATGTAGGGTCTTCAGTCAAACGTGTTTTAACTCAACAGTTTGGTGACAGAGTTATCTCCCGTCGCTTCCCGTTTCCGTGGCCACCAAGGTCTCCTGATCTGACACCAATGGATTTCTGGCTGCGGGGATATCTGAAAACCAAAGTGTATCAGTTTCGTCCGCAAACTGCATCTGATTTGAAAGATGCCATCAGAACTGCGATTCAAGAGATTCCTATTGCCATGATGAGTGCTGTAGTGCTATCCACCATCAGCCGCATGCAAAGTGTCATCGTGTGTGAAGGAGGTCATGTGGAAAATTTGTGAAACACAATAAAATGCTTTATTTTATGCTGGATCTCTGTCCTTACTGGTTATCGTCACTTTTAGCCTATCTACCGCTGGTGATTTTCATGCTACAGTTGCCGTTCCAACGCTATTTAGGGTTTTTCACAATGGAGATCACATTCAAATACAAAAAACTGGGTGTTGCTATTTGATTTTTTCGAAATGTTCTACTGTAACCGTAACTGTTTGAGTGACACTGTTGTTTTCCATATCATTCTTGAGCGCATACCTCAAAATACCTTTTGCCAAAATTTAATTCAGTTTCTGTGAATGGTATGATAGTTAGGGGCCCAAATGTCGGGATAGTTTTTTTACAATCATCCTGTATATTTTCTGAATGAACCCTTTTATTACGGATTGCGACATATATGTCCCATTGAACTATTTTGTATGCTATTCGTACCACTTTCTTTCAAAAATAATATTTACCATTCTCCTATACTGCCATATATATTCAGTAAAATCTACCATAAAGAAACATTTTTATAAATCGTGGTACGATTGAGTGTTAAAAAGGTCGCCAGTCCTGACCAGTAAGCGAAGGTTTCAAAAGGAAGCTATTAGTAAAAAAAATAATTTATGGTCTTAATTCTAGACTTAAATATGAATTCTTATGGTAAAAAAAAAATAAATAAAAAAATAAAAATAACTAGCAAAAAATGATGAGAAACTAGTTTGAAAATTTGTGATTTTCTCTCTAAGTGAAAAATCCTCTAAAATAATTAAAAGGAAGTTTGCTAGATACGAGTTCATTTTACAATTATATGTTCAAGATTTAAATTTTAAAAAATGCTTTATAATAATGTTTTTGTGCCACCACTCAAAATAAATAAAATACTCCCTTTCTAAATTTAGGATTTTTTTAAACAATATTTTGAGTAATAATATACGCAAACGGAATTCTACTGCAAAAAAAATTATATTATTAAACAAACAATAGTTTAAAAGAAAACTCGATTCTTAAAAAAACCTATAAGCATTTGCTAAAACATACAATTTGTTGAATATACTCTAGAAAATCATCACAACAAAACAGTAATCCCAAACAATTTTATAGACATTCACGGGTTTTAGTCAATCAAATTTCTTTCAACCGTTTTCAGAATTTGGTTGGCAGTTTTTTTATTTAAAAATTGGGTGATTCACTACTGATACATGGCCCAGTATAGATGCTTCTTATGCTATTTTATAAAAACAAAACAAAAATATCAGTATAAAAATATTCAAAATTATATGAGCAATTTAAAATGGGAATAATTTATAATATTCTAAAAAGCTTTTAAAAAGTCATATCTATCTCATCATCATCTGTGATATATTACTTTAAATAAACATGTGCTTAAAGCATTTATAACCTGTAACTTCTAGTCTTTCTGTTGTATTAACCAATATGCTGCATCACATAAATGTAACTTAAAAACTTTTACCTCAAAATAGGACTTTACGAAGTCTTTATGGATTTATTTTTAATTAATTGATTAAAAATCAATAATATAAAACTACGTGCAAAATGTGGTGAATTACTGAGTACAATCGTGTAATCATTCTTTGTTTTAAAAGAAGGATTTATTCAAAATGCTTTCACGGAAGTTCTACAATTTGTAATGGCATAAACGTGGATTTAAACGTGCCAATAAAGTTTATGACAGATCAAGAAATTTCACAATTAAATATATAACTATAAATAAGCAGTAAATATGTCCGAACTAAAGATTTTTTCTTTAGAAATTTAATTAAAAATAAAAATTTGAACACTTTATAATATTGAATAAAATTTTAAAAAAGAAAAAAAATCGGTTTCAAAATCATCTGTGATAAATTACTTTAAATACAGGTCTGTGTCGTTCATTTATTAACTATAAATTCTAATCTTACCGATTAGAATAAACTATTCACTAGTAAATATGTGAAATTTAAAAGCTTTTACCTCAAAATATGAATTTACGAGGGCATAAAACATCTCTTGTAATTACTTTAACCGCATTTAACGTGCCAAAACAAACTCGGTGAGTTATGAAATAAAATCGTGCAAAGCATTCTCTGTTTAGAAGTAGGATTAAATCAATAAGCATTCACACGAGTTTTACAACCTGTGATGCTATAAACAAAGATTTCATCGTGTCAGCAAAATTTACGATATCATCCTATTTGTAATGCATACGAGAAGCGTAAAATAATTACAGATGAATAAAGTACCTCAACGATCTGTCCAATATTATCTGTGCAATAATATTATGTGTGGCATTAAACATGGCATACGTCTGTGGAATGAATTTTGAGTTTAGTATACTGATTAAAATTTATGCCGTGAATATGTAGTATACAAATTTAAGCAATATATAAAAAATCTATAATATATATATTTTCAAATAATACATTTTATTATTTGAAATGATCTGAAGTAGATATGCAATTTAATAATCATTCTGGACTTTTAAATATATATCTCGCAAATTCAATCTTGGATATGTGTTTTACTTTAAGGTCTTCACTTTAAGATTTCATTTGATATTATAATAGACTTAAAAGAAAACTCTTGTTATATTTTATTTTTGAGTTAAAAAATTTAAATTAAATAGTTTTGAATCATTAAATACAGCACAACCTTACAGTGTACGGTTTTAATTCAGGAGATTTATTTAAATTTATATTGTAAAATAATTATAGTAAACAAACTTATGTAGTAATAATAATAATAAAAAAAATATTTATAAAGAAATATAACCCAATTTCACTGTTAGATGAAATCGGAAATGTTAGTTTCGAATAAATTTTAAACATTCAACATTTATTTGCATTTTATCTCGCAAGTTTAATTTTAATAGCTTCAAATTTCACACAGATGGAGATTATTTTTCACCCGATTATGTACAAATTTCACAATCAATTACTTTTATAGCGGATTATTAAGTAAAAAATTAAATACATTTATTTTATTTTATTTTATTTATTTCTTATATGACGATATTAAAAATTTAATATCTGACCATCTGATAGCATGTGATCGCTTAATTTATAAAACTACTTCTTTTGAGTTTATAATACTTCAGTTTTTACCATCTTCGCAACGAGTGTCGTGTATATGTCGTCACAGAGTAAGGAGATTTAAACAGAGAATCAACTCTCATAGACTTCAATGGTAACTTCTTTAACATGGGATTACACATTAGACAGTGGCGATATCTGCGGAGGACGTTTCGGCAAAAATCTGTCAACACTGAATATATATAAAATATTTCAAACATTACGGAACTTGAAAAACAAGAACAAACATAACACATGAAAATAAATCATAACTTACATTTTGAAGAATTATAATGACCTATTTGATCTTCAAAGACTAATTTTAATAATAAATATTAATCAAGATTCAAAAATCAAATAGCGAACGCCGAAAATTTGCACTTGTGCAAATGACAACAGCAAAAGCCGTCAAGCTGAATAGGGTTACAATTAACACGTTCGCTGCCAAGCTAAAAATGCCGGAATTTTCATTTTATTTAGAAAGTTCAAATCCATACCAGAAAAAACTAATAGCAATATTTACTTTGTTTTATTACAGACATTTCATGATTACATAAAATAAAAATTCTTCTTTTGAAATTTTCGGTGCGAATAACTAATGTTAGATTAAAGAAACGTAGATGCAGCGAACGTGTTAAACGGAAATCACGAAAAAAATCGCCAAAGAGATGATTTAGTTTATAAGTCATCCGCCGCAGTCGCTTTTTTCAGGCGAAGTTGGATCTCTGTCTTACTCTGTGGTATACGTGACACATAAACTATTCAGACTCTTTGATTATTGCCACCAGTAATATTTAATAAAAAAATTTGTATTATTTAATCAAAGCATGTTTGCGATTAAATTGGGTAAAAATTTCTCTTTTGAAAAACCGGTGAGAGAAGATTAAAAATTCTATAAACGATTTTCGTCACGAAGCGGTTGTGTATGTTTTGTTCTCCCTAATTTTAATTGTTGGTGCGTAACTGTGCCAATAAGATTGATATATTAAAATGATGTGGAAGAAAGTTTACTGATCTCCACTAGCTCAATACTATTTAGATATCATTTGTATAGTCCTTAATGATGCTAGACATTTTGTTCAACAAAGTATCACTGGTTCCAGCCATATAGGACAGGAATACAGTACAGGGTACCTGGCGTATGGATAAAACCATAGATGTTAACATTTCAGTATTCTTCCGGAGTCTGAACCAAGCAAATTATGTTTTGTACCAGAAAATGTATTGAGTGAAACGTATTTTGTTTCTATATGGCACTTATTAGATATTGTTTTAAAATTTATCATAGTAAAATATTTGAATTTGAATTAATTCAGAGTTCATAAGAATTCCGAAATGTGGCGTCTATAATAATGCAGTAAAACGCATACAATTTATTACTGTAATAATATATCAACATAGACACTGGCGGATAAAAATGAAGGAATAAGCATAGAAATCCATTTAACTTCAATGAGAAGCTGAGTGTTATGTATTTGCTGCAAATAAGGAAAGAACTGTTTTCGAGCCTACGTCATGTCAAATTGGTTTCTATTATAATCTATTCTATTGATTCTAATTCTAATTATTCTAATTCTATTGAAATATATGTTTTTATGCTACTTAATTTGAACTTTCTATAGTACTTTATTTTCAGATAAATAATAATGAATAATATTTTTAAATGGTTGTACAGATTTTAACTATGAAAATGTAACTTTTTAAACATTACATTATGACTATATTTTCAATGGTTTCAATTACATTTTTCATTAAACTGTGTTTTTGTTTTTCTTAAGCTTATTTTTATGACAATATTTTAAAAATGTTATTCTTAGAATTTCTATTCAATTTTCTTTAAATTTTCTTTTGATAAGCTTCATATTTTCCTAATAAAGATTTTCACTTTATTTAAAGACAAAAAACTAAATCGGTTAAAGGGGACCTTGTTTATAGCTGTCAACTTTTAAGCTTTACTGTTACAACTATTTTTTGTTATAAAATTTGCCTTATTTAATCGCAAAAATCTACGTTTAAATGAATGACATTTTTTTCTTCAAAATTATTGGTAAAAAAAAAGAAAGTAAAAATTGGCACGTATGCCTGTTTGTAATAAATATCGGCTTTGGACGGAAAAACATTAAAGTCTCGATAGATAATATATGATATAATGTAGTATAATCAATGGTGTATTCGTAAAACAACCATAATGGCCTGAATGTATACGCTAGAGGTTTATTTCAGGAACAGAGTGCATAGCGAGTTTAAAAAGAAAAAGTAGAAAGTATACGTCGTGTATAACTGTACACTATCCACTACATGCCTGAGTATAATTATAAAGGATATTGTAAATGTTTGAAGAGAATACGGAATATCTTTCCTAGTTTTCTTGTGATTGAGTCATAAGCAGATTTTACTAAATGACATTAAAACAAAACAAATATATATTGAACTATTTTTACCTTGCCCCACCAGTGGCTGAGAGGTTCTGCTCTCAAAGCTGGTAGACGGAAGGTCCGTTCAAACCCCCGTTGCGCTCGTCGACCTAACCGTTCGCAGTTTTCCGTGGTTTTCTTCGAACCTTGCCATAAATACGGGTTAGGATCCCTTAGAAAGACCCCCAAGGAGGGCAACCCCCCCCCCCTTGGGCCTATATCCCTCGTGTAGATAATCGGCCGTCATAAAATCAACCAACTAACTATTTTTACCTTAATTTATTATAATAATTTTAGACTATTTTGAGAATATATTCTGCAAAAATCAAATGGATTTTAATGAAATAACAATTTAATTATTAATCTTAAAACCTTTTCGTGACATATTTAAAACTCTCAAATGGACGAGCCACAGTAGGGTGGCTGAAACCACTGCTCTATGTTATTTGCGCTGCCGGAGGAGCAACGGGGCACATGGAATATCTGTAAACTTTAGTACGGTTTTAATGAATCGTCATTCACATATAGTGTGTGTTGCGATTTCCTATACTGGAAAAAGCGGGACGACCGCTCTTGAATAGGGAAACACACAACTTTTTTGGAACGTATATGTAACACCCGTCCTGGACTACTCTAATTTCTTTCGTGGCTTGTTGAATCTGCTCTTAATCACGTCGCGTACAGGTATAGGGTGTATACAATCTTTGATTTTTCACACCAGTAATTTTGAAAAGAAATGTTTGTCTTATTTAACCACAGAGTTTCGGCAATTAAAGTAGGTAAAGATTTTCTTTTGAAAAAATTACAGGCCTTGGAGTTATCCACCGGTAATTTTTTAGAAATATTTTGTTGATATATTTCTACATGAGTTGCAAGAAAAAGGAATCTCTTCATGAAGTGCAAGATAACCGAATATTGTCGTAAGGAAATAGTGGAGGGCAATATTTTTATTTTGTCTCTTTTAATAGAGGCTGCTACAATGCTTGGAATTACTGGTGCTAAGATTAAAAAGATGCTTACTAGATTCAAAATTGTGATAACCGCTTAAAACTGTCTAAAACCTTTTCGAGACGAAAAATTCAGATTTTGACTTAACTTTTGCTTCACACTTTGTAAACCTTCGTTTCCAATATTTCCCATTATTTTTGACGATATGTGATTCAAATCCTTCCTTATGATTGTATTTTGAAATATCACTTATATTAAATATTTCCCTAAAGGTATTTTACCGATATAAATATGAAACTATCCCATAGAGCGATAAAATATTGGATATCACGACCTTATTTATTATTCGAAAGTAAAGAATGGGAAATTTGTCGCCATAAAAGCACTCAGGGGAGAAATGAGATCAAAATATTTCTCGAATCGTTATTGGATATTTTACAAAGTATTTTACAAAAATAGAACTTTATTTTCGTCAAAAGCTACTAAATTTTATTGAAAGATGGTTTTAATAATTTTTTTTTTACTACAGACTTTTAATGTTAAAAACCTACATACAAACAAATTAAATACAAATGTATAGCTGTTTCGTGTACTTACGTACACTTGATCAGTATTACATCATCGTATTCTGCGTACATCATCGTATTCACGTACACCTTATCGTATTTTGCTGATTAAAGCAGAATACGATTTTAATTAAACTGTGATTTTAACTATTTTCTTGTTTTGGTTCTACTGGTTTTGTAATTGTAATCCTAGTACTGATGAGGGTACCGATGAGAGTACTGATCAATGTTTTTAACATTAAAAGTGTATAGTTTAATATTATTTTATTTTATTATAGTTTCTTCGTTTGAACTTACGAAATATAATTTTAAAATTCAGCTGTTTCAACCAAATATTTTTATACAATTAAAAAACTTTAATTCCCATATTTCCCTTTACCGATCATGATATGCGAACCAAATTTTTTCAGCTGATTGTATTTTGTCTTACTCTTTTACTATTTTCACTTTAACTGGCATTTTACAAGACGAAATATGAGACTTTCCCATCGCGCGATGAAATACTTGGTCTAGTTGTGTAGTTGATCAACCTAGGTCTAGTTGACGCCAACGTTACGCTCTGTTGAGGAGTGGTCGTATTTCTTAAAAGCCTACATCAGTCACGCGAAAAAACGCTCAAACTAATGTTAGGTCTATGGGAAGGTTCTAGCGCGATTTCTCGCTCGCATTTTAATATTTTTAAATGTTTTTTTTGCATAGGATAGCTGAGATCAATCTACAACTTTGTTAGTTTTTACTTTTTCGATTTTGGTTCCAGTTATTTTACATAAGAGTACTTTCACTTTCAGAACCGCAGAGCTGCCAAGTCTCCGGCTTTTTCGATACCAGTATTTTAGTACAGAAAATATTGTTTTATGTAATCGGGACATTCTGCGATTGAAAATAACAACATTTTATCTAAAATAATATTGGTGTGCAAAAATCCGGAGACCTGGCAAGTCTGAGAACCCGTTCCAACCGGTTCCAAAATTGAAAATGGCCGCTTATAAAAAAAGTGCAACAAAAATCGAAAAAATAAAAACTAACAACGTTGGAGATTGACATCAGCTATCATATGCAAAAAAAGCATTTAGAAATATTAAAATGCGAGCGAGAAATCGCGCTAGAATCTTCCCATAGACTTAACATTAGCTTGAGAGTTTCTTCCCGTGACTAGTGTAGGCTCTTAAGCTTAGAAAGTCAAGGAGAGAAGGAGTCTATTTATAATCTAAACTACTTGAGCGTGAGTATAAGTATAAGTATAAATAAAGATAGAAAAGTATTTAGGTAATAATCACATAAAAAGGGTATATAAAATAAAATATTAAAACGTTCAAAATCTTACAATCAGTCTAATTAAACCATTTTCCTTAAAGTTTTATCACAAAAAATTTGAAAAATGGACCAGTAAAACTTCGTAATTAACAGACAATTAGAGTAAATAAAATCGCATTTTTTAAAACATTGTTACGCTTTTTATTTTGTATTTATATTTTATTTTCTACATTTTAGTATTTAAAATATTTCATTGCCAGAATTTCCCAGCCAGTGAGCATATTCCAGCAAACATGGTTTGGTGCACCATCAACTCCATTGTTTTTTTAAATCCTATGTTGTTAAACCCATAAAGATTATTAGGTGATTCTTTACTAAATATACAGTCCTGGTGATATACAGTCCAGCTCCTGCATAACTGAAAAATATTTTAATACTAATGTATTTACTTATAATTAAGTTCTAAAAATATTTAAAGATTCTGTTGTCATCGGATACAAACCTGTGAATAGATCTAGAATAATTCTAGCACAATCAGGAAGTGTGCGAAAAAATATTGATATTTAGTGATAAAAGCACTCATTTCCTTGTTTTTTTTTTACGGAGGGTCGTTTCATAGGTTTAAAATAAAAAATTCTTTTTATCCGAACTCTTTAAAATCTTTATTGGTGATAAATAAAAAGGTTTTACAGCCCGTGTAAAAATTTCATGAAAAAAATATTGTTATGTAGTTGTAAAAGAAATGTTTTCTTCTCGCATTTTTGTTTGTTTGTTTTCGGGTCGGCTCCTTTAACATAGCAATAAAACAAAAATAGTTCTCCGCTTCCCAACTCTCTGACGTTTCAATCGATTATAAATATAACTGTCTCCAAGCTCTCTGTAAAATTTTGTGAGAAAATATGCATATTTAGTAGTGAAAACATGAGTTTTTTTTTTAAAAAAAAAAGCTTTAGCTTTCAACTTCAGAGCAAAAATATATTAGAAGATCTATGCTTTCAATGCAATTGTACACCTCCAACTGTTTTCAATAAACCCTTTTCAATCTCCCTAGGCTAAACAGGCTAATCAATCAGGTTTCCCGTTTCTGAGGGGAGAAGCCTTTAAAAAAAAAACGTTGATGCATGCGAAAAGGGCCGATATTCGCGTAGAAATTTGCAGAATGCGCTTTTCGTTTTAAATATATAGCTATGTAATGCATAGAAGTAGATAAACATTTTCCTCTACATAATAATTAAAGTACACATCTGTATTTTTGATAAGAATCGGTTAACAAATCTCATCATGAAGTGGACAGTAGAATTAGTAATAACACAAGTTTTAACTTTTAGAAGCTATGATAAATTCCAACTGAATTGCATCTTAACTATAAAAAATTTCCCATTAAAAAAATCCCCGAAGTGAAATGCTAATTAGAAATATTCAATGTATTTATAATTGAAAACTATTTTCACGGTTTAAATTTATACAGAGTAATTCCAATAATATTCAATTATCAAACCAAAAATGAGTTTGTGAAGTTATCGTGTTTATTGTAATTATTAAAATTCCAATAAAGTAAAGGGGAAATGGGCCTAATCTAATGATTCCGTTTAATTTCTGAAAATCAGTTATTTTTAAATATTTATCTCTCATTACAGCATTAATCTTTGAATTTGCCGTAGTTACCCAAATGAAACTTCCGAAAGATATTGCTCATTGAGGATATACAAATTCAGTGTTGAACAGAAAGCAATTTCTGATTTCCTGCGATTCGTGTAAATAAATGTTTAAGCAGCTAATTTCAGCCCTTTTAATCATAACCAATGGTGAAGCCTTACTAAAACGTTAGAAATTATCATTGTATATAAAAATTTTAATATATTTTTTATTTCAAAATATTAAATTTTAAAATTGTTTTCATGTAAACGCTTTTCTTCTGTTTTGTTTTTAAATTTCATCATAAAATAATAAAGATATTTTGAATTAGTTTTTTGTTTTTCGAAGTGATTCTAACATTACTACATATTTTTTATATGAGCACCAGCCTGCTTTTTTGCACTAACTAAAATGACCAGAACTCTTTTATTAACTAAATCGAGACAAACTTTTCGTGACCCGCCACCAGTATGCTTGTGTTTATCTCATACGAAACGTTATTGACTAAAGGCTTTTAGCGAACCCTTAGTTCAGACTACGAAATTGTATTATACTTGAATACGATATTGTAAAGTTTCCTCTCGCCCTATGTCGATAGACTGTATATAAATTTATATTAACCCCTTGGGAACATTTGACGACTGAGACTCGTCATCAGTATTGTCCGCGGATTTTATTTTTTTAATTCAGAAATTTCGAATTTACACCAAAAATTTCAAACAGTACTTCTCCCATATTTTTAATCAGGGAATATCTGTCAACTAACACAGAAAAAACACTATTCCAAATTTCTGGCGTGTCTGTTCTGTATGTTTTTTTAAAAAATAAATCTATACCCACAGGGTTAAATTCATATTTTGCATTATATTTACTATTGGTGCATATACAGGATGGTTAAAATTAAGCTGACGGTACACAACTATGGTTCTACTGATCGGATTCTAATGAAACTTCAAATATATGTTATGTAGATCATGCGGCCAAGGTTTTCTTTAAAAAAAAACACTACCAGATGGCACTGCATTGCTGAAACAATATGCAAATGAGTAGCTAATGTAATTTCGCTGTAAAAGCGACATATATGGTTCAAAGAAATCATTCGTCCACAGTGGACATGCTGATGAACAAGAAGGAACGCGCATTAATCAAAAACATTTTTATCAGAATGAGAGCAATGCTTCAGCTCTGAATGCAATTTCATCCACAATCGCCGACTCAGTTGCTCGTCGTCTACTTACGGTGCAATATCCAGAGGACCGGTTTCTTCAGACTTGCAAATCGTGCCTCTAACTTCATTTACGGACATTTTTCATCCGCCGATAAGCACGGAGTGCTGCCGATGCATTGCTCTCATTCGGATAAAAAAAACTTTTCGATCAATGTGCTTCTTTGTGATTCCTTTGAATCCTACGTATTGCTTTTATATCGAAATTACATTAGCTACTCATTTGCACATGATTTTAACCATACAGTGCCATCTGATATTGAAATTTCAAACTTTTTTTTTTTTTACGAAAACCTTGGCCGCATCATCTACATAACCTATATTTGAAGTTTCCCTCGGATCCGATAAGTAGAACCGGAGCTACGAGCCTCTGAGTACCGTCAGTTTAATTTTAACCACTCTGTTCCAGGGTAAGTAACTTTTTACCACATTTTCTTAATAGACTTGTTCGCCTTATATGATAGCAAAAAACTATTACAAAATCTAGGACTATATAATGAGATTACGAATTCTGTGATTTAAAAATGAAACAGAAAATGTTTTATCTGAAAAAATGATGCCACATGCAAAGGCGTGCATGCGCCTTGATATTCTCAAGAAATCTACTTAGGTTCTCAGAAGAAAGCGAGCTTCAATTGTTTCAAATCCCGGATTTCGTACGAAATTGTTGAGCAGCAATGTGTTTAATTTTCTTTCAGAATTTTGTTTTAAAATCATTTCATTTTCTTTTCATAAAAAAGATTTTTTTAAAACGTACTATGTATAATTGCTTATAAATCGACCCCAAAATTCGAGATATATAACATGTCCTTCCCGTTTGAATACCAATCAGTATTTTTGAGTGGGATTCTTCGGTTTACTTAATTTCAGAATGCGCAGTAATTTTCTTCGATTAAATATGGCGAATATTATTATACGTAAGTATTGGTATTAATACAGAATAACATCTTCTTTCTCTAGAATTTTTTTAATCTACTAATACGCGAGTACATACAGTACTTGTTTAAAAAAAGAGTTTTATTTAAATTGTTATTGAGAAACAAACAAATAACTACTCCGAGTGTCAGAAAATAACAAATTTCTTATCCCATTTTATGACATTTCATTCTTTTCAATTTAAATTTATGAAAATGAAATTAAGTTTCAGGTCAAACGAAAAACAAATAGAGTTTTTCCAAATAAAATAATAAATGACAAAAAACAGCAGTTGTACTTTTTCAATCCTTGAATTTTTTTTCTCTGCACAAGTATTCGCATTAATTACTTTCAAATTACTATGTTTAGAGATTAGAAGTCAAAAATTAAATTATTGAAATTTTAATACTTAATTTTTTTTACATGTATAATCGTATTCTGACTAATAAGTGCAGTTTATTAAATTGTCTTTGATTTTGTTTACCTGTGTTAAAAAAACTTTGTAAAAATATGCAATTAATACACTTAAATATGAGACTTCTTACATTTTTCATTGACTATCTATCAGTGCCATAAAATTTTACGACTGATTCAAGATTTGTTATACATTTTACACAGTTTCGTTTCAGTATTTTCCCGTACCTTGATAACATACCATATAAATTTTTCCAGTTGATTCTATTCTATCGCTCCTTTTAGCAATTTATTTTCTAAAAAGACGTTTTACTGGAAGAAATGTGATACTTTTCCCAAGCGCTATGAAATATTGGACTTAACAGATTTATATTCTCAACATGAAAATGTATAGGGATCAGATAGGGAAATTTTTCTCTATAAAAGCACTCGAGCGAGGGATGAGATAAATAAATTTTTTGTTATTGTTATTATTTATCTTATAAAATATTTTTCATAAATAAAAAATATTCCTTTTCTATTTGAATGAAATAAATATTATAAGATTTATAAAATTATTTATTAAATATATTAAGATTTTTGCATTTTTATTTGATAACTTTTACGAATTGTCATATAAAAAATATATATTTCTAAGCACTTTAACATTAATAGTAAAATTCACACCTGCTGGAATATTTCCTGCAAGTGCTGTAATTCGTAAAAAGAGAAAAAAAAACTTGTTTATTTATCTTGTATATCACTGGATGTGGACTGCGTTTTCAAGTTCTGATAGAGAAGAAATTAATAAACAATTTGTGTTTGATACAATATGTGGTATGTTACAAAGATAATATCTTGGATATTGTGATGGCAAGTATATAAAAATATTGGATGCTTACACAACTCGCACTAGTAAATCTATTGACTAGTTAGTTAACAATATGTTAACTGCATTTGTATATAAAGATATGGAATTTCTAAACATTCTAGTACCAGAAAAAGTTTAATGGAAAGATATAACAATAATAAAAAGTTTCAACTTTGTTGTGTTAAATGAAATATCATACAAGGATTCAACAGACAATTCTGCCTTCTAAGACAGAATGTTGAATATTCTGAAAAATAAAAGTGATCTAAGAAAGACACTTCTACTACAGCGACTAGAATGCATAGTGGGGAAAGCGGTTTTACCGTTTTTTAATTCAAAATTTTCGAATTCAAAGCGGAAATTCTGAAACAAGAATTTTAACTTTAAGAAATCACGAAATATCTGCCATCAACTAAGCAATAGAACATTACAGGGAATTTCTGGTATGAATGCGAAATTTCGGAACTAAACAAAAGCCAAACTAGTAATGCTTAAAAAGTGCAAAGAAAATATGGCCGATAAACGTGCAACGATGCGGTACAAAAATAAGGCGATCGCAGCGAGATATGCTTTAAAAATAGATTTACCTCTAGCAAAAGTAACCGTTGCACTATTAATAACATAAACGTAATTTCTGTTAATAAAATCTTCTTGTAAATGTATATTTCAGATGTAACTGATTTTAAAGTTAGTTTTTTATCATATCAGGGAATTAATCTTTTTCACTCTTCTAGCAGAGATTCATTCTTTAGTAAGCTAAATAGGGATAGTTTCTAGTTTGCTGTCTTGTATCGAGTACTGCAACCAGGCACAAAAGAATGCGTATCACGTTTTTTGGCCATGATCAATATCATTCATATTTTCAAAGCTTGTGAAAATCACTATCCAAGTCAAAGGAAATAGGGTATAATTTAATTACTTAAAATATTTACCACCAGCTGAAAAGCTTTTTCAGTTCGATTCTTATACAATGTTTGCGTTGAAAAGAGCTAGCACATAGTGGTGTAGACAGAGATGAGGGGGTCCAAATGCTCTGGAAACAGTAATATTATAAAGTTTTCTTCGCCTTCAATATCGCAAAAAGAATTCTCCGATTATATAACACAAAAATATTTTTATAAAATTAGTGGTATCCAAACCATTTGGACATCCACCCGGTCTACGCCACTGTTAGAAGATGTCGCTGCAATCGAATCGTTATCTTTTCAGCATCGTTCTACATTTATCGGATCCAATTTTTTAGTGCTATTTTGTTGCCGTTTTCCACATTATGTATTCTAGGCGCTGTAGTATCGCCTCATCATGGTAAGATGCATAAAAATATTGGATGCTTACACAACTCGCACTAGTAAATCTATTGACTAGTTAGTGAAAAATATGTGCTGTTCAGTATTTTTTTTAATTTTATGCAGTCGCCATGCAACAACTGCCTTACTAGAAATAGAAAGATGGAAGCGACGAAGAGAAATTCTTAAAATTATAACTATATAATTTTTCTGGTGTGAATAAAATAGTGAAATAATTTTAGAGTTAGTTTTATTTTTCCTCATAAGAAATTCTAATTCCATTGAAGTGAAGCTATTCCCTTGAGTAACCCCCACCCTTGTATTCAAAGAAGTTATTATTGTAGCAGAATTTATGTAAAGTATTTTCTTCTATTTTAGTGGCAGATATCTCGTCATGAAATAAAACAATAATTATTAAGCAGAAAGTCTGGTAAGAGGTGAATTTTTCATTTAATAAATGATGTGACTGAATTGCTAATACTGCATAATTCGCAAACTTCAATTGCATGCTTATCATGATCTCAGATAGAAATTTCAATATCTAGAGGACTTATCTGAAACATAATAATGCTTGCTGAAACGTCAGTTGAGACTAACTGTGGAATTCCGAAAAGATTTTGGCGTCTGTTTGTCTGGTATGTCCCGCAATAACTGCTCCAAAAATCATCCAGTTACCTTTATATTTGGTAGATATGTTGATGGGAATCCCGGAATTATCTGTATAGATTTTGTTAAATTTGGTTTATTCGTTCAAAAAATATATAACTTTTCCTTTTACTTCATAATGCTTTTCAATGGGAAACAGACTATTTTAAAATTTTAACGGTCATTCAAAGTACAAGTCCGAAATTGTCCGTTAAACGTGACAAATGAGGTGCGTTCGTACTATAACTAGTTTTTCAATGTAAAAAAAAAATCATCGTTATTATTTCAGTAAAATGAATTATAACATCTGCTATGAGCGAAATGAGCATGCCTTCTCTTTCTTATTACGTAGGCCACGTTTACAGATGCGAATTTTTTCGGCACCACACAGCGCTGCAAAATTCACCATGGAGATCATGCATTGCGAATGATTACCTCCATGGTTTAATATTTCTATGATTCACGATGAAAGAATCTCTTGTGCTTATTTACTTTAATGGATTGAGATATTCTGCTGTTAACCAAATTTTCACTGAAGTTATCTCAGAATCTATGCATTTTTAAATGTAACTCCTCTCTTATATATATAAAAACAAAAAAATTGAACGATCTTTCTAAAAATGTAACTTTTATGCAATTTTATTTGAAATACAAATTGAATAAAAATTGGAAAAAAGAAGTGGCTCGTATTAATTTCTTCAGTCACATGTCTTGCGCTTTTATTATATAGATTGCGTATGACAGGATTTAATAGAATAAAGAAAACTTTTATTAATGTCTCTTTAGGTTTTGATTCGTTTTTCTTAAAATTTCAAATGACTCGATAAAATTTTGCAACGAGTATGTATATTACATTTCAAAACATTCGGTTGCGTAGTTTTTGCGCTGTTATATGTGAACGAACAGACAGATAAGACGGCGGCTACAGGTGCTAAGTATTTATATAATTAGGAACGCACCTGAAAATGGCGCATTGGGCGAATTGAATTAAAAGTTAATCTTTTAAAATTAAGATCTTGCATTTTTCCGATTAGTTTGAAATGTTGTCAATATATATGTCAGAAAATCTAAATTATCGATATATTTGTTATTGGAAATTTGTGTATCTGTTCGAAAAGTATAAAGAATTTTATCTGTTAAATTTTTGATTTTTGCTATTAATTTAATTTGATTTTTCTCGTTTTCTTTAACTGTTAACTAGCAACACTAGTTCACAATGTATAATAGAAATAAAATTTATTAAAATAATTAATTTATTGTTACATTCCTGGCTATTACAAATTTTGAAAAAGTTTAAATGAAAGAAACAAACGGATTATTAACTAATTTTTTGTGCTCCGATTTTCGACTAAATTATCATCAAGCACGAACGATGCTAGAAGCAATACGGTTTAAAATGAATGTGGATACTGGTAAAACACTGAAACAAAAGGCACACTATTGCATCCAATCAGCCGTGCTAAAACATGTCAGGTAATATATAATTACGGAAGATTTCGCAATAGCATCTATAAGTGGACGCGTTTCAAAGCAATTAGATAATTTGGTGCATCATTCCAGAAGTGAATATGTTAAACAGTTTTTGTCAAGTTTTGTAGCGGAAAACTGAAAACATACCATCAAATATACGAAATGCTTTCAGGGTGGAAAATATTCTTGACTTCACTATTTGTTTCACCGCATCTGGTGCAAATGAACAAGCTAAATTAAATTGAGAATGTGCAGTTTTTCAATGAACATTACAGGATAATAAAACTGGTCATCGAAAGAGGATATTTACAACATTAAATGAACTATAATTACAACATTTCATTTACAAAATGCATTTTTGCAGTGATTTGTGAATGATTTTTGCACTGAAAGACTTCTAGATTTCGTTCAAAAAGGGCTTAAAAGAAAAAAATAATAATGATGAAATATGTTTTTTCCGATAAAGAACCGTATATAACGATCTCGTTTATTGTAATAAAATATAGTTTAAAAAGCACTTGTAGATATACTATAGAAACTTTAAATAGCACAATTATTGGCAATGAAACATAAATTCAATGGGACAACGGGGAGTTCATGGAGGCAGAGCTCCGCTGAAGAAATATACTTTTTATATTCTAAAAATTGAAACAATAAGCACTTGAAAAGTATAATTGCATGGAATCGTGTTTAACATAGCAGTTCTTAAAAGGTGGATTTTCTGAATCTTTGGGGAAATCTTACATGCTTAAAAATGTATTGGGTTGTTCGGAAATATATTTTTGTTTGGGAAATTTGGCTCGTACCGGTAAATTCTATTATTAAATTATTAGACATCAATTACGATATCTAATGTATAATAATTGACGGACAGAATTTTTCGGTACGAATTGGTTTTCCCAAACGGAAGGTACTTTCCGAACAACCCAATATACACTACTGGCCGTCCAAAATGCTGCACCATGAAAGAATGAAAATAACAGAATGATATTTATTGGACAAATACATTAAAATGGGAAGGGCAAATGATTACATTTTTAGAAAATTTGGAGGTATAGATCCTGAGAAAACACTACCCAAAGCAGCCCTTTGGACGCAATAACAGCATTTATCTGCCTAGCCATGGAGTCGAACAGAGATTGGATGTCATGTACGGGTACGTCAGTCCTTGCAACTTCAACACTATGCCACAGTTCATCAACCGTAGTGGCGGGCGAGTGGTAGCGGACCAGTCGCTCAGAAGCCATTGACACGATATTTTCAATTGGTGAGAAATCAGGAGAACGTGCCGGCCAGGGCAACAGTCGAACATGTTCTGTATCAAGGAAGGTCGGGATAGTACGAGCAACATGCGGTTCTGCATTGTCCTGATAAAACTTAGAGTTGCGGAGGCATCGAAGATAAGACAGAACCACGAGTCGTAACACATCAGAAATGTAACGGCTGCTGTTGAAATTGCCGTCAACGCGAACAAGAGGTTACAGAGACGTGTATCCAATGGCACTTTATACCGTCATTCCAGGTTACATGACAGTATGATGATTCGAATTCAAGCTGGCAATGTGCGTTTTCCACGATGCCGCCAAACATGGCTGCTGGCATCGTGACGCTGTATATGACGTAGGAATGGCGTCTCACGTCGTCTTTGATGATTCCATGCTCTGTATGCAGCATCATGATGCATAGAAATGATGCATCATGATGCATAGAAATGATGCATCATGATGCTGATGAGAGAAATCAGTAAAATTAAAAATGAAATCAATAAACCTTAGCCCTTTCTGGCACAGTGGTTCCACTCCGGGCACACCTAATTTTAATTTCAAACTTGCAACCGGCACCAAGAACATTTTAATAAAATTTTGTTTCTATAATGAAATCTTAAAATAAGGAATTCTAATTTTGTAAAAAAGTCGTTTGTAAATTCCGGTGTCAGTCGGTAATTTCTCATTTTACGAACAGAATTTGTCGGTGCCGGAAAGGGTTAACATTAAAATGAAATTTATAACTCATTTAAAAAAAAACTCAACTGATATGATATTAATTTTATGTTCAATATAAATTGAAAATGTGTCTCTGTTTTTGACAGATTTCAGTTAAGCGCCAATGTGCGGTACCGTATAGTTAAACTGATCTTGTGGTTATTCTGCTTTTCTTTTTTATATAATTGGTCTGGGCTCAACTGACAAATGTGGTAACTTCGGAAGTAGTTACTTTATATTATAGCGATACATAAATGCTCATTGTTGTAGTATAAAAAAAAGCTTGAAAATTATCTTAACGTCACAAAAAAGTCACTAAATTAAGCTACAGATTTCAAACAAATTTAATTTGAAAATACGTTTCATCCTTTGTCCAACGAAGTTAAAATTGAAATTATGCGATTTTTTTAAGTATCCACTGCACATGAGTGACAAATGTAATAAATGTATTTGGCAGACATCCCAAAGTGGCCTACATATTTTAGACTATGACAAAAAAGTTTGCAGTCAAAGAAATAGGATTTTGTCCCTAATAAAACTACAAATGGACATTTATCACTTGATGTAACAAACGTAAGATAAATTAGAAATGGACTATTTAGAGATAAATAAACTTCTGTACGAAGTAAAACTCCGATCTTTTATTTTTGCTTGACACAAGTAAATAATCCAATTAAAGATTTGTTTTAGAAATGGTGATAGTTAAAAAAATCCCTGAAGGCTCGGTCTACAGGCAAAAGTAAATTTCGAAGACGCAGACAGTGGGGAGCCTGTTTTTTCGGAATTGCAGAATAAATTTTGTTTTTACATGATGCGGCAGTTGGAACCGCCCAATTCGAAATCTAGCTCTGTACAGTAGGCGGAGCAGGGAGAATTGTTTTGTTTTTAATTATTTTTTGCTGTAAGGGTTGGTCCTATAAAAAACTTGTCAATTTAAAAGTTGTAGATAATATTAAGAAGATTTATAATAAATCTAAGCGAATTTGATATCTTGTGAATTGACAAAGTTATGAATTTTCGGCCCTTTTCCTATAAGTAATAATGACTTTAAACGATTCGATATGTATCATATTTAAGAAGTTATGGGGATTTTTCTATTTTTACAAAAAGCCCCCCTCCACCCTATATCCCCTCCCTTGGTTCGATTTTGCCCATTAACAAACTTGAACGAGATTTTATGCCCCTTGATTTTATCTATGAGTTTGGAATATACTTATGCAGTATTTTTCAAGTTATCTTGTCCATAAAAAAGTGACATAGATAGATAGATAGATAGATAGAGATAAAGTTTTGGACTGGGGGGGGGTTGGGAAACCTGATCGGTGTAGATCTGCAAAAATTTTCCAGAAATTCCAACATAGAAGAGAATGTAATAGGTAGTATTTCTTACGATATCTACCTAAATCAGTCCTATTGGAAGCAGTATCAGTTTACAAATGCAAATTAAGGTGACTAAATGAAGAGCTTGTATGTAAATATTGATAACTGACACTTTTGAGATTTTCCTGATTGGCGTGCTGTATCCTGATAACCTTTTAGCAAGGTTTTATTATTTTTTTTATACTCAATGTTTACCATAATAATCAAAGTCAAATTTGAAACATATATTTCAATAACTTTTAGACGTGTGTCCACAAAGAAGAAACTTATTGGACAAAATAATGTTTTAAATAAGTTTATTTTCGGTCCAGTTTAACGGCTGAATATCTTAAAATTTTTGCAGCAGTAGGTAATAAAAAAGATTTTTTTCGAAATATGAATTTAATTTACCTGTATTCATATAATGAATTTATGAATAAAAAATTTAAAGAAAACTTAAAAATATATATAGAAATGGAAAAAAAAAGATTGCACACTGCACGTCGCAATCTTATACAGTAAGCGCCTGAAAAAGATTGTTAAATTGCATAGTTTTTGATCCAATAAATATTTTTAACAGAATTTTGACTGACTTCAACATTAAATAACGCTTAAATCAATTATTCCATTTAAAAAGTACCTGCTTAAGCGTGTTTGCCATGCAGTTATATATAAAACAACCAGTTTTCATATTTTTATATGAAATAGTTTTTTTAATATATGGCGAGAAAGAGCCACGGTCGCAATAAATTTAATTACGGCAGCGGCAGCTTTAGTTACATTTTTTAGAATAGAGAGATAAAACCCACTGTTAATGTTTAATTCAAATGTGAAAAAAAAAAGAAAAAGAAAAAGAAAAGAAAAGAAAAGATATTCGTCACATTTGGAGAAACATACATTTTGCATTTATGTCTTGTATGAAGAGAAAATACTTTATTTATAATGTTCCGAATTTTTCCAATTATCGGTAGTCATACTGAGAAAAAAATTAAATCATAGATTCAAATATGTAATATCCCAAGTACTGATAGCTAAAGAATTTAATTTTTCTATACAGAACAAACAATGAGTTTCATTTGTATGGTCCGAGGTGTGGCTGTTCAGAATGCAAGAGCGTAACACTAAGTAGGTCCGTTGCACTAGAAAAAGCAAAAAATATACAACAACAAATTAAATATTTACAATAAATTAAGTCATATTTTATATTAAAAAATACATTGAAAACAGACACCGGAAAAAGTATAGCATAAAATGTTAAATTTAATTATTAAAATTTAAATAATTGTACAAACATCGGAGTCGAACATAATCTCGATGCCTAACCTAACCGGTTAGAGAGGCTGGAATAATAAATAAAAACAGAAGTCCCTATAATGGTAGGAAATTAACTAATGTGATACTGTGGAACGAAAGCTTTTTTTGTCTTAATCAAAATTTTTATAGGTTGAATGTCTTGCCATTCTTGCCGAATTATGCATTTTAAAATTAAATTTATACTTTTGTTTCTTAAAGAGTTCTTTTCAAATATCTCGCATGGATTTTAATATTTTTAAATGATTTCTTTTGCATAGGATACCTTAAATCGATATCTTACTTTCTGCGTTTTTACGATTTTGGTTGCAGTTTTTTTATATGAGGATTCCATAATTTTCAGAAAGGGTTGTAACAGGTACAAAAAGAGTAAGTGTCCGCATACAAATGAAATGTAACCAAAATTAAAAAACTACAAACGCACATCCTTAGACATCGACCAGGTATCCTATGCAAAAAAAAAAAAAAAAATCATTTTAAAATATTGAAATGCATGCGAGATATTTGTAAAGAATGCTCTCAAAAGTTTTACATTAGCTGCAGTTTTTCATCGCTTGACTAGTGTAGGACCTTAAGGAGTAAAAAATTTAATTTTTTTCAAATCTGACTTTAACAAGTTCTTTAAAGAAATTATCTCAATTAAAATCTTAGGCATATTTGGTTCACGAGTCTTTATCGGATATCCAAACTATTTTCAGGAACTTGAAAAACAATAAATAAAACTATTTCTTGAGCGAAAAATTATTTCTGTTTCCTCCAACATAATTTCGAAATGAATAAGAATTATCAATGTCTTCTGCTGCGAGATTTTAATTCATGCGACGGAATGCTAGAATCTTTCATATATTCTAATACAAGCAAATATTGTGTGTGTGGTTATATATTATATATATATATATGCAAATTTTATCTTAAAACGGCTCTAACGATTTTGACGAAATTTCGAATCCTACGGTTTTGGGCACCAGAAAATCATCGCGCTAGTTCACATGTTCGAGAAAATTCGATTAGGGAGTACTTTTGGGTAATCGTTGGTCAGGATCAAGCTAACTGTACCTAGAAAACGGTTCAAACGATTTTGACTAAATTTTGTATCCTACCATTTTCGGGTTATATGATCGAGAACTTTCGATTAGTGAGTGATTTTTTCGTAAACGCGTGTCAAGTTAATTTTATCTAAACAATGGCTCTAACGATCTTGATTAAATTTTCTATTCTACGAGTTTCTGGCACGAGAAAATCATTGGGATAGGTCACATGTCCCAGAAAATTTGATTAGTGTGTCATTTTGGGGTCATTATGGGTGAAGCTATTTTTATCTTAAAAAGGATCAGAGGATTTGAACTAAATTTAGTATCCGACAGTTTTAGGGAACGAGAAGACTATTGCGCTAGGTCACATGTTCGAGAATTTTCGATTAGTGGGTCATTTTGACCATGGGTTAAGCTATTTTTATCTTAAAAATGGATCAGTCGATTTGAACTAAATTTTGTATCCTACTGTTTTGGGGCACGAGAAAATCATTGGACTTGGTCACATGTTCGAGAAAATTTCATTAGTGGGTCATTTTTCTCATGGGTTATGATATTTGAACTCAAAGCTAATTTTGATCGAGCATTGCTCGGTCTTCCCTGCTCGTGCATGGTTATTGTACGAGATAATGTGAAATGCTATATAAAATGTAATTAACACTGTCAGGCCCCTGGCACTTATAGGCTTAAAAACTATTGTTATGGAACTATTGTGATTATTATCTTATTGTGTGTGTATCTTTTGTGCACAGTGAGGCTTTTCGGCACTGGAATCTTAATCCGAAGGGGAGCAAGTTGAATACAATGAAAGAAGTATTTCCTTTGCAATGTGGTCTTTCATAGATAAGAAAGACGTGGCCCCATTATTTAGGAAGACAGACCCATCAATAGGGGAGGAAGCGTTGTCAAGAAACCCTTGGAAACAGACAAGTAGCCCCGGAGACAAAAAGGTGCGCTAGAGAATGACCAGAGAGAAAGTTTAGTTGGAACGCAGGACTGGAGCGTGTAGGTTGGTTTTCAGAGAGCAGCTCTGAGCACGTGTATGGAACGGGATCTCTCGAAAGGAAGAGAGATAGCGTGTGTGAGATTAAGAGAAATCTCGGTTCTGAGTGAATCAACGTAGTCTAACGGTACACGTAAAGCGTTTCTGTAATTATTTTGATTTAATATTAAACCGGATACTTTACCTCCGAGTTTAAGTGTAAATATTGTTAATAAATTGTTACTTTAACTTTAATTGAAAGAGTTAGGTTTTTCTGGAATATACATCAAGTATCGTGCCCGATATCACGTATTCATATCGGTGGTGGCAGCATATCAAAAGACCGGATCTATTTCGAAGTTGTGTGGACGGAGAAGTGGAATCCGACAAACACATTTGAGACGTTTCAGCAGATTTGATCGCTTTGGACATTTTATTCAAACGTATAGTTACAAAAAGCTCTAATGAATTGTCTGCAATTGTAGTTATTTTTTTTATGTTTACCTGAATCGAACTGAAACTCGAAATATGAGAATATTTTTAATAATAAAGTTTCAAAAGACTAAAGATGAAATATATTTTCTTTGAGAAAAGAATAATGAAGTTTTAGGAAAATCGCCTATAACCGTGGAATAAAAAATTAGGTTTATGAAAAGGGAAGTAACTAAAAAGAAATATTAACAAAAAAAAAAATTTCTGAATGGATATGATGTTGGGCTGCCGGGAAACGTAATAAAGGAAAATGTTTCAAAAATCTTTAAATATTGCACTGTCGCATTAGAATAGAGGAACTTTTGGTATTATGGAATACTACTTACATTTGGGGAATACAATATCCCGATATTGTTTAAAACTCGATAACCGAATACATTTACAAACTTCAACTATCTACGAATAGACATACATTATTTTATAAAATTTCACCACTTGCAAGCAAATAATTATTATAATAGCAAACGTATTTTGGGGTTGCTGTGAGATAGTCGGGAAATATGGAATAGGGGGTTAAAAAGGAAGAAAACGAACGAAATTAGGCAAAAAGCAGATGTAATGGTATTAAGAGAACATGATCAAAATATAGTGTGTAAATAGTCAGCATATATACTCCAGTTCATACTTCTGATTTCTACAAATCACAAACATAAGGATCCGACTTTGCGCCACCATAACTATGGAATATTATGAGATACTGGTATTCCATATAATTAAACATCTCCGGTTTAGGTAGAAATTACTCTATATTTATGGGTGTGAATCGCGAGATAAAAAACGAGTATCACATCATAAACTGATAGTATTTTGGTGAAAATTATGCTTAATTGCGAAATAAAAATAATTTCTAAAAATGAATAAAAATTATTGGACAATTATCTTCGGAAATTTCCCAAAGACGGAAAACAAATATTTAATCTCACAACGCGCTCTGACGCCGACCGACGAATTGCCCATTCTGGGAGCATTCGGGAAACGTTTTTAAATAGTTTATGATATTGCCGCTTGGTAGCAGCACCTTATCAAACAGAAATATTGGTATTCCTCGTTATCCGACTATCCCGTAACTCCCGAAGTTCCTAAATATATTGAAATAATAATTTTTCTTTTAGAAAATATCAGTGATCGTTGGATAGAAATTTCATTAGATATTTTTTTAACCTTATAATTATGATATATTTAAACAGAATGATATATTTATACAGAAATTATTTCCGATAAAATACTTATTATATATACATATACATATACAAATTGTATCCTAAATATTAATCTGGGTATCATATTTGACCTTTTACTGTGCATTTTACCGAAGGACACAAAATGGGAAGTCATGCTGTCAAGGAGTTCACTAATTATGAAGGTGAAAATTTGAAATTCGGAACCTTTAATGTTAAATTCATTTGTAATCGTTGAAACACAAATAATAAGTCTATATTTTTAAAACATAACTCATAAAATACTTGGCGGAATGAGGTCTAACTTTGGATTCGCATACCTAGAGCTTCTAGAAATCGATTTTAAAATACTCATTCATAGGTTACGATACATATATTTTCAGGGCTCGCAGCGATCCTAAAATTTTCTACATTTCCTATATATGTATACATCCACTATTTGAAATAAAAAATCATCGTGGTAGATTCTTTTAACATCTGCAATAAAAATCCACAGTAATGATTATCGTTTTAAAATAGTGGTAGGAATGTAGAAAAATTTAGGAACGCTGCAAGCGTATTTTTCAAAAATTTCTTTCGAATATATATAACACATGGGCTGATAAGTTGCCGGTCAGGCACACAGATGGCGCACACAGATGCAATCGCTGAACCAATGTTTTTTTTAGTAAATACTAACCTTTAAAAGGTAGCAGAAAAGAGGTCATGACGATTCGCCGTGTGGATAAAACGTTAGAGTGGTTTCAGTTGAACGACTTTTTGATAAAGAAAAAAATGGATAAACAAGAATTTCAAGAATTGTTATTTGATGGGAAAAAAAACACCGTTCAAACAAAAGCTTCGCTTGATAAGCATTATCCGGACACTGCACCAGGTAAATCAACCATTATTGACTCGTTTACTAAATTTAAACGTGGTCGTACGGACACCAGTGATGTACCACGCAAAAGAGGTGGTTACTCCGGAAAACATAAAAAAAGTCCACAAAATCGTTTTGGGGAACCGTAAAGTGAAGTTGCTGAAGATAGCTCAGACTCTGAAGATATCCGTGGAACGTGTAGATTTTATTTTGAATGAATATTTGTCTATGAAAAGGTGTTGACAAAGTGGCTGCCGCGCGTGTTGACTTTTGACCAAAAACAACAACGAGTCGATGATTCTGAGCACTGTTTGGATCTTTTTCGTTATAAAATTATGTTATTTAACATAAAATTATTATTTTTATTCATTTATTAAATTATTATTATAAAATTATTATTATTAAATTATTATTATTATTATTATTATTATTATTAAATTATTATTATTTATTATTAAAGTTATGTTATTTATTAAAGTTATAAAGTTATAAAGTCATAAAGTTATAAAGTTTTATTAAAAAGTTGTGTTTTTTTTATTAGACCGGTAACTTATCAGCCCATGTGTTATATATATCTATATATATATATATATGTGTGTGTGTGTGTGTGTGTGTGTGTGTATATATATTGAAATATATATTCGATTAATATAACAGGTAATAACATTTTTCATAGATAATTCTTTTTACAAAATGATGTTACAAATGCGTATATTTTACAAATACTTTAATAATTTTATCCCATTTTTTTTAATTCTATGAATTGTTCGATAGTAATTACATTAATTTGTTTGAAGAAATTTTGCCGTCGTAACCATTAAATATTTCATTTTGCTTAATTTTTTTAGTAGATTATGTAAATATATACTAAAAGGTTTCCTATTTTTGTTTTTTAAAGTAAAGAATATTAATGTTCAAACATGAATAAATTTTTTTTAGGAGGGGGTGGGATAGATACATATATTGCCTGCACATGGCACTTGAATCTGTAAATCTATGACTAAAATTTCAGAATAATAAAATAATTATGAAAACAAGTATAGAAAAAGTTATTTTCTAATCTGAAAAACTGATTTGAATAGAAATATTAATTTACTGATTTGAATATTCTGAAACTATTTCAATAAAAATCTCCGTTATGCTTTTTCAAAATTGAATATGACAGATACCTTCAAAATGATTTCATTTTCAGACTATTTTTAGCATATTAGTCTTTTTTTTGTCTCACAACTGAAAACAGATTGAAAGTGGGAAAAAGTCTATAGTACTTACAATTATATTTTTATTAATTTCCAACATAGTTTAAAAGCGTTTGATCTCGGTTTGTATCAACTCTATCTGTTGTTTCTGCGTGGTCTAATTTTCATAAATATACCCACATTACCATGGAATTTTCAGGTGTTGTTAAAGTTTTTTATAGAATGTTCGTTATTGAAAACGAATAGTGTAGCCTTTATAGTAGTTACAGAAACATACAAAAGTATTTATTTTGCATTATGGTCCAATGCCTAAAGTCGTTTGCGATACACTTAAATGATGGTACGACGCTTCAAACATAATGCAATTGATATGGATGATTGGAGTTCACTGTAATATATATTCTTTAGATTATGAAGTGCATTGCATATTTTAACAGTGGTATCATTAATTCATTTAAAATGACATATAAAAAGTGGTTAGAGGACAATGATCGATTAATTCCTGAATTCACACACATTACTGGATTTGGTCAGCAAAAAGTATTTTAATCACGTTTTGTGTTTTTTAAATTCTTTACTTTTGATATCTCATCTCATTGCATGAAAAATCGAAATTCATTAATAGTAACCTGTTAGTGTAGCAAACTGTTTCTAATCTATGTCGGATGTTTCGTCTTTGTTTTCACTTGCATTTATTGCAGATGTAAATGAGTAACTACAGCTAGCTCCAGTTCCTTTCCATGCAAATGGTTTTATTTTTTCCTTTTTGCGAACAGGAAAAATTTAACTAGTGTTTAGATAAATAGAACAGTTAAACAAATTTTAAATATATTTGAGAACGAGGAGGTACATATAATTTTGTTATTATTTTAATTTATCTAATGCTAAGTATAGTAGTTGATGCACGCACGTTTAAAAACATATAATGAAAAAAGTTTAATTATATAAATCAGATAAAATCAACAAATTTTAAGGTTTGTTAGAGTATGAGAAAATACATATAATTCTGATTTACTTTATTTCCTTAAGTGACATTATTTTAATCTATCATTTGCTTAATGAAGCGATTTAAACATACATATTCAAAACAAAGTTAAATAAATAGAACAGATAAAATAAACAAATTTTAAAGTGTATTAAGAACATAAAAAAGTCATATATTTCTGTTTTTCAAACTTTTTTACAGGAATTTAATTTATTGTAAAGTATTTTAATAGTATAATTATGCTTTAAAAGCACATTTTTTTGTAGTTCATCATATCCTAAAAGGGGGGGGGGGCAATAAAAACATTTAAACTTCATAACCTATTTTAATAATGAAAAAGTACTAATTAATTCAATAATCAAATAATTCTATTTTGAAGAACAATTATCTTAATTTATCATATATTAAGCAGAGCTACAGAATACACATAACATAACTTTCAAGAGTTGGCGGTTTCTATTACGAATTTCAACTTTGAACAAAGTTTCTAAAGAACAACAACAACAAAAAAAACCTAGGACACAAAAGGCATTTTCTATTTCTAAAAATGTATTCGAATAGAAATAGTAGTTTACATTCTGAATCTTTTTCAATAAAAATCTCCCTTACGCTTTTTGAAAATGTAATATAACAAATATCTTCAAAATGATTTTTTTCTTTGTGTTTTTAGCATCTTAATATGTTTCACTCACAATTTGAAAAAGTTTTAGAACGTGTGAAACGTTGTAATATACTACAAGAATCGTTTTCCCACTTGCAATTTTTGCAAACGTAAATGTGAAACTACAGCTGTCTCTCTACACTTACTATGCAAATGTTACATTTTCAATCGCAAAAATTTAAACTGAACAATATATCTAGCACTTAGATAAATAGAACAGATAAAATAAGTGAATTTTAAAGCATTCTTAGAGCATTAGAAAGTACATATAAATCTTTAATTATTTATTCTTTATCTTGAAAGTATAGGGATACTTCAACATTTCGAGATACTGGTAATCTGAGATGAAGAAGCTGGAGTGGCTATTTCAAGTAAAATAATCTATTTTTATAGGATACAAAATGTATTTTATTTCACAATGTGTCTAAATTAGACATGTTAGGAATTATAAGTGACATGCAAAATAATTTCGGATATGTCTTTTAACAAAGCACTGCTTGCGATGCAGTTATAAAAACAAAAAACGTTTTATAAGTTTAACCCTTTGCGTCACAGACAAATTCTGTTCGTAAAATGCGAAATTACTGACTGACACCGGATTTTACAAACGACTTTTTTAGAAAATAAGAACTCCTTATTTTAAGTTTTCATTGCAGAATCAAAATTTTAGTAAAATATTCTTGGTGCCGAATGCAAGTTTGGAATTAAAATTAGGTGTGCACGGAGTGGGACCACTGTACCGGAAAGGGTTAACACAATAATTTAATTTGAAGATTTGTCAATAAAATTATTTAGGATTTCCTGGATGTAAAATAACCATTACATGTTTCCTTGTTATTAATTTTGTGAAAATATGCTCTGAAAAGAAAAGAAAATTTCGGAAACCAGAATAACAAAGCTATTTGTCGATTAAAAATAAAACAAATTTGAATAAAAATAGTTCAAAATCAAATGAATTGAACAGAATTTTTTTTATATAAGTACCACCACTGGGTCCCGCAGTTTCCCATGAGTAGTATGTTTTAAGCGGTGTCTTTTAACATTAATTGCAAATACGAATTGCTGGGGAAAATGGAATTGTTCTCATTAATCGAAAATACGATTTAATAGGACACACGTTAATCAGAGTCCACTGTATTTACAGTATTTTAAGTGCAAACGTGTTAATCTTCCGTATTTGTGTTGCTCTGATTTATAAATATTAACGCTTGATTTATTTTTCTTTTAAACCATGACAAATCACTACATTCAGAAACAGTTTTCAAACAAATCGCATTTGAAAGTATTTTTTCGTTCTATTCGACATTGTAAAAGTTGAAATTGTGCGATGTTTAGAAGTTTCCGATATTGCCTTGATAATGAATTTTATTGGTCGGGTCGTTTACACTGCGAATACGACGTCTTAATTACTCACAGAGATGGTTTTTCATTATAATATACACTAGGGGGCCTACCCCCTGCGAGCTACGCTCGCCAACCCCCGCTCAGACTTCGAGGCCTCTAAAAACATGACAGCGGTTTTTTTTTTTTTTTTTTAATATCGGTAAATCTGCAATTGGGTTGCCATGCTTTTAACGTTTTAATGGGGCATTTTTTTATTATCATGGCTTCATACACAGCTGTTGCGACAACTGACGACTGTTTTCGGGATTGATAAGTAAAATCAATTACAACTTGAAAACCAGCTTGTATAAAATGGTTAGGTTTAAATTGTGGCTACCTCTCGGACTTTTATAACAACGATCTGTATTCTATTCTTCCTTTGCGTTTAAGGATGAGAAAAATTCCATCTGCTTGTGAATAACATTAAGAACCACGGTATTGAAAAGTACTATGTTATAGACATTTTCAGTAACAGGTTTTAATTTATCTCTCTATTTTAGTGCACCATCATGCATATTTTCATGTTATTTTAAATATGTAAATTATTTATTTTAATTAATATGTATATACGAATTTTCTAATAATTATTTATCATACAAAATTAATTAAATATTTTGTGCATGCATGCCTGTATTTATTCGGCATCAATTGATGAGATATTTAAACAAATTTGCTATCCGCGATAATTTTACACCATGTTATGTCACTTGAATACTGTGCATAAGAAAATCGGGTACTTTTCCAGTATAGGATCCTTTGCTTTTAGGTTTGGCGTAATTCAAGCTACAAAAAGGGATAGATTCGTTAATATACATACATTTGTTGCCAAAAGTTATGAAAACAAACCCAATGAACTTTTGGTGCTTTTCTATTATAGGAGTCTTGACGCTTTTTTAAAAAGCTTGGCGCAATTTGGGCATCACAAAGTGAGATTTTGTGCCAAATGACATAAACAGCCATGGACACAAATTCGGCGATTTTTTTATTTATATGCGTATTTTAATTATACGTATATTATTATTGTTTTTTCTATACAAATTACTTCTGATTATATATAAAATAGGGTAAATGACATTTTACGCTAAACAAATTGTATAAATATTGAAAAAATGCTTCTGTATACGAAATGACAAAGTGAATAGGTTGACAGAAAGTATGTTGCCAAATTTCCTTTTCCGCCAAGGCTATTTTCTCTGTTTCGTCAAGGCCCCATATACTGGAAAAGCACCGAACTTTTATGCTATATATGTATTTATATGTATATATACAATTTATTTATAATTGTATTCCAATTTACCTCTTTTTGTACATAAAAATAGATAAATGGCTTCTTTATATTAAATAAATTGTATAAATATCGAAATAATTGCTTGTGTATATCAAAAAGCGAATAGATTGTTAAAAAACATGTTGCCAAATTTCAATTCGTCGCCAAGGTCACTTTCTGTATCTCGCGAAGGCCCCTAAATTGGAAAATAAACGAAAATCATTTTAATCTATAACGTAATGTACACCTTAAATGTGTTTCGAGTATAGTAATTTAATTATTTGTAGTTTCTTCTTCTCTTTGTTATTTATGTGTAAACATATAATTCATTATTAAAAAAGTAATGCTACTGAAATATTCATTTGTTTTAAACTTTAATAGCATTTCTCGAATATATAGGGAGCATTAATTTTCCTTGCTGCCAATAAAAGAGACAAAGGAGTAAATGTAATTTTACCATAATTGATGGCATATTCTCATTAAAATTGGAAAGAAAACGAAGCAAGATATTTTATTCTCCTTCCGTTCAGTTGGGCAATTATTATTTTATATATATTCGTTTCAAATATCCGAATTAGTGATTTTATAAATTCGTTTGATTAAATTTTACAAAAAAATAATAAAATGATATCAATAAATAATAATTACTATTAATTCCTCCCCCCCCCCTTTCTTTTGCGTTTACATAAATGACGTCATTTGGACGAATTTATTCAAAATATTTTCCGTTTATAAATTAAATTAAATGCTGACAGACGATTGAATCCTGACGATAGAAATGTGAGGTTATTTTTTTCAAATTTTCCTGAAAAACATAATTTAATCACAATCTTGTCTTCATTATCGATTGAAATAAAAGATAAATTCAATTTCAATTTGAAAATGACGAATAAAAAGAAATCAATAATCCCTATCGGGATCCTGATCAATTTTTTTCCCTTTTTTGTCACAAAAAAACTGAATAATTAGTTGCCATCATTACAGAAATGTCATTAAAATTAGAAAAAAATTAATATCTCGAAAACTAATTCCAATTTCAAAATTCTATTACCTGTTTTGACATCCGCGGATTTTTATGGACAATTGGTATTAATTTCACCATCAAGCGTTTAATATTTTATTAAAAATAGCCCTGAAACATAATCAGTCGTTTAATCAGTCGTTTCATAAAATCGTTTCATAAATTCGTTTCATAAAATCGTTTCACAAATTCGTTTCATTAGGATTTTATATATATAGGGTAGATTTAATTTTTTTTTTTAATTTTACTGAATTCTTTAATAAATGTGGAAGTTGAAATCAATAATTGGAAATGAAATGCATTTATTGTTTACATACACTGCCATAAAGGAGGTAGTCCAGTCGTTATTTTAAGAACCAATTTTTTTTTTTAACTTGTTCACGATTATGTTTTAATATATTACAATTAAAATATTTATATTAATACAGAGCGAATTTTTTATAAAAAGTTTTGAATATAAATTAGTAGCATTTTAATTTTTATGTTATATTAATAACTTATTTGTATAACTCTCTGACAGCTCTGTTTCATTTTACTGTAATTTTTTTTCATTATATTCTAGTAAGCACTACGTATATACTCGTTTTTTTTTTGTATTTCCATCCATGTTACTGGGATGGCATTTTAAAACTGTCGAAAAAACAGAAAATATGAAAAACATCTTTAAAATATAACTTTTTAGAAATAGGAAATGATCCTATTCTTTTAAATGAGATGAGATGAGTAGAAATCAAAAGTCATACAAAGGGAGATAGATACCTTGAGACAAAAGCTGATCTTTGTAACAATTAAATCAATCTGCTAAATAATATTTAAACGCATATTTCAGCTAATTTAGCTATTTAGTCACCCACATCGGCAATGAATCCGATTTTGGAAGAATAGACGAATGAGACAACTATTGCTGATTTTTGATTATGTATTTTGCGTAAGACTTTTTCCAAGGAGGTCGACACATTATCCATCCGAGCGAAGCCAGGCCGGGCTGCTAGTGCTTATAATATTTCGCACTTCTCCATTATACCGTCGACCACTTTTCATAACGAAAAATTATCGCCAGACTGTAATGCCAAATAAACAAATGGGAGAATGTTGACATTGGAATAGCAAAATAAATAAATAAATAAATAAAATACAAAAAATTCGGAAAAGCCACACTCACCAATGTGTCAATAAATATCAGTAAGTTTAATTAAAAACAAAAACAAAATTACAATATAGTAATGAAAACAGAAAAAAATAATCTTTGGTATTTATTTATTTACATTATTTTTCATATTTATGCCTCTCGGCTAATGAATAAATGCTTGTGACGTCAGTTGAAACTGATCTATTGCATTTTTTTAATGGTTATTTCCCTTTTAATATCATGGCACCGCCCGCCTTTTAAGGGTGCAATTGTTATTTTAATTAACGGAATAACTAATAAATCAGTAAAACATAATGAAAAATACAGGTGAATGTCGAATTAAAAACCACTTGATATACTTGATGATACACTTGAAATGCTTCTGTCGTCAAGTGAATGGGACTGCATTTTTGCCGTTAAATCCTATAGTTTGACGACAGTTTTTTGTTATTATAATGAAGTTATTTGTTCAAGATAGTTTATATTTTCATTGGTTGTGATTGAGTAACGAAATATCCGGGTTCATGTTTGATGGGAAAAGAAAAACTCCAGTATATTATCAGGATTTTTATTCAGTAAACATAAGATGTTCGAAGGCAGAAGAGAAGGGAAAAATCAGAGCCGTTCTTAAACGGTCTAGATCAGCGTAAGACAGGAGTCGAAGTAAGTTGTTTTCACCACTTAACTTAGAGATGCAATGACAAGAATCTCGCCAAAATAGGGTTGCTACAGAGTGTCTAGGCGAGAATGCTTTCAGACGGAATGCCACTTAACTAATGGTATTTACCGAGCCAGGTTGCTAGATTATTGGCGTAAGGACGAATTTTGTTTCAAAATTTAATATCGCCAAGGAGACTATAACCGACAAATATTTTCTCATGTGAATAGAATTTCGATAGACAAAACAGTATGTGCTTTTAAAAATCGGAATATATTTTTAGAAATGGGCGTGAGTGATTGAGTTATTACCACTACCAAATAAGGGTATACATTTGAGCAGTATGAACAGATAGACATAATTTTAACTGACACTGTGGCCAGAAAAATGCGTTATGAACACATTGTGTTATAAGCTTGGTTTCGGAAAGTAAAAATTACGAAAAGGCATCTGTGATGATTTAATTTTTTTTTTCTTTTTTTAACGAAAAGCCGTGAGATATTAGTGATCGAGCATAACTGAAGATGAAAAGGGAAAGCGTATAAATTACAGCGGGATTATTGTTTGTAGTTAAAGATAACTCAATTAAATTTTGAAAAAGGAAGGGGGAAAATATAATTTAAATAATGGATAGGGAAGGTTAAAACTTAATATATGATTCTCATATCATAATTATGAAAAGTGGTCGACGGGATAATGGAGAAGTACCTAATATTTTAACAGTAGTGTATTTCATATTCTTTTCCTATTCCTTAAATGTTGGTGCTTCGAAAATGTTTATCACTTATTTTAGTTATGAGAGATACAAGATAGTGAGATTCAACTGTTTTTTTCACATGCATTGGCTGTAGAAAGAAAACACCTGACACACATTTCATGTCTTTTTCACATGGTTACTTATTAACTGAACGGTCGACATTCACGGAGTACAAAGGAGACTCGTGCAAATTTTGATAGTTCAGGGGAGCCGCAAAAACAAAAAATTTGCAAATTCTTGAACTATATTTCACTAACTGCAGATTGACTGTAGATTCACTGCTATGGTAAACCAAACTAATGATGATAGCTGTATTGAAATATTTCCACCCTAATTTTGACAAATAAACAAAAATCTGAAATAAAAAAATCAAGTTTTTTATTAACTCATTGACGCCGGTTGGCAAGAAAACTTGCCACTTATGGCGCACGAAACATTTAAATTTGGTAACAAGTATTTTAGCACGGAAAATTTCCGCATATCTAAACTGAAATTTTTACAAATTAAATGAGTCCAAATTACAGGATAGAAAAACTGATGTCAACTGGTGTTGAAGAATTAAAAAGTGTAAAATATTCTCGTCGTGAATGGGTTAATAATAATTCGCCCAAAAATGTTTTGTATCACTCATTTAACCCTTTGATGTATACTGTAAAACTGGCAAATCTCCAACATAAATTTGTTATTTTCTGACTAAAGAGGTCACACAGAATGAAAAAAATAATTTTATGTATAATTTTTTTTAATTATAGCCTGTCCACTGTAGTCCATAATGAAACAAATAAGGTATTTTTTTTTATTAAAGTATTAAATAAACTAGTGTGATACTATAAAAGCAAAAAAAGTTCATAATAACATCATAAAAATAAGGAATGCGCTAGGCCTTAGAAGGAACATTGTCTTTCTTCGTCAGGCGCAAAGATGACGTGCAACCACTTTGTAGACAGGAGCAAGATTGAAAGGAAATGGGAGAGAAAGAGGGACAAGTTAAGAGAATAGCCAATAGAAAAGCAGACGGCATCAGCCAATCACAGAAGAGAATTACCTAGAATTCAGAACGAATAAAAATAGGAAAATAATGAAACAAAATTAAGATTCGTAAAAAAAATTAAATAGATGTTAAATATTGTTAGGCTCCAATATCTTGGCATTTCAAACAGGGAGATTTGGACGATTCTACTGTGGATAATCGGTAAAAGGTTGTAACGTATTAGGAAAAATGACATCCATAGTTGGCGTATTAGCCGAAATAATGACAATCATAAGGGAAAATGGATGTTGGGAAAATATAGTATTTAAAATGTATTGTTTAACTGTGGTCCTTCTTAATAGTAATACGTTTAATAGTAATTATGATATTTAAAAACTTAAACGATGCTTCTGATGATAAAAAAGGACGATACTAATGATCTAATGAACTGTAAAAGCACATAGTCATATTTTCAACAAGATGACGGTTAAAAATTAAAAAAAAAAATATGTAAAAATTAATGTAGACCATTTCGTAATATTTTAATATGAATTTAATAATAATTTTGTAATTAAAAATATGTGAATGAATTTTTAAAAATGCCTAGATTATGTTTGAATCTATTCATTGCAACTCTTTCTCTCTCTTTTGCTTCCTTAATAAGTTTAAAATGTTTGACATTTATATAAATTAACAGCTAGTATCCATAACATTTAAAGAAGAATAAATGCATTAATTAACCAAAAAACAAATTCACTCACGATAATTAAAAACATATACTCAATTAATCAACTCTTTATCAGATTTTATAGTAGAAAATACTTCTGATGATCTCAATTCGCATTTTTTTTTTTTTTTGGTATAGGATTGTATAAATACCTTTCATGAGCATGAAGTTTCATACGCTTTCTCTACAATTAACTGTGGAATAAATTTATTTCCTTGTTTTTCTATTTTATCATATCTATTTATTCTGTTTTACAACTATTCCGTTCATGGATACTGAGATATTATTAACTATAGATTTAGATATTTTAAAATTTAAAAGAATTATATAAGTATCAGAAATGAATAACTGATTAGAACCAGTATTTTTTATTGAAATTGGATTTGAATAGCGTTTTGAATAACTGATTAGTACCAGTATTTTTTATTGAAATTGGATTTGAATAGCGTTTTTTTTCTTAGAAATGTATTAAATATTGAATTGTAATTAATTCTCTCTCATAACGAGGTTCGTATCTCTTAAAATAGGTTCAAAATCGAAACGCCAATTTTGACATCGTTTTCTGACACATGCATTGATTTTATAGGAAAGATAAACGCTATTAGATTTTTGCGTATATTTTACTAGAATTTTGTCAAGACAAATATGGTTAACAAAGATCAATTTTAATAATAATCTAAAAGACAACTAGAAAAATAAACCTCAAATACAAGTATATGCTACAATTTGAAATAGTAAACTTGTACTGCAAATCCCAATTTCCGGGATTCGGCGAAATTTTCTCTCGCCAATTGAGCCTGGCAATCTTTGACCCTGAAACTCTCGGTCAGAAATAGATTGTACCAAGGCCATCGGCCAAGAGATACCACAGCTTAACAGTATACAAAATATAATCAAACATAACAATTAATACCAAAATGAAAAAAAAGTAATAATTATTATTTTTATTATATGGTTGAGCTGAAAAAGTTTTTACAAGTTGCGAAGAGCATGGTGGAATCAGATTTCTCATTAACTATAACCTCGCAATTAAGATAAATTGTTAAATTGTTAAGAAAGTCAAATTAAGAGGGGCTATTGGCATTAAAGATAAGTTTAGCATTTTGTAAATCAAAACTATGGCCGGAATCCGAAGAATGCTTAACAGTCGGAGATTTAGGAATTTCCTGGTTAGCGACATAAGGGGAGTCTATAATGTTCCTTGCAATCGTTAAAATTTTTCTTATAAAGGTCAAACTAAAAGAAATCTTAAAACCCGCTTAAAAGTACGCTCCCCGTTATCTCACTAGCCAGGAATTTGTTTTAATAATAACGGCAAAATTTATAACTGCAAAAATTTATATTACGAAAAACCGGTGACTGGATATAAAAAATTATATAAAGGAAGCTCGCTGCGAACGGGTTACATTTAAAAAAATATTCTGATCTAGAGAATAACTAACTACCGTGTCACATTTCTCTTTACTAGTCCTAACAATTCCAAAGAAATCATGATTTAGAAGATTTTTAGAAAATGTTTGTACATTTTAATGTTTTAAATTTCGACTTTCTAACCGCTCATAGAGGGCCTTTACATCTCAAAGGTTAGCTTCACGTAAAATTTTAATGAATAAATATAGTAAAAACTCTATAACGGACACTCCGGAATAGCGGACACTTTCATTTAGCAGAAATTGTTTCAATCCTCAACGCATACATTATTATTATATTTTTACCTGTGGATAGCGGGCATCTCCGAAAAGCGGCCGAATTAAGAGTGTTAAGTTCGTTATTTAGAGGTCTTACTGAACTTCATATAGTACATTCTACTTAAAAGTTTTCATCTTAATTTTAAGGGAATGAGACAATGTTATTCTTTGTGTGTGTTTTAAGATATACTTTTAAATAATGCAATTGTTTAGAAAAATCCATTTTTTCACAAAATCTATACACCCTTATTCACAAATGAATAAATAAATAAATACTTTTTTGCATATCTATCTTCCTTCAAACTATATTTATCTTTATTATCAATGCATAACATGTCATATCTTTTTCCCACTCCAGTGGAGTTTAATATGCAATAACATTACCATGCGACAAGTAACAACTTATCGACAAGAAAGGTTGATTATTTGTTACAAAACCAATAGACCTGAATATTTCTTTAAATATTATTATTTTTAAATGTCGAACACTATTTGTTTAATGTAAAAATGCATTTTACATGAAAAGAAGCATTAGAAGTCCGAAAAAAGATATTTTTAACTCCCTACTTCATTAACGTTCTGCTTTTTAAGTTATGAAAAAAATGTCAAACATAATGAAATTAAAAAAAAAAGGATAATTTTTTTTTCTTATTTTGACGTGAAATTAAGATAAAAGACTAAAAAATAAGACTGAAAAAAAAGTTTAAAATATTCATGAGTTATTTACAATTTAGTTAATTTTTAGGATAAAACTGCAATTTTTTTAATGTTTAAAAGGAAACACTGCCTTCGTAAGCAGTATAAAATTAAAATTGTAACTTTTTGAAAATGAATGGCAGTTTTTTTCGTTAACGTAATATTGTTCATTAACTCATTTTTAATTCTTTTGTCATTTTCATTACCTACTTATCTCCACGATATAAAGAAACTAAGTGTTCTTCAATATGTTATGCAAACACTGTATACCATTTCTTTACGCGTTATTTTCTGTTTTTATGTATCTCATTTACTCCTCTTGTAATTTGCCGTCGGAAATAAATATTTATGTTGAAAACATAAGTTGTAGGAGTAATGTGCTACAATTTACTTAATATATTTTAATTTTACTCTCACGACATATTCCATCATGATATCTACATGATAATATGATAAGTCATGACTTATTGTGTTCATGGAAGTCTGCTTACGTAAAAGGCCATTTTATAGTTGTATGCTATATTTATGTTATGTCATGTAAAATTTCTTATCAGAATTAATTAGGGAAATACACGTATATATTAATGAATATAATAATTCCTAATAATGTTTTGCAATCATAAAGATTTGTAAAATATATTAAAGTATCAGGATTAATGTTATTGAAAATATCAATGAAATATGCATAATAGGATTTATTGGGGATAAATTTATTAAGTACAATTTATTGAGAGAAGAATTGCACGTTTAACGTCAAAATAAAAATAATTAATGTATTGAAATTACCAGCCGCCTTTGGAATGATTTTGATCCAATAATACTTTCAATTATTAATAAAAATAATTGAAATTATGAATAATAATATAAAATTATGTAATAATATGATTAATAATATAAAATTATGTAAAATATTAATAATATGAATAATAATAAAAAATTATGTAATAATATGAATAATATGAGTGATAATATGAAATAATTGAAATGATCAACAATCTAATTTATTCTCAACTCTAATAAAATAAATCAAAATTATGATTTTGTAGGTGCAATTGCAATTGCCTTTGTCTATTCGAAATCAAATTTTCAGACAGACCTCTAAGTTCTATAGATATTTATAGCTATATCCACTTACAGGTTGTTCATAAATTGTTTCAACAAAATAATAGAGGCGCATGCACACTCACAGACGAATAATTTTTATATGGTATAATTAGTGTCGCAATCCAATTATATTGGGGAAAGAAAGAGTGTTTCTCAGTTTAAATTGAACCCCGATTTTCTTTTATAAATTAAAAATTAATAGAAATATTTTAGAGATATTTTTTGCAGAGAAAACATTGATTTTTGTGAAATATAATGTACTCATTTTTGGACACAGTGTCACAGTATGTGCGCAGTACTCGTTTATGTACTGTCTAGTTACTCAGACGCAATAGGTGACCATTTTATCCAAAGAACACCAGGATCACAATACTTGCACCATTGTTAAACAATTTTCTGTCAGTACTTACGATAACACGGTTTCTGGATTAGTTATCAAATTTACACATTTAAATATAATTGTGTTGCTAATATGCTTTTATTAATAGCAAAATGAATACATTGTAAATGGAATTCAGTTCCGAGACCCTATATCATTTTCATTGATTTGTGGATATCTTGGTTTACTATATAACAGAAATTTGGATGAGTTTCTCTTATATTTTGTTGAAACAACTTTTGAAAACTCCACCTTTCCCACTGTTGTTCATTTTATTGTAAATCTAGAGTTTTTTAGCATCTCCTTTTTTACTACCTTTCATTTCATTTTAATTGTTTATGCTTAAAGAAAATGTTTAACTATTTGGGTTTATTGAAAAAAAATTGTCTTTTGATTTCTATAACTGAAAATAGCTCTCAAAAGGGGACAATTATATCTTACTGAAAGCGGACTATTGGAAAATAATCTGTGTTTTCTGAAACATTTTAAAATAGTTAAAGCAACTTTCAATATTCACGTACTTTTTTTAATTAATTCATATTAAATAAATGCTTTCAAAACGTCACTACCATTTTCTATAAAAAGTATTAAGCGTATTTTTCTAATATCTCTATGGAAACCATTTTTGGATATATTTTTAATTTGTGCCCAATATTACATTCATGAGAAATACTTCCGATAAAATATCAATGTTGATTTATTAGTGGCTTAATATGGGAAATTTTTGCAACGAAGCACCGATTTCGTCAAATTATGTCTACACAATGAAGTTAGTCGCGATGTTGGGCAAAATATCTTTTGCCAGTACCAGGGGTCGCAGCGTCCTATATATTTTTTAATAATCCCCAGCACTATTTTCAAAATATAATATTCACAATATCCTTTTTTGCAAATTTTAAAGAAATCTACCATAATATTCATAGTTTGAAAATAGTGGTATAAAAAATATAAAAATATATAGGACGCTGCGACCCCTGCCATTACTGATGTAACATTGAAAAAATTTGAATACCTCCAATTCTGAGGCAGTTATCTTTGACAGTGTCCATGCCAATAATGGTAATATATCCAAGACATGCCACAATATCTCAATGTTTTGCTGCCGTGGTTTCAGTAACCGAATATAAATGCCTTTTGAATACCTTGCTTATTATTTTGTTATATGATATTCAGGGGTGCAAAAATCTAGGCGCCAATGGGCCGAATCCCACCACTAAATTTTTAGTAATCTTCGCCTAATAAGAATACTGATGAAATTTAGGCGAAATATACTAATAAAATTTGACAAAGAAAATTAATAAAATTTAGTGGTGGGAATCAGTCTATTGGCACCTAGATTTTTGCACCCCTGCTGATATTAATGACGTTAAGATGTTAATTATTAGTAGGGCGACAGAATCTAATGGCTTAATACTATTAATATCTGATTGAAGAATGGCAAATTACATTGAATTAGAAATTCATGATATAATTGCAGAACATTTTAACACTAGAACCACCATGAGCCGTCATTTTGAAGGTTATCAAATGAACATATTCCGATTCGAACCAGAAATTTCTTTTTAAAATAAATTAAATATAAAACTCACAGAAATACGTTAAACGAATAAGTTAAGTAGTTTTAAATAAAATTTCACGTGTGAAATAGTTCTAAAAAACTTGAGTAAAATTTCTGGTACTTCTAGTGTTAAAGTACAGAATTAGCAGCTCTTTTCGAAGGAATGAATTCAATAAGAGAATTTGCGTTACACTTGGTCGTTGAATTACGACCGATACTTATGATCACTGACGAAGACCGGGAGATGGTCCAGATGCTATGGATACCAACAATTTCATAAAATTATTTTCAACTTGTTTAATAGCTGAAAATTCTACGATTAGATAAAGGCGAAGAAAATTCTTTAATCCTTTCAGGGCAAGAAATTGTGTTTCTGTAATGTTGCATTCACACCAGAATGTAAAAAAAATTACTAGAAGTAAAATAAATGCAATTTATTAATAAGTTTTGACCGAAGTCTCAAAAGTAAATTTTTGATAAATTATTCTTTTATGAGATTTAATTAAAATGAAGTGAAGAAATTATTCCAACGTCCTTCAATTTGTTAGAATTGTGGTATTCAAAGCTCAGGACATCCAGTCTAGTTACACGAACGTTCCGAAAAATTTTATTTCAATAAATCGCTATTTCTTAACACTTATATATGACAAGTCACGATTTCTAATTGTTTATTTACTGAAGCAGCAAAGTAAAGTAATCGTAAAAAGTGTTATATTGTTTAACATTATTTTGATTTCAGTTATACTTTTGATATGGAAAATGATTATTATAAAAATTACTTTTACACAGGGTCATCGACCTATTATTAGACGCAGTTGCAACCGAAGCAATATTTAGAAAATCATTTAAAAAAACTCCTTAAAAGTTCCTTTCATAAAATAAAGTTATTATTTTAAATTTTATATGATTTTTTTCTGTTACTATAGCGAATAAATATATAACTGTGATAGGCCTATATTGACTGACAACATGTCTGTCAAATCTGTCTTAAATCGTAAACAGTGGTGTATGGTTTGCCAACTACTTAAAAATTTTCCAGATAGATTAAAATCTGAATTGCAAGCAAATTTCATTTTTGAGTTTAAATCAGTTTTGAAAAGCGAATAGCCGCAGTAGAACATTCAATAATGAATTTAAAAAAAATAACGTTAAAAACACCTCAGTAACATATACCAGTTTCATTGTGATAGACATATATTCACGCAACTGACAGACGGACAACCAGACAGACAGACATATCGAATTTATAAACACTTTCACTATGTTGAAAAGTGATAAAAAATATTTTAAACTTAATAAACTGAAAACTGTTTTCTATCGTATAAGAGGCAATTACAAAATTTCGACAATACGTTCGAATCATGCAGCAACCTAACACGAGTTTAACTGTCTCTTAATGTGTAAAGTAATAATGTGTAAAGTAATGTGTAAATAATGTGTAAAGTATCGATAAGGTGTAAAGTAAATAATGTGTATCTTAATGTGTAAGTTTAAATGTCTCTTAAGTCTCTTTATGATTTCGCTCTCTAACTTGTCGCAAGGACATAGCTAGGTAGCATGATTCGTAATGTCACATATTTATTCCTACGCATCAAACTTTTAATAATTCTATTAAATATTTTTTGGTTTATTTTTCTGGGTTGAATTTTTTTTTGTTACTAATAAATTCAAATAATTTATGTTAGCAAAATGCGTGGCTTTGTACGCCTGGTTATTGAAATATGATGAGTGGCGTTTGTGCTTCAATTTTTCTTAGTGGAAATTATACTGCTGCGGACAATTTAAATTTTATTAAGCGAGTCACATTTTGAGAAAACCTAAAGCTTGTACTGCATTAGATCAACAAGAAAAATGAATTAAGTAGAAAATCTTCATTCCATCCCATTTGCGCCCACCCCTTTCTAAAAAACAGATACATTGCTATCTGGTACTTGGGAACTCTGTTTACTATACATTGTACAGGGAAATAATTTTTAAAATCAGTTCAAAAATGTATTCCTACAAACAAACAATTATTTCTTCCTTAGGACTCCGTATTTAAAAAAGTATAAACGGAGCAATTCTAAGATCACTCGTGTGTCTGTCTGTTTGTCACCGCCGTTTTTCTCGAAAACTAAGGAACGCGGAAAGTTCAAACTTGGCAGAGTTATAAAGGCTATTGACGCACATATTTTTAGATTTATTAGCCATTCACAAATATTTTTAGAAAACAATTGGGGGGGGGGGGGTAATTATGTTACTTGAATTAAAGTTACTTCCTGAAGAATTAAATTACCTGAATTTCTTGAAAAATTAAACTATCACTGTATTTTTAGGATAAAGAATAAATAATTGAAGATTTACATGTATTTTCTCATTTTCCAAACATGCTTTAAAATACCTTTATTTCGTATATTCTAATTTTATAAACTAGATACATATTTCAGTTAAGTTTTTGTAAAAAAAATTTAACATTTGCATTGCAAGTGCAGGGAGACATCTGTAGTTTCTCATTTACGTCTGAAAAAATTGCAAGTGGGAAAACTATACTTAATGTATGGAAATTATTATATGGGAAATATTATATAGAAATATTATATGGGAAAACTATACTTATAGTGCATTACAGCGTTTCTCATGTTCTAGAACTTTTTAGAGTTGTGGATGAAAATTATTAAGATACTAAAAACAGACAGAGAATCATTTTGAAGACATTTGTCATATTTTATTTTCGAAAAGTGTAAAGAATTTTTTTTATAGAAAAAGTTTCAGAATGTAAACTACTATTTCTATTCAAATAGATTTTCAGAAATAAAAAATATATTTATCCCAGAATTAAAAAAAAAAAATTTCTCAAATTATTTCCATACAGTTGAATTTCCTAATAGAAAACGTTAAATTTTGCCACTCTTGAAAGTTTTAATATCCACATACTTTATTTCTACTTAGTATATAATAAATTAAGATAATTTCACCTGAAGATTAATTGGTTCATGTTCATTCTGAGATTATGTTATGAAATTTAAATTGTTTATTTGCCTCCACTTAGCTCACTTCACGTAAAATAACGTCCTTTTGAAAACATAATTCTATAATCGAAATAAATTATAACGTTTGTATGACTTGTCTATTTAACATATCATAACTTAAATTCCATTAAAAAATAATGGGAAACAGACATACCTTTTTATGTTCTTAATAAGTTTCAAAATTTCTTTATATGTTCTATTTATTTAAACTTTGTTTTAGTATGTTTGAACATGTATTTTTAACTGCTCTATTTAAAATACATTTGATTTAAATAATGATACATTAAAATAATGTAACGTAATGAAATACAGTAATCCCTTAACATTCGCGGATTTAACATTCGCGAGTTTTGATTATTCGCGAAATATAAAATGAAGAACATTTCGACATTCGTGAATACTTAACTTGGTTATTCGCGGATTTCGTTTTATAAATAATTTTTTTTTATTTCCTTTGTTTTACCCGAAACATGATTTTATGCTAAAAATAGATTATCACCCTTTGTTCGTTTGAGATTGGCATTTCTACAAATTATATTGAAAGACCGAAACGCAAATTTTCTCTTCGAAGTATGTAATGCGCATGCTGCTTCTAAGTTTTGTTTATCGTTTGAATTACGTAAGTCCCCGTAGAATACATTTGTTCTTTCTATTCGCCTGTCTATTTTTTCTGCTCAGTGTTTAGCAAACCTAAAAAAGAGAAACTTCATCATGTCGCCTACAGCTAAAAGAGGGAAAAAAGTTTTGAACATTTCCGAAAAAGTTAAAATTTTAGATAAGTTGCGAATGGGAGAAAGAGCTTGCGCGGTCGGTCATTATTTTAATATTAATGAATCTACGGTTCGATTAATTAAAAAACCCGAAAAGGCTATAAGAGACAGCGTCTCAGCAAGTGCACCAACTAGTGTAAAAACCATATCGCAAATACGGAACAAGTCATCGGAAGTAACTAAAAATGCCTTAAGTATTTGGGTAGAAAATATGAACCAGAAGAAAGTGCCGCTAAGTTCAACTTTAATACGGGCCAAGGCTAAAAATATTTGACGCGATAAAAGTAAAGGATTTGACTTTATTTGACTTCCAGGCAAGTAAAGGGTGGTTTGAAAATTTCAATCATAGGCAGAGCTTACACAACATAAACTTAGTTGGCGAATCGGCTTTTGGGAATCATGTAAGTGCTCAAAAATTTCCTGAAGAACTTACAAAAATTATTGAAAGAGGCGGATATGTTCCAGAACAAGTGTTTAATGCTGATGAAATAGGCTTGTTCTGGAAGAAAATGCCGAAGAGAACTTTTCTTGCCAAAATAGAAAGCACAACTCCAGGTTTTAAGGCAGCAAAAGATAGGGTATCTCTTCTGTTGTGTATCAATGCTAGAGGCGATTTTAAAGTAAAGCCGATGTCAATTTATAGATCGCAAAATACTCGTGCTTTCAAAGGTAAAGATAAAAGTAAGTTGTCTGTTTTCTGGCGAGCAAATACCAAAGGATGGGTAACCAGCGTTTTGTTTCTGGATTGGTTTAATGATTGTTTTATTCATGAGGTGAAGAAATACCTTTCATCTAAAAATCTGTCATCTAAAGTTCTACTCCTCATTGACAATGCTCCTGGACATCCACTTAGTTTAAAAGATGCCCATCCCGACGTCGAAGTGTTTTTTTACCCCCTAATACAACCGTTAGACCGAGGAATCATAGCTGCGTTCACAGCTTACTACACAAAAAGATCTTTGAAAAGAATTTTAGAATCGATTGAAGTAAATTCAGAAGTCATGGTCACACCGAGTTGAAAAAATTTCAACATAGCAGATTGCATTGCCGAAATTGATGCAGCATGGGTGGAACTTAATGGAAGTTCAACAATTCTTGTTGGCGAAATATTTGGCCCCAATTCGTATAAAAAGAAAATCAAATGCCTTCAATTTCCAAACCCCTTGAAGAAAATGTAGGACTGGCTCATCAGGTCGGAGGTTATGGTTTCGGCGACATGAGGAGAAAAGATGCGGAAGATCTGCTAATATCCCAGATGATGGACTTACTGAAGAAGAACTAAAAATCCTTGAAGAAAAAATTTCAGAACCAGACAAAGACACTGACGATGAGAACAGGAATTGTGAAACTGGAGATAAGCGTCGTTTTTTATTTTTTATTTTTTATTTTTTTACTAAATTTTCTAAAATTAAAATTTTTTATTGCAGGTTAAATATTTTCTGCAAAAAATGTCTCGGAAATTTTAAAATTACAACAACAACTTGTTGACAAAATGATAGAATCTGATCCCTCGCTAGTCAGGAGTCTTAAATTTATAAGAGAAATTGAGGCTACAACTTTTCCTTACATGGAAATCCATAAACAAACGATCTCTTCAGCCAAGCAATCGCATATTACTAGTTTTTTTCAGCCATCAACCAGCAAATAATCTTTTTACAATAGTTTATAATTGTTCAATCTTATTTAGAGTATGTATTTTTAATATTTAATAAATATAATATACTATATTTACATTTCAATTGTTTTTTCTATTACAAAAAATCGTAAAACCTAACCCCCTTTTATGCACGGGAGGATAGTCTCAACATTCGCGATTTTGACATTCGCGGAGATTTCCGTGAACCTAACCCTCGCGAATGTTAAGGGATTACTGTAAAGTGAAAATAGAATTATATGCACTTTCTTATCCTCTAACAAACTGTAAAATTTGTTGATTTCATATATTTTTCATGTATTAACTGCTGTATTTAGCATATGATGAATTACAATTTATCTTTAAAAAGTATATATAAAGAGAATTGTAGGTATTTTCTCATCTTTTAAAAAACTTTAAAATTTGCTGATTTTTTATGATCTATTTATTTAAATTTTTCTTTATTATATATGTTTTTAAGTGAATGTTTCAACTGCTCTACACTGCATGAGATTAATTGGAAAAGCGGAAGATTGCTTAAAGCATTAAATAATAATATGAAAAGTTTTCAAAATTTATAAAAATGTTACTTTATCTTTGATCGACCAACATCTTGAAACAGATTTAAGAGATTTGAAAAAGCGTTTCCAGAATAAAAATTTCTTTTGCTGGCCGCAATTTTTGTACAAATTTTTACATTACATTAATCAGTATTCTCAACACGGAATAGCGGTTTTTGGAATGCAATCATTTCTCAAGCAAACATTTTCACCTTCGTAACAGAATGTTTGCATGGAAGCATAACAAAACTTTAGTTATAATGTTAATGTTAGTGCGCTTAATATTTAAGAGAACGCTGTTAATTTATCATTTTTAACACTTTCCAACATTGTTGAAAAGTGTTTATTAATTCTGTTTGTCTGTCTGTCTGTCCGTGCTCTAACTCGCGTAAATATATACGTATTGTCATGCAGTTGATATATTTTATTGAGGTTTACTATGGCATATTCGGTATTGAAAATGAAGCGGGTAGCACTTATAGTTTTTTACAGAGGCACTCAAAATTCCTTCAACTTCCTTACTGTTCAGTGCTATCCACCATCTGCCGCATGTAAAGTGTCGTCGTGTGTAAAATGGAAAATATATGAAACACAATAAAATGTTTTGTTTTCTGTTGCTTCTCTGTCCTTATTGGTAGTTTTCACTATTCTTCTTAGTCTGTCTAGCGCCGACAATTTTCGTGCTACAGGTACCGTTCCAACGCTTTGTATGGTTTTTCACTATGAAGATCACATTCCAATAAAAAAAATAGGTGTTGCCATTTGAAAATTTCAAAATTTCGTCACTGTAATCGTAACTGTTAGAGTTTAACTGTTGTTTTTCATACGATTCTTGAGCGCATACCTCAAAATACTTAAAACCAAAATTTCAGTCAGTTTCTGTGAACTTAAGGACTCATATATCGGGATAGTTGTTTTATAACCACCCTGTATATTAACATTGCATATTCTTTCCTTTTTTTCGTGCGCGACAGTTATATTAATGTTGTTATTGTACATTATCTGCACAAATGTTTTCACATTGATATGTTATCTTTCGACTTTAGCACACATTTTTAAAAACGTATTGAAATGCACAAAATGCATGCTTTCGCGAAGTTTGCAGAGCGTTTACCGCAAGTTGCAACAATAGCATGTGGTAAATTAATATAGATTCGTATAAAAAAAACATACAGTAAATGCGCTTTAATAGAAAAGTATAAAAAACAGAAATATCGATCAAGGTATGTTGATTATTTATGTGCAATATCCTCAATGACAGTTTTTCATAATGCATAGATATCGTTATAAACATCTATCTGTTATGTTATGGATAAAAGCAAATTTCAGATCAACCATAAATAAACAGATGTCTATTGATTACTAGAAAAATCTGCCTTATTTATGCAGGCGCCATCTCTTTTTGCAGGCGCGCTTCTTCATTTCCATTGTCTTTTCTGGTTTTTACTGCCGCATAAATGCCTACCAAACTAGCCCATATTATTATTCAGAAGCAACTACGTTTTCCGTTTTACGACTACCTGAGATTTTACGCTTCACTTCAAGATTTACTACATCCTGGAAATCGCATATTCATAAAAACATATTTGTTAATACCTCCGTTGTTCCAATTTTACGATCATCGACTCGCGTAGCTTGAATTGTTAATTTTATATGGCAAAGGAAAAACTAAATTTAAACATAAATGTTAAACACCATATAGACGATGGAAGACGGAGATAATTCTGTAGTGTCAAACATCATAATTTGAGGTAAAGTTGAATTAAGCAAAATTTGCCCGTAGGCAAAATCTGAAATTTTAAAGAATTGGGATTGAGACAAAATTGGAAATAAATAAATAAATAAATAATAAATTAATAATTTAAACATTCCAGATTCATAAAAACAGAAGCTAACAGTACAAAATTAGTACTTACTAAAAAAAAAACGAAAGTAACCCGATTGCTTTAAATTTTAGAAATATGAAGCTATTACGCAAGGGGTTGGATAGCGTAACGAGCAGGGGGCGGAGACCCCCTACTAGGATATAAAATCAAGGTACACTTTAAAAAATATGCAGAGATAACTACCCTTCGCTTAAAGTGTGATTTGAGCTTAAATGTAACAAGCTTCATTCTTAATATAGACTTTCTCGTTGGTACACAACGTCATAAATTAAATTAACTTTTTAACAGTATTTGCATTGAACTTATTTTTTAAATTGTTTTAAAAGAAGTTTTTGTTTTAAAATTACTCCTCTTTCAAGCTAGGAACACCCATTATTTCTTGCGAGTATATGCTTTGCGCGAAAATTATCATTTACTGTAGCATAGATTATATTGAGTTTTCTTCTATATACCTATTATTAGGCAGCTATCGAAATTTTTTCAAACTCTTAGATGGATGGCGTATCTATAAAATTTCAAAACGACTGTTCTGTAATAAAGAATAAAATTGTGAAGGAAATTTAATGTTACACTTGTCAGGGATGAGATTTTTTTTTACTTTTTGCATACCAGTATAACATAAGAGAAAATGTTTTTTTTTTTTTTAAATCTGAATCTGAACAATGTGCGATTTAAGAGAACGACATTTTCTCTAAGTTAATACTGGTATGAAAAAAGTCGGAGCAATCTCATCCCTGACTTGTTGAGAAATCTTTTAGTTGCTGTTATTAAAAGATCCAATTATGAAATATTACAATGTTTGTGTTATTTTTGTTTATTTTTAAAGTTTGTTTCTTTCTAGTTACATTGTTTATCAATTTTAAAGAAATTTAAAAATTCATTCTAAATTGTTTTGTAGTTTTTAAATGTCAATAACAAAACTACAGGCTTAATCATTTTAACTAGATGTTTAGTAGGAATTTATATATTAGTATGAAACTTTTATTTTTGGATTGAAATAATAATTTAAATATGCTGTGTGGAAAAATCTTCTTGTATCACCAATTGCAAAAAATACGTTGTATACATTTCTCACTGCGAAATTCAGATATTAATTTTCATTGCCTATATTTTGCAATTTTTATTAAGCACTGTTATTGAGAAAGACGCTTTAAGTAATTGTAAAGTGATTGTAGACGCGTTAAATATAATATTTATTTATTTATTTACTTATTTATTGAGTTTTATGGAGGATCAAACAGGGAGCTAGCTGATTCTATAGATTTTCAGAAAATCTCGTATGTGTTTCCAAACCCTTTTACTACAGTCTGATATATAACCCTTGTCATATAAACATTTTTTAAAACTAGGACTTCCCTCAAAGGGATTAGTCTGAGTGATATTGCTGAGAACATAGGGTTAACAATTACAATATAAAGAAAAAGAGCAAATTAAATGATAGAATTATAAAATATCATATATAAATTCATATACACTGTTAAAAAATAGAAAAGTAGTACCGTTCATCAAATGTGTTGTCATATTTTTTTTTTAACATGTGGCAAAGAATCTTATTTTCTTAAGCGCGTATTGCGCAAATCTTGGGGAAAAAAAAAACAAAAAAAAACGCCGGATCTTTTAAAACGCCAAGCTTTTTAAAGTTACGTAATTGGATTTGAAGCCAATAGATTATTCTATCAAGCGTGGCTTAACGCAAATTTAATGTCATTGTTGCACTTTTTTTTGTGTGTGAATTTAAAATTTTTCTTCCTTGATTATATATCTATTATTTGTATAACTGTTTATAGAAACTCTTACACTTCAAACCACATTGATAGCATGCTTTGCTACCAACCAGATTGCAAAACTATAGTCTAAATTACTATTAAAGTATACAAAAAATCTTTCGACGACTTCTGTAAAATAACTTTTACATTAAATCTCCATATCGGCAAAATTGAAAAATTATATATATTTCAAAGTTAAGCTTAACAGATACTTCTTGATTATTCTCTAGGAGGCTCTGCCTCCTGCGCCTTTACTGCGCCAATCCACAGACTTTTCTTTTGCCTGTCTCTCCGCAATCTGTCTGTTTCCCTATCCGATCTTCTGCCCGTCTCTCTAACCAATTGTCTATCTCCCTACACGTCTCGCTACCTGTCTCTATATTTTTCTACCGGTCTCTCTACCCGCCAATCTATTTCTCTAACCGTCTAACTACTTGTATGTCTAGCCGTGTCTCTATCCACTTCGCTACCCATTTGTCTATCTGTCTCACAACTTGTCTATCTGTCTCTCTACCCATCTGGCTATACACCTCTCTACCCATCTCCTTACCCATCTACTGTCTGCTCTACTCGTCTGTATACCCGTCTCACTATCCGTCTGTTTTTGTACCCGACTCTTTACCCGTCTCGCTACCAATCTCATTACCCGTCAGTCAACTCGTGTCTGTACTCACCTCTCTACTCGTCTCTTTATCTACCACTCTACGCGTCTCGCAATCTTTCTCGCTACATTCCTGTCTACAGGTGTCGCTACCCGTCTCGTGACCCATCTCTCTACCCCTCTATCAACCCTCTTTTTGCCTTTCTCTCTAGCCGTATGTCTATTCGTTTCGCTACCCGTCAACCTACCTATGTCGCTACGCGTCTCTCTACCCATCTCACTACCCGTCTGTCTACCCGTTTGTTTACTCGTCTTTCTACCTCTCACCACCTCTTCCCAATATTTAAACAATTCATTTAATATACAGAAACCATTTATCAGTTATTAAATGCAAACAGAAGTAATTTATCTAATAAGTGTAATCAGATGTAATTTTTTTTAAATACATACATAAAACCTGAATAATAATTCATCAGTTTTGTGTTCATAGCTGTTTATATCATTTGACAGTAAATCTCAACTTCTTAAACCTCATCCTTTTTAAAAAAACCACAACAGGGTTCGTACACTTCAAGGACTTTCAAGCACCTTTTATCAGAATTTTTGTAAAGTAATATTTGACTTTTTAATGAAAAGAAAGTCTACCGTCAGATATACCGACCAGTACTCTACGAAATTTCTGGTACTAAAACACTTAAAATCTCCCAAATTCCCTGATGCGTACGAACCCTGCACAACGTCTGTATAACTGCAAAGTACCCTGAGGGCTATATTAGCTACATGTTATTAAGTTAAGTGAAAGTTTCGTTATCGCGTTTGCAGCCAATTGCTTATGTCAGAAAGCGTAGCTTAACGCCATTTTAAATTCATTACTGTAACTTTCTTTTTTTTTCTTTTTTTTTTTGGGGGGGGGAGGGTTTTAAATATATACATTTAAATTAAAACTTTTGCCTCCATGCCATTAGTGTTGTTTGTATTATTAACTAATACCTTGTAGACCGAGCTTCATTTGAAACAAATGTAAAAGACTTCTTCTACAGTTTTTTTAGGAGAAACTTTCGTAATTGGGCCCAAAGCCAATCGGAGCATTTAATATCATTATTGTAACTCTTATAGAGTTAAAACAATATTGTTGCTAGCTTTACTCTTGTTTGAGACCAGCCTTGCCTGTGTATCTGAATGGGGAAAGTTTCGTATCCAATGTCGGTTGGCGAAAAAAATTTAAAATGGTGCCAAAAGGTAGTTTTAACAGCTTACAAAATTTTTCAAGAGAGCGGTAAAACATGTTTTTCAAATATTTACAAACATACGTTTATTAAAGCATGTTTTTGCACCATCTTAAAAATTTAAGCACGATGCCAAAATAAAATTTTATCGCCATATTCGATATTTTAATAAGTAATGAAAATACATAAACAAACTTATTTAACAAACCTAAGAGGCATTTTTGTGATAAATAATTGTTATTGTCAGGGGGGTAAATTGTAAACAATTAATAAACGGCTAGAAAATAATAAATAGCATTTAAAATCTGAAAATGGGGACGTGGTCCGTATAAAAATGCAAAACATAACATTTTACGCTTGATATATGTAAATCTTTTTTTATTTTTTAATATTTCCGAAGGCACAGATAAAAAGGTAAGGACTCTTTTCCAAATGTCATTACAATTTAATATATATATATATATATATATATATATATATATATATATATATATATATATATATATATATATATATATATATACAAAATAATAAAATATCTGCAAAAAATATATTTACATAATACTACATCTGCAAAAAAATAAGATTTAGAAAAAGTAAGCCAAATCCTGCAGATCCCAACAATCACATCGAAAAACTTATCACCAAAAAAGAACTCTCCAAATCTTACGGCACAGGAGATGGATTTTTCCTTCTGAATGCAGAATATTAGTTTTTTTTTTCTTGTACGATGGGTGTTTATAAATATAATTGTTTCATTTCACATACTACATACCGTTTGATATATTGGTACTTTTATGTTATCCTGGCGCAGTTGATAAATCGCCAAATATTGTTCCTATAACATTTTCATATTGAATTCATTTCATTTAAGTATAAACCTTTCACTCATTTAATTTAAAATACATGCCTTTGATTAATCCCATTTAAAATGCTAAAAAGAGAAAAAAAAAGAAATACTGCCATAAATCGAAACCTTTTATTTACACACCAAAGATTTTTTTTTTTTTTTAATTTACACACGCGAAATAAAAAAAGCTGCTATTGCTGAGATTTGCGCCAAATCTCTAGTACCAAGTCTACCAAGTTATTGCGGGGGTTTTCTTTCAAATAGAAAAAAATCCAGATTAATTTTCGATTTCTACTAAATTGAAATATATTTTATTGTGCTGAATATTAGTGCGTGCATATTTTTTTGCCCCATGTACTCCATGAACTTTTCAATTCCGATTGTCTACGAAAATCCCCCGCCGGTGAAAATGACGTACGCACAAAAATTTCGTGACGTATGTACTTTAATTGTGCTTTTTTATCTATTTTTTTAATATAATTTCCAAACGGATTGACATTTATTCTTGGTAATAAATAGACGTCGTTGTCACCTTTATAGGTACCTGCTGTAAAAATTTGAACGAAATCCGTTAAATATTTTTTGAGTTATGCTTGACGAAAGGTTTTAATATCCATCGTAGCTATATATGGGGCAAAGTAATACTGCGCTGTGTATGAGTCTTCGTTGCACTCAGACAATAAATTAATCATCGATAGTATTCATCTATTTTATGAAATTTCCTTGCGGTATATTTTGAGAAAGAACATTACCTGATATGTACATCCACAAGTCAACAATTTCTTTTATCATTTGTGTGATATTTTCTTTATGGAGTCACAGAAAAAAATTGTATAAGTATGTATATACTAAAATTTAAATAAACAAAAATGTAAAGAAAAAGACACAATAATGTTTTTTATTTATTTATTTCTTGAGGATCATGTTTGCTATTATATCAAATGATTCATTTTAAATATCCAGTTTTTTTTTACAAAATTGGAGGTTTAGAACAAATATTTTAAATAGGCATTCGTTGATTTGGCTGCTTTAGAGGACCCATATTACTATTGAAAATGAAGCAGCCTTGCCGAAGATGTAAGATATAAATCTAAGTTTCCTTCTTGACACAGCAACATAGACTGCTGAGCCATTTTTTGAAACTATGAAATTTCTTCTTGTTTCTTTTAGGTGAATCTTTTACTTCATTTTCTGTAGTTTTTTCTACACTTGCTTTTGAATAAAAGTCGCCAGGAAGTTCCATTCCGTGACGAACATGGCATGTAGTATTGGTGACATGGTTACTGTGAATGGGGTTCGAAATTACTTCGTTTCTGTTTTCAAACTCTTCCGCAGATTTCAGTACATCAGACATTGGAACGGACTGTGAATCGTTTTCTACCAGATTTGGAAGTTTTTTTCCTACTTGTTCTCCCACTACTGAATCTAAATCATTTGTTTCTATAAATTGGTCCGATGTATTTAAATTTTCATCAAATACAATATTTGTTGCTATCACACTTGGACTCGTTTCTTCTCTGTTCTCAAAATCATCTAAAGCATCATCTTCTTCTGAAGGTTCGGACTCTTCCTCGATTACGGGTAATATGTCGACGACAGGAAGACTTTCCTTCAAATACAAATGCCCAGATAATGCACGAAGATATAAATGTTCTTTTAAATATTTAATAACTGATGGAGACAGATCAAGATTTACATCATTGGTTTTCGAGGATTTCACCTGCAGAAAAAGAAAATACATTTATTTACATATAGAAATATGTTATAAGCAGTGGCGTGAGGTGCGTTTTGATTCAAATATTGCATCTTTTCCCTAGTGAGCGACTACTGGCTAGCTATAAGCTGTTTTAAATGTGATATTTTTAGTGTTCTGAGACAAACACACCGTTGTGTCTCCCCAGCCCCTCCGTTAGGCCACTGCCAATAAGAAAGCATATTATTTTAATAATGATAAAATTTTAATAGTACTGTTCGTGTTTTTGAATTCTAAAACTACCAGTAAATATAGAGTATGCCATATCAACTTAAAAACAGAAATATCATATTTCATTGGAATAATGAAAATAAAACGTAGGCCCTTTCTGAACAAATGAAAACTTCTATTCTGCAGTTTCATTAATGTCTAAGGTGCAAAAGCGTCCGTAATTTTAATTTCAAGTGATTAACATTTACACAATGCCATTTTAAAAGATATATAAAGAGAAAAAGCTTACAGCTTGTTGAAATTAATACACCTTTAAATTTTCACCGATAATCGCATCACATGTTATAAGAATAACGCACTTTTTACCATAATTTATATAATATATATTCTTTTATTTCCGTAGCTTACATTTAGTATATTGAATCTGGAATACACTTTTATAATCTGACAAGCATTGCAATTGCTTTATAAATATAGAAATTAAGTTTTACACACTGTATCCCCACTACAATAATATTGCTGCGACGCACATATTACGGTACGCTTGGCTAATGCTCATCGAGGAGAATTATTTATCCATTAGTTACAAATTAAAAGATACTCTGATTTTAATTATAATTGTTTTGCTCTAATTTTAAATCATTTGTAGCCCAAAAGACAGAAAAAAATTAAAACTAATGAATAAAGTTAGCTGCTGTTCTGGTACATTATCTAAATGATAAATATATATACAAACATTTTTGTTTGTACTTTTATTTTATTTTATGATATTACGTTACTGTATTTAATAAATCAGAATGTTTTCAAAAGCATATTTCACCATACAAATAAGTATTAAATGCAATTCTGCTTTAATCTAGTTATATAAAATTTTAAATTATAGGGAAATAAAGTACCGTTGAAATTGAGTTTAAGACAGATAAAAAATTAAGGAACTTATGAAGTACGATTAAATTAAAAATTACCTCGACAGGTTCCTCATCATCATCTTGTTCTTCTACTTCAACACTCCAGTCAAGTACTTTGCTTTCTTCAGAGATGAATGCTTGTTCCTCAGAGTCTTCATATAAACCAAACTCTTCAATAGACTCTTCGAACGCATTTGGCTCTTCACAAGTATTAACATTCTCTTTTGTATTAATGACAGATATATTAGGATAAGAATCAGCCACATTTTCTATATCATTATCTTCTATTTCTACTTCTACACTCCAGTACAACACTTTTCTTTCTTCAAAGATGAATGAATGATCATTTATTTCATTCTTGCTAACGTCCAACACATTTAATTCTTTGTAGACATTAACAGCACATTTTACATTAATGACAGATGTGTTAATATGAGATTCAGCAACATTTTCTAAGTCAGTGTCTTCGTTTCTGACATCCTCAAGCATATCATCAACCAGGATATTTGGAGATGGATTATTTGTTTCAACAATTTCGTTTGAACTTGAAAAACGGATGTAGGAAGAGGTAAACTTTTCAGTAAATAAGACATTATTTTCGAGTAGATAATTGTCGTCATCCACAGTGCTGATGTTTGTGAAACTGCTATTTTCATATGAGATAGAAGTAGCGAAGACATTATTTTCCAGCAGGTAATTGTCATCATCCACAGTGCCGATATTGTTTAAATCACTATTGGGATATGAGATAGAAGTAGAGAAGGAATCGGATTGTGAAGAATAATAAGTAATGGGAAGAGCAGAACCGGAAGAAATATCACTGGGTATTAAACCATAGTCAATTGAGCTGTAAAATGAAATAAAAAGACATACATAAATTCTGAGTACAAATAGACAGATTATATGAAAGACATTTAAATACATTTAAATTAATTCGTCAGTGCTGACGTAGCCAGCATTATTTTTAGAGTCTTATTTAGAGTCTTAGAATTCTTACTTGGTGGAAAATGACAAAATGACGTTATAGATTTTTCAACAGGCAAACTAAATTTCTTTAAGTTACAACGAGTTTAGAATTTTTAAGTAAATAATTAAAAAATGTAAATAAATTTGAATAACATTACGACTGCATATTCAATTAGTCTGATTAGTCTTGACTCTTCTGTTGGCCGAAATGTTGCTTCCCAATATATAGTCGACTTCTAATTATATTTATAAAAATTGGGAATCCTTAACCCCTTGCGGACGAGTGACACGTATACGTGACGCATAAGGTGCTCAGAATCCTCGATTATTCCCACCAGTTAATTTTTATTGTAAGCTTTGCCTTATTTAATGACAGCATTTTTGCGATTTAATTACACGAAAATTTCTGTTTTGAAAAACCGGTAATAAAAGATTAAAAATTCCGTAAAAGACACTCGTCACGAAGGAGTTAAACAAACGATCTAGGCTTGTAAATTCTCGAATCTGCGAATGATTTGATTTCACAGACATTTGAATCAAAGAAATTGAGTTTTCAAAGCTCAAACGAAAAGAAAACAGAAAGCTGTTGTTAACTGTATTTTTCAGAAGCTTGATCTGAAAAATTGTTTTATATAAAAACAAATAAAAATTATTTTTAAAAAACATTTCAATAAAAATGCGCTTTTTGTTTGGATTGAGCATCCACTGTTCTGCACTGATGTGTTTATACTATTTTAATAAATAAAAGACATTGGATTACTGATATAATGAATAAAACAAAATTACCAACTGTCCATCAAATTAAACTAGATGTAAAATGAGACCCAACATCGTAATTGACAATTAATATTATAATTTACACTCATTATAATCAGAATGCCATCCGATTTGAAATAACGCCTTTCATGAGCTCATACTTTAAAAAAGAGTTTAAGAACTATCTTCATATTAAATTCAAACATTAAATTTTCTATACGAAAATATATACACACATTATTCATCAAAGGTAGTCGTCAGTTTCGTATTTAATAGTTATTTTTAAGATATAATATTATGTGTTACTTTTAAATAGCGCAATAAACCCTGTCGAAAAATATATATTGTTAAGTTGTTTAAGAAAATTATAAAAACGTTTTTCTAATGTTATTTTTCACAAAAGCTGAAATTGTTGAATTCAGTTGAGAACACGAGGGCTATTTCATTACAGATTTAGATGCTTTTTCTTACTTGCTTCAAAGTTCTAAAAAGAATAACAAATTCTTATTTTCTTTTTTCAAATGTAGATAGACCTTTGTAGTTAATATTGTGGAATGCCGCTTTTATCTTCAATGACAACATTCAAGTTGCATAGTAACCATCTTTTAAGATGTTTTGCTAGCACTAAAATTTTATACTTTCCTTATTTAATGAAAAGAATTTCGGTGATTCAATAAGGTAAAATGTACTATTAAACTTTAGTGGTAAAAGAAAATCGTTAAAGTTGGCAGCTTTGAAGTTTTAATTATCAGCAATAATTTAAACTGAATATGCATATTCATTATAATAAGTTTAAAAATAAATATAGAATTATTCATTAACGGTAGTCACGGTTTTCGTGATTCAGAGGTATGTTTAAGATCTCTTTATTATGTTTTATTCTTGAATAACTCTATCCCTCTAAGCGTGTGGAACGTAATATTCCGTTCACTAAGCTCCAGGTTTCACTGCAATATATGCAATGTTTAAGATAATATAATTTTATAGATTTAATGAATTTTCAAAACATTGAAGAACGCTTAATACTCTTAAGGGTAACATTCATATTTGTGATTAAGTTTTATTTATAATCCTGAAAGAATCATATTTATTTAGCATTTAACACAAAATGCAGAGAAAACAACGTTACAATTTTACCCTTTTTCAAAACGCTCAGAGGGTTAAAAACATTGTGAAAAACAATTGACGTATATTATTTAAAAAACAGTTTTAAAACAAGTTTCAGAATTTAATGTTATGTTTCATATAAAATTTATCACGTAGTAAAAAATTTAGCATTAATAAATCCTTTGTTAGCATTTGAGTATAAGCCAACCACAGTAAGTTGTCGGATGACCTTAAAATCGTCCGCGTTTCATTGGGGGAAAGGAAATTACTAACCGATACGAATTTAAAAAGAAATGCAATATTTAATTAAAAACTAGATTTCGCTAATTGCTAGTACTGATTGCCACATAAATTAATGAATGAATGAATCTAAATTGTCTCTTCGGCCAAATTATCGTGGCGGTGCTATGTTTTTTTATATATATACCAAAATGTAATAACTAGATATTTTATTGCAAAATGTTTACAGCGTAGTGTGACACGTAAATATCTTTCTATCTAGAAAAATTGCATTTTTCCATGGATGCGGCGCAAATTTTGTGTCCAGGGAAATTGGAGGTAATAAAAATGCATTTCCCTTTTAGATTACGGTTTTGGGATACCGTATGTCCCAGCGAATATTATTGTTAATTCTATTTGTACCATTCTTTGAAAAATAATTTCTACTATTCATATACTAGGTTATTTTCAAGAGATTTCCAACGCTACAAACCTTTATTTTTGTAAATTTTGGCATGACTGAATATAAAAAAGTCGTCTTGATCCGTAATTAAAAGGTTATCAAATACTGAAGGTTTCAGAGTAGACGTAGAAAATGCCAAAACATTACAAGTTTAACCGCAATGTAATTTCAACATGTATAAGAAGGTTCGACAGGAATAGGTTCATCCATCTACAAACAATGGCGGAAGCGATTGTCGAAATGAAACGGAAGCGATATTGATTATTTTACTTCCTACTGCAAGACGACATTTGGCGAACCATTAGTACATTCCATGAAACTAGTGTATACTTAGAACTTTTTTACAGGAATTAGAAACGTTTAGGACTGGATAAGAAAAGAATTAACGCAATTATGTATGCTCATGTTACGCACATGATGAATGTTTCATTTTTTGCTTTTGCTGTCAACTTCCAATTTACATCCTGAAGCCATAATGTAATCAAATTATTGCATTCAAAAATTCTTTAAAAATATTATTTTCTAACTTTTCTTCAAAAATTACTGCCGATAACATTACACATGATATTCGCCGTATGTCTTTTGTTTATACATATTAGTACGTAATGTACATACTACCTCTATGTCTTTTAATATCTCAACATAAGTATTTCAAAATTTGTCTTCGCGAAAAATGATTTTCGCCTTGAGTAACAAATTCTATGCGAAATATTCTTCCGTAATTGTCGTATCTCCGTACCGAGACAAATGTTTGGGTTAACGAAGTCAATAGCAGCAAACGGTAAAAGAATATCTGGTACAAAAAAGCCATATTCAATTTTGAAAAATAAAATAAAGCTTTGCATTTATTTTGAGATTATTGCATTTATTTTTCTGCTACATGCAATAAAAATCCTTACTGATTCAGTCCTTATACAGTCCCAACAAAAACCTTATACAAACCCTCTACAAACTGTTAAAATACAGTTTCCAAAAATACTGGACCAACTGCATCCGTTCCAGCATGACATTTGAAATATACTGTAGAAATCTTAAGACGACATATATTAAAATAGCTGCGCTATGTATGATGATCGCTATACTGATTAGTTATAGCAGGTCATCAAAAAAGTTTGCAATCTGCAACGAACATAGGGGTAAAAAGAACGATACATTTCACTGACAAAGAAATATTTTTGCACAAAATGCAGATTATTGACACAGAAGATTTATATATTTAGGTTGGTGAAGACATAAAATGACTTTGCCGAACTTTTTGACACAAGATCGGAATTTAGAGGTTTCCATGACTACATTGTAATGTTGATTGAATTTATTATATTATAATAGATTTTTATAGTGTGTTACCAAAGTCTTTGGAAGGAATATTATCAGTGGCGTAGCGTCAGGGGGGGCACGATCATTTTACTACCAGTATAATTATATACTACATTTAGTCTTATTTAATCTTTGGACGGTATGAATTAAATAAGGCCAAATATAGTATATAAAAATACTGGTAGTAAAGTGGTCCGTGCCCCCCTTGACGCTACGCCTCTGAATATTATAAGTTTTTTTTTCTAAGAAGGGAATGCATAACAAAATTAGAGGATTGAACGTTATGCCGATACATAAGATACAAATAGTGTGTGTTACGAATGCTGAAAAAGCAGGAGCTCTTTCATTTAGGAACCTTTAAAGCCTCATCATCACTGTGTCTAATGTTTGAAATTAGTCAAAGAAAATGCATGAAACCATTTTAACATTTTTAACTATTGCGCTGATGATGGGGCTTTAGAAGATTAGAACTTTTTAACATGTGTAATTTGATTTATGTTCTTGTCGCGTTATCTGCTCGTATTTTAATCAACACATAAGTTTTTCTTTTTTTCCTCACAGAAAGTATGAAGAAGAAAGAGAGTCAGTTTATATTCGAGTTCTATCTCTAGAAGTAGGGAAGAGAAGGTGTCGGCTCTTACGCGAGTTTTTTATTATTTCCGGTTTTTTCTTCATGAAGTAGCAGCGTCCAGTTGAACGAAAGTATATAGGTTAAAAAATACACTTATAGTGACTGATTTTAAAAGAAGTATGACACTTTTTGTGTGAGAATTTCAAAGAAAACTATTATCAAATACCCTAGATGAAATAGATTTTCTGAGAGATGAAGACTGGTTTGTTATAATAAGTTTCATTAAGGCATTCATTAAGGCGAAAGTTTCAAATCAAATTTACTCGTGGAAGTTTGCAACTTCGATCACGAGGTCCTGTAAGATGCACTCAAAATATGCTAATAAATCTAATTATAATTATGCTAATAAAACTATAAACATGTATTACAAAATAAATAAACTATCCGTTACATTTTAACACTAACCTCTACTAAAACATAAACGTTGTTTTATAAGCAGCAGGTTTCAACTAAAGATTTTTGAAAAAGGCATCAATATTTAGTCTTACCTAAAAACTGGAATCTCATACACGTTATATTCGTAATAGGTTGTTCCGTTACACTCATATGCGGTAACAACGTTGTAAGGGATGCTATAGATGGGTCCAAAATACACTGAAGGAAAATTTGCCGTGTCAATACTTTCACCATACACTCCATACTCTTGATATCTGTATAAAAAGAAAAATATACGATTGAAATCATAATTTCATATTTAGAATGAGATTTGGAATGTAAGTCTAATAAAACAAGAATGTGAAATATTTATTTCAAAATCCGCGTGTCAGATACTGAACGTGACTAAAGAATGTGAAAGTGCTACGAAATCGAAAGTTTGTGTCTGAATTTCCTTGCCTCGTAATAATAACGTTCTAATTGATAATTTCAAATACATGAAGCTGACGCAATCTATATGGGGATCATAGGACTTTTAAAATGTTGGAAAGGGAAGAACACGTGACCATTTTTGCAATTTTAAATCTTTAAAAAAAATTGAAAGACATTTTTTGAAAGTAATAATGGGTAAATGGTTCTTGTTTCATTTCATAGTTTTTTCAGATCATATTTGGAGAAAATTAATTATTTTTTGAAGATTAGAAAATTTGTGCTATTTTTGTGAGATTGCAATAGCGCGGGGTCGAATGATTAATCGTTAACTTTTGTTGTTGTTTTTTTTTTCAGTTTTCACAGTTTAACTTGTCATTTTCAGTTTAACTATAGAAACTAATTGAAATTGGGTTTCGTTTGTGCCACTAGTACTGGCCCTTTCCATCTCACAAAATGTAAATACATCAGCTATTGTAAATATGGAATTTAGTATAACAACAGTATATACAATAGTATATACGGTATTTACAGAAAATACTTTATTTCCATCTTGTGCGCAGATTTTCATTTCCTGCTCCAAAATTTAGTTTTCATACTTAGGATATACGTTACTTCACACTTTATAAGCGTGAAAAAGGCATGATTTTAGAATTATTATTGTAAATATTAAACATGGTTTATTTCTGTGAAATTTCAATGCGGAATGATGGCTAGGGTGGGAACAGATAACCAAACGCTATTCATCAAGAATGTCCCTAGAACTAAATGTACAATTGTGAAAAAAAATCAATACGCTTTACTAACTCAGCTGCAAATCATCGTGATCAATATATGTGACTGGCAACAATCGTTTAGTAATAACAACTAATTAATGCTATACCTATATTTTGCTTAGGAGGTCATCTAGATCAGCGGTTCCCAGTCTTTTTTCTCGTACCCGTTGCTTATATTTTTAATTTTTGCAAACCCCTTTTCATAAAAACCTGTCTTAAATATTTTTTTTTTATTCATTAGTAATGTCCTTATGCTAGTTAGCAATGTTAGATGCAGTTCTCTTTGTTGAAAATTGCAATTTTCAATCATTTATCCATTTTGAACCACAACACATGATCAACATAAAATCACCCAAAACACTAAATATTAGCTAAATATTTCAAATTAAGCCCTCACAGAGAAGGGGTAAAGCTACATTCAAAAATACACTTTAAGACATTTATGCGAAAACTGACCAGTTGAGCACTAAAATGATGATCTGTTTTCAAATGGTTTTTATTAGAAATCATAAAAATCAGAAATCCCGATACGATTCCTGTTTTATCTAGATATTTCTAGAATTATTAAAAATAAAATGATAATAAAAGAAAATTAAAAACACATGCAAAATCGCAAGATGTTATTAGGAGTGGGCGGATGTAAGGGCAACAAATGATCAACCAATTACTAAGTTTAGGTGTTTCCCTTCATTTTATGCGATTAGCCTATTTTACGTTTACACATGTGTCTCTTTGTAAATGAAAAGTTTAAAGTTTTCTTTTTTGCATTATACGCCATTAGCAATGTTATTTTCACGTATCCTAAGCAATTCTACGACTTACCCCCGGGCGTAAGATAATAACATTGGAACAAACTTTAAACATTTTTTATACTAACATCTAATTTTGACACCCTATTTAGATTTTTCGGGGAAATTGTATCTTCTGCTACCAAACAGGAAGTTATTAGGTCAAGTAGTTTCGGAATTATGCAGGATTAAACTTTAAATATCCTACTGTTAAATTCATTTTTAATTGTTGCAAAAAGGGATTTCAATGCGGATAGCTTTCAAAGCGTAGCTCAACAATTTTAGCAGAATGAGCTGTTATTTTTTTTAATTCTCATATATAAAATTTCTTGAAATCGATTTATTTTGAAAAATTTATAGACAAAAATTCATATATATTTTGTAATTAATTTTCAAATATTTGGAACGTATTTAATTTGCAACATAAATCCATTTCTGGAAGCTTTAAATAAGCGAATCCAAAATTTCAGCTTATTCCACAAAGTAGATTTTAAGTTATATTTAAAAAGTGCAATATGTTTTGCAACAATACAAAGTAATTTAACATTAAATCATGTAAATGACCAAATATAAGGGACAAAGGAATGTAGGTATTTCTGATATGAATCAAAGTACTCACTCTTGAATTGGAGGTGCATCGTATATATAATTAAGGCTCGAATTAAACATCATCGAAATTTATATTCAATGAATTTGTCAAAAAAGGATGTTGAAAATAATTAAATGCAGATTCAGAAGAAACAATCACAGTTTTAAATATAAATAAAATCACAAAAACGCAACGAACTACAGCAGTTGAGTTTCGAATAGAAAATAAAACTGGATAATTGCGTCTGTATACAACGCTACAACAATGCGTCAAAAATAACACTAATGCATTATTAATAAAAAAAACAAAAACTTTTCAAACAGATTTTAGAAGTAATAATGAATCGAATGCGATTGTTGTAAAATTTCTTTGTTTAAATTAACATAAATAATGGATTTCCTGAACAATATTTCACCAATGACTGAATGATTGAAAACTGAAAAAAAAATTAGCCTCCTGTATACAAAGTTGCCAAGTACAAAGTATTGTTTTCTATTTGAACCAATTAAATAAAATTGCCTTATACCTTTTACAGCAATTACAAAAGAAATATACCAACAAAAATATATTTTAGAATCGGTTTTATGACTAGTATAACACATACTCACCTTTGGCAACCCTGTATATATTACAGAATAATTAAAATACACACTTTAGAGTTGTTAGCACGCATTAGATCAAAATGTAAAACAAAAAACGCTAAAAAAGAATGTAAAACCGCCCCTTGGAATAATCATTCTAGAAATTTAAATTATTTATCTCAACTTTAACACATTTTCTTAGTTATGAAGTCTAAAACTTGGTTATTTGAGAAATTTGCAAATATGTTAAATGTGAAAAACTCTTCGCATTCATTATAACCGAGTTCCACTGTAAATGAATTTGCTGTGAACACAATCTTCGATAAAGATTGAAATCAATTCATTTTAAAGGATATAACTTTTAAAATTAATTCACGTTGTAACATAACCACAATACTGTAGTTCAAGTTAAAGATTTAATTTCAATCGCAAAAAAGAAAATAATAATAATAATTTAATTAAAATCTTGAATATTGCTAGCACATATATACACTTTACTATTATGAAATATATATATATATATATATAATATATTTATTTACTTAAAATTCATGTAATTATCAAAACATAAAAGACAAAATAATATATGTAATTCTGACATCAATCAAATTACTCACTCTTGAGTTGGAGGTTCGTCGTATATATAATTAGGAGTCAAATTAGACATCATTGAAATAAAATATCAATGACTTTATCAAAAACGGATGTTAAAAATAACTAAATTCAAATTCAAAAGAAAAACGTCAAAGCTTTAAAAGATTTTCAAAACAAGATCGCAGAAACGCAACGAACTTTTTAGCAGTCGAGTTTCGAATAAGAATTGCACAATGCAAATTTACACAGTACTATTAACTACAACAATGTGTTAATAAATGATACATTATTAACATTTAAAACAATCGCACTTAAAAAAAATCCAATGTGATTGTTGTAAAAATTAATTGTTTACCTTCAGCAATGTTTGCTGAATTTATGTTACAAAACACAAATATGTGCGTTATTGATGATGACGTCATAAATGTGCTGGCATCGATACGGTTAAAACTGTATATAAGAATTTAACTTAAATTCCGCTCACTAACATATATCAATTAGCTGTGGGACCTATTAGGGAACATTTCCCATACTTATAAATAAATAAATAGCACACGCTTCCACATACACATACACACGCACACGTCACCAAGAGCATGCACGTACACAACTGCTAATTTTAATGTTCAAAGAATATTATTAAAAAAATGAAATTTTTTGCAAAGCAGACCGACTTTGAAAATTTTAAGTTTAATGTATTCTAACTGTATAAATTCTTATGTTATACATTATTTCTACAATATATGGCACAAGCATGGAGAACACAGGTGTTTTTTTTCTTTCTTTTATAATAAACAATCGATTGACTATACTTAAATGATGGTTGGATGAACATTACAAAAAATAAAACTTCTGGGTACTATAGAGTGAATAAAAAAAATGAAAAAATGAATAGTTGTTAGTTCATGTCAAATCAACCATTTTTCACCAAAACATATATAGTCGAAATTAATGTCGCAACTCAAAAATTACATTTTAGGTCGACTCGGAACTCGACCCAATTCCAACAACCACAACAAAAACTCGTCTCGAATTCGAACCAAACCCGAAATGGATGAAAATTAATCTAAATTTTAATTTAGTTATGAAAAAATATTCTCAATTATATCTCTAATGTAAATTTTATCTTTTATGATGAAAATTTAAGATGCATTCATTAATGTTTAAATATTATAGCTTTTCTTTTATTCGGAAAATCATTCTAGATTTTTTTTAAAAGACTGATAAGACCAAAATAGACCGATTTGGCAAATTATAACTGTAATATATTCAAATTGTATAAATTTTGTAATATTGTATATTTTGTAATATAAAAATTGTAATATAATAAAATAATATTTCTACAATCTATTGTACAATCTTGGACAGTACACATTTTCCGTTTGTCATAAACTATCGATATTGAATATTTCAACAATTCTTGGATGGCTGTTGAAGAAATAAAACCACCATGTGTTAGTGAGTGTATAAAAGAAAATCATAAAAAAGTTTAAAAGTTGTTAGCACGAGACAAATCAACTATTTTCACTAGGAAATAAGCAGTCGAAAATTGAGTCCTGCGCAGGTCGGGTTACATTCGACTCGAACTCGAAAATTCTATTTCAAGTCAACCTGAAATCAAACAAACAAAATAAAATAATTCTTCAAAGCGAAACTCTACTCGAAACCGAAACATTTCAAACAGTTCGACCTGAAACCGAAAAGGAAGAAAAATAATCCGTATTTTAATATAATTATGGAAAAAGAGCGTACAATTATACCTCTAATATCAATTTTATCTTATATATGTGGAAGATATGTTTATGTATAGTCATCGATGATTAAATACATAGTTTATTTCATCTGGATAATATTCTAGACGAACCCGACGCGGAAGTTTAATGTTGTTGTTGTTGTCGTGTCAGAGAAAGTACCACGGCACTTCTCTGAAAGAAGGGGTGTCAGAGCATCAAGAAAGGTTGGAATTCTAAAGCTGGTCTCATAATTTTGAAATAATTCCAGATGAGAGACCTGCACCTGGATTGGCACCCAAAAAGGTATCGTTTTCAAACTGAGAGGACATTGGAGCCACGAACAGATTTTACGTGCACCAGCTCTCATTACGGTCCCACAGCAGTCGCAGTCGAGAGAGGTTCTCACCCACCCACTGATCATGGTCGATGCTGATTCACTTTCGATGATCTTGACGGGAACCGAGCTTAATCGTCTGCGCCACTGCGGGACTGGAAGTTAAATATTAACCCGAAATGAAAAGAAAAATGAACATCAACCTGATCCGGCCGGAACCTCGGGTTGGGTTCCGGTAAAATCGGGTTGCCTGACTCGATATAGGACTCTAGTCGAAACTGAAACATTTACTATTTTTTAATTAATCCGTGTTTTCTATTCTACTAATAATTTTAAAACTTGCATACAGAATTATCATCAAATGATACATTTTAGTCCGGAGCAGACTAATTAGTTAGTATGCTGCTGAAGGAAAAAGAAAAATACATATGATAAGAAACTAACTAGTCTTGAAAATTTTAGACAAAAGAAATAAATATTTACGTACAAAAAAGTAAACAAAGATATATATTTAAATTACTATAGTTAAATTATAACCTTACCTTTCATTTTAAACTCATACTACGATCGCCAGTCTTTGATACCAGTGGCTACTCCTCAGGAAACGGCTTTGAAACGAATTATGCAGGTACTAAAGTGTTTAGTAGTTTTTTAATAAACAACTGCAAAAAGGGAAGAATGACACAGCATTTAGAAAATGTAAAAAAATTATTGCAATAAATTTAAAAATAAATTATTTTATTTCATTTGTGCCACTAGTTTCTTTTACAGTAAAAATAAATGTAAAAATAGTTTATTTTACAAAACGCTTTTATAAACGTTCAATGTTTATCTTAAAAAAAAAAATAATAATAAAACACGCCTAATTTTACCACTGCATTTCATGTTATCTAAAAACAATCAACTTGGCTTGGGTGCTGATAATGGAAAATTCACTTTCACTGATTTACGCTTGGAAGGGAGCGTGAAATAGTGAATTAAATTATAAAAATATATAATTTTTGCTCTGTTTCTTTAAGATATGGAAATAAGAAATTAAAAAATCCAATTTTTTAGGGTTTCGTTCATCTAACGAAACCCCATTCGTTTTGCTACGTTATCCGTCCATCACAGAGCCAGTACTCAGAAACTATATAACTTACAGACTTGAAATTTTGTGTATTTATAGCTGAATACCTACTATGAATCTGAAAATCATAAAACTAAAAAATTGAATTATTTTAATATAGAGAGATAAAAAACCAAAAATCTAACAGCCTTTTCCTATTAAATTTAAACATTTTTCGTTGTAGCCGTTGCCAACAATAAAAAATCCACGGTAAAATTCTTTCTACAATAATTAATTTTCTATTAGAAGATTTCCACGTGAAAAATGAAAATGAAATTAAAAGTTTCACCAATTGAAAAAAAACAAGATTAATATGACATCATATTGGTAATAAAACGGACATTTTCAAACCTTTCTCAATAATACAAGGAGTATGAGTATGTGTAAGTACAGAAAGCAGGTTAATATGATGTCATTAAAGAATTAAAAAGAAAATTGACGTCATATTGGAAGTTTAACGGACTTTATCAAATGTTTGAGAATCATACAAAAGAGAGTATCAATATGAGTAATAGAGAAAGCAAGTAGATATGACGTCAGCAAGTGATTATAACGTCATATGAGTTTGAGGAACATATTGAATCACAATAAAAACCCAATAATTGAAATATTGGAATATTTTAACATTTTGAAGGTCCCTATACAACATGTTTAATTTTGAAATAGTTTTTTTTTTAATATCGCATTTAGTCCACATGACAGATATTATTAGGACGGAGTTTAGTAGCGGACCGGTTCAGATATAAAAAAACAACTAGAAAAATAGACCGGAAAATTTTTACTTTATAAAAAACATGACTTTTTTATCCATTGGGAAAATAGTTGTTGTTTTCTGTCGAGAATGAGCCTCTTGACGTCGTCATTTTGTTGACGTCGTTACTTTATTTTTTAAGCGTTTTTAAGCATTTTCAACTAAATTCTGTAACTTTATAAGAATTTTCAACAAAATTTTGTAACTTTATTAGAATTTTTAAAGTAAGTCTGTAACTTTAGAAGAATTTGTCTTTGAATAGGCAATATATATGTATAAAATCGTTACAAAAATGTTAAAGTTACAAAAAGGATGGATGCAAATTATCAGATATGAAAAATAAAGTAGAAATTTGGCACTTTCGTGTTATAGCGTCCAAATGCAAATTATCAGATATAAAAAATAAAGTAGAAATTTGGAACTTTCGTCTGACAGCGGCCCCCCAAGAAAAAAATATTTTGTTTATGCTTTTATTAGTATATTGTAAATTTGTTACTTTCGTGTTATAGCGGCCCCCAAGGATGAATTACCAAGTGACCAAGATTTATGGCCAAATTATAAAGCATGTATGACATTATAATAATATATGATACATATATTTAACATTTCTTGATGTATGTGGCCAAGTTATAGTCATGTATTATACATATAATATTGTGTATATATGACATGTGTATATGATGTATATACGACATATAAGATGTAAATAATATGTGTGAAATGACGCATATGGCACATATACTACTGTGGGCAAAAAATAGTAAGACTTTTTAATTTAAATTTCGCGCGAAAGCCCATTCGTCGAAATATTTTTTTCCTAGGTTGGTATGACTGTCAGTGACATCTGTGCCAAATGTCACATCAAAATAATCATTAGTGTTTCGTATACGCTTGTCTTTCTGAAGTACAAAAAGTGCATTCGGCGATTTTTACAATGAGTGAAATTATTCAACAAAGAAGTTCCATTAAATTTTGTGTGCGGAATCAAATTTCTGGTGCCGAAACGTTCAGAATGTTGCAAAAGGCCTTCGGTGATAATTGTTTGTCGCGAGCAAGTGTTTTTGATTGGTACAAATTATTCAAAGAGTGTCGAGAACGCGTTGACTACGAACCACGTCCAGGACGGCCATCAACATCAACTGATGATCAACACGTCAATAAAATCAAGGAATTGGTGCTTGAGAATCGACGACTAACAGTCAGAGACCTTACTGGCATCGTTGGAATATCGGAAGGATCAGTGAAAACCATTTTGAAAGATGCACCGATAATGCACCTTCACATACTGCATTAATTCTTCGTGAGTTTTTCGCCAAATTTTCAACCAATATCGTGCCGCAACGACCGTATTCACATGATTTAGCTCCGTGTGACTTCTGGCTATTCAGCAAACTCAAAAGACCGCTTCGGGGAAACCGTTTTGAGTCAATTGAAGACATTAAACGTGAATCGCTACGCGCATTGAAGGCTATTCCGGAAATTGACTTTAACAACTGTTTCGAGGATTGGAAGAAACGTTGGCACAAGTGTATTGGGGCCAAGGGGGATTACTTTGAGAGGGACGAAATAGATTTGGAAGAATAAATTAAGATTTTAAAATTATGAACAAAATCTTACTATTTTTTGCCCACAGTAGTAGGAGTGTTTGGAATATATATATGCGTATATAGGAAGCATATATAAGATTTGCGATGATCTTAGCGAAATCATAACTGCAACCTTAGCATAATCATAATTGTGGCGGCCGCTATGACACGAAAATACGTTTTTTTTTTTTTTAAAGCTTTCGAAACATTTTTTCAATGGTTATTGTAATTTGTTAAATTACATATATATATATATATATATATATATTCTTTTAATGAAATTTATTTGGATTTATTAAGGAAAGGAATATTAAACGAAACCCTTTGTGCTATCTTCGATCACATTTACCCACTTGTTACATATATTCGTGATTACTAAATTGTTTTCTGGACGGATTGTTTTCTGGATATTAGTTTAATTATTAATAAACTATAAAAAGCTTATTTTATATATAATAAATATATTCCACTCTGTTTTTTTTTATACTGGCAGGTTACGTCCAAACCTGCCAGTATTACGTTCGTTTGGATTCTTCCAAACGAACCTTGAATGATTAAAACAGCTTTTACCTTCCACCGCCAGGGAGCTTATTCTGTTCTAAGCAAATTTATTTCTGAACGAAACACCCGAACGAGTCCCCGCTGGGTACGGTGCATGCACTACAAAATCATTTAGTTCTTCGCCAGAGGGCGCATTTTATTCTAAACGAACCTGCGGTACGTGTCTCCACTGCTTACGGCACGAAAAAGCACACGCCTGCAAAAGTAAATTAGTTCTCTCAGGTGGCGCTACATGTAAAACATTTTAAACATTAACGAGATATTTAAATTACGACACCCACCCCCTTTAAATAAACTCCAACTTCGAATTTTAACAAATGACCTTTAACATTAACAAATATCAATAACTTTTAAAACAGAAACAATATGACTCGTATTTTTTTTTTCTTTTGACTTTGCACTTTATTTTCTTTCGTTTTCAGACGTCTATATCAGTTTTTTGCAAAAATTAATAAAAATTACCATTTTTACAAGAATTGGAATTTTTTTCTTTTTTCAAATTTGCCGAAATTTTTCTGCATATGTGTGGTGAGTTTCAAATCGAAACCTCAAAACAGACTACTCGTTGCCATTGGCAAGAGAAATAACCGCTTTTTCAAGGTGACGTACCTCAGAGTTATATATAAATATATATATAATAATAAAGTTATATATATATCTGTATATAATTACTCAAAATATGCCTTTTAACACTTTCCAACATAGTTGATAAGTGTTTATGAGTTCGGTTTGTCTGTCTGTCTGTGATCGAACTCGCGTAATTATACTGCGATTCCCATGCAATAGACATATCGTCGCTACCATCTCAAACTATCGAATGTGGAAAAATGCATTCTTCATTACTTTTAAAATTTGGCCGAAAATCACCACTAAATTTTATTAGAATTCTTCGCCTTCTAAGAATATTAATAAAATTTGTGTGAGGAAAAATGTTGCACGTCTGGCCTTCCTTTTTCATTCAGAGATGCCGAATTCATACCGGAAATTTTGAGAGAAAAAAATTATTTTAAGTAATCACGAAATGTCTGTCGTTAAATAAAACAAAAATCTCTATTTGAAATTTCTGGTACGGTATCGAAATTTCAGAAAAAGAAGAAAGGAAAGCTAACTGGCAACTCTGGTGAAGAATGCTATTAAATTTTATTGGTGACAATCGGCCCATTTTTAAAAGCAATGAAAAATGCATTTTTTCACATTCGATAGTTTGACATGATAGCGACGATATGTACCAACGGACGAAGGAATGCCGGGCGCGTTAAAACATATCCCTATAAAAATTACACTATAAAATATATCCCTACTCTTCTTTCTGACATTGAACTGTAATGCATTGTAATCATGCTTTATGTCAAATATTTTTTTTTCTATTTGTTAGTGTCCTTTTTTGTTGCACTCGTCGTCAAACCCTTCATAAATAATTTTTTTGCGATTTTCTCCCATTAAACGTGGTTTTTGACCCCATGTTCTATCGTAAGTGTTCATCATCTTGATATCTTCTATCACCCCTCTTAACCCTTTCCGGCACTAACTCCGGGCGATTTTAATTCCAAACTTGCATTCGACACCAAGAATATTTTAATAAAATTTTGTTTCTATAATGAAAGCTTAAAATAAGGAGTTCATTTTTTCTAAAAAAGTCGTTTGTAAATTCCGGTGTCAGACAGTAATTTCTCATTTTACGAACAGAATTTGTCTGTGCCGGAAAGGATTAATTTGTCGTCAAATTTTGGAATACCCAGTATATAAGATTATTATTCATATTATTTTATTTTGTGTTTTCTCTAATTTGTGCTAATCACAATACTTTGCTTTAAACATAATTACACGAAATATTGTTTTTACAAAATAAATTGTTTAAATGTTAATTAAACCATGATAAAATGCATCTGGAAAAGGTATAAATTTCCTCAAAAATAAAGAACTAGTATTTGTCCTCAATGAATCCATTTTCTTCTCCAAAAGTTGATCATAAATTGAAAACTGAAATATTTTAATTAGTTTACTTCAATTTCTCTTAAAACCTTCCAATGAGTCATAATTAATTTAAAGGCATGGAATTAAAATCACTCTTATTTATAATCTAATTGTGAAAATGAATTTATCTATCTGCAGTTGAAAAAGCAACAATTTCATTGTGATAAAATCCTACTTATTTCCACAGGTGGCTTTGTATGATGACAGTGACGGAATACTTTGTTACTACATTTTCATCAGCTAAAGTGATTCTATTCAGATCAACCGAATTTCCCCCTCATATTAATAAATAACTTCAAGAAAAGGATGTCGTTGTTTGTATAGATATTTTACCGCTAGTATTAAGATTTTAAAATAAAAATAATCTTGTTTCGTATTTTAGTATCTTATTTGTTTCTTTTAAAATTATTTCCAGGAAAAATGATAACAAGCGAAATAAAAGTTATCAACAATTTAGATTCGAATACTAAATACCTTTTAATTGGAGATTTTTTTTTTATTTCCCCTTGTTCAATAGCGTGAAATATTCTAACAATTAGTGAGCTCGTTTTTGAAAAAAATAAAATAAAATAAGTAAAAAAATTAGATTAAATTTGCAAACATTATTATTCAAATATCTATGAAGCGAATAATTCTTTTTATATCACCGTGAATGGGTTACATCTCTATACATTATAATCATTTACTGCGCAATGATATATATTTTGTTTTACTGTAACGTTTCAAAAATCGACTTAAAACGTGATTTATGTCACCGAATTTCAGCAAAACCTTTTTTGTGTACAACCAAATTGAAACACCTATTCTTCTTTTAGGTAGATTTCGTAAGAAATACTACCTATTACATTCTCCCCTAAGTTGGAATTTTTGAAAAATTTTTGCAGATCTACGCCGATTATGACTCCCAGATCCAAAACCACCCGCAGTTCAAAACTTTATCTATCTATCTATCTATGTCACTTTTTGTATGGACACGGTAATGTCAATAATTCTGCACAAATCTCTTCCAAACTAATACATAAAATCAAGGGGCATAAAATTTCGGTCAAGTTCGTTAATGGGCAAAATCGAACCAGGGGGTGGGGGGTGATGTGGAGACTTTTTGTGAAAACAGAAAAAGCCCATAATTTCTTAATTATGAGACGTATCGAATCCGTTTAAAGTTATTATTACTTCTAAGAAAAAAGGCCGAAAATTTATGTAGGAGAGATTTTTGATATCATTAAAAATGGCTCCAAGGGGGAAAAAGGGGGGGGGGGTTAGAATAAAACAATTCATAACTTCGTCAATTCCCAAGATATCAAATCCGCTTAAATTTATGATAAATCCTCTTACTATTATCTAAAACTTTTATACTGACAAGTTTTTTATAGGACCAACCCTTACAGCAAAAAAATAAAAAAAATCCCTGCCGGCGCCGCCTAAAAACAAGTTATGTTTCGAAGTGGGCGGTTCCAACTTTCGCATTATGGCAAAAAGGTAATTTCTTCCGCAATTCCCTACAAACAGTCCCACGGTCTGCGTCTTCGAAATCTACCTGTGCCTGTAGGCCGAGCCATCAGGGATTATTTTTTAATAGATAATGCTGCACTATATTCCAAATAACTCCATGAACGTGTACAAAAATAGCAGTTTGGATTTGAGAACAGTTTTAATATTGCTTATTAATTAATAATTATTAGGGCTAGTCTAAAATTCTAAAAAGGTATTCTACCTCATGAAGCATTTTAAAACTTAGGCACATGAAATGTTTACTGCTTTTATTCAGAAACCGTAAAAGCAAACAGCTTTTTCCATTTCTCGATAGAAGAACATGTTCTTTTTGAAATAACTGTCAAATTTGATGTTTTCAACAAATGTTCCCGACGAAAAGCCATAGAAAAGTCGTCATGAGACATCAATGGACTATATTTCAAGATGTAAAAAGTTGAAAATGGATGAATATATACGAATCATTCAAGAGCCATGACTGAAATTTTTTGATTTTATTTAAAAAAAATAAATTAATAAATATCACAGAAAATTTCATAATTTTGAGCAGGGAAGAATATTTTTTGAGAATCATTTTAAAAGTATTTGCTCTTAAATTGCACCCTAAAAGCTTTAGAGGAGGGTCTTTAAAAAATCACTGAAAATTTCTGAATTTTAAATCCTATATATTGAGTATGAGCCCGCTCCTAAAATAAGCAAATTGTCTATTCTTTCATCTCGTACTCTAATAGATGCATGGGTCGATGAAGATTTTATCTCTTTTGGGGTCCATTTTGTGAAAAATAAGTTACTTTTCTAAAATGTATTATATTTTTGTAAAAAATACATTTTATAACGAAAAAAGAAATCCTGTTACTCAAATTTGAACTATGTATTAATTAACACTAATAAATTCTTTAGGTCTTTCTAGATTTGCTTTTTGGTGAACATGTTTTGTTTAAAAATTGCATATTTAAAAATCAAACAAAATAAAAATAATGAATGAAGAGTATGTTCTTATGAAATAGAATTTTGTGAAGGGAAATTGATTTGTTTAAAAGAATTTTGTGAAGGGGCTTTTTTAATTAAAATGTTTTTTGTGAAGGACCCTGTTTTATTAAATTGATTTTTGTGAAGGAGCTCGAAATATGCCCCAAATTTTGCCTGTATCAACACCTGAGATTGTACCTTAATATTATAAAGGGTACCATAATAATTAGGTACAAATATGCTGAATTATTCTGGCATATTTATTTTATTCCACATATAGAATATATGCCGAATTTTATATTCCGATTATAATTTTTTAGGTATATGAGGTTTTCTATAGCATTCTTACTAGTTTTTGTTGTTCAATAAATATTACCTTTTTTGTTATATGCATACGTAATTTGCCGTAGAGGAGGGTTGGAGAAAACCTTTTTCACAAAGGCATTTGTAAGAGAACAATAGTAGAAGCCTTTCTTCCATGCCTTATAATTTATAAACAGACCTTTGCGATAAAATATGAGAAAATAATGCAGTATTCTGCAGTAAGAATGCAGATACTTCTCTTACTACAGGTGAAAAGGGATAAATAAGAATTAACACTTCAAACAAATAAAGACATCACTATCCTCCCTTACTTGTTCCCAGCGAAAGTATGTTGGTAAGTGGGAAAGTATGCATCAACATCACATTTCAACCACGCCCCTCCCATTTACAAGTATAGGAAACTCAAATAACAGCATTGGACGATTCCATTTTCCGAAATTGTCTCCTTCATAGATCAGGATTTAAAGGTAGCACTTTTTTCGTCTCTACCGGTGTTAAAGAGTTAAGAAATAAAATCACACGAGTTCCACTCAAAACCATGTTATTTAAAGGGAGGGAGGGGATCACATTGAGCAGCTTGATATTATAATACATTTCAATATTTTATGGAACAGCAGATAATCCTCCAAAGTAAATAGCTTTAATTGAATTGCATAACTGCTAGAATTGTAGAAATTAGCATTGTGGATGAATTAATATTAAATAATTAAGGGTTTTTCCACATTACATTTGAAGTACATGTCCTGAGAGAAAGATAATAAAAAAAATATCACACATATTTGCTAAACATTAGATAAATAATTTCATTGCTAAACGTTACATAAATAATATATGTGGTACTGAATCGTCCACATGAAATAACAATCCATTTTGCAGTAGAAAATACTTTTGGCAGTCAATTATAACATTAAAGGTACAAAATTCTGCTATATCTGCCCAGAAATAGGTGTAGGTTCATCACATACATGAAATTCACTATCAGGCACAATTTAAAAATTGTATGTTAATTACTTTTGAAATTAGACTGCGCACAATGTCAAAAATTATAATTTGAAGAAAACGGAATTTAAAATTCAAATTTCTCTTAACATGTATAAATAAATTATCTTGCATTAATTGCTCCTGACTTTGCTTCGAATTTAAATATGGTCGTAATTTTTAAAAATCTTAATGTTATTTTTCAAACATTTTTTTTTTTACAAGTTTCGGAATGATAAAAAAAATTTCTAGTTATGAATGTGCTTAGCCTAAGAGACCTGTAAGGGGAGCTGACGCATATCCATCTTAATGCCCAAAACAACTGCCATGTTGCAACCCGGTTCATTATTAGTCCACCCCTAGAGTTTGTCACTATCACTCGCCGTCTATAGTCTGTCTCAAAAGTTTAAGCACTCTGCAAATCTGGTTTAAAATAATTGAAGAACAAAATATTTTATGCTAATTTACAATAAATACTCGACATTTAATCAAAATAAAATAAAATAAGCCATTTTGGGTGGTTAAAATAAAAAAATATATTTATTTTTATTTAATTTTTCTTTTTTCTTGAAGAAATGCTGTCTCAAAAGTTTAAGCACTTTATGCAATTTTCTTTAGAAACACGGGATTGGCCGTGTGTAATGACGTTGTATTACATCATATTGTACTTTTATAAAAGTATAAAAGTTGGAGAAATTATTTCCTCTCCTTTTAAAAATGCCGAAGAGTAAAGAATTCACAAAAATGTGAGATTTTGAAAGTTTTTAAATTGAAATCGCTAAATAAAACTGTTTCTGAAATTGCAAAAGTTTTAAATCGATCAAAGCGAGGTATATATCAAGTATTCTCGAGAAATGATAATTTTAAGCGGAAGCCAAGATGTGGACGACCACGTATGACGACTGTTCAAACTGATCGGAGAATACGGAGATTGGTATCTAGACAAAATATGTCCATACGGCAAATTAAAAATAATCTCAGTGTACAGGTGTCCAAAGACACTGTACATAGACGTATTAAAGAGTGTGATTACATCATACTAAAGAAAATGGCTCGCAAACCTTCACTCAAATTACATCACAAACAGACAAGAATGAACGGGGCTAAAAAACACGTCCTACTGGGACAAATGGCTTACTGTTTTATTCAGCGATGAGAAAAAGGAGAACTTAGATGACTCTGATGGTTGGAACGCGTATTGGCATGATTTACGAAAGGAACCAAGGGCATGTTTCAGCAGGCAGCAAGGCGGTAAATCTGTTATGGTTTGTGGGGCATTTGGATTCAATGGCCAGACTTCTCTGGCTTTTCTAAAAGGAAGACAAGATTAAATAAAGTATCAAGAGACGCTAAACCAACATTTGCTTCCATTCGGTGACATTTTGGGGGGTCCTGAATGGACGTTTCAACAAGACAATGCCTCAATCCACGTATCACATCCTACAAAACTTAGGCTTTCTCAGAAAAATGTTAAAGTTTTTGAATGGCCAGCTTTAAGTCCAGGCTTAAACCCGATTGAGAATGTCTGGGGTATTTTAACCAGCCAGGTTTACGGCAATGGAAAGCAGTATGACTCTATTGAAGAATTCTAACAGGCTATTGAGAAAGCTTGGTACTCTTTGCCACCAGAAACCCTACAAAAACTAATAATTTCGATGGATGCAAGTTTATTTGAACTAATCCGAAATCCCAGAAAAATAATTAGTAAATAAAAGTTCTGTAAAAATTATAAATCTGGTTGTTTTTGACATTGTGCATAAACTTTTGAGACAGTTTTTTTTTACATTTTTTTATTATATTTTTTACAATTATGCAATTTATTTTTTTTCTACATTTGATATCATTTATTTAAATAATGTTACGAAATCTGCAAACAAAAAAATGTTATTCATTCAAACTTTTTATAATTCTTTGAAAATTGACATTTTATGCTTGTGCTTAAACTTTTGAGACAGACCTTACCACTGCGCTAACGCTAAACATTACGTTTTTGCCTGTTTTTTGGTATTGAGTTAATAAATGGCGGGGATGATTCAACCTGTATTATGGAGTTCTAGGCTAACCTGGGTCAAATGAAGTCGTATTTTACGAAAGAATCGTTGGAGGTTGTCAAGTATGCCATTAGCCTTCACTTAGTATTCATTAATATTGAAAAATACCATGTCTATATCAGTACCAGGGATGATATTTTTCCGCTTTTACAAATACCAGTATAATCTTAGAGAAAACGCTGTTCTCATAAATCACATGATGTTCCAATTAAATAAAAGAAAGTTTTTTGTAAGATTATATTGGTATGAAAAAAAAGCGGTGAATTCTCATCCCTGATCAGTACTTAGCTTAGTGGAAGCGATCTTATGTCATGTTTTATACAAAAAAATGTTTTATGTTATGGATGTAGTTGACACTAAGTAATCTGTCATATGGTAAAGTTAAAATTATAATTAGTTTGAAGTTATGAAATATTATGTTTAATATATTTTTTAAATATTTTAAATAACATTTATAAATTTAATACAGTGATCTCTCACTTATACGTGATGTTCAGTAATTACTTTTTCATACCACTATTCTAAAACTGTAAAATTCGATTTATAAGCTCTGCGATTTAAGAAGACCGAAAATTATTCTAAAAAAAAAAAAAAACTGGTGCTGAAAAAGAATTTCCGTGTATCGCGTATAAGTGAGAGATCTCTGTATTTGAAAACTAAATGTTACTAAGTTTTTATCACAGAATTTGTTATCAATTGTTATTATTTTAAATAGGCACTTTGACCAACAACAACAAACAAAATACAAAAAATATACATACATACATACATACATATATATATATATATAACAATCGTGCAGAATTTATGGCTGGATATAATTAAAAACATACACATGAATCTCATTTATTTGAAAGCTGCGAAAAATAGTCTCTTTATTTCATACTTATCCATTATAGGAATTCTTAAAAATGACATATTTTTAATTTATGCGGCTTTAAAACCCCACCAGCGACTGAGTAGTTCTCCTTTCAAATAGGGTAGGTGGGAGGTGCTGAGATCGATCCCATGTCGAGCTCGTCAATCTGACCTATCATAGTTTTCAGCGTTTTTCTTCAAACCTTGCATAGATACATGTTAGGATACCTTAAAAAAAGACCGCCGCGCATAGCAACCTTAGTCCCTGCCCTCTGCCTATATCTTTCCGGCAGATAATCGGTCATGACAAACACCATCCAACCGACCAAGTTTTAAGGGATAGTAATTCTACAAAGTAACAAGTAAATTTTTATTTTTTGTTCGGACAATGCTTTTGGAACAATATAAACAATAATAACATCACAGTAACAACAAATTAATTTTTGAAAAAAAGCAAAAATAGCTGTATTTTAACAGAGTGCCTACAGTTTTAAGAAATTACCAGAATTTTCTTACAGAAAAATTCGAGTTAAGTAATCGCGCGATTACATAACGTGAATTTTTTCTCAAAGTAAATATATCTAACCTAAAGTCAGAGAAATTCCCTGATCCGTAGGAACCATATTTAAATCGAAACAACTCACCTTTACAAATTCAAAGATTATTTTGTTAAAAGTTCATACTGTAGAAGTACATAATCGTTATTGTAGGTTATTTCAAAGGCTTTTATTAATTTTCAATCCGTCTACGAAGACAGGATTGTATCTCGATTACATATTTTTATTACATAAGATGAATAGAAAGTGCGAGACACTTAAAATTTATTTATTACTGCCTAAATACTTTTTCCGGTTTCTATTTTTAAATTAGCATTTATATAAAACAAACTTCAAAACTTGATTATCGTATCTAAAACAAGTAAATTTTTACTTTTTGTTTGGACTATTCTTTTGGAAATTTATGATTGATATTCTCGACTCGGAGTTTTATTTCGCAGTTATCAATTTCTTACCACGCGTGAATAAATTCAGGGGTGAGTAGTTCACTCAGGGTTTTAAGAAAAATGTTAAAAGGCAAAAATGAATGAAAAATTTTGAATACCATTCAGTATTGCCGATTTTGCGCGTTTTATTATTCAAAATAAGTACAAGAATTAAAAAAAATAGTAATCATCGCCTTATTTAATGACAGGCAAAAAACATAATTTTTTTTTTAAAGGAACACTAAATTGTTAATAATAATACTATTCATGGGAAATAAAAATATTAAATGCAGCTACCGTAATTTCCGGCGTATAATCCGCAGCTCAAAGAGTCGTTTTTCGACCCAGAAATATTATTTTATAAAATGTAATTTAAAAGATCGCTGTAAATATTTAACTACAATTATTGAATAAAATTTCTGGGTCGAAAAACGACTCTTTGAGCTGCGGATTATACGCCGGAAATTACGGTAACTTTTGTATTAACACGGTAGATTTATTCAATTTAGTTGAATCAGTATTGTGAAAGATTACTCATTAATCACTATAACTTTTACTTTATGAAAAAGTGGTTGTTATATTTATTTTATGTAATGAAGGTTTTTGCATGTAAAATACATATTTAGAGGTGTTTATAAAATGTATACAACAGTATACACTTACTAAACTGTATACAACAGTATAACTGTATAACTGTATAACTGTATACAACAGTGTAACTGTATACAACAGTGTTAACTGTATACAACAGTATACACTTTCTGGAACATGTATCATGTAATTTATTCCTTTTATTTATTCATTCTTGAATGTAACTTTTCCAAAGTAGGCAATTTGAAATGCGATGACGCCGTCATTTTGATAGTCTTGTCTCGCGAGATGCTTGACGAAATTATTTTTTTTTAATTTTCGTCATAGGTTTATACCATAGGTTCTTGTAGGGTTTTTTAACGACCGTGGTCTATTCGAACGTTACTTAGGGGCATTTTAAAAAAGTTTCATCATCCTCAAACGTTCCTCTAATTCTAACGATTTTAAATCCAGTAGGCGTATGAGCTTATCTCAATTTTACTTTTTAGTAAGACTGTTTTTAAAATATATTTTTCCTTTTAATTTATTTTTTTCTAGAGAATCATTTATGGTTACTCTATATATTGAGTCATATTTTGTTATTTATATTTTGAGCTCTATGCCTCCCATCTAAATTTTTTCATCGAAAACGTCGTTATCTTACACAAGAGTTGTGAAATATTCTTTTTTATGCCATGCGTATATTAATTGAATCCGCTACATTTGTACGGATGCAAATCATGCGGATAAGTGTTTTGTCCTATTCTGAAAATACAGCATTGAAACACAGTGTCATAAACTATTTAACACATTAACTATTTTTGAAGAGCTATTTAAATGCCATAACCAAAGATATATGCTTAGAAGTTTATTTCTTAGTTTTCCAAGAAGCAATTATAGTGTAATGAGAAATAGAAGCAATATTCCGTTTTAGATTTTTCGTAATATCAACTTTTTTTTAAATTCCATTATGCATGTTTTTTCCAGAATTTTTTAATCGAATTTTTCAACTTATTTAATCGCTGAAAAAAAATTCTAATGATGATTTTTTAACTTATTTTTATACGCATAGCTTATTTTAAAAATTTCATGCATTTATCCCCTATAATTAATTTTTTTTGAACGAATAAACTGATCTACATCGCGCTGTGAATACGTTGTTGCATCTTTCTCCTGTACAATCTCAGCTTCTCTATGATCAGACAGATTGGCAGAGACCAAGTTCTGGTACATTACGCTCCTTTAGCTGACGATTATCAACCTTAATACTACCTGTGTTTTCTTTTTATCCTTTTTTTTTTTTTAACAATATTTTTGAAGAGTTTCAATAATTTATTCAAATTTCATGTTACTCCCGAATAACGAATTCTGTTTTCAATAACAGTTTCACAAAACAATTTATATGATCTAAATAACGACTGAAGTGCAGTACTGGGTGACCTCGTTGCAACTTCTTTTTAACTTTGATGCAAATATAAATCAATATAACAACTTCGGTGATAATTTTCATCCCTTTACGTACAAGCTATTCGTTGAGTTTAACTTTTTAAATGAACATTTAGATTTGATGATTTCTGCAATGACTCACTTGCATTTTATGTTAAACACTGCAAAATCCTTATAACTCTTACGATTAAGACTGTATGCTTCAGTTACGTATTGGAGTTTCAATTACGGATAAATTTATGTATTGTATCTTCGTTACAATTTCTTTTTAATATTGATGTAAGTATAATTTAAATAATCGCTCTGGTGATATTTTTCTTTCTTTTCTATATAGTCTATACCTTCAGTTTGAATCTATAGACGATCATCTTTCAGTATGTTTGACGATTTCTGCAATGACACACTTGCACTGCAAAAGCAGTTTTATCTTTCGATGAAGATTGTATGTTTCAGTTATATATATTTTGTGTGTGTGTGTGTTTTGAATAGCCACATAATGAAGAAATTGTATAAATATTTGCTGATTTTTTAAAACGTAAAAGGCAATTAATCGAACTGTTTTAGAAAATTTTCTATTGTCACTATTTACTCCGATATGTATACGCCATTTAAATTTTGGCCTTACGTCCGCAAAATGCATATAATCGGTGCCAGAACATGTTTTAAAGTGAAACTTACTGAGGTTTCAGACACAGTTCTCATCCATCCAGATTAATTCATTCAGATTGCGAATGTCGAACGTTATCCATGATTGTTTCCGAAATATTTATTTTATTATTATTCGGTTTTTCAACGAAATGTATGCAACATGACATGAGGTCGTATTTTTGTTTTCAAACATGTCAAATGATACGACTAAAATGAAACAGAACATATTTAAAAGCTGGATAAAGTTTATTTCTTTTGCATGAATTATTTTTAGCTGATTAAAAAAAACGAAACAAAAACGCATTTTATTTCACAAATACACTTTTAGCTTTTATATTGAGAAAATAAAATTGTTTTGCATTGCCGTCTGTTTTTTTTTTCTTTTTGTTTAACACAAACTATCGGATAATGTCAGCTGAAAAACATTTTTTTTTTCGTTAGGATCAAAAATTATTGGGGACGGTTTGGTTGGGGAACATTATAAGTTCTTAAAAAGAAATATCAGAGTATAGTACTAATTTTAAAAAAAAAGATGACAAACACAAAATAAATATAAAAGTGTCGCGAAATAGTAAATGAACTTGAACGATATCATCTTATCTCATGCCCTACAGAATATAATAAGGTTAATGGAATACCAGAAAAGTTTTCTTGTTAACAAAATTAACCAGAATTCCTAACCAGAATTCCTTCTGTAGTCATTATCAATCTTAGTTTTGACAATAGTGAAATTGTAAAAATTATGACCTGGTTTAATTTCTAAACGCCTAATTTGTGCTACAAAACTTAGTTTTTCTTTGTATATATATCATAGCTGCCAACTTTTACGCATTTATGTTACCACTAAAATTTGTGCCTTATTTAATTGTGGATTTCGACAATTAACACTAGAACGACTATGAGCGGTCATTTTGACCCCAACCAAATGAATATATTCCGATTCAAACCAGAATTTTCTTTTTAAAATAAATTAAATATAAATCTCTCAGCAATATGTTAGATGAATAAGTTAAATAGTTTTAAATAAAAATTCTGGTGTGAATTAGTTTTATAAAACTTGAGAAAAATTTTCCAGTCGTTCTGGTGTTAAATAAGCTAAAATTTACTACTAAATTTTACTGGTAAGAAAAAAGCGTAAAGGTTGACAGCTATAATATATTCATCTATTTTGCTATTATATTTGAACATATTTATTTTTCTAAAATACATTAGCTATTTTAATATTATTGTTCAACATAAGTTTTGAAGAAAATAAATCTCTCTGTAACAGCTGTTAAACAAAGGGACATAAAATATTGTTCTTGATGTTAAAAACTGTAATTACGCAAATAAAAATTTAGTGAAAACATATTTTTATGTTACATTAATTTATCTGGATTTATGTTAATTGACAAATTATTGTCTGTGAACTGGAAACTGGTTGTAATTTTAAAAGATGTCATTGTAAAATGTAATTTTTAATGTTACCTAATAAGGAAAAAAACGGGAGATGTACTTCTAATATTTAAACAAAATGGTATTTGATATAAAACAACAATTTACATCTATCGTTATTTTTCAACTTAAGCCTTGATCTACTGTATGTATATAATATTTGAATGCATATTTATTTTAACGTATGTAATATTTGGCAACAAGTAAATTTTTCATCGGTGAAAAAATGTTAATAAATATAAAAATAAATTTTATCCGATTTCCTTCGTTATGAATATTGAAGAAAAAGAAATACAATTTATACAATCGAAAGAAAAATGAAGAAGACATTATTTTAGTAATATTCTGTTACATGTTTTCCACAAGGAAAAGCTTTATTATTATTATTATTATTTTAGATTTATCAATGTTTCATAGTGTACACAGTGTTGCCAGTGGGTTACTTTTTTAAATTTTAGTTTTCTTGTTTGCCACCAGTTTTTTGAGAAAGTAAAATTCGCCTAATTTAATGACAGATTTAATAAAGGGAAAAGAAGACAATTTATACTATTTCAAAAAAGTGGTGCCAATCAAGCAATCTGAATTTTAAAAAAGTAGCCTACTGGCAACACTGGGTGTACAAGTTTAAATTCTTAATTCATGAAAAAATATTTTTTAAATCACTTTTTCTGGTGTAAATGATAAATTTAGACCTTTTTAAACATATATAATGTTTAGTAATAAACAATATTTAGGAATTAAATTATTTTTCCTCCTATTCGTAGAAGTTTGACAAAATGATATTTTCCGAACGTGGAGTGAATTCCCCAACTCGCCCGTGTCCGCTGGTCAATGCATTAAATTTTCTAAATTTACCTTTTAATTTTTTCTGGTGGAAACTTCTGTGATCGGGTCTGCTGCTAACGTTCTGATCCAGTGTTGAAAGGAAGATGATCTCGCGGCCGCCTTTTCCGCGAAGTGGTGGCGGTTGATAATACAATTGATTTAAATTCAATCTTAATAATAATTTTAAAAAATTCAGATTAAAGGTACTTTTTGTTTGTACGTGTTTAGATCATGAACATTACAAAAGTTACTTTAAAATGGTTATCTATTCCGTCACTTCAAAGAATTCAAATTTAATTTTTATTCACAAAATTGGGTATTTAGAAACTAGAAACAAAAACACCAAAAATGAAATGGCACATAAAGAATAAAGTTGCGTTTTTACATTATTTTGAAATGAGAAATTATTTGAGTTTCAAAATCAGTGAAGAACTACTGCAGTCTTGTAAATAGGAATTATTCACACAAATGCAATTACATATTCAAAATAATAATCAAAGAAATTGTGGCACATATTAAATCCCCCCCCCTTTTTTTTAAGTGAACAATAAGTAAAAGTGATTTCGGAATCTCTGACAACTAAAACGTGTCAATCAATCGAAAACCGAAAGTCGAGAAAAATTTCGATTACATAACTTTCTTCTATCATAGACAGGATGAAAATTAAAATGGATTCATCTTTCCACGGATTTCACATTTAGATTGGAAATATTTGAAATGAAATGCCACGATTTCAGAAATATTTGCTTTATATTTAAAATAATTGTATTAAAAGCTCAATATTCTAGAAATTTTTCTTTTATTTTAAAAATATAGACTATGAAATTGTGTGTGAAAAATATGTTTGCCAATATTGCTTCTTCTTGCTAAGACATGTAATTGAAATGAAAAGGAAAAGACTCCATATTTTTTTTAATATTGACTTTATATTGTTAAAATATTCCTTTATACACAACTCCAATTTTGGTAAATTTTCATTGTTTCACTTTTATTTGTTAATATGGTTCAATCGGAAATAGTTTTATTATTAAATCTACAAAAAGTAGTAAAAATTTGGGCGATGCAAAATATCTTTATAGAATTATTTTATTATCTCTTTATTATTGTTATAAACAATTTTTGTTTGCATTTCCTTTCAATTCATCTTCCCAAAGATATATCAACCTCTTTTGTACGTTTAATGATTAATCGTAATTTTTCCTTCTATATATATAAAAAAAGTAATGGTTTGGAAATGGACCAATGAAAATCTGCGTAGATATTCCGGGTTATTCTCATCGCTTTTTTACTAGGGACTCTTTTGAGGAGCGGTTACTTTTTTTCTAGCCATCCTACGGATTCCAAAATCATACCAACAGACGCGAAATATAACTTTAAGAAATTCAAAAAATTATCACGGTCGGACAATAAAAACTCAAAAAATCCTTAAAAATCGTGTATAAAATCTTTTAATGAAAAAGTCATTTTTTTATATTGTTGCCAATTTCCAAATAAGCACAAAGTATTATGTTTTATCTCAAATAAAAAATGTATTTGCGCGAGACTATTAAAAACAATAATGAAAGTTTAAAATAATAATTAAATGATCACGTGTTGAAAGTAGGAAATAAAGAAAATTACATCATAAAAATTGTGTTTACACATGAATATTAAAAATAAAAAAGATGAATTAAATGAAAAAGCATTATAATTAGTTAAATGAAAAAGCATTATAACCTGATTACAGAAGATAGTCGCCGTTCGTGATATCATCATCATCATCTTTGTAAAATAGGATACATTACCAGGTTTTAAGAGGTTGTGAAATCAGAACGGGGGTTGGTGAGCATAGCGAGCAGGGGGCAGAGCCCCCTAGTATTCAAAAAATATATTTTATTTTTAAATGTATGGAAGAAAGTAAAAAGTTAAGCAGTACAAAATGATAATCATAGAATGCTTTTTTTACCTCTAAAACAGCGGTTCCCAACTTGGGGTACGCGTACCCCTGGGGGTACGTGGCGGGACTGCTGGGGATACGTGAAAATAATATTGGTAATTGCGGAAATCACAAAAATGGTTTAACTGAAAACACACCTACCTACCACACTTGACTTAATAATTCATTGATAATTCAATGTATTGCTTATATGTTTTCTCCAATATTCGGGAAAACTGCCATTGATCATTATACAATATTCATTTCCCATTTTTTTTTCTTATTGTTCCGTTTTTTACAATAATTGCAAAACGCCTAAATTACGCCAGAGATTCTGGTTTTAATGTTTCGTTTTAAAACGTGTTGAAAGCGGGCCCTTATTTTCATTTTCGAAAAGGCGGAGTTACATCACTAACGTATATTAATTAAAAATGTTTGCTTATTATTTGAATGATTTGGTTTTATTTTTAAAATGGATAACTCGTTAAAATGCAGAACACTTAAGAATACGGCAACTGCAATTGAAATTCAACCTGCTGATTCGGGAAAAAAATGTTTTTCGAAACAATCTGATTATTTAGAACTGCGAGAAAACCTGAGCGTAGCTGTTAATAGGACAGTTCTGATAACTGATAAATCTAATACTTTAAAATAAATACGACTGAAAACATCAGTGCTCCCTTAACGGATAGTAAAAAATATAATGAATAATTCCTAAAATATAGATTTTCATTCACGGGGGATTTTATTAATATGTGGGGGAAGAGAAGGGGTGATCGGCGTTTATGATAAACATGGGGTACTCGGAAATGAAACGCCTAAGTAAGAGGTACGTGCAGGGCTAGCAGCGTTCCTAAAATTTTCTACCTTTGCTACCACTATTATGAAACAGTAAAATCTCTGATTTCTTTCTATTGTAGATGTTAAAAGATTGTACAACGAAGATTTTTGTTTTAAAATAGTGGTAGCAAAGAAGGAAAAATTTAGGAACGCTGTGAGCCCTGGTACGTGTTATAAAAAGGTTGGGAAGAGCTGCTCTAAACTATTGCTATCAACAAATTTCGCAAACATTGCTGAAAGATACAAAGTACTTGGCTTCATAAGTTTTAATTAAACCATTTTTCTGGTGTGAAAGATTAAATTGGATTTTTTAAAAACTTTATATTTTAAATTTTATTTTCCTTGAATGGATGTGCATTTTAAAACGCATTTATGCATTAGAAAATGTCAAATTGATGTAAAATCATATTTAGAATTTGTTTATTTCGTGATGTTATTTGATATTTCATGTTTTCTATGACTTCACTTCAATCGATTTGAAATTAATATTTAATCCTAAAATACGTTGTTTTAAAAATAAGTAATAAATAAATAAATGAGACGTTTTTGCATTATTTCAAAATAAAAATCCTTATGAGAAAACAGGGCGGAGAGAATACATTCTTCTGAAATGAAAACATTCTCAGTAATTGGAGCGAGAAAGCGATTACATATTCAATGAAATAATAAAAGAAATTCCGGCGCTTATATTACCCGTTTTATGTATATATATATTTTTTAAATTGGATAATTAGTAAAAGTAGCTGCCAAAAATAATATTTTTATATTTCTGTCTGAAATGGCTAATAAAATCATTTTTTAGAAATGAAATCTTAATTTATCAGCGAGCTTATAAAATATGATGGAATTCTTTTGTGAAGATGAATGCAATGAGAGTGCTTACGAAATTTGTTGATAACAATAGTAAAGATAATAAAAGAATTCTATGAATATCATTTTGTATTGCTTATCTTTTTACTTCCTTGTATACGTTTAAAAATAAAATATGTTTTCGGAATGAAAATTACGATTAATCATCGAACGTATAAAAAAAGTTGAAATACCTTTGTGAAGATGAATTGAAAGGAAATGCCAACAAAAAAATTTTATAACAAGAATAAAGAGATAATAAAACAATTCTATAACGCTATTTTGCATCGCCCAAATTTTTACTACTTTTTATAGATTTAATAATAAAACTATTTCCGATTGAAACATATTAACAAATAAAAGTGAAACAATGAAAATTTATCAAAATTGGAGTTGTGTATAAAGGAATATTTTAACAATATAAGGTCAATATTAAGAAAAAATATGTAGTCTTTTTCTTTTCATTTCAATTACATGTCTTAGCAAGAAGAAGCAATATTGGCAAAAATATTTTTCAATTTCATAGTTTATATTTTTAAATTAAAGAACATTTTCTAGAATACAAATGGTTTCAATACAAAGCAAATATTTCTGGGCATTTCATTTCAAATATTTCTAATCTAAAATTGAAATCCGTGTGATGGTGAGAAATACCACCATCTAGATCTAAACTAGCACACACTATAAAAAAAAAAGTATTTGGTTTTTTTTCTGCATATTAGCAGAGTATTTGGTATCATTTTAATCAGTGAACAGTGAACAATACAAATTAATGATCCATTTTAGGATCAGCGCATACAGATAGATAATTGTGGAACAAAGTGAACCACGGCAGTCAAGGAAATATTTGGTTTTCCGTTCCCACGAATGATTTAACTACACCTAATAAAAATGTCATGGAGAAAATTGTCAGAACAATAATATGACACATTTATTTATGAGAGCTTAAATAGGCACGAAGACCTCACAAGTCAAAGCATCTTTACCTCCCAGACACAGCACGGCGTCAAGAGGAATCGCTATTGTACCGACGGACCTATGAAACACTCAAGGGGAGTACCAAATTTCTCCCGCATGCCAATGGGCATCTCTCTAAAATCAGAGGTATGGCCGAAACATGCAAATTTTCAAGAAGTTAAAACGTATAAGGCCTTAATTTTATGTGAAAAGGGAAAAATGGTTCCATCCCTTTTTTTTTGCTCCACGAAAAGAATGTGATTTTTCTTGAGAGTTCAGATTCAAAAAAGATGGAAAAGTAGAAGGTTGACTGCTCTCTAACTAAAAAAACAGATTTTGAGTGTGTGTGCCAATAGATGGAAATGTACGCGCTAAGAAAAAGCGAAAACGCGTCAGCCATTACCTCCTGCTGTCAACGTTATCTAGTAATATAAGGTAACAAACAATCCTCCTTCACCATTGTTCCATTTTATTTAATTAAGCTATATTCTTTTAATAATACGAATTTAAGTGTGTATGAAGATCCTACCCCGATCTAAACATAAAAAGGCTAATCAAATAAATACTTCTAGGGTATGGAACTCTGCCTTTCAAAATCGAATTTTTTAATTCAGTAAGATAAACTGTAATTCTCAGAAAATAAATGTTGAGAATACTGTTCTCAACTAGGATTGAATATTTTATTTTTTTTTAAACATTTATGTTCGTTTTTAATCATATGCTTATAATTACCTTGTAAATAAACTCAATTTTATATTCAATTAATTTTAGTCAGTTTTCCTTTTGTTTACTTAATTTATTGAATTAATATTAAGTCTTTTATTTTAGGAAATGTTTTCTTTAATATTACAATCTAGGTTTTAAAATAAGCCATTATATATTTAATGTTACATAACTCTCTGCAGGTAACCTTTGATGATTGTAATTGGCTCAAAGAGGATCCGAACTTCAAAAATAATTCACAACGCAACTTTTTCTTTTCTATAATTAATTGATAATTTGTCTAATAAAATTTTCTAAGTATAAATTATCATATCAGATCCTTAGAGTCATAGGTGCAAAATAAATACTATACGTCTCGGATAATTTAAAATACTCATATTAATCAATTAACAGCAATATGGTGGTAAATCCTATGCAGTCAGACTTAAATTCAAATAATTTAATTGATCACTCTGTAGCATTCCATCATAGGGTTTACCGAATGAGAAGTGGTACCGTTACCTCTTTCTAAATTATTTTAATATATTAATTTAATTTTAGAAATAGAACTTTAGGTTATTGTATAATTTTTTAAATATAAAAATATATATGCAATATTAAGACTAAAAAAAAAAAAAATTTTTTTTGCTAACATAAATGTTCTTAATTCTAATTCTTTTGAAAAATTTTTTTTTCCTCTTTTCAACAACTAATTAAAAAAAAAAAAAAATTTTAAGCATTCATTGGGGAATCTTCATACACTCTGTAACATGCATATACCTGGCAATTCTTTTTGGGTACCTCACTAAATATATAATGATATATTAAATAATAATAAGTGTTATTGGATTGATTTGTATTAACAAAGAATTGAAAATATGACTTGTGTTACATATACTGCAACAGCAGCAAATATAAAATAAATACATAATAATGCTCAAATATTGAAATGATATATGTTATATATAATTAATTTCTCGAACAGTGCATAACAATTCACCATTGGGTATCTTTTATTTTATGTTAAACAATTTTTTTTTGCTCTCTCTCTATTTTATGATTTTTGTACTTTAATTGGATGAATAAGCGTAAAAGTCAAAGAATTAGTAGAATAGATACTGGTGTCAAAACTAGACAACAATTACGCGAATTAAATAATCAAACTGTAGACACTAATATTATTTGTAATAATAGTAATAATAATAATAAGAAAAAAAAGAAAGAGAAGAAAATTATAAATTCTGAAAAAGCTACTCCTAAAATTACTACAATGGACACCCCAAATGCAGATAGCCTAATTAATCTGAGTACGCCGCACAGAGCTACGGGATTTTCTCCGGCACTTCTATTTTTCGGTAGAGAAATAAGAACTCCTTTTTCCATACACTTGCCTGACCAAGACATAATTGTCAAAACCTACGTTAAAAATAGAGTCCAACATATTGAGGAAATAAAGAAATTAGCCTTACAAAACCCAAAAAAAATGATGGCGGAGTACATCGACAGTACTCCAGTCCAAAAAGTAAAATTTCTACAAACGGGACAAGAATGCTACTTAAAAGTCGTGGGTAAACCAGGTGTACTTCAGCCAAAATTCTTGGGACCATTCGAGGTGGTAAGGAAGCTTAGGAATAACAATTACCTATTAAAGGAAATTGCATTCCCAGATAAAGCGACCATTAAACGCCACATAAATAAATTATTCTCACCAACGAAAGTGGAATCACAGACTATACACATAAATTCCTAGATAGGGAAGCGAGAAATTTTTTTTCTCTTTTATTGCTCTCGAGGCAATATGTATATATTTATTTTAAATTTTTATCGTTTATAGATGTCTTATTTTTCTTTAGTTTAGTACACATTTTATAATTTTCCATTATTGTTTATTTACAGTACATTGAGGACAGGTTACTATTTAAAAAAAAAAAAAAAAAAAAAAAAAAAAAAAAAGATCATTTAGGGAGGATACTGCAAGTTTTTTTTTCTTTGCTACACAGTGTACTACTGAGGGATTTGGCTCGTCAGAGGGAGTTATGAACAAACATGCACGTTAAATAAAAAATAATAATAATTACGGTAAAAATAAAAACAGAGGCAGCCTTGCCAGGGTATCACCCTTTCAAACCCATTTTATACTAATTTATATAACAAAACAAAAAAAATTTTTATTATATAACCTTACCCCCTCTACTAAAAGTGAAAATAAAAGTCTTGATATGTAGCACAAAACATATAACTAATCGATTTAAAATTACAAGTCAACATCTATTCACTCGGCGACACAAATATAAATAATAATAATACAACATTTTATATTGACCAATATTTATAATAATTCATCCTTTGCTTAAAGCCACGGATTGACGAATCCACTTGAATTATTATAACAAAAAAAAATCGGTCAGATTTTACAAAATTATTTTAGTTTAATATTTGATATAATCTATAACTGGGTTAGAACAACGCGTTTCAATTTTAATTTTAGAATAATCGTACGATTTCATATTATAAAACAAACAAGTAAAAAAAAAAAAAAAAAAAAAAAAAAAAAATTTTTTTTAGTTGTCCCTAAGGATTAACATTTCAGATAATTTAATTACAAAAAAAAATAATAAATAAAAAAAATACCATTGAACGTTTCAATTATTACAAAACATAAATTGGATGTTTAATTTATACCTTAAATATTTAGGTAAATTATTTCATACTTAAAAAAATAATAATAATAAAAAGGTGTTGGATACATGTCAATGATCAATTCAGCAATTTATTGGATGTTAAAGTCTCGTTTTTGCAGGCGAAATTGAGACTATCTGCGCAGAGCATCTAATAATGCATTTAGCTGAGATATTTCTAATTAACTAAATTTCCAAACTTTACAAAAAAAAAAGAATTTGTTTAATTTTTTTTCTAACTATATGTAATATTTTATAAAACAAAAAATAATAAGAGAAAAGAAAAGCGAACGCTCGCTTTCGATTCCTTAAATATGTATATTTACACGTTAATATATTTTAAAATAATAATAATAAGAAGAATAAATAATTAAATAAACATTTCACAATTGCATGCACATTTTCGTTTGTGCAAAGCAACGCTCGCTTGTTCTCGCTAACTTAAATTGTAACTAGAAAATCAATATTATATTAAAAAAATATATATATTATAATACATTACGTTTTTATACACAATATAAATAAATAAGTAAATTTATAAATTGACGAGAAGATAGTGCGATGCAAACGGATTTGACCACGTTACACGTGTACCGATTTTTTTTTTTTTATAGAAAATATTAAGCAGATATACAGATTTAAACATACCTCATTTTTTTTTAAATCCAAGCCGGGTATACACGACTTTTTTTTATTTTAATCACACCTGTAATCTTATTTCAACAATAAAATACAGATAGCTGAATTTTGGCGAGTAATCCAAAATCTGCACAGACACACGTGCAATCAAATCGTTTCACTGATTTTTTTTTTTCCCCACTGTCAGTAATACAGGAGTTTAGTAAACGTCACCCACAGGTGAGGAAAGATACCTAATACACGGCTTATCATTTCGCAAATCGTCCCCTGGGTACAACTGAATCCGAAGGTAGGGAGATGAGTCATTGTCCACAGGTACGGTCACCTAGCTGTCATTCTCTATCCTTCCGCTTAGCGGTGATGGATTAGAGGGAGAAAAGATTACTGTTTTTTTTCTTTTTCTTCTTCTGCCTTGTTTTTTTTTTTTTTTTCCAAACCCCGTCCATTCCAAGGCAGGCAGTTTAAAAGGGTATTGTGTTTGACTTTATAGATGGATATTTAAATTTTTGGTATCGAAAGAAGAAAACAAATTTTCATTTTTTCGATCTGTTTCTTTTATGAAAATATATTATTATTGAGAATATCTTTCATTCAGAAAAGTAGCCTTTTCACATATTCCAAAACAATTGTTTTAGTAAGAATGATAAGATTTTTTTTTTTTAACATAACATTTTCTTTATATATATATAAAAAAAAAATAAAGAAGTTTTCCTTTCTGCTCAAGAGAAAATAATTCATGTGAGAATTAGATTATAATGTTTATAATACAGATTGTAGTACAACAGACATGTGATTATATAGATGTGTTTTCTCTCAATGTTTTTCATATATTATATAATTTTTTTTTAATTGTATGGTATTCATTATCAATGCATACAGCTTACTGATTATATTGAGTATTTGTTTTAAATGATTCTGTATATTGTGTTTCAACGTATGGGTACCTAATTAGCCTGTAATAATTAAAATAAAAGATTTGCCAATTTATATGTATGTAATAACTAAAAATATAAGAGTGGAAAAGAAAATTAATTTTTTTTTCTTTCTTCTCTCGGGCATTTTATTTTATTATTTGGCTTATTCAAATTTTCCTGCTTTATTTGGATTTGGACCTATTAAAACTCAAAATTTTAATAAATGTTTTTGGAACAATGGAAATTGAAACCAACTACACATGATAACTTGCTGAAGAAGTCATGTCTTTCATCAGATTTTTCAACAGTGAACTTTTGATTACGCTTTATTTCACCAATGTGTAAAACTTTTTTCTGGTGTTGCAAACCTACTTACACTCCAAACCTAGTGACACCCCAGCTTATCCCAAGTTCCTAGACTTTTCCATGTGAACATTTTCAGTTTTGATCTTCAATATAATACGACGATGGACTTTCATCGAGTACTTTGTGGCTATATATATATATATAAAAAAAAAGATACTGTGGACCTTTTTTTTTCTAATGTCGGGGGAAGAGATGATGGTGAGAAATACCACCATCTAGATCTAAACTAGCACACACTATAAAAAAAAAAGTATTTGGTTTTTTTTCTGCATATTAGCAGAGTATTTGGTATCATTTTAATCAGTGAACAGTGAACAATACAAATTAATGATCCATTTTAGGATCAGCGCATACAGATAGATAATTGTGGAACAAAGTGAACCACGGCAGTCAAGGAAATATTTGGTTTTCCGTTCCCACGAATGATTTAACTACACCTAATAAAAATGTCATGGAGAAAATTGTCAGAACAATAATATGACACATTTATTTATGAGAGCTTAAATAGGCACGAAGACCTCACAAGTCAAAGCATCTTTACCTCCCAGACACAGCACGGCGTCAAGAGGAATCGCTATTGTACCGACGGACCTATGAAACACTCAAGGGGAGTACCAAATTTCTCCCGCATGCCAATGGGCATCTCTCTAAAATCAGAGGTATGGCCGAAACATGCAAATTTTCAAGAAGTTAAAACGTATAAGGCCTTAATTTTATGTGAAAAGGGAAAAATGGTTCCATCCCTTTTTTTTTGCTCCACGAAAAGAATGTGATTTTTCTTGAGAGTTCAGATTCAAAAAAGATGGAAAAGTAGAAGGTTGACTGCTCTCTAACTAAAAAAACAGATTTTGAGTGTGTGTGCCAATAGATAGAAATGTACGCGCTAAGAAAAAGCGAAAACGCGTCAGCCATTACCTCCTGCTGTCAACGTTATCTAGTAATATAAGGTAACAAACAATCCTCCTTCACCATTGTTCCATTTTATTTAATTAAGCTATATTCTTTTAATAATACGAATTTAAGTGTGTATGAAGATCCTACCCCGATCTAAACATAAAAAGGCTAATCAAATAAATACTTCTAGGGTATGGAACTCTGCCTTTCAAAATCGAATTTTTTAATTCAGTAAGATAAACTGTAATTCTCAGAAAATAAATGTTGAGAATACAGTTCTCAACTAGGATTGAATATTTTATTTTTTTTTAAACATTTATGTTCGTTTTTAATCATATGCTTATAATTACCTTGTAAATAAACTCAATTTTATATTCAATTAATTTTAGTCAGTTTTCCTTTTGTTTACTTAATTTATTGAATTAATATTAAGTCTTTTATTTTAGGAAATGTTTTCTTTAATATTACAATCTAGGTTTTAAAATAAGCCATTATATATTTAATGTTACATAACTCTCTGCAGGTAACCTTTGATGATTGTAATTGGCTCAAAGAGGATCCGAACTTCAAAAATAATTCACAACGCAACTTTTTCTTTTCTATAATTAATTGATAATTTGTCTAATAAAATTTTCTAAGTATAAATTATCATATCAGATCCTTAGAGTCATAGGTGCAAAATAAATACTATACGTCTCGGATAATTTAAAATACTCATATTAATCAATTAACAGCAATATGGTGGTAAATCCTATGCAGTCAGACTTAAATTCAAATAATTTAATTGATCACTCTGTAGCATTCCATCACCGTGGAAAGGTGAATAATTTTTTATTTCTTTCTTTTAACTATATTAGAAGAAAGTATTGTAACCGAAATTTTTTTCGACTTCCGGTTTTCGACGGATTGACACGTTTTAAGGGTAAGAGATTCCGAAAAACATGTTTTTACAAATTGTCTGTCCGTCCTCATCGTATAATCGAAAAATATGCGTAGGATTGAACCAAATTTTATGTAGTCCCAATTGAATTTTGAGATATTCCGCCGAAAGAGGGCGCTGAGATAGCCACTTAAAATTTTCAAATTAAAAAAGATGCACAAAAAAAAAAAAAAAAACAGAAATCCTAAAGTTTTTTTTTTCCGTTAAATGTTCGGCTTTCATCCAGGGATTCCAGAGCAATTTTTGTTTTACCTCTTAAAAAATGGCTGCGATATACCAGCTTAAAATTTTAGGGTGTCTGGCATTTTGAAATAGTACAGCATGATTCCTCCATAAACGGGATTAATTTATGAGTTTTACTAAACATGGTTACGGCAAATATTCAGTCATTGCTTTAACCATCCTTTCAACTCTTAAATGCTTAATATTATATATTTATATTCCCCAACGTCAAATTCTTACCAAACTTGGTAATACTTGCCTAAATATCGCCAAATTTGGCGATAAAAATATGTTGCTATAAATTAAGCCAACTTGGCTATGGGTGACTAATTTGGTGATATTTCATTCAAATTCAATACTGGCGAGAACTATGAAAGACTCCAATAATCACAGCTGAAGCCTGACCGCGCCTAGCCTAATTGATGGCGCCTGGTGCGGGGGAATCTCCCGCACCAATCTTGGTGTGGCTCTGAATGACTCTTCTGCAATCGGGATTTCAGAAATTTTAGTTTCGTGATTTCCAGTAAAATTAGCCAAAATATTAAAACCAAGGAATAAGGAGGATATCTTTTCCTGCCGGTACAGACTAGATGAACTTTTCGTAGTTTAGTATAATACATCGGTTGCTCGCATCCAGGTAACCCGACGATTCGCAAGCAGCTGACGTACAACATAATGACGAAAAATATTGATATTTGAAGAGAAGAAAGTTTTGGGATTGACATATCCGACTAGTTTGCTTTAAATATTCTTTATGTTATTTACAAGATATATTAGGTAGCTTTCGATACAAAAAAGTATAAAGCTACCTATTGCAGCCGTTCGGAGGAAAGCAGTTCCGGAAAATTAAGATATATTTTCACCGATCATGACCCCCAGACCCCAAAACCACCATCCGTTCAAATGTTGATTTATATATATATGTATCTCGTATATATATATATATATATATCTCGTATATCGATTTATATATATATGTGACGATTCTACTTGCATCACCATACTTTTTGTAGACTCATACTCAAGGCACGGGTTTCTCCGAGGAATTTTACAGTCGAGCGCCGAAAAACCACTTCATTGTGTACGTATAGAACTCAAAATAAGAGGCAGTTCGTTCCGGTTCACATTCTATTCGAAAAATCAAAGAAATTGGCTATGCTTTACTTTCCACGTAGCTAAATCTATCCATGCTGATTTTAAGACCGTGAGGAAGACGATGATTTAAATTATTATATTAAGAAGACATCTTTGGTTCGTATAGGCAGGTATTTTATCGAATCTATCGGCGGCCAAGGAGAACATTCGAAGATCAGGAAGTACATGACGGGGCTGCATACACCGCCAGATCCCGGAACCTTCCGCCTCAAAACGTGGGAAAACGCCGTATATCATTTTCTGAGCGCTCCAGAATACATTTTTACTAAGAAGTCTCTCGACCAATCAGCGCGTTCGGATTAATTTCTCCGGCGCTCTTATATGGAAGCGAATTTACCGTGAGTTGGAAAAAGCGCGGCAACAAATGCTTCGAGAACAATCTCGTGAAATCTACTCCTTTCGAATAAATAAGAAGAGAAGCAAAGAAAAACGAATACATAGGTTTTATCAAGTATGGCAAGATGCCAAGATAATTTTTACATTGAGACTAAAGTCTTTCATAATTTGAGAAGTACAATTTTGTAAGGAATCGTAGGGAAATAAAACATAAAGAAAAGAAATTCATAGGTTGTTATTTCAAAAGAGTAAAATATTTTTAGCTGAGGGATTGGTGTTTTTTAGAAGAATTAAATTCTAGGATGCATTTTATTTAAAGAAATAAAAGTGCGTAATTTTAATAGAGCATCGACCAGCGCCATTTTTTAAGAGAATGAATTTGGAATAAACTATATTTTGCTAGATGTAATTTTGACAATCGAAATACTGGAGCGAGAAAATAATTTAGAATAATGGGATTTACACAGAATTATAGTTTTAATGAGGTCAACGGCGAAAATTTTTTAATTTGTTTCCTATATATATATATAAATCGATTTTGATGAAACTAATTGTGTGTATTAAGGTCACCAATGTCTCGACCGAGTTCGTTGGCCAGCTTGTTCCGCCATTTTGTTTCAAGATGGCGGCCATTTAAAAATTTAAAATTAAAATAAATATACAAAAAAGTTAAAAATTAAAATTTTTAATAGTTCAAATTCAAATTTTTTAATTACGTGTTAGGCCTTGATACAAGGATTCCAGAGCATTTTTTGGTTTACCTCTATCTTAAAAAATGGCTGAGATAGAGCAGTTTGAAATTCTAGGGTGGCTGACATTTTGAAACAAAACAGCACATTAACGCGATTACTCGTAAATTATTTTCTTTCATTGTTGTAATAATTTTCCCAATCATACGCATAATACTATATATTCATATCTGTTAGCGCCAAAATTGGTGACATTGGCGACAAAATTGGCAAAATTTGTGGCATTTGGTGACCAAAATAAGTCTTTATAAATGAAGCCAATTTGGCTATTGCTCAATAATTTGGCGAAATTCTTATTCAAATTCAGTATTAACGAATCTTTTGTAAACGTTTCTTTGAATTTTAACTTGCTGTTTTCGTGTAACATTAGCTAAAATTTTAAAACGAAGATATAGGAAAGCTACCTTTTCCTCCCGGTACAGGCCGGAAGGACATTTTTTAATTTAGGTTTAGTTATTTTAGAATATACCGTTGTTTTTAGATGGTGATATTTAGCGTTGTTGTCTTGTGCTAACAATTCGCAGTTTACAATGGAAATGATGTTGGTTTTTTTACAATTGTATCTAACTGCTATTTTGCAATTGTAATTAAGCAACTTAATGGCAGTATTTTTTAAATATTTTTTTGGCAGAATACTGTTAGCTTTATCAAGTGTAAAATAATGTAGCAATTTCCGGCTTATTAAAATAATTTTAAAGTTATAACCGCTCTATATAACATTTATGTATGTATCATCAAGCATGTCAATGGTATTTTTTTACAAAAATATTTAAAATGCATGTTTTTGCATATGTTTTATTATATACTAATACTTTATATTTCAGTTTTAATCATTGAAAAAAGATCTTAAACAGTTTAAACTTTTAAGGGAGAGTATTTTAAAATTTGAATTTAAAGAAAAACTACCAAATTTATATAGAAAAAATTAAACTTATCAAACTTATTTATATATTAATTTTGCTTGTTACAAATTCAGGAAAATTAAAAAAAATTTACAAATTCGATAAATTTTGAAAAAAGTTTTATATATTCGATAAAGTTTGAAAAAAGTTTTACATATACGATAAATTAAAAAAAAAAATTAACCTATTTCATAAAGTTTGAAAAGTCGGTAAATTTTGAAAAAATCACAAGGCGGTTAATTTTGAATTATTTTATAAATTTGGTCATTTTGTAAAAAATTTTACAAATGCGGTAAATTTTTAAAAAGAAATTGGTAGTTTTTAAAACATTTTATAACTGTGGTAAATTATTAAATTTCTGAAGTTCTTCCCAGTAAATTTTATTATTTTCAAAAACATCCCAATTTTTTCCCGAATCTGAATATCAGATTTCACCAAAATGTTAAACATTTCCTCAATTTGGCAACAATGACACAACAGCAAGGACAATTCAGTAGTTTTAAGATCTTATTTACTGGACAGTGATATGTATTTCTTACAGCAAATATATATTTAAAATTATAAATTTACTGCATAATACACATTTTATGTAAAAAAGTCCTTCCGGCCTGTACCGGGAGGAAAAGTTAGCTTCCCTATATCTTCGTTTTAAAATTTTAGCTAATGTTACACGAAAACAGCAAGTTAAAATGCAAAGAAACGTTTACAAAAGATTCGTTAATACTGAATTTGAATAAGAAATTAGCCAAATTATAGAGCAATAGCCAAATTGGCTTCATTTATGAAAACTTATTTTGGTCGCCAAATTTGGCGATATTTTGCCAAATGTCGCCAATTTTGTCGCCAATTTTGGCGCTAACGGATATGAATATATAGTTTTATGCGTACTAGTCGAACCCGCGCAGAGCATCTGCGCTCTAAATCATGTATATCTGGATAGCAAATTGGGGGCAACTTAATAGTTTTTCCACCCTTTTTGACATTCGCCAAACTGTAACAGCTACCTTGCTAACTCTTTCTCTGTTTTAAGGGTACGCATATTTTCTGTAAGCTTCAAAATTTAAAATTTAAAACAAAGTCTATGCATATTTATGCAACGCTAAACTGTTAGCGATCTTGAATCTCTAAATCTGGGAGGTAGGACATGACGGTTTATATTTCAGTTTTAATCATTGAAAAAAGATCTTAAACAGTTTAAACTTTTAAGGGTTTGAATTTTAAAATTTGAATTTAAAGAAAAACTACCAAATTTATATAAGATTATTATATAAGATTATTTTATTCATTTATTATTATCGATTCTATATTAGAAATCACAAATATGTGCATCAGTAACATTGACGTCATAAAGATGTGGACAACAATGAGGTTAAATTGCATAAGGTAAACAATGGAGCTAATGTTTAAATTGGTAACAAAATGGCGCGTTTTTTGGTTTGACTTCGCACTTTCTTTTCTTTCCTTTTTAGAAAATAGCTAGTTTTTTGCAAAAAATAAGAAAAAATACAGCCCCATTTTTACAAAAATCGCATTTTCGATGCAGAAAAATTTTCTACATAATGTGTGATGAGTTTTAAATCGATACCTCAAATACTTTTCTTAATATTTGCAAATTAGTGAAAACAAAACACTTGTTGCCACCGGCAAAAAAGAAATAATCGCGATTTCTGTGCCACGTACGATAGCCTAATCTATATATAGATGATTGGGAAAATTATTACAACAATGAAAGAAAATAATTTGCGAGTAATCGTGTTAATGTGCTGTTTTGTTTCAAAATGTCAAACACCCTAGAATTTCAAACTGCTCTATCTCAGCCATTTTTTAAGATAGAGGTAAACCAAAAAATGCTCTGGAATCCTTGTATCAAGGTCTAAAACGTAATTAAAAAATAAATTTTAATTTTTAATTTTTTTGTATATTTATTTTAGTTTTAAATTTTTAAATGGCCGCCATCTTGAAACAAAATGGCGGACCAAGCTGGCCAACGAACTCGGTCGAGACATTGGTTAGCTTAATACACACAAATAGTTTCATCAAAATTGATTTATAAATACGACCGTTATCGTATGACATAGGTCAGATATATATATATATATATATATAAATCAACATTTGAACGGAGGGTGGTTTTGGGGTCTGGGGGTCATGATCGGTGAAAATATATCGAAATTTTCCGGAACTGCCTTCCTCCGAATGGCTGCAATACGTAGCTTTATATTTTTTTGTATTGAAAGCTACCTAAAAGTCCTTCCGGCCAGTACCGGGAGGAAAAGGTAGCTTTCCTATATCTTCGTTTTAAAATTTTAGCTAATGTTACACGAAAACAGCAAGCTAAAATGCAAAGAAACGTTTACAAAGGATTCGTTAATACTGAATTTGAATAAGAAATTCGCCAAATTATTGAGCAATAGCCAAATTGGCTTCATTTATGAAGACTTATTTTGTTCTCCAAATTTGGCGATATTTCGCCAATTGTCGCCAATTTTGCCAATTTTGTCGCCAATTTTGGCGCTAACGGATATGAATATATAGTTTTATGCGTATAATTGGGCAAATTATTACAACAATGAAAGAAAATAATTTGCGAGTAATCCCGTTAATGTGCTGTTTTGTTTCAAAATGTCAGCCACCCTAGAATTTCAAACTGCTCTATCTCAGCCATTTTTTAATACAGAGGTAAACCAAAAAATGCTCTGTAATCCTTGTATCAAGGCCTAACACGTAATGAAAACATAAATTTGAATTTTTAACTTTTTTGCATATTTATTTTGGTTTTAAATTTTTAAATGGCCGCCATCTTGAAACAAAATGGCGGACCAAGCTGGCCAACGAACTCGGTCGAGACATTAGTGACCTTAATACACACAATTAGTTTCATCAAAATCGATTAATAAATACGGGCGTTATCGTATGACATAGGTCATATATATATATATATATATATATATATACAGGGTGTTTCAGTTAAACGTTTCAGAACTTCTAAGAGGGGCAAGGTACATCCTGACAACTCGAAATCATATAGCAATGTGGGGTCGGAAATGCTTTTCTTAACTCTTTGCGGCGCAGAGAATTTCTATTGCTTAACTATTGAAATTAATGAATGACGCCAGAATTTGAAAACGAACTTTCTTGTAAATATGAAAAAGCAATATTTCGCGCAACTAATAAACCGTATTTTTTTTAACAAAAATTCTGGTATCAGTGAGGGTTTTTGGAATTAAAATTAAGTGGTTTCATACACATACTTAATTTTAATTCCCAAAACCCTCACTGATACCAGAATTTTTGTTAAAAAAATTACGGTTTATTAGTTGCATGAAATGTAGCTTTTTCATATTTACAAGAAAGTTCGTTTTCAAATTCTGGTGTCATTCATTAATTTCAATAGTTAAGAAATGGAAATTCTCTGCGCCGCAAAGGGTTAAGGAAAGCATTTCCGACCCCACATTGCTATATGATTTCGAGTTGTCAGGATGTACCCTACCCCTCTTAGTTCTGAAACGTTTAACTGAAACATCCTATATATATATATATATATATATATATATAAATCAACATTTGAACGGAGGGTGGTTTTGGGGTCTGGGCGTCATGATCGGTGAAAATATATCGAAATTTTCCGGAACTGCTTTCCTCCGAACGCAACGGCTGCAATAGATAGCTTTATACTTTTTTGTATTGAAAGCTACATAATAAGCTATTTTACATAAAGAAAATTTTAATAAGCACTTAAATTTATAGATCGTTTTTCTTTTCATCTCGTCAATCTATTCCCCGTTAACATTAATAATTTAAGAATAACTCTATCTAATTTACTTAAAGGCTTTTATTTTATTTTAATTTGTTTTTGTAATTATTGGATTAACTAGAAATATTTTATTTAAACTAGTAATACTTTATATAAAATATTTTCTAATAACGTATAATACTTGCAATAAAAGTTTTTTAACACTTTCCAACATAGTTAAAAATTGTTTATGAATGCAGTTTGTCTAGTCATCTGCGTGGTCCATGCTCTAACTCAAGTATATATACTTGGATTACCATCCAATTCATATGTATTATTGAAAATTCAGTATTGAAAATTAAGTATCTGTAACATATACTTCGTTTTCATGGGCACTCAAAAGACGCCTATTATGATCTATGTGGAAAAAATTCTTTGCAGTGTATTTTAAAGAGTGCGAAAACCGTCCAAAATCAATGAAGGAACTTACTTTTTTTCTCCATGCCGAATGGGATAAAATACCACTAGCTGTCATGCAAGGACTTGTAGAAAGCATAGCTGCCAACTTTTACGCTTTTTTCCTACCACTAAAATTTTACAGTAAATTTTTACTTAATAAATTGGCGAAATTATGTCATTCGATAATGCAAAATTTTCTATTAATTTTTAGTGGTAGCAAAAAAGCGTAAAAGTTGGCAGCTATGCAGAAAGTATGCCCAGGAGGGTTGCTGTTGCAATTGCTTCTCGTGGAAGCTCTACAAACTATTGAATGTGGATAAATGTTGTTTCTCTTTTTCGACTTCAGGTGTCCGAATATTTATTGGTAGATACCAATCTGTCTGAAACGACTAAACTGTGTCTTGAAGAGGACTAATCGAAAAAATGACTTTAATTTAAAGCGGGCAGCTTTAAAATAATTAAAACATTTTGTTAGATTTTTTTCTGGTATTGGTTCTTTTATTTTATTTCCTCTTTTTTCTTTCTTTTTTTTTTTTTTTTTTTTGTTTACGAAGAGGACTAAACAAATTACACATGGTATTAATCTTACACTGACATATTACCATGTCCACCACGATTAAATGAAATCCTAAGGACAGGAGCGTAGCTACAGGTACGTTTTTTTAGGGGGGGGGGTGGAGGAGGGAGAATTCAAATATTTCCCAACTTGAATAAATGGTTCTAATTACCAACTCAAATGATATGGGCAATGTGTCTATAACGATAATGATACTTATGGTAAAAAATATTCCTGCCTCCGCCCCTTCCAAATAAAATACTGAAACGAAACACTTAAAAATTGTAATAATTGGTTCGTTGAATAAAAGTTTAAATTCATCTTTTATTTTTAAATAATTAAAATGAAAACTAGATTAATTTCTATTGTCCTATCTTGAAATCATTCGGCATGAAAATAGAGATACGAGGATGCATGTCAATAAGAAACTCACGTATTGTAAAAAAAGAAAATAATAATAATTACTGACAATATGAAGCAGAAATGAAAGTACTACCCGGTTATTACTTTTTCACATGATTCCCATGCATGTTGAGATATTTGTCCCAACGATGGATCAATTTGAAAAACTTGGTCTCATAGAACTCCGTTGGCAGCTAGATGAGCCTCCTTCGTTTTTTTGCCAGTTTGAGTTCATCGTCAGAGGCAGACTTCGCACTGTCGAGGAACTTCTTCATAGGTCCAAACAGATGGAAAGTGGGCGACAACGGTCGTCTGTCACAGTTCGTGAAAATTACAGAATACTATTGGGAAGTTTTGGAGCATCCACCATAAAGACCTCACCTAGTACCCTCCACGTCAGCATTAGAATCCATAACATTTATTATCCAGTTGGAAAATACACATTCGAGATAGTTTCTTCATTTTTTTTTATACAGAAGAGATTCCGTCAATATTTTTTTTTAATGTGACGCATTTTGAATGCGCTTTTTGATGAATTATAGTTAATTATTTCTTAATTTATTGATCAAATTAAAAGATTCTAGTTCATTTTGTTCATTGTTACAACATTAATAAGTTGGAAATTCTTTTAAATTTTCACTCCCCATTCAAAAACAAAGAATGACGATTGCATTTTGCTTTATATCTTCATCAATAATTATGCCTCTGAAAACATTGGTAACTTTTTACTCAGAATAAAATGTACTATTTACTGACATCAAAACCTTAAAATTGAATTTTTGACTATTTTAAAGGTGATATGTCCCCTTAAGTGAGGATGTTTTCATGTCAGCTAAATGTTTTGTTTTTCTGAAATTTTATTCCGTTTGGGAAAACCAATTTGCACCGGAAAATTCTGCTCGTTAATTATTACACATTATCTGTCGAGAGTAAAGCCTAATGATTAAATGATTCAATTTTCCTGTACTAACCTGTTTTCTCAAACGGAAAGAACTTTCCGAAAAACCCAATAAATAAACGACACAAACTAAATTAAAGACATTTGTAGAATGTTATTTTTTTATCTTCATTTCCAAATAATCATTTTAATGAAATCCTTGAGCTTTGCTCATAAAGTTGAGTTTTGTGTTTTGTTTTATGCCTGCCATGTAACAGAGGTATATGAAAGATGCCTATTATATATTTACATTTCTACATACATTTCAAAATTTTTATTAATGCGAATCTTCAAACGAACTTTAGGACGTTATAGACGATTAATGCTGTCAGTGATATGCCAATAATGCGAAAGATATATTTTATACATTAAATTACGTTTTGATTATTTACTCTGTTTTTCTCCTCCTCCGTCAGAGTCTTATAGAGTTAATATATAACACTGCTACCAACGTAATTTAAAATTTTATGAAAATTAAAGTAACTCGTAGAAATTTTTGAAGAGGAGAATTTTAGTTAATTAACGAATAAAACATATTTCTTAACCCTCCGCCTGCCAGACTTTGGTCCCGAAAGGTTCATTCAAAATGATTATTCGAGCCAGAATTTGTTTCATAAAATAAGTTAAATATAAACCACAGATTAACGGAATAATAGAGATGACTGATTGGAATACATAGTGGGCAACTGTACTTCCAGTGTATAGGAAAGGGGCTTGCGACGGCAAGGCAATAAGGTGCCGTGAAAAAATAACAAAATAGTAAAGAACTACATAAGATAAAATAAAAGTTTAACAATAAAGAAATATAAAATTCCATTAGTTCCAAGAAAATGACATGCACTGTAAAAGAAAAATATCTCAAGTTGAGAGAAAAAACTGTCAATTTTTGCGCATGTGGAAAACCGTTTATTTTACAGAAAATATCTGTATATTTTCATTAAAATATTTTTTTTCTGTAAAAGTTACAAAATCCACATTTTTTAATGTAAAAACTGTTTGTCTGTAAAACAGATTTTTCTGTAAAAAATACAATATTTTTCTGTCAAATTACAGATTTTTTTACAGTGTACCGAGGATCGAACACAACTAAAAAAACAAAAAAAACTCTTTATAGAAACCATGCGTTTAAGTTCATGATTACAAAAACATTAAAATTTGGGGGATTAAAAAATCCACTAGGGCAAACTTTTAATTACATATACGAAAGACAAGAGAAGTTAAGTTTAATAAAATAGAGAGGAAAACTCAATCTTTATCATGATATTAAAAATTAAAATAAATAAATATGTTAAATAGTTTTAAATAAAAATTCTGGTGTAAATGTTTTCAGCAAGGTTGAGTAAAATTACCGGTAGTTCTAGGGTTAAGTAAGATGGACTATACAATCTGTTAGAAATTATAACTGCCTTTTTTATCAAGTATTTCGAAATCTAAATTTGTTGTAGGACATTGAAAAAGAAACCTTACCTATTCTTAAAATGAAACTTTTTAATATTGTTTTTTTGCCTATTCGTACCTTTTTATATAAGATAAAGTGATTCGAATCCATTTTACAGAAATATAGCAGCAAACGATTGTCCTATAATGTAGAGGTACCTAACTTGTGCTCACCATGGTATCAATGGTGCCAATTTAGCGGCAAAATTTTCGAAATCATATCATAAATTCCAAATAGTAATTTTCGTTGTATTAAATACGCAATTTCTCTTATTAAATAAAGGAAAATACTGTTCGGAATTTCTAAATGAGAAAAAAATTGCTAAATTGTCAACACTGCATGCTACCGCAATTTCATAATTAAAAAAAATTCCTTATTTAATGTCGGGAACTTTGTGATTAAATCAAGCTAAGATTACCTTTCGTGATTTGTGGGGACACACGACTTTCAGTCCAAAATGTTGAAAATCCCTGCGTCTTTATTAAAAGCTTTGACCTGACTTTGCGCCTTTCTTCCACAAACAATAGCATCTCTGTTATCACTGCTATTTAGACCGGTTTGGTCTTAGTTACGTCCTCCTTAGGACTGACTTTAATCAAGCTAGTATCGGGACATGGTAGTATGTTAGTGTAATATTAATAACATGCATAATTTGTTTAGTCCTCTTTTGTAAATTAAAATAAAGAAAGGAAAGAAAAAGATGCTAAACTGAAAACAGAAAATTTTCACAAAAAATATTTTAACTATTTTAAAGTTCCCGAGTTAAATTTCAAATTCGGCACATTTTTGTTCAAGACACAATTTAGTCGTTTCAGACAAATTGTTCTATGCTATAAATATAAATGCAATCAGCCCTTTTACAGTTACTTGGCGGAGAGGAACGGCAAATTAGGTACATTTATTCGTTAATTAAGGTGATAATTACTTCTAGCAACTACGAGAATCTAATAGCTAGTATATAATTAAGTAATTATTTCTCCGTACTATGACGAACTCTTTCAAGGTGATCGTAGCAACTATAAAAATCTAGTGATTACTGTACTATAATTAAGTAATGCATTTCCTGCACTACTTGTGTCTATTAGCAACTTTCTTCTTTCTCCGAACCACGGCGAAGTCATCGGGTGGACGATATAGAATGTACTCATATTGCCTCTGTACGTTTAGACCATCATCGTCTAGCGAAAGCGTCAATGTGTTATTCAAAATTTTTACACAATTATCTGAACTAGAAGATGAACGAAGAAAATGTGTGCATTTTCTCCTTTTAAATTTATTAGTGTATGGATTCTACGGTAAAGTGGATATATTGATAGGAAAGTGCATGATAATAAATGGCATAAAATAACTTACAATGTTTGGAGGCATCCACATGACATATTTCGTTAAAGATCACGTTTATTGCTTTGAAGAGAATTTCTGCCGTTAAACAAATTCCTTTTATTTATTTTTGTTTTCCCTTTGAGTATGTGATGTTGAATTTTGTTTTTCATCTTTAGTTTTTCTATCTGTGCATATTTAAAAGTATCATGAGCTGAGATTTTACTCCTTTTTTAAATTATTTTGGTACACGTGATTTAATTGTTTGTATGAACATAAAATCGGAATAATCATAAAATGAACAATAAAGTGTTTTGTTATGGAACATGATTTTTAAAAGTTAATTTACTAAAGTATTCCTAATTATTATACAATATTTTAGTTTTTTAACATTTCCATTAGGTTGTACTTTATATAGAAGGGAAAATATCCATTTTACATAGAGTAAATATGTCTGTTGAGTAACATAACTGCTCTAATAAACAATCTTGTCATATGCTTCATAGGTATGACATTAATTTCTTATGATTGTAATCTAAGTATACCCACCCTACTTAAGGCCATACACCTTCCACCATATTTTCAAAATATACTATCTTATCCATATGCGATGTTAAATTTGTTTTCAATTTTCAGTTTTTATGTTGTGAACACAAATAAATAAAACATTAGTGTGGATTTCATCCGTAAATTAAATATCGCTTTGGCTGCCAGTGTTGACTGTTTTTTTAATTCTATCTCACACGATATCAAAAATTTTAACATGTAGTTTGACAATGTGAGCAAGAGAAATGTACTAAAAATTTAGAATAGTGGTTCGAACAGATTATAGAAAATGTCGCCATTGCCAGTTTTGCGTTAATGATAAAGGTAATTAGATAAATTTACAAGTGGGGGTCTGGGGCACCGCCTATGGGCACATTCTTTTCTCGAGTTCTGTGTTCCCGATTTCAACGGGACTTGGTTCATTCAACTTATCTTACCATCCAGCTACTTTCTGCACTATAAAAGTTTACCTTAACTTAAACTTCCACGATTATCGAACATTAAAGGCGCATTTTTTTTCTGTTTGTTTGGGTCCGATTTCAACAGGAATTGGTTCATTCAACATAGCTTACGATTCAGCTATTTTCTGCATTATAAATGTTTATCTTAGTAAAGTTTGATGAAAGTTTGTTATGAAAGTTTATCTTGGAAAGTTTATCATGTTTTTCTTTGGTTATTCATCCTCATTACACTCACAATTTTCTTGTTTGTATAGAGTTAAAATCTGAATAATTATAAAGTAAATAACAAAGTGTCCTATTAGACGAAACATAACATTTAAAAATATTTTTACCTACAATATTCCAAATCCTTTTACATAGTATGTGTCTTTAGTACCACTTTATTTATTAACATTTACATTGCGGTGAACATAAAACATAAAACTTACTATAAATAGGAAATACCATTGTAATTAGTATAAAATCATTCAGGTTAACACATTCAAGTAATATCTATTTAGAAAAATGGGGTGTATATATGTACTTTACAACCTTCCACGATTCTTCCGTAAAATGTAGATTAATTTGACCTAGCTTAACTACATTTTGATCCGGAAAATATATTTACTTACTATGTAGTAACTTATGTTACTTACTATGTTTCTATGCAGAAGATAATTGAGTTCCTTTCTAAAAAGATTTACTCGTTTAAAAACTGTTTAACAAGGGTCAAATTAACCCTCATTTTACGCAAGTTTAGTGAAGGGTTGGTAGGAATGACTTACTATAGTAAATACAAAGAAGGATCGGAAAATACCTTCTTTCGGTATGACGGACAGAAGTCTGGGACTGGCAAAAACCTCAATTTCTAAAAAAGGGAACAGTTTTTTCCACATTGCCTAAGTTATGTCCAATAAATACTCCAAAATGAATAAATGTACAAAATGCATATGGAATCCTGACTTATTACAAGGGTGATTTGATTGTGTTCCGGTATTTCGTACACCACTAAATTTATACAGCAATCTTTGTCTTCTTAAATCGAACAGGTGAACAGAAGATACAATGGGATTCCATGTTTGAATCAACAACTCTCTGTAGATGAGTGAGCGTATATAATTCTGACATGACATAATAAGAATATGGCAAGATAATTTTAGTGGTATACAAAATACCGGAACACACACACCCCTGTTTATTAGTTTTAAATCTAAATATTTTTCCTACATTTTACTTTTTACACGTTATATGTAAAGCCGACAGAAAAAAATCTCCCCTCCCCCTAATACTAATTGGGCCGCATATCATCGTATACAGTTGTGAATAGTACTCATCGATTCGCAATGAAATCTATCCATTAATGGTATACTTAAATATTGCTTAGAGAACGGGGGGGGGGGGGTGTCATCTACACATAGAAATTGTGGAAAACTTTAAAATTTTCAGCACTGACATCAACTTCTACTGTCAAATTCATTTTAAATACTTGCAAAACAGATTGCAATGTGGGTAATATTTTAAGCATGACTCAAAATCTGCTTGTAGGAATGAGCTGTCATTTTGGATTCGCATATTTGAAGCTTCTAGATATCGATTTCTGTTAAAAAATTCATAAGTTTGCTTTTCATATTCTATAGTTGGAAATTAATTCCAAAGTATATATATGTTTTAAATTAATTTAAAAAAAAGAAAAGAAAAAAAGAAACTTGTTGAGTTTTTAATAAACAGTAATCGATATTTAGAAGCTTCAAATATGCGAATCCGATATTACATCTCATTCCGCACAGCAGATTAGAGTTATGCTTAAAATACTACCCAATTTCAATGTCTTTTTGCAAGTATTTTGAATGAATTTAACATTAGGATTTCCAAACTTTAAGCATGCATAATTCCTAAACAACTTTACCAATTGCTTCTGGTTTAGTATCCGATGGTAAAAGTTACCGATTAAAACAAAATAGGATGTCAATATTGGGTGTTAGTATTGGTAATTGAAAGTAAGGTACAAGACGTAGTAGCGCAACCAAAGTAGAAATTTACAAGCTCCAAATACCACTATTATATTATTGTATACTTCGTCTTATTATGTTTCGGATTCTATTAAATAAAGCGAAGGAAAACTCTTAGAGAAAAGTGGTATCAAGTACACAAGAGCGTTCATCCAGGCCCCCTAAGAAAAAAATAAGTATCGCATAATCAGTACACGTTATTTTTAATAGATTGGTGCTAGTCACATTTTTATACGCTGAGGTGCGACAGAATTAATAGGGTGTAGTCTCTCCTGCCCCCTTTTTTTTGCCAGTTGCACAATTTCTTACAATAAATAATTTTTTGGTAAGAATGCATCACGCACCTTTTGATATCACCCAGAAAAGTGTATAAAAATGAAATCTGATAGAAGTTTTAAAATAGGAATATTTTCAGAAATTTATAAAGAAACAGCATTAAACAGAAGCAAAGTATTTACAGATGCACTGATTATTATGCTTTTTAAAAAAGAAATATGCTCTTTTATTTTCGAACAAAAAGTACATAGTCCCTTCTCCTATTTGGATATTTTGAAAGATTATTGAAAAGCTGTCTTCAATTTTCTTTATCATGAATTTTAATAAAAAAAAGTTGGGAGTGATAACAGATTACCAATTTAATACACGAGAAATAGCGGCGAAAACATATCGCTACCCTAAAATATGTAGAGTACTGCGAAAAATTTGCATCTGAATGACGGGCTCAGTTATTGAATTTCGGAAAAGAAAACTTTTGCGATAGCGTAAAGAAAGATGCTGTGATTTAAATTTATCTTGTTTTGACGTTTTTTGATTTATTCGATCGTTCTTTTCCATAAATTTTCTAACTTTAAAATAATTTGGAATATATTTCATTCAGGATTTCTTATGTAATTTGTCAATACATTCGTTCCAAATTAATTTAAGAGAAAGAACATAATAAATATATGTTTTACATATTGCTAAAATCTTTAAGAAGTGAAACACTTTCAAACATTGAAATTTACCATATATTTACATGGAAAATGTACACCATATTTAACATATATTTATAAGATAAATATGGCATTGTTAATGAGTACATGCATATTATTTGTTGTCAACCCATATTATGTATAGCTGCCACCCTTCCTGTTTTCTCAAGTCAAATAAGCATAATTTTCATCAGATTTTTATAAAAAATAACAAATTAAATCAAATATGTACCATAAAAAGATTAAGTGATAAAACTTAATCTTAATGGTTAAAAGATAAATTTTAAATTTTATGGTTCAAAATACGTTTATAATACTTAAGAGTCCGGTTTTTACCCTAACTACCTTACCGAAATCCCGACCCGAACCAAGGGTCGGGATGGCGCTATATTGTTTCGTTGTGGTTCGGGTTAACTTCTACTTTTTTGCTACGGTTCGGCTTGACCCGATTTTTTAAAAAAATGTCAAAAATATTTTTTTCAGTTTAAAATTCTACACACAATGAAATCTCCATAACGGACTCTCCCGAAAAGCGGGTACCTCTATTAAGCGTAATATTTTTCAATTCCTAACTCTCATATATTTGTACGGTTTTACTTCTGAATAGTGCGAACCTCCAATCTACACACAAGTAACATGTATACAGGGTGTCCACGTATAACCTGACCGACCTTTACTTTCGCAACCGTTGGTCCTAGATGCATACTTCCAATTACAAAAATGGTTTAAATAAAGTAAAGAATTACTTTTAAAGCGATTTGGGTAAAGAAAAATATTTATTAAAAAATTAAGAAATTTAAATTTTTATACGGTCTATCGGTCCTATAAGTGATATTTAGTAAAAATTTACTGTGACATTAACAAGTAAGACAAAAAAAGTCCCATTCATCTAACATTAAAACTGACCGAGTAATAGCTGTTTAAAGTTGGAGTATATTTTTTCCTGCGAAATAGGGGTCATTCAATAATGTAGTAGAAATAAAAATAATCGTCCGATATATATAAAAAAAAACAGTTGAGACCAAAATTAACATTGCAATATAAATGTGAAAGCTATAATCATTCTGACATATTAATGCAAAATATACAATTTCTACTGAACATATAAGAGGATAAAAATAACAGAATTTTTGTTACGTAAAAGGATAAAAAACAACAGCCTCAATTCTTTACAAAGTGATACAGATTTTAAAATGCTGTTAGATTACACTGTCTTTCAAATTTTGGGATGTGCCATGTTTTTTAGCTTTTGAAAATTGATTCTTATGTATTTTTTATCGCTGAATCCGAAAATGATCTTTATTTTAAACAATCCCATCATTTTCTCAAATCGAAAATTTGAAAGTTAAAAAGCTCAAAAATAAAATTGATCCCCCTCCCCTCCCAATCTCATCAGACCCCTGAGCTGTTTAGCTGTATGAAACCCAGTATAAGCCAAAAAATTGAATAAATTATTGAATTAAATAAAATTAAACTGAATAAAAAAGTCTTACATCTATTTTATAGTATCAGATTTTTCGCTATTTTTTAACCTTGAAATTTACGATTTGCGAAAAATTCTGACATGATGGTTAAAAGTGAAGGTAATTTTTTTATTCAGCGTTAAAAAATACATAAAACATAATTATAAAAGTTAAAAAACATAACCATCGCATGTTTATACTATCTAATCTAAAACACTTTCTTAAACTTGTTGACGGTAATCTATCCGAATTTTTTTTGCGTTATTCTCCATATAAGTATGTATAAGATGGTAAGCGTCGAAAATCATAACAATATTACATTGTCATCGGATTTAAGTCAGTATGTAAAATTTAACTTCGATCGAACATTTGAATGTAATTTAAAGTTCAAGCACAAATTTTAAACTGGAAAGACGATCGTTGCAAGTTAAATAAAACCTTATGAAAATAACATAATTTTTGTTAAAAGAAATCATATCCTCAAATCCTTACAAAATAAAACATATGTTAAAATACAATTATTTTAACTAATCTGAAACTTAACTAATAAAAGTTATCTCAATCGTAATAGTTGTACGATTTCTTTCAAAGCGCAGATATCTTGAAATAAGTTTGAGTACTTTATATACGACCCCTGAAAGCAGGGCAGAAATCTGTTGTGAGATGCGTAAATTGGTATAAGTCATGCATTTCAAAGTTTCATAACTCGGTCAATTTTAATGTTAGATGAATGGGACTTTTTTTGTCTTACTTGTTAGTGTCACAGTAAATTTTTACTAAATATCACTTATAGGACCGGGGGACCGTATAAAAATTTGAATTTTGTAATTTTTTAATAAATGATTTTCTGCACCCAAATTGCTCTAAAAGTAATAATTTACCTTATTTAAACCATTTTTGTAATTGGAAGTATGCATCTAGGACCAACGGTTGCGAAAATAAAGGTCTGTCAGGTTATACGTGGACACCCTGTATATGTGCACAAATTATCACAAATACGATACATGCGCTTTTCTGTGCATCAATAACGAAATATTTATAGTATATTTCATATTCAGAAAGAAGAGAAAATGGTTCTTAACTGCACCATAAAGAGAGAATAATCTATGATCCGATTTATTATACACATTTCATTTATCATGTAGTAAATTGAATATATACTGATTTATAATCGAATACTATTTAATTTCATCTAAAACATAGTTCAGCTCAAACTTTTGCTGAAAATCCTAACTACCCGAATCGCAAAAAAATCTGAATCTGACCGCAAGAAATATTCTAGTGTGAACCCGGCACGCAGAAAGAAAATTAGTCACCCTGAACCAAAAAAAGAAAATTAGTGAAAATTATTAAATATGAAATATTTTCTTTCAATCACGATGCGTGGGAACTAGAGGATAAATGGGAACTTCCGTAAAAATTATAAATTACGTAAATTAACGCTGACGCATTTTGAAGTATGTATTATTGGTTATATTTTCTATAGAAGAAAATGGTTTTCTGTGAAAAGTAGATTTAGGCTATTAAATTAGGTCGGATGAGAAATTATCAAAGAAATAGCTTCAAAATACACGATCATGTAATAAAAAATCAATACAAAAAGAAATATAAAGGCTTTAGTAGAAAATAACAGTTTTAAAATGTAATCTTATCTGTGTCTAAAAGTATTTCTTTTTAAGTCTTTCGAATGACCCAAACAGATTCAGAATCCGTTTTTGTATCATCCTATAAGTAAATTATTAGTAACTTATAATTTTAAAGAAGATACAATGTGTACAAATATCGGTTCGAGTGAAAACCTTTGTAATATAATACGTGAAATACAGCGATCTCTCACTTATACGCGATACACGGAAATCATTTTTCAGCATCAGTTTTTGTTTAGGTTAATTTTCGTCTTCTTAAATCGTAGAATTTATAAAACGAATTTTACTGTTTTAAAATAGTGGTATGAGAAAGTAATTACTGAGCATCGCGTATGAGTGATAGATCACTGTAGGGATAAAATATAGTTGTATTAAGTAAAAATATTTATTAAATTTGTACTTTTTTCAATGTGTTTATATTAATATACCATTTAATATGTAGATCGTTAGTGTTCATGTAGGGCGATTTGATAAGTTTAATTACTCATTACAGGACAAAGGCAGGAAACAAATTTAATAATTTACTGATTTTTAATAATTTTATATTTTGAATTTTGTACGAAGCGCTCCATAAAAGATGAATAAAACATAAAAGAAATCAAGAAATACACATACAACAAATAAATCGAGAATCTAGGGTAAACGACAATACTCACAAACTATTTATTTATGGCATTTTTCCATTTGCTCGGGGACTTCCGTCGTTCTTCTCGCTTTGAACCTCTTTTTTAAAGGACAACCTTTCTTTTTGTTTCGATTTAACCCCTTCAGGGGCAAAGTACTCTTGGAGTTAAATTATTGAAATGATTGATAGACACCAAGATTCACGAACGAATTTATTTTAAAATAAGTAAAAGCTTTCCTTCGTGTACCTTATAAATTCAAAATTTGGTTCTAAAATTCTGGTGTCATTGTGGCATTTTTGGATTAAAATTAAGTGGTATATATACTATACCGGCGCCCTTTTCGGCGAAAATGCTTTTCTTAAAATATATTCTTCGTGAATAAAGGAACTAAGTTTGACATCATGTAAACTCATGAAAATTTAAAAAATAATATAGTTGCAGATAATATATTACGTTTTAAATTTGAATTCGTTAGGATAGACAAGAGTCATACTTTATTCAAGGGGGCTTACTCTACATAAATGTGAAGCTTCAAATATTTTTGATTGGCTAAGCGCACTCGAGGCCAACTAGGAATGGAATACAGTATTTCTTAACTAATATCCAGACGTTCTAACTATAAGGTAAGAAGTGTGAGATAGAAAGTTTTAAATGATAAAATAAGATATAATGTTTTGGATTTTTGAGCATATTTTTAAATAAAATAGACCATATTGCAATGGTTGTAGAAAAAAAAAGCTCAAATGTTACCTGGTCAATGAAATACATAACTTAAACAAGATTCATTCGTAGACATCCCCTTCTGTGTTAGCTTCTTCTTCTTTTTTTTTTTTTTTTTTTTTTTTTTTTTAAAGGCTTAAAATAAAACGTACGCTTCTACAATTAAATACTTGAATGAAACAGTATTTCAAAATACACAGAAACATCAAAGAAAATAATTGTACGTACAGGGTGTCCAGCGAATAAGACCCTGATTTCAAAATTAAATATTTCAAAAACAAAGATCAATAGAATTATGCGGTAAACGGTTTCTTTATTAGCTAATCCGTAAAAATGTTATACAGAAGTTTCGAAAATTTTGTTTTAAAAACCGTTAACAGATGGCGCTGTAATCGCAATGCCTATAACTTGTGCTTCGAATTCCGGAGTGATCAGTTCGACCGTTGAATCGTGAAACGAGGTTAGCGTAGAGGTTATCATCATCTATTCCATTGAATAGCGTGTTTTTCTCGTACTGGAGTATTACAGATTAGAACGTAGTCCTACGGCAACAAGGCGCAGCTTTAAAGAAAGATTTAATGTTCCGAAAGGACCCGATGCGAAAGTCATTCGCAAGCTCTTTGCCAAATTCGAACGAACCGGCAGCGTGGATGATAATCGAGTGGGAAACATTGGACCCATGCAAATTGTAGTCACTCCTGGAAATGTCGCCAAAGTTTCTGAAATTATTCAGCGAAATCCAAGGAATAGTGTGCGAATAATTGCATCAGAGACTGGTTTAAAGCGTTCCAATACGCAAATAATATTCAAAAACAGCCTACGAATGTTTCCATACAAAATCCAAAGTCATCAGACTATACCCACAAGAGCTTTGGGACGAAGGGTTGACTTTACGAACCAGATTCTCACAATGATTGATAATTAAAGTTTTGATGTTGGACGCATCTGGTTCACAGATGAAGCGCATTTCCACTTAAATGGATTAGTGAATAAACAAAACTGCAGATTTTGGGGTTCCGAAAATCCTCATTTATTTGAAGAGAAACTACTGCCTAAATTTACCGCTTCGCTTGCGGTATGCATTATCGGCCCTTTTTCCATGTGACAAACAATCACTAGTGAACGTACCTTATAATTTTGGAACAATTTGTCAGCACACAACTAACGTTGGAGGATCGACCAGTATCGATTAGTTCATGCAAGATGAGGCGCGACCACATCGTACAGAAAAGGTGTTTCGCCTTCTTGATGAGTACTTTGGGAATGGAGTAATTGCGTTGGATTATCCCAAATTTACTTGCACAAGAATGGTTTGGCCTCCATATTAGCCCTATCTGACTCCTTGTGACTACTTTCTGTGGGGTGTATTGAAAGACACTGTCTACCGGAACCATCCCACTACACTGGATGATTTTTAATTGTAGATTTTTGTGGCATGCGATTCCATTTCCGTTGAGACATTGCAGGATGTGATGTCAAATTTCATTATTCATTTACGCTACCTCATTGTTTCAAACGGTGAACATTTTGAAAAGATTGTGTTATGATTGAAAAGAATGCTTGACGTGACTTTTTTGTTTTAGATTGCTTGCAGAGAACGAGTTTTTCAGCGTGCAGCGCCATCTGTTAACGGTTTTTGTAACTAAATTTCCGGAACTTCTGTATAACATTTTTACAGCTTAGATAATAAACGAACCGTTTACCTCATAATTCTATTGATCTTTGTTTTTGAGATGTTTAATTTTGAAATCAGGGTCTTATTCGCTGGACACCCTGTATATAAATAAATAAATAAAAAACACAAGTTAAAATTTAAAACACTTATTTATATTACAAAATAAATGTAAAATAAAATCTCTGGTCAATTAAAAGTAGGATTAACTGAACAATGATAAAAGAAATGTAGAATTGTTAAAAATAAAACAGAATTGTCAAAATCTTTATCTTTCGAAACATAATTTTGAGATTATCTTGTTTTGATTTTGTATCTTGCTATCTTTTTTCTAACAAAAATCATTTATAAAGAATTTGTATTCAATATTTTATATATTATAGCTTTGTCAATTTTTAAGTTTTCATTGTATTACACATTTTAACTCCATATTTAAATACTTTTTAAAATACCTTTTTAATACTTTTTATGTGGACAAAATATGACATTGAATTATTCCTACAAGTCGGATTACAATTCATAAAATATTTTTTTTATCTATAACTAGAATTTAATTGTAATAGTTCATAATAATCGTTTATTATAATCGTTTATAATTGTAATAGTATATAATTGTAATAGTTCCGTGATTCTATTTCCTCCCCCTTAAATACGTTACCGTTTATCACAGTTATAAAACTAATTATTAAATTTCATGATTAGTTTTAATTTTGTGAAATTTTCATCACTTGTTGTTTCATAACTTTTTTTTTTCCTTGTAAGGTGGATATTTTAATATGTATGTTTAAACAAATAATATTTGATAAAGATTTGTTAAAATATTTTAAATTACAGGACTTTTTTTTTCATTGTTCAATAGTTTTTGGTGCTAGAAAATTTTTGAAACATTTATAAATTATTTGGAATTTTTTTAATTGAAAACTTAATAAATAATTTGTAGCACTATGCAGAACTTGTAAATCAGAAACGTAGCACATAATAAAATAAAATAAAATAACACAAAACACAAAACATAAAAATGTATATCCATAGCATCTTTCAAATAACAATGCTTCATTGAAATATATACAATGTACATTTTTAAATTATTATTAATTATTATTTATTATTATTTATTATTATCATTTTAATTTTATGTATATGTTTAAACCTTTAATTTAAGATTTTTACATTATTAAGAATACATTATTAAGAAATTAGCTTAAATGTTAAAGTAAAATTTGATAAAACCACTTTCTTGTCCATTGTATTTTACACAGATCTTTTTTATACTCTATTATACTCTATTATTCTTATATTACATCTTTTATACGTATATATATTATACTTATATTACATCTGTTATACGTATATGTATTATACTTATATTACATCTATTATATTATATCTATTATACTTATATTATAATACTTATTTATACTCTTTTCATTTTATTAGATTTTTTTCGTGTACGCTGGACTCAAAACATTTTGAAAGAAAAATATGTACATATTACAATTTTGTAGGATACTTTGCGAAATATCTATATTTCACCATTTTGTTCTAGAAGGTAAGTTTTACACTTGAGGAAAAATACAAATAGATTACATGAACGAGAACTACATTTTGGTGAGATACACTTGATTAAAATAAACGACAACCAAATCACTATGAATGGATACAAGAAGGAAAACAATGTTGTTTTCATTATATGCCATGCATCTTCATACCTGCAAAAAATTTAGAAAGCTTTTTCTCAATTTGCGTTGCTGTTTGTATTTGAAGAAAAAAATCCTATAGTTAAAAGATGAGGATGAATAATACAGAACAATAATACGATGCATATACTACATGATGTCTTTTGTTGTCTTTGGACAATAACTATATCCTAAATCGCTAATTTTAGAACTATAGTTCGAATGTTGTTTGTTTTCTATTATATAAAAATCCATTTACGTCAAAATGTTCAATTAAAAAAAAAAAAACCTACGAAATGTAAATTTTCATATGGTCCCCAGGTCCTGTAAGTTACATTTAGAAAAACTTTCTCAATGCAGTAACATGCAAATCAGTAAAATTCATTCTTTTACGACAAACATTTACCGAGTTATGATACTTTGAATTTTAGAAAATGTTGACGTTTTCTAGCGCTACAAAAATTAAAATGCAAAAATTTTATAAATTTCAAGGTATCAGTATCACTTCTTACAGCACAAGAAACGTTTCCTAACTAATGTATAACTATAAAGAGGGACCGTATAAAAATTAAAATTTCTTAAACTCCTAAAGAAACTATTTGACGTATTTGGCTTTTTATTTATTGAACATTTGAAATATTTTTGAATTGGAACTATACATCTAAATTAGTAGTTTAGGAATTAGATATTGTTTAACTATAAGAAGAAACACCGTGTATATCCTGCACCAAAGAAAAATTGAGAACGGCTTCTCTCAATTTAGAACGGTGGCGTTTGTATTATGTGAAGAATAAATTTATAAAATATAGGTGAGAATGAGTGTACAACCATAGATTAGTAAAGTGATAATTCATTCTATGTATTTCATTAAAAATTTACAGTGTAATTTCAGCTCTGCGGAAAAATTAATTGGTGTATAAATATTTACCTATACTGGGTTTAATTTGTCTCAAGCCTGCCAACGATGTTGTGCTCATGATTGACATTCCATCTTGTGCTGTGGGTTTGTAGCCTTGCCATATAAGAGTGAGAGAGTGCCAGACTGGATGTCGTCTGGATACCTTAATTAGTAAAACACTTGGTGCGCTATACCAAGGGATCCGGGATCGAACCCCGGTCTAGACATTTTTTTATTCACTCTAATAGTTGTACGCTGATTAGTAAAGTGATAATTCCTTCTATGCATTTCATTAAATATTTACAGCGTAATTTCAGCTCTGCTGAAAAATTAATTGGTGTGTGAATTAATAATGTTTTTAAAAGAAATAATTCAAATGATAAATATTTATGTTTTAAAGAATGTACCCTTTTGTAAAGACATTATTGTTCAATTTGTTTAAATCATATTAAACTCAATAAAAATATGATTTTTTTCATTTGTATTTTATATGTTTAACAATATAATAAGTCACAGTTTAATTCATTTTATGCGTTTCTTGTTGTAAATATTATTTCATTTGATTTTCTTTCATTCGAGTATGTGTTCGATTTAGTAATCCTATTTTATTCGAATATCCCCTGCGAAATAAAACATTTTTTTTTAATTTCTTTTTCACAGCTTCTGGCAAAATTTGACTTATTCTATATTAAAAAGAATTCTTATTCTTTTGTTGTATCATAAAAACATATTAAATACATTCACTTAGCAATACAAACATAGCTAGTTAAAAATAAGTCATCCTTAAACTTAATTGATGCCGTTACCGTTTAGACTTCTTTTTTCTTATACTTTAAGAATCTGCGAAATGTTTTAAACCAACAACCGTTGAATGGACAGTTACAAAGAAAATGTAACAGTTAATGAGACATAAATCGTGTGGATTTAAAAGTTTTTTAAGCACTTCCTTTTATTATAATTACATAATCAAGGAAGCTGCAATTTCTTTGTTCCATTAATCTGATGCATCCACGAAACCAACCGATAAAAGTTCGATTATAATTCTTATCAAAATCATTTTGAAATTTTTCAGATGTTTAAATGAAGGAATATTGAATGCAAAGGAAATATTTTAAATGAGAAGTTTTATGTTTTACAGTAAATGTTTCTTTTTGTATCGACATTTGAACTTCAAGACAAAATAATAATAAGAAGAAAAATACCAATATTTTAATATTATTCAAAGTTACTTTCTGAATAAAAAATTCGTGAAGTTTATAATTCATAATAAAGGAAACCAGTGGCGTAGTCAGGGTGGGCATCAGATCCTCTGGATACCCCTAATTTTATAAAGTTTTCTTCGACTTATCTACTCGAAGAAATATCTGCGATAATCAAACCGAAGGAAACTTTACGATATTACTGGTGTCCAGAGCATTTGAACTCACGCCATTGAATGAAACTGTACTTTTACTTGTTCAAGAATTCGGTGATCATTCCAGCTGATGAATATTCTATTTTATTTTTGTTATTAAATACATTTTCAAAGTGTTTACATATCTATAAAGGAGAAATAATGTACGGAAAATAAATAATCAATGGGAAATTTTATGTTTCATGAAACTTTCTTTGTGTAAAAACTTACTTTGTGGAGAATATTTGGTAACAATATTTGTGTACCGTAATTTCCCGACTATAATCCATATATACCCACAAATTTTATTCAATAATTGAAGTGAAATACTTACAGCGACCTGGTTGTTATATTTTATACAATAAAATTTCTGGGTCGAAACAGGATTGTTTGATCCGCGAATTATAGGCCGGAAATTACGGTGTAAGATTTTTAGGATGCTGAAATGCTTTTGCTATACGAATATTGCAAATGTGTAAAAACTGAAAACACACGTTTGCATCACGATCAGGACTAAATATTTATAAAAGTTGGAAAGATGGCATAGTATAATCAAGCAACATTTAAAGTTAACCAGTAAGGATAAACAGAGTTAGGCGGTACTTGTTTGTTAAATAAACATTAAAAAATATTTTTATCCAAGAAAACTCCTGTTGATGTTAGCGAGAATAAGTTTTGAATGTGAAAAAACATATTGGATGCATATTCGTGTTTAGAATTATACGATAGTTTTTTTTGCTAAAAAGCAAAATTCTGCTTTTTTATCAACGCTGAGATTTCTATGAATAATTCGATATTTTATAAGTTTTTATTCTAAACATATTAAAGGGCGGAGATGTATTTGTTATACCACTTATTTTAATTTCCAATTGCTAAAATTGTACCAGAAGTTTTTAATAAAAGTTTGCTCTTATAATGTACGTGAAGGATAGCATTTTTTATTCAAATAAATTTTCTCGTAAATACTTATGACATTGACTCCTTTCGACAGTTCAGCAACAAAAGTTTTTTTACAGCAGAAAAAAGTATATAGAAGTGGAACTGTTGAAAATGTCATGATTTATTTTTGTGCATATAATTGTCATATAATGAAATATAAATATGAACAAATTTAGAGGGATGATAGTACTCCTGAAGACGAACAAAAAATGCAATGGAACATGGGGTCGCAAATGACGTTTAACCCTTTTAGGGGCAGTGGTATGTTTATGAAACCACTTAATTTTAATTCCAAAACGTTTTCCATTTAATATGTATGTGAAATATAGCCTTTTTCTTATTTATAAATAATTTTTCTTTTGTAAATTCCGGTGCCAGTCATTTATTTCAACATTTTAGTACTAAAAGTACTTTGCCCCTGAAAGGCTTAAAGAATAAAAATCGAGAAAATGCGTCTGGAAATGGACAAACTGAGACAAGAAAGAAACACTCTAAAAAATTATTTATTTCACAGAATGGGTACAACACGGCTCTTGATGTCCAGAGAAAACAAATATTTTACAACAATTGTTCAAAGTGTCGACCGCGGACATTATTACACAGAGTACATCTACGGAGCAACGACTGGCGGACACGCTATGTGTAATAATGTCCGCGGTCAACCTAAAAATTAAAATGCCATTCACTAATAAGTTTCAGTATATTGAGCCGTTATTTTTTGCGCTGAAAGACTAAATATGAAATATTTTCTTAACTTGTTGGTAACGTGTTGGCATTTTCCTTCATTACCCAGAAAAGTTACATCTAACACTGGCACGACAAATAATATATATTTCTTCTTTTACCAATTTTTGAAAATTTAAATAAAAAAATCATTATGTTTGTGCACTTCCAAGTCTTAGTTATCTTTATGCCAACATTAAAGTGTGTCAGTTTTACACTTTTTTGAAAGCAGTTGCTCAGACGTAAAAGTATCTCAATATTAAGGAAAGAATGTCACCAATATTATACACAAAGAATTTTTGAAATTGGCTAGGTAGTTTTCAAATAATCGTTATTTTAGAATGTCTTACATAAATTTTATCTTTTTAAATTCCGATATTTTTAGAATTTGGTTTCGCATAATTTTCGTTTTAAAAATAAGTTAGCTAAATTAAAATTGAAATTTTTCTTTCAATATCTGCTGATATCTCTTTTAAAGAAGAATTGATGATTCAATATTTTCATTTTATGTGTTTAAGTAAAGAGGATGCTAAAAAATTAAAACGAATTCTGAATAATCAGTACTCTTAGTCTAAATAAGCGATTAGCAGAACATTAAAATGTTTTACATTTTTCAGATCAGTAAAATTTCTAATATGTTTCTAAAATAAAAGTTTGAAGTAATAAAAATTTTTAAATAAAAATTTAATTTTCTAGAAAAATATTTTCCCAATACTTCTGAAAACATTTGTATATATTTTGTTTTACATTTTCAGACGTACTTTCCAATGAGATTTCTTTTAAATTTGTAAATTGATGACATATAATCGTTAAAGCAAAAGAAAAGAAAGATGAAAAATATTTACCTGCTAAGTATTATTTATGGAAGTTCTTGTGGATTTAATGTTAATTTTTTTGCGTCAAAATTAATAATAATTTGCCTTTCAGAAAACAGCTTTTATCTTTCAGATCTTCGGTCTCAATTTAAAAAACTAAAAAGTATTAGCGAACGTGAAAAATTAAAAAATATAATATTAATAATCACTGTAATTTTTTAAATTCCAGTTTTCTCGGTAAATCATTAATCAAAAAATATAATAGAGCTTCAATAATTTGTAGGTTTTCCATTTCAGCTATGTTTATTTTATTTTAAAGAAATAGGACAACTTTGAAGTAATTAAAAATTTTAAATGAAAATTTATCATTCATACATTTTTTTTTTCAAAACTTCCAAAAATATTTCTACAGTTTTTGACTTTTTCAAAAAAAAAACCTTTCTAATGAATTAATTTATCCTTAATGTTTTTTTAGTTATTAAAAATGATGACATTTAAATACTAATAATAAAAAACATATCTGTTAAAATATATCTCTGGTAGCTTTTAAAATTTCAGCGTTACTATAAGTTTTATCGTAAAAAATCTTTTAGAAAATCTCATATTTTTAGAAAATATTTAGCGTTTGAACTCTTTGAAGACTGGTAACTTTAGATGGTATATAAAGGTTGTTTTGACACTGTAAGATATGTAAACATTCAACATCGTTTATTCTCAATAATTCATTTTAATTCTATTTGAAATGATTTCATTTTAACCCGTGAGAGCGCTTGTTAGGTCTTTCTGGCCCGCATGCTAGAAAAGTATTCCGCTGTAATGTATGGATACTTTTCATAAAGTTATCCAGTTGCTAATTAGAAGCATTAAAAGTTATCTGCGTGCAAATGGTGTGCAATTCCGGTTTCTGTATCTATAATTATGAGAGAAATTAAAATTTTCAGCTTATTAGAGCTAGTAAGCTGATCTTGTTGTTTGTTATTTGGAATCGAACCTATCATTTAAAAATGCATCAATTTGAATTATAAAGATGAAGTGATTATAGTATTTATTACTTGAAGTGTGTTTTTGACATATAAATATTAATAAAATTTTAAAAATTTTAAAAATCTAAAATACTTTTTTTTACCGGCAATTTTTTGATCTGTCTGTTTTTTAACCCCTTGAAGGGCGCCGGTATATTATATATACCACTTAATTTTAACCCCAAAATGCCACAATGACACCAGAATTTTAGAATCAAATTTTGAATTTATAATGTAAATGAAGAAAAACTTTTACTTATTTTAAAATAAATCCGTTCGTGAATCTTGGTGTCAATCAATCATTTCAATATTTTAGCTCTAAGAGTACGTTGCCCCTGAAGGGGTTAAAAGTCAAATGCTGTACAAAATTTTTTTCAACATTACAGTACTCTTGTTAACGAATAGCTATGCATACTGCCACAAACTTATACTTACTTACTACACGCTAGTTGGCGTATTTTAGCAAATGTGTTCTGGCACAGGAGTATTTCTTGTGACAACCTTTCATTGTTACCCAGATTATCTGTAAACCAGCATCTGTTACCAGATCTGCAACCAGATTATCTGTTAGCCAGCATCAATCATGTTTGACGGGCAGTAGCCGATCCTATATTAAGATGTTTTTTATGACTGGATTAAAAAAACTAAATGCACATGATACGACGGTTCTTTTTAAAATGTAGGATAGGACTCTATAATAACATAATAACACAATCAATTTTCATGGTAGGACAATTTTGATGAAAGTTAGATCGTGAAAAGAGAAAAAATAAACAAAAATACTGAAAATGTGGTTCAACATATTTAAAACATTTCTCTTCCTTTTTATAATATTCCGACGATGTCAAATTTCCCAATTTTGTTCAAGATCACGAACTGAAATGTGCGCGCGAATTTTTTACGCGCGAAGTTTTGATGAGTGGTCTCTGCTCCATGTGCTAATACAATGGACTGATAGCAGCTTCAGTGACTTATGGGAATTTTATTTATGTTTGCTTTACTGCTAGGAACAGGAACCATAAAAGCAGACGTACAATATTTTAAGAAAAACTATCAGGCAACTATTACACCAACAATACATGATATAAACTTTCCAGGCATGCTCGACTATTATTATTTTTTTTCCATTAGGTACGTATAGCAGGTCATCTGTGGTATTGATATTTCACGTTGCTAGTTCATGGATTCGAAAGCAAAATGAAGTCTTTATTTTTGTATGCTTATTTAAACATTTGCATCCCCATGCAAATAATGAATGTTAATGCATATCTGAGTTAGGGTTTGAATTATCTTATTTCTTTTAGGGAAGAACGACTAACTACACAAAATCCAAGTATTAATAGTCGTAATTCATGGATAAAAATTTACAAGTTTCATTCAAACACGTTCGAGTCTTATGGACATAAGCAATTACGAAAAGTCTAGCTTTGGAAATGCTTGAAGGAAAAGTTTTGTTCGACAACTAAAGTGATCTTTATGCTCTCTTTGTTTTAAAATTGTAAATGATCATTGTCTGCTTGACGACATAAATTAAAGTTTAAAAATGAACTTGCTGAGATCCATTTTGTGCAGGCACCACATGCATATCCCAGTAAACAGTTGACAGAAGAACATATATTTTAATACAATAAGATATTTGAGAATTGTAAAACATTAATCTAAAACAAATTTGTTAATAAAAAAAACTAATAAAACACATAAGCGAAACCAATTCAAATGCCATATTCAAATGTTTGTGTTAAACAGTAAATAATCTAATAACAACACTAAACGTATTTGCATGTTTCAAGGAAATTTAATTCTCATATTTTAAATCAAGAGCGAATCACTTAACCACCTTAATGCTTAGAAACATTTTTTTTCTTTTTACTTAAAAAAAGTAAAAATAATACTCCATTTAAAATTAAGCAGCTTAAGTCTGAATAGATTTACTCTTTCTTTAGCAATGAATCTATGATTTATAAAATCCCAATTTTATTCGTTTTGTTTTGAAATGCATCCCCTTTTATTTCTTTAATACTAAAGAGATTTTTAAAAAAAAAATCTCTTTAGAGAGGGGAAAGGAAATCAGTTTTACATTCATCTCTGAAAGTTTTGCACTGAACTTGGGATAAGTTTGAATCCCTAGTTTTTTCAAACTTTAGAGGATAGGAACTAATCCTCGATGCGAGTAATATATATATATATATATATATATATGTAACTTGAAACATCTTCATTTAAATTTTGAAACTGATATCGTCCGAAATTTAACCTAGTTTTAAAATTTAATGTCTGAAGTTTTGATTGAAATAATTAAATAACTTTTTCCTAAATAACACTTATAAAGCAGAATCGAGTTGCATTTTCTGAAGATGAAGCAACTTGACATTTCTAGCATATAAAAGAATCGTACACCTTTAAACTTTTAGAGAAAATACAGCTTTAAAGAGAAGGAGAAAATCTTCCATAAAAAAAAATTGTTACAAACATAAAATGTAAATTTAAGCATTGATTTATTTTAATTTAGTCGAGAAATTTTGTAGGATGTAGTCATAATTTATAATCAATTTTCTCGTTTAAGTTCGTTTTCTTTATGTAGGCGAAATATAACTAGACGTATTAAATTTGGACATTAATAGAAAAGCGACCATTGTCCGTTTCCAGAATTTGAACAAACAGTTGATTTAATTTGTATTCCTTAATTTCTTAAAATTATTGAAAATAATATTTCTTTTCCTCCCCGAAATAAAAAAAAAAGGATTTTTTATAATTATCGGAAAGTGTTTGGTGTCAGTGTTGCCAATGTGACATATTTTTAAATTTAGATAAGTACCAAAATTTTTGAATAGTAATGTGGATCTTATTTAATGAGATATCGTGTGAAACGATTATTACAATTCGGTACATGTGATAAGTATATGAATAAAAGAAAATCAAGTAAATTTGAAAACTAGTTGAAGAACAAAGTTATTGTTATATTAAAGAGCGGTGATTATTTAAGAATGATTACACATAATGTGGTAGCTTATAATATGAAGATGTTGCACTCAATTTGAAAATATTAAAACTGATGACGTTGGAACAATGATACTCACTATTACTTGGAAAAGCAATATTAGATTTATTGAACGACAGCAATTCTGCATTTAAATAAGGTGAAGATCTGAAACAGGAATAGTGGCTCTGCGGCCTGCTGACTGAGGAATGTGTACCACTGAGTCAGAAGATGGGTAGCATAGTTGCCAAGTTTTAAGATTTTTATTACCTTATTTTTATTTCTTATTTAATCGCTGAAATCTTCATTTAAATAAGGTAAAAAAAATTACTGTGTTTTCGTGGTAACAAAAATAACTTTCCAACTTTAGGGTAGTATCCTCAGTCATACAAGTTTCTTAAAGAAATGAAAAGTTCGATGTAATTTCTATTAATCTTATATTATTTAAGATATTAAAAATATAGTTATAAAACTTCTGCTTGTATTTTCTTCACTTTGTATACGAACGCGTTGAGTAATCGGAAGACATAATATTAATTTATGCATGTTACTTGACATGATAATATAATATTTAAGAAACAGAAACGTTCTTAAAATAATTGAACATTTCAAGTATTAAATTTCACAGAACAGTTACAGATTTTCAGCGTATTCAATCATGATAAAGAAAAAGGTGATCGACTATAAAATGGATATAATATTTCATCTAAAAAAATGACTTATTTCTGTCGCCGTGCATTTTAGCATATTTTTATAGATTCTGATATCAATATTTCTTAGTAGCGAATACCAAACCATTAAGTTAATGACACAATTTTTCACAGAAGTTTTGTGACACCGTCTTTCACAGCAAAGAGTACACTGTCAAAATTTTGCGAGAAATTGCACATTATTTATGACAAGTTGGAATAAGTTCAACATTGTCTTTTGAAAAATAATTTGAATTATTTCTCTAACGCACATCCATCATTTTAAAAGTGAGTATTTTTGTAATTTTTGGATTTTATTATTCTTCTTTGGTAGAAAATATGCTTCATCATTAGTCTTTAGAAATTGAATTATTAAAAATATTCTCAGGTTTCCAGTTTCTGATTGTCTTAGGTAAACATGAACAATTTTAATTTCAATCGCAGACAATTCACTAGAACTTTTCGTAACTATGTGTTTGGTTAAAATTTCAGGGCTGCCAACTACTACTCCTTTTTAAATCAAATATTCATGGTTAGAACCAGAAAAATATTAATAAATTGCATACTGAATTTAATTAATTGTATGCAATGCTTTATAGTTTATTGCGTTTGTTAACTAAAATTTCCGATTCCAGAAGAATTATTTGACTCGAAATAAGCGTAGTAGTTGGCAGCCCTGAAATTTCCAAAGCAATAAAACCTGTTGAAACATCTCAAATGTGTTAATTATTTTATAGAGCATTTCACATTTTCTCGTACAAAAACCGTGCATTACTCTCAGCATTCCGTCTCATTAATATTGATATCGCAGCAGCACACAAATATACATTCCTATTCAATTTGAAATCATATTAGAGAAAATATAAATAATGCTTTTTCTGCAAGAAATAATTTATTTATCATTTTCCAAGTTGCTGAAAATAGTTCGGATATTCGATAAAGACGTGTAAACCAAACATGCCTCTGATTTTAATCCAGATACATTATTTTTAAGAACTTGTTAAATTCCAATTTGAAAAAATAAAATTTTATACTCATTAAAAAAACAAAAGTGGAAATTTCAACTGTTTAAAATGCACCAATCGGCACGAAGATGATAACATTCAACCTACAGAAAACCAAGGCTCTCGTTCCACCGAATTACGTTACTTAATTTGATATCATAGTATGGACATCCTTTTCTGCTTTTATGGTTTTACCTCTCTAACCGTATCGGTTAGGCAGCGAGATTTATTCCCAGATAGCGTTAGCGCTGTTGCTGTAGCAGTTTTAATACTTTTATTATTTAAATTGTATATGACACTTTTACCGGTATATATTCTCAATATCTTTGTCAATACAAAAATGTTAGAATTTAATTTATTGTCGTCAGTTTCATAGTGTAAGGGACCTACTTACTACAGTGACCTTCTCACTTATACGGGACACACGGTAATTTTCTCCTTCTTTAATTGCTGAATTTATAAATCGAGATTTACTGTTTTAAAATAATGGTACTAAAAATTATTTTCTGAACATCGCGTATAACTGAGAGTTCGCTGTATTTCGACCCTGAACGGCCACAACTCGGACCATACATTTAAATTCATTTTTCTGTATAGAATAATTAATTTTTTAGCTATTAGTGTTTGGGATATTGCATATTTTTGAATCGATGAAACGCAATTTTTAATCTTTATCAGTATCACTATCGATATTCGGAAAAAATGGAATTTGATAAATAAAGAATTTTATTTTCATACATACAATTTTTTTTTCATACATTCAAATGCATAATGCATATCATATAGCATTGTGACGAATGTGACATTTTTCACTTAACCATTTTGCACAAGATGATTTTTAAATGTGTGATAGAGCTTACTTAATCAGTCACGAAATCATTTTTACTTATAAGATGTGACGAATTTCTTTGTTTTTTTTTCCCAATTTATATTTGATTTAAACATTCTTATCGGGGTTAAATCCGTAACTCTCTATTCTAAAGAGGTAATTACAGTTGTCGCTCTCGTAATTGAAATGATTGCTGTCGAGGCTTTTTCGAGCCTTATATTTAAAAATATATATATTTAAAAATATAAATATTTTTAAAAAGTAGTAAGTTGAAAACTGATTGTCCTATATAGAATTGTGTGACAAACACTCTGCAGCAGACGCTTTTAAAATCGAAGAATTGTTTAATGTTGAAGTATTTCAAAAGAATTCTGTTAAAAAAAGTTGTAGTTGATCAAATACTATGCATAACAATTAAAATCTTTTGCAGGCGCATACTTTATTGTAGCGGGAAGTATACAATATATGTGTTTTTATTTTTATATAGGTTTTTCCCAATTTTTTATTCAAAATTTTGTTATCTGAATAGAGATAGGTTTATTTCATATTTCGAAAAAATCTTTTATTATCTACTGTTCCAAAGATTAAAAAGGCTCAAATAATGAAATATCCAATCATTTTACAATATAAAAATTTACGCGTCAATATTAAAAGAGAAAGAAAGATTTAAAATAATTAAATTATTGTGCTCAAAAGGCATTTAATGGTTAAATTTACGTCATATATACGAAAAAAAAACGAAATACTGAAAAATTATTTACACGTGAATATTAAAAGAAAAACAAAACTTTAAAATAATTAAATTATTAAATTAGAAAAACAATAAAGGGGAAAATTGTGTCATATTTAAAACGATTTTCTTATAGCGTCTAATAAGAAAAAAAATAATTTTGACTTTATTATAAAAGTTAAGGAAACAGCGACATTTTTTACTTAACCATTTTGTACAAGTTGATTTTTAAATATGTGATAGAGCTTACTTAATCAGTCACGAAATCATTTTTTCCTATAAGAAATATTTCAGATTTTTTTTTTTAAACAGAGTCAACCCGAACCAAACATGCAACGAAAAATATTAGAGTTAACTCGATCCCTATGCTCAACAATAATAACGGCATTTTAATTAAAAAGTTAAAAAATCGTCAGATAACTTCTTTAATCAAAATCATTCCTTTCTAAAGATCACCTTTTACTTTTCAATTACATTATTCAAATAGAAAAGTAAATATTTTAACTATATTTTATCTCAAGGTTAAAATAAATTACGTTGAGAGACTTCAGTGAAAGAACAATTTAAAAACAAAGTGATCAACAATTGAATTAATAAAATTGGAGATTGCCGAATCGGAATTGATTTATCTCGAAATAAAAATGGCGAAAAAAAATGGTTATTCATGAATATAAAATTACAAAGGTAACTTTATTTCTTTGTTTTATTTTTATTTTGATTATTATTATTTTTTATAACTCTGTTTTATTTTATATGTATTGATTAAAAATAGATTTGTGCATTGAATTGTGTGATACTGCAAAATCGGTTCAATATGGTGCCGAAAAAATGGCCAACACAAGAAGGTGAAGCCCTGTTCCCAATTTGGTGCCTTGGTTGAACCATAAGTTTGCTTAGATTGAACCATAAACTAGTACAATGTTAAAGAACACATCAGTGAAATGTTGAAGCATTAACTACTAATATATTGATCCATTAACAAGTAAAATGTTGCACAACGAGCTAGTAAAGTGTTGATTCATAAACTAGTGAAATGTTGATCCGTTAACTAGTGAAATGTTGATGTCTTAAGAAAGTAGTAAAATGTTCAACCTAAGCTAGTATAATATAAAATCATTAACTAGTAAAATGTTTAACCATGAACTAAAAAAAAGTTTAAACATTAACTAGTAAAATGTTGAGATATTAATTAGTAAAAATACTTAACTATTATTAGTAAAATGTTGAATAACAAACTAGTAAAATGATCAACCTCGAACTAGTAAAATATTGAGCCTTTAACTAGTAAATCATTAAATAAAATTATTATTAGTAAAATGCCTAATCACAAAATGCTGAACCCTTAAGTACAAAAATGTTCATCCATGATCTAACCATCTATTGAATCAAAAACTCGTAAGCTGTTAATGAGCTAATATAAAAATTATACTGGTAAAATTTTCAAACACAAAGTGCCCAAAATGATATATTTTTTTCAACATACGTAATTCATACTGGAAATACTAAAATAAAAGTAAGATACACTCCGAACATACCAACCTTCTTGGCACCTTTTCATTTGTACAAGCGTTCTAACTACTAGAAAAAAGAAAAGCATGCGAATATAATCGCTTTCTAAAGTTAAGTATTGAGAATATATAGAATCATTTGTCCTTTGGCTATTACATACTGTTTTAGGATGGTGAAATGTCGAACATTTAAGTTTCATCATAATCAGAAGATTTGAAAAATTTATGTTTTGGCACATCTTCTATTTTTGCACCATTAATTGGTTCAAAGCTGTACGGAATTTTTTATGGTTCACATAATATAAGAATAAGACACCCACAAATTTATAGAGAAGCAAAGTATAACGTGACGTATCGGTTACGAAACACTTTGTGAAACAATTAAATAGTTACACATATCTAAAAAGCAACGTTGCTATAAAAATTCGTCTAAAAAATCTCAAGTTTCTTCTTGAATATTTATCTACTCGGCAGTGTTTTTTCTATCGTTCTTGTCGTAGCCGAAAAAATACCTGAGCTAACGAGCACTGTTTTACGGAGCAACATTACAGATATCAGAAATTCATCAACAATAACACTATACGTATTCCTGAAATTAACAAATTTTCCATGAAATTCTTAACATGCAACAATCATTCAATTTATTATTTCTCGCTTGATGTATTCAGTTATAATGTATCTAAATCGTGCTAACACAGAATACGATTTTTCTAAAAAGAATACGTCTGAAAATTGAAATCTCATTTTTCACAGAATTACTTGCACACAGCAGTTTTGTTTAGAACTCAAAATTACTTTTCGGAGTTTACATAAATGCACAATGTGCAAATTACCATCAAAATTGGAATATTTCGTACTCTTATCAGCATATTCACGGAATAAAAGGAAAATTATAAGTTTTAATTTCCGCAAATACTATTTACATTTTCTTTATGAAAGGTACCGTATTTGTAAATTCGAAATTATTAATTGTTTACTTCTAAAGATCACTTTTAGTGCTAATTTTGTTTAAGATAAATCTCTAGCGTATGATTTCATATGTATGTTCTTCTCATTATGATAATATCTGTACAACGCCTTTGCAGCCACCTAAAATGAAAAAAAAGAAAATATTTCGACAATCTAACATAATAGATACTTTAAAAAATTATAATATGCTTTTAAATACATTAAATAAGGTAAATTGAATTAATTTGTACAGGTTTTATACTCTTACACTGAAAAACTACTAAAAATATCGTTGTTTTTTATCGATTTGTTAAATCTGCATTATTTCAGTAAGTAATGGATTGAAAATTTAAAAAAAGGTTAGGCAAATCACATTTTTAAACATAAAAGAGTATTTTAACTTTGCTGTCATTTTCAAAAATCGGGCATAATAACGCAGCATATGATATTATATCTAAAACAATATAATTAATGATAAAGATAAAAATATTGATACTAGGTAGATGGTTGTTTTTAAAACATTTCATTTCATAGGATTGTTTAGTTATTAAGTAGCCAATGAATTAAAGCAAATAAAGGGGTTACAAAATGCATGTTGGAAAATTATAAATAATACTTAATTTTGCCGTTGTTTTCCGAAGCGAGACATGCATATACTACATAAGGCAAATTGCGCGAAAATCGATCTTCTAACACCAAAGGTCATTTGAAAAAAATATTAAAAATTATTTATACAATAAAAATATTTTTCATCCGATTATAATCAGTGGTAATTAATCGTATTATCCATGTAATCATGCTCTTAAAATAGCGGCCAGCAAGAAAAAATAAAGCGTTGTGATTTAACCTTTTAAATAATGAAGAATATTACTTATATCTTGCACATGATTAATTTTTTATAATGGTAAAAATAAGAATGAAATTTCATATTTTTAATAATTACCTTGAAAATTGAAATAAATGAACACCTAATTAAAATACCAAAAAATTCTCAGAAACCGCAATTTGAATATTTATTTAGAAAAGGGAAAATATGAAATAATATGCACTAACTTATTTCTATGAACCACTAATTACGGAATTCAACACAAAACTTGGGCTTCTTTTTCGATTCATCAAATGTAAAAAAACACACGAGTATGATGGAGCACTAGATGAAAATACTAAGGCTTGAGAACTTCAGCAGACAGAGAATTTTCTTCATTACAAAAGAACTCCATGCTTTGCAGTAAATAGTTTGAAATAGATGATGATCGTATCTCCATGACTTTATAACATTCTTTCACAAATACAACTCAAAAATATATAACGGGCTAGCTACAGACAGCACCCTAAAAAGGAATATTACTGAGCCACCTCATGCTACCTTCACAAGTAAAAATTCCCTCCAAAACTGCTTCTCGATCGAGTTGCTACTCTGCAGAAGGTGGAAAATCACCTTTCTCCCTCTTACTCCTTGACTTACGTATCGCCGGAAAAAGAGATGAACTGCATGCGAAATTATATGTCGGAGTAATCGCTGTCGAACAGTTGGCTTGTTTTTAACTGAATGGTAGTGCTCTATGAGGTGAATGCTGGTTTTGTTTGTGAATAAATACATTTTCACATAATATGTACAGACTTTTTCTCTATACAAGTGGATATAGACATTTTAGACATAGATATAGACATAGATATTTTAGTAGAACAAAGTATAGAATTGATAAATAAATAAAAATAATAATATATTTTACAATTTATTAATAGCGTATTATGCTTAAAAAAACATTTTAAAAAATTGACAAATTTCCATTGAAACCAAAAACTAGAATATGACGTGAAACAGAATGCGAATGCGTCACACAATGCGCGTGACTCTCAATTTATAAGGTAACAGTTACTGACACGACTCTATTGCACATAAAGAAACTATTGTCCTGTTAGCTTCATTTTATGTTATCTTAATGCCATTTCATTCACAAACAGTTTTACGTCAGAGCAGAATCTGCTGACTAGTACTATTCTTATGGGTTCGCTGTTGTCATGCACCACTGTGTCTCATCTAGTCTTATATCGATATATATATATATATATATATATTATATTCTGTATATAATATACCTAATATATTTGGCAAATTATTTTGTAAATATATTTGGTAAAACAGTGATAAAATATATTCAAATAAAATTATATCTGTCAAGTGATAAAATATGTTCTTTTACCCAAACATTTCCACAAGAAATGTAAAGAAACTGAAGACTATCTAACGTAAAATGTTTGAACTAAACTATCTAAAAATAATTTTTTATAACCATAACACTTTCTTTCAACTTTAACTTGAATAAAATAAAAATATTGTTGCCGCAATATGACATTTCTTTTACACTTTCAATAGACTTTTTCTATAGTATCCTTTTCGACTTTTTCTTTCTTCACAAGCATTGAAATTGAATTTTTACTCTCACTGTAGGCATTTTACAAATTTGTTCAAAACTTTTTTGTACCGTTTGCAGAAATCCCGCTTAAAGAAAAAAAAAAGCAGATTTCACGCTTATTCTGCTCTTTTTAAATATCGAAACTTCGCTCTTTCACTCTTAGTTTTTTCTACAAATATTTTTCTATACCTTTTGAAGTTATTCGAAGAAAAAAAAAATCTTAAGCTTATTTTTTTTCCTCTCGTCATGCTTTGTGTTATACGAGATATTTAGAAATAAATTTCAGCCATGTGTTCAATTTTAATCAGTAGAAACGTTAAGGCAGAGTGAGGTGTAGTTAGATTTTATATTGAAAAATGATTTTTTTTATTAGAAATGAATTATTTAAACCATTTCCAAGTTAAACAATAAACCAAGTATAAATCGAGAGTTCTATATTTTAGTGAAAAAATCACGAAAGGTAATAAATAAATAATAGGAAAGCATAAACATATAAAATTAGGTAAAATATAACTAAATTACTATTAACAATACTTAATTCGAAACACAACACAAATTCGAACATTTATTTCTCATTACAACACTAATACAATGTAAGACTAAAATAAATGTAACATTAAAGTAACTGTAAAAATGACAAACGTTTCTTAATCTGCTAAAATATAATATAATCACGAACGAAGTTATACAATAAGATCTTCCCAGTTACCGATGATTCCGAAAAGTGTGCTATAGCAATAGATATCCCAGGTATAACAGAAGAATACCCCCAGAAACAAACATAATTTTGAGATTTAAAGGAGAATTGATTAAAAAAAAGTTTGTTTTGCATTCACGGATTTTCATAGACGTTTGCGAGTAGATTTTATAATGTATTTATCAGTCGTCTAGGACCGGAATATCGGTTTTTAGGATGTTATCAAATTCTCAAATAAGCTTTTTCAGCTGCGTAATTGAATTTATACATGTAAGATTGGCAAAGTAATGTTCATGTTAATTTTAATTAGGTTAATTTGACACGTTTGTCTGTAATACATGTTTGTTGAGCATGGAAATGTTTACTTGATAGTCGAAAGCATAAAAAAACTATTATCAGGGTTAAGAAAATTGATTGGTACATTCTGAAAACTATTCAGAAGCGTACCTGAAAATCTCCTTTAGCAAACGATACTTTATTTTTATAAATGCTCCTTTAATTCTCTAAAATATACTAGATTCTTTCGTTCGTAGTTGTATTATACTTTCCTAGATTAGGAAACATTTCTCGTGTTTACAGTGTACTATACATAATAATAAAAACTATTCAAAAAACGTAACAAATAATTTTTAATAATATTCTATAATCCTCTTTTCATGAAAATCTTTTACTTTTTAACTTTATTTTATGCATCACAAATTTTTACTTTATATACGTAAGGAAATATACAGGGTGGTTATAATATAAGTATCTCTATTTCGAGCTGTCTGTAGCTCGAATGAATGATCCAAACGAAGCCAAAATCGGTACACTTACTATTCGAGAAGGGGGAAGAAGAATGGAAAAATAAAAAAAATAATTGCAATAATCACCGACAGATGGTGCTACTGAGTGTGAAATGTAATGTGTAATACAATAACAAAAAATTAAGGCGTCAAATCGGATGGCACACCTAATTTATTGGAAAATGTCACAGTGAACGTGGTTACGCTTTTGCAAGGCGGTGCCGATCATGTTAAGGTTCCACATGGTCATTGTGCTGGAAGACACCATGCAGGTGGTGCACGACATCCTCAACTGCGAAATGTAACGCATCAGGAGTGATGTTTCGCACTTGTTGTGATATGCGGTAAAGTCATTGAGGTTTGCGACACCTCCACGGTACACAGTATTACATATAAGATTTCACACTCAAAAGCGCTATCTGTCGGCGATTATTGAAATTAATTATTTTTATTTTTCCATTCTTCTCCCCCCCCTTCTCGAATAATAAGTGCACCGATTTTGGTTTCATTCCGGTTACTCCTTCAAGCTACAGACAGCTCCAAATAGAGATACTTATATTATAACCACCCGGTATACATTTTGGACGCGTTTTTAGTTCCCGAAAGTTTCGAAATTTCACAATGTTCTAAACATCATAACTGGAAGTATTTCGGACGCTGAAGAATAGATTTTTTACAATTTCACGCCTCAGAACACGTTGACAACTTTTCTAAATATATAAATATTTCTAAATATAACAAAAAAAAATAGTTCTAAATAAAAAAAAAATAATAATAACTTAGTAAAAACATAACTTTATTCCTGTTGTAGCGGCACGACAAGGAGACTTCTTGAATTAGGATGGCCATTTAAGTTACATTATTACGAATACAACTACATCACATAATACATTAAAATTTGGAATTTTACGAGATTCTTCATAAAGAAAAAAACTAACGATTTTAGCCTGCCTATGGTTCCTATCTAGCTATCCGTGGATTCACAGTGAGGGCTTAAGTCCTAGTTAACATAACCATTAACTCTCCGAGAGAAAATATCTCCCACGGTTCAGCCTCCGTCCAGATGATATTCCCTTTCAAACAACAAAATGTCACGATGCTTACAGCATCAGATCTGAAGTTCAAGTCTCTATAGAGGGTGAAATCCGATACTCCTTACATAGTAGGCGTTTTTTCAAGTGGTTTCTAAAGTACCGCATTTGGTTCTCAAGGAGGCTGAAAATTATTATATTCCAACACGTCAAACGTAACTTCAGAAAGTTTGAAGTGCCTAAGATATACTAACTCTATAGTGTCAGATCAAAGCTTTGCTTGGCTTTAGAAATGTAGTTTATGAGCCTATAAATAAAATGTTATTTACCAGATGATTCTATTCTTGACGGAAAATTTTGTGAGATCTTCGATAGTTCTTTCCTTTATTGAGTAAAAAAAAGTTAAGAATTCAATTGTTCACACTACCTTATTTTGAAAATTTTTACAATTTACACTGCATTATCTTCAACAGGAAAAAAATAATTAAGAAATACATATACATTTTAAGAAAATAAAATAAGTAATAAATATTTATGTATGACAAAATGTTGTATCACAGACCACATTATAATGGTGAGACTGTGCTGATGAATACCTGAAACAAATGGGTCAGTCATGAAAATATTATTATTTACATTTTTGTAATACTTTATAAGATGAATTTAAAGAGAAAAAAGCCTTTTTAACAGAAATATAAAACTTAATAGTGTTGTTTTAGAGAAAATGCAATAATGAGGATGTTTTTTAAGTTTTTTTTTTTTTGGAAAAGACGTACTAAAGTGCTAATCTAACGAAATAAATTAATTATACTAACTGAATTGCTAATTAAATAAAGTAACAAATCTCTGAATAATTTGACTTAATCTAACTAAATTGAGAACAGTAACTTTAATTTCTAAAAGGTGGATTAAAACTTTGTGCCGTTATATTAAAAATAAATGTACAACGTTAAATAAGCACAAATTAAAATCATTTATATTGGCAAGGGCGTGAGATGGCAGGCAACCTGTCATGGCTTAGGAGTTTTTAATTCGTTTTTACCTTTTGAATTGGCACTGAAGATGGAGCTTAAGGGCTTTGAAACAGCTGTTTGCCAATATAAATTATTTTAATTTGTGCTTATTTAACGTTGTACATTTATTTTTAAAAAAGTAACTTTAATTATTTGTCATTTATTATTAATATATGCATTGAGAAATATTCATATTGAAAATATAAAAATATTCAAATATTCAATTCTTCAATTCTTTCATATTGAAAATATAAAAATAATTCCAATAAACTGAATAAAAAGAAAGCATGGACAATTTTATGTATGAAGTTAAATTTGAGGTATTTTTGTGAATAAATTTCAGTAATTACATTAATTTTGTTTCTTTGCTTGTATTTCGTAAAAGACCCAATGAAGTGATAAACATTTAATTTGAACATTTTCAGAGAACTTTGCTTTGTATTTAGTTAATGCAGATTGCGTGCATTTACGCCACAATGTTTTATAGAATATTTCTCCTTATTTAATCACAGAAAAGTGTTACAAATTTTACGATTAAACAAGTTCACAGTGAATTGTACGATTTCGATATAAAATGGAAAATTTCTTATCATAAATGGTTGTGATTTTCGTAAAATTAAACATACTACTTCATTAGCTTGAAAAGTGAATTTTATAAAATACGGAAAACTATTAAGAAATAAAATGTAAATCTGTTTTTAAAGCAGATGTCGCTGCGATCTCCCTATTTTTGTACCGCATCGTTGCACGTTTATCGGCTACAATATTTTAGCACTTTGTAAAGCATTACCAGTTTGTTTTTTTTTAACTCTTTAAATTCCAACCCTCAAAAAACCGAATGACCTCAGAATCCCATTGGATTTATTTATAATGTAGAACTGCTGTAAGAAATTGTTTTTCATTTGACTTTCTTGTTTGCATTTGTTTATTCTTATTTATTTTAATGACTGAATAGTTATTGTTTTCAATCAAAATAAGATGTGGCATTATATTTATGATAAAGCATCCCGATCATCGAAAGAAACAGACCACTATGGAAATGCAAGAAGGCAAATGCCTTCAAATTTACAAACAGCTATGAACTGAAAACATCTGCAGTTTCAATTCATGCACAAAAATTGGAAAGTATACTAAATATTTATTTATTTATTTATTTATTTATTTATTATTCTTTGCCACTTTGCCTCTTAACAGAAAATAAGGCACGGGACTCTTTAAGCTTTTGATAAACCGCTATTAGATATAGATATATTAGATATATTAGATATATTAGATATACCGCTTAAATTTAATTCCAAACTACCAAATGACACTCAGAATTTTTATATAAAACTTATGAGAAGACATGAATATGTGTATTTTGAAATCAATTTGTTTGTAAGTTCTGGTGGCAGTCAATCATTTCAACGTTTTAGTAAAATATTGATATTTTACTTTGTTTAAAATATAGGTAATAAAAAATAATTAGTTTAAAAAAATCCACAAAAAAATCATATTTTTAGATGGATCCACTGGTGTTATATATATTTTTTAACACAACAAAAATAACTAATGCTGTTATATGGTGTATTTTATTAAATTTACATATGAATAGAATGTGCATGTATTTAAGATGCCTATCTGAAAAGAAATCATCCGCATTTTTAGATATGGTGATAATCATAATTACTGAAGATTACACCATTTAACACAACTTCTCATTCTCAGAATTAAACTATTAGTGGCTGCGAATTTAACATCCTACTCATTCGAAGCATCTCAAAACTCTCACTCTATCAAACAAATCGAGGAAGAAAAAAACATTCACCACGCATGCGCGCCCAGTCGGCGCCATTAAGCAGTGAGGGGGAATACAATTACTATAAAAATAATTTAATTATTATTTAATTATTATTATTATTAGTGGCAGAACTATCTTCAAGTGTCTGCAACGCTAATAATGTTTTCAAAAATAGTCTGCAATACGCAATATCTATACTATTATATAAAGAGGAAACGGTGACTGACTGACTCATCACTGCCCAGCCGAAACTACTAAAGTCAGGGTCAGGCAATTTGGACTGTACAGTGCTGTTATGGCCTAGGCAAGCAATAAGAAGGGATTTTTGAAAATCCCCCCCGAAGGGGTTTAAAGGGGGGTTCGAATGTTTTAGGTCATTTTGCCATATCTCAGGAGCAGTTATAGGTAGGAGCTTGAAATTCCAGAAAACAAATCTACTAAAAAAATGATTAAACAACTATTTCAGCGATTTTAGAAATTCCCACCAGAAGGGGATTGAAGGGGGGTGGTCGAATGTTTTAGGTCATTTTGCCATATCTCAGCAGCAGTTATAGGTAGGAGCTTGAAATTTCAGAAAACAAATCTACTAAAAAAATTATTAAACACCTATTTCAACGATTTTAGAAATTCTCCCCAGAAGGGAGTGAAAGGGGGGGGGAGGTCGAATATTTTAGGTCATTTCGTCATATCTCAGCAGCAGTTATAGGTAGAAGCGCGAAAATCAGGAAAACAAAGCTACTAAAAAATGATTAAACACGTATTTCAGTTATTTCAGAAATTCCTGTAGTAAAAATAGTTTATTTACTGTGGGACCTTTTAACGTGCAGTTAATGGCCACTCTAAGTTTATATATATTTAAGTAGGGGTAATCTTTCAATATAAAAAAAAAATATATTTCCTGTCTTTATATAGTAAACAGTTGAAAATCATATAAATAGGTAAAGTCTTCTTACCTTCTGTTTTCAGGATTCTGGAGTAGTGTATCCAATATTATATCGTGACATTTATTTATGACACTGTCACTTCTCATATGTATATCCTTTTTTTAACTGTCGCTTATGTAAAGGAAGAAAAGCATTATTATTGTGTGAATATTTATAATTGATATGATTCTTATCTTTTAAAGTTAAGAAGATTTAATGTTCTATATTTTTACAATTTTACATATTTAAAGATATAAAAGTTTTATACGCTTTAGGAGCGATTAAAAGTTACGTCTTTCAGTCCGGAAAAATCATGTTACACTGACGTTGAAACAGTCTATAAAGAACATGGCTGCATGAGGCCCATTTTTGGGGTATTCACAGTTTTAAGTAATTACAGAAGTTCTCGAACATGGCTTTGACGTCACGAGCAATCTGGTTTCTCAAGTGCAGAAAGTTTCGGTTTGATTATAGCTTCCTGAGTGATAAGCTGGGATTACGTGTTTCGGAGAAAGAGGGTTTTCAATACACCCCCCTTAATCCCAGGTTGAAGGAAGTTCTTGCAGTTTCAGTCTTTCAAGGTTTCTCAGATGTTCAGGTTTGGGAGTGGGCTTGGTCAACAGATCTGCGATCATGGATTTGCTAGGACAGTACTTCAGTGCGATTATCTTTGCTTCTGTTAGGTGTTTGATGACGTGGTACTTCACCTCGATGTGTTTTGTCCTGTTGGAAAGTTTCTCGGATTCCGTCATCTTTATCGCTGAGAGATTGTCCTCGTATAGTGTAATTGGACAATTTTGCGGTAAATCTAGATCGTCTAGAAGTTTTATGAGCCAAACGATTTCATTGGCTGCGCTTGCTGCTGCTACGTATTCCGCTTCGGTGGATGATTGAGCGATGCAAGACTGTCGTTTGGATATCCAGTAGATTGGATTCTTGCCTATCATAAAAACATTTCCTGTAGTAGATTTTCGCGTTTCGGGATCTTGTGCCCAATTTGCATCTGAATATGCTTCTAAGATTGGTGCATGTTCGGTGTTTATAATTAAGTTTAAGTTCTTTGTGGCATTTAGGTATCTCATTATACGCTTCAGAGCTTTCCAGTCTATTTCGGTTGGTTTTTCATTTTTCCGGCTTAGAATGTTTACAGCCGTTAGTATATCAGGTCTAGTTACTGTCGCTAAGTATAATAATGCACCTATTCCTTGTCTGTACTTGTGATTATTTGGAAGTAGGTTTTCGTTATTGTTTATTTTTAGATAACCTGTGTCCATGGGTGTGCTGTATGGTTTACTTTCTTCAAGATTCAATTTATTTATTATTTCATTAATTTTCATTGTTTGGTTTAGAGCGTAGCCGTTGTCTAATTTCTTTATGCTTATTCCTAGGTAATTCGTTACTTCTCCTAGGTCACTAAGTTTGAATTTAAGTTTAAGTTTCTCTACAAATTTTTCAATGTTTTCTTTGTTTCCTGCTACGAGCAGATCGTCCACGTATACAATTATGTAGACTGTGTCTTCCTTGTTTTTCTCTTTGCGCGTAAATAAACAAGTGTCTGTAGTGCTTTGCACAAATTTCATTTCCTTTAATGTTTCACTGATTTTCGTGTTCCAGGCTCTCGCGGCCTGTTTAAGTCCGTAAATAGCCTTCGTTAATTTGCATACTTTATTTATTTGGTCTGGTTTCTCATGACCTTCGGGTTGTGTCATGTATATGTCTTCGTCTAGCTCTCCGTGTAGAAAAGCTGTTTTGATGTCTAGATGGTGCACGTTAAATCCGTGGTACGCAGCTGCTGCTAGAAATGTGCGGATTGTTGTGTGAGACACCACTGGGGCAAAAGTCTCGTCATAATTTTCACCATATTTTTGAAGAAAGCTTTTTGCAACTGGGCGGGCCTTGTATCTCTTCACGTTTCCCATATCGTCATATTTGACTTTAAAAGTCCATTTACTTCCTATGATTTTCTTTCCCTGTGGAGGTTCGACTAGTTCCCAGGTTTTATTCTCCTTTAACGAATTTATTTCCTCTTGCGCGGCGTTTATCCAATTTTGTCTTTCAATGGGATTTTTAGTGTTTATCATTTCTAACCAGTCTTTGGGTTCGTTAATTATGTTTTTTTTCACTGTATATGCGAAGCGATTGGGTGGTACTCCCCGATTTGTCCTCTCTGATCTTCGCGGTTCACTTGTGGATTGTTTGGGCGCGGGTGGTTCGCATTCTTCTGGTGTAAAGTCTATCAATATTTCCTTTGAGTTATTTTCATCTAATTGTTCATTTTCTACGGGTTTTGATTTTTCCTCTTCCGGGTTGCTATTATTTTGAGTGTAAGGACATTTATTTTCAAGAAATTTTACGGATCTTGAAAGTATGACTCTTCCGTCGCTTGTGTAAATTCGATATCCTTTACTTCTGTTATCGTAACCGACAAATTTTCCCTGTTGTGCGGTTTCGTCTAATTTTCCGCGTTTTGATTTATTTATGTGTGCATAGGCTAAGCATCCGAATACTTTTAAGTAATGGATATTGGGCTTCCTATTTGTCCACATTTCGTATGGGGTTTTATTGTTTGACCTTGTCGGTAAGCGATTTTGAATATGGTTGGCAGTGCTTATTGCCTCTCCCCATAGTTTTCGCGGTAATTGCGCCTCTATTAACATACTGCGGGTCATTTCTAGTAAATATCTATTCTTTCTTTCCGCAATTCCATTCTGGCTGGGTGATTGTGGTACAGTGAGTAGGTGTTCTATGCCTTTTTCGCTTAAGTATTCTTCCATTTCGATACTAGGGTACTCGCCGCCATTGTCTGATCTTATACTGTTTGGGTATCTCCCGAATTTATTGTGTACTAGAGATATGTAGTCTTTGAATTTATCGAATACTTCGCCTTTTCTGGACATTAAATAGATTACACAAAATCTTGTTTTGTCGTCGATGAAAGTTACGAAGTATGTTTTTCCACCGATTGTAGGGGTCTGCAACGGACCACAGACGTCGCTGTGTATCAACTCGATTTTTCGTGTGGCTCTGTATGACGCGTGTTCGGGGTACGGTGCTTCTGTTGTTTTCGCTCTTATGCATACCTCACATTTGTTTTCGTGTCTGCAGTTATTTATCGTTATTCCTGTAACTAGTTGATTTGTTAGCATTTCTTTAATTGTTTGATAACTACGGTGTCGCATTCTGCGGTGCCATAATTCCAGGCAGTTGGGATTTTGACAGCTGTAGGTCATGTTTACATAATTTTGTTCTCTAGTATCGTTAGTTAAATTTATTTCATACAGATTATTTTTCAACTTTCCTTCTAATATTGTTTTACCGTCATTTATTATGCTGCACTTTTCTTTTTCAAAGGTTACTTCACAACCGTTTTGGGTCGCCTTGCTTACGGAAAGTAGGTTTGTTTCTATTTTAGGTATGTATAGGACGTTTTTGAGTGTAATTTCTTGTCTTTTGTTTTCCGTTTGAATTTTTATTTCTCCGGAACCATATGATGTTAATTTGTTACCGTTTGCGACTGTTATTTCTGTTTCGGCGTCTTCGTTGAAGTTTGAAAGTAATGTTTTGTCGTTGGTAATATGATTTGAGCTGCCGCTATCTATTATCCATGTATTTGTTTGAGCTTTGTCCTCTAAAAATGCTACGTTATTTATTTTATCATTCTTTGTTTCGTGTTCCTCATTTTTAGGATTCGGGATTGTCTTTTCGAAGCATAGTGATGATGAGTATTGCTTTTGTTTATAATGTCTGTTTGATTGTGGATGGTGGTTAGATGTTTGTTGAGTGTAGCTGTTTTGGTTTTGTCGTTTTACGAACCAGCATTGGGCAGTATTGTGATTTCTCATTTTGAAATGTGTGCAGTATCTATTCTCTCTTTTGTTGTTATTTACGTATGCAGAATTCTTTAGTATTTTGTACGCTTTTGATGTATTTTGCGGAATATCTGTGTTTTCTGCTCTTCTCATGTATTCGTCGATTAACTTCGTTCTTAGGAAATTAGGTGTCAGATCGGTCTCGGGGCGCGATTCAAGTGCGGTGATCAAGACGTCATAAGACCTTGGTAAAGAGCATAGCATTATAGCTGAAATATGTGAGTCGCTTATGCGTTCACCAATCGCGGCTAATTTATCTATAAGCTCTAGTATATTTGTTATGTGCGTTTGCATATTTCCGTTCTCACTTAATTTGGTGTTATATAATTTCCTAAGGAGAAAGAGCTTGCTTGATAGGTATTCGCGTTCGTGGATTTCTTTCAGTTTATCCCATGTTTGGCGAGCAGTTTCGAGATTCTTTATGTGTATTATTTGCGCGTCTTCGATGCTCAAATTTATCAGAGCACGCGCTTTCTTATCTTTTTTGTTCCAAGCGGAAAATGCCGCATCCGTGCTAGCTGGAGCTTGCTGCGTTATATTTTCTATTAAATCATCTTTCGTTAATATCATCTCGATCTTGAATCGCCAGTTAGCGTAGTTTGTGACGTTTAATTTGTCTATCATTTGAGTATCTCTAAATGACGCCATCATTAAGTTTTCTTTTCTTCTTTACTTTTTCTTTTTCTTTTTATATTTTTATACCCTACTTTTTGTTTTTATTTTATTTTATATATAGCGCAGATTCAGACATTTAGTCTCGAATTCTTTTTCAGGCTCGAAATCTTTTTTATTGTAGTAAAAATAGTTTATTTACTGTGGGACCTTTTAACGTGCAGTTAATGGCCACTCTAAGTTTATGTATATTTAAGTAGGGGTAATCTTTCAATATAAAAATATATATATTTCCTGTCTTTATATAGTAAACAGTTGAAAATCATATAAATAGGTAAAGTCTTCTTACCTTCTGTTTTCAGGTTTCTGGAGTAGTGTATCCAATATTATATCGTGACATTTATTTATGACACTGTCACTTCTCATATGTATATCCTTTTTTTCACTGTCGCTTATGTAAAGGAAGAAAAGCATTATTATTGTGTGAATATTTATAATTGATATGATTCTTATCTTTTAAAGTTAAGAAGATTTCATATTCTATATTTTTACAATTTTACATATTTAAAGATATAAAAGTTTTATACGCTTTAGGAGCGATTAAAAGTTACGTCTTTCAGTCCGGAAAAATCAAGTTACACTGACGTTGAAACAGTCTATAAAGAACATGGCTGCATGAGGCCCATTTTTGGGGTATTCACAGTTTTAAGTGTTTACAGAAGTTCTCGCACATGGCTTTGACGTCACGAGCAATCTGGTTTCTCAAGTGCAGAAAGTTTCGGTTTGATTATAGCTTCCTGAGTGATAAGCTGGGATTACGTGTTTCGGAGAAAGAGGGTTTTCAATAATTCCCCCCCTCCGAAAGTGGTTAAATGGGGTGGTCGTCCAATGTTTTAGGTCATTTCGCCATATCTCAGCAGCAGTTATAGGTAGGAGCGCGAAATTCAGGAAAACAAATCTACTAAAAAAACGATTAAATATGCATTTCAGTGATTTTATAAATTCCCCCCCCCCCACTCGAAGGTGTTTAAAGGGGGATTCGAAAGTTTTAGGTCATTTCGCCATATCTCAGCAGCAGTTTTGGTAAGAGCGAGAAATTCAGGAAAACAAATGTACTAAAAGAATTACATTGTCTACCCGTGCAAAGCCGGGACGGGCCGCTAGTATCATATAAATCTATTCTTGCTGCTTTGTAGTTGTAGTGCTATAATTAATTAAGGCATCAGCATTTATCTGCCTTTCTGAGTAAAAAAAAAATCTGAAATTCACAGCAATTATTCTGAAAGGTTACAGCAGAGGGGAAAGGTGAGAAAATCACCTCTCGGCAATAATTTTTCTTGTTGCAGGTCGGATTAACTCTGCTTTTGATTCGAGTCGTTTTCAGGCTGAGTGTAGATTCTTTCAAATTGGGTTCGGGTGAACCCGATTTTTCAAAAGTTAGTTCAGTATATTGTTTCAGATTAAAAACTATATTAATAAGCATAGAACTTTGTGTGTCTGCTGTTTTCTAAAGGAATCCTGCATCTTTTCCGGGACTATTTCACAAAATTCACGTTTTTTTCGTGAACTTTTGACGAAATTAGCGTTTATTTTTCTCCCCGCGATCCTTTGGCGAAATTCATGTTTTTTTTCGTGGCCTTTTGACGAAATTTGCTCTTTTTCCGTGATCCTTTGACGAAATTAGCATTTTTTCAGCGGCCATTTGACGAAATTTACGTTTTTCCTGTGGCTCTTTAGTGAAATTCGCATTTTTTCCACGATCCTAAAACGAAACTCATGGTTTTTATTCAGTCTTTTGACGAAAATCAAGTTTTTCCGCGGCCCTTTGACGAAATTTGCATTTTTTTCGCAATCTGTCGACAAAATTAGGCATTTTTCATGATCCTTCAACGAAATTTGTCGTTTTTTCGAGATACGTTGACGATTTTGCCGCTTTTTCGAGGTCATTCGACGAGATTTGCCGTTTTTTTCGAGATCCTTCGACGAAATGTATCGTTTTTTTGAGTTCCTTCGACGAAATTTTCCATTTTTTGGCTATCCTTCGACGAAATTTATCGTTTTTTTAAGTTCCTTCGACGAAATTTACCGATTTTTGGCGATCCTCCTACGAAATTTGTCTTTTTTTTTGCGATCTGTTGGCAGAATTCTCCGTTTTTTCGCGATTCGTCGAAGAAATTTGCCGTTTCTTCGACGAAATTGACTGTTTTTTTCGTGATCCTTCGACGAAATAAAAAAAAATTTTCTACGATCTTTCGACGAAGTTGGGGTTTTCTCCGCAGCCCTTCGGCAAAATTCGCATTTTTCCGCTATCCTTCTAAGGATGTTTTTTTACGGCTTTTTGACTAAATTTGCGTTTTTTCTTCGATCTGTCAACGAAATTAGCCATTTTTCGCGAACTTTAAATGAATTTTGCGTTTTTTCCGCGATTCTTCGATGAAATTCACCGTTTCATTCGCGACCCTTTGACGAAGCTTGCCGTTTTTTCGCGTAATTTACGCGCTAAAGCGCGTTAGCGGCATCACTGTATGTTTTTAGGCTGCAGGTGCCCTAAAAATTCTGCGACGTCTGTCGCAGCGTCGCGTACAATCTGCCACGGGGATACAAGTTGCACGTTAGTGGACGTATTTTAATGAATGTTCTTTGGCACAAAATAGTTGTTTTTTCTTTTTTGACGCAAACTTTTATTTATTATTTAACATTTTCTTTAAATCCTATTGTTTCCATCATCGCTCATCAATAACATTCCTTAAAAGTCATCAATTTGTACGTAATTGTAAGTAAATTTGTGTAAATTCCTAATTAAAAAAATATGATGTAAGGGATTAAATAGTTTATCATCAACAGTGCAAGGAATTCAGTTTTTTATATATAATATCAAATACTATTTATCCCGTGTACGGCTTTTGAATTGCAGTCTTTGAGGTTAGTAATTGATACGTTTTTCAATCAATATTTGATTAACTGCAAATTTTAATAACCAACGTAAACACAAAATAGGATTGTAGAAATGTGTTAAAAACCTGTTCAAAATCCTTTTGTTTTGCGTTTTGTATGCGTACAGAAAAAGGAATGTTGACATCAGAAAAATTAAATATTATAATAATTAACATAGGTTTTAAACATAAATTGGAAAATACATCACAGATAAGTTGCAAAAACATATATATTCTAATTGAAAATATAAATTTATTAAAATGGCATACCTGCAAATATCGCACTTCACTTCCGTACAAGTATGTTAATTTAACCGAGGTTAAACACGTTTCAAATCAGATTTCTTTTTAATGCATTCAAATATGTTCCACGTAAGAACATGAAACTAAATATATATTTTTTATGGTTTGAAATGTCTTTAACCTGGATCAAATTAACTCATATTGTACGGAAGTTTAGTTCAAAGTTAGCAGGTATGAAATGATATGGATAACAAACAAATCTATTATCATTCAGTATAATTGTAGATAATCCTCAAGTAAAATTAACCAATTATTTTTTACACAGACCACTTTTTTAAAAGTGAATATTTTCTATCAAGAATGTGATAACAGAAAATATACGTATAGTAAATAAAACTCGTACAATCCCATCCATTGAATTATTTTAATTTTGTGTCTCGTTAAGGATTTGTTTGTTGCATAATTAAATCGGTTCAGCGAAACTCCATATTCCTTTACTAATATATTTTTGTATATTATTATGTTTATCAGCATGATTACGTGAATTTTATTTCAAGAAGACGAGGAAATTACAACGATTCAAAAAATAATTATAATATATAATTTCCTCAAATATTTTTTCCCGTGTCTATTTAAAAAAATATTAAATATTGCTTAGTGGTAGAAGATAGATTTTCGCGTAAATTGCAATAGCTTTATATAGTAAACTAACTATTCTTTCGATATTTAAAAAGAGCAGAATAAGCGTGAAATCTGTTTTTTTTTCTTTAAACGGCATTTCTACAAAAGGTACAAAAATGTTTTGAACAAATTTGTAAAATGCCTACAGTGAGAGTAAAAATTCAATTTCAATGCTTGTGAAGAAAGAAAAAGTTGAAAAGGATACTATAGAAAAAGTCTATTGAAAGTGTAAAAGAAATGTCATATTGTGGCAAAAATATTTTTATTGTATTCAAGTTAAAGTTGAAAGAAAGGGATATAAAAATTTATTTTTAGATAGTTCAGTTCAAACATTTTACGTTAGATGTTCTTCAGTTTCTTTACATTTCTTGTGGAAATGTTTGGCTGAATGAATATATTTTATCACTTGACAGATATAATTTTATTTGAATATATTTTATGACTATTTTACCAAATATATTTACCAAATAATTTGCCAAATATATTAGGTATATACAGAATATAATATATATATATATCGGTAAAAGACTGGATGAGACACAGTGGTGCATGACAACGGCGAACCCATAAGAATAGTACTAGTCAGCAGATTTTGCTCTGATGTAACACTCTTTGTGAATGAAATGTCACTAAGATAACATAAAATGGAGCTAACAGGACAATAGTTTCTTTATGTGCAATAGAGTCGTGTCAGTAACTGTTATCTTATAAATTGAGAGTCACGCGCATTGTGTGACGCATTCGCATTCTGTTTCACGTTATGTTCTAGTTTTTGGTTTCAATGGAAATTTGTCAATTTTTTTAAATGTTTTTTTAAACATAATACGCTATTAATAAATTGTAAAATATATTATTATTTTTATTTATTTATCATTTCTATACTTTGTTCTACTAAAATATGTCTAATCTACTTGTATAGGGAAAAAGTCTCTACTTATTATGTGAAAACGTATTTCTTCACAAACAAAACCAGCATTCACCGCATAGAGCACTACCATTCAATAAAAAACAAGCCAACTGTACGACAGCGAGTACTCCGACATATAATGTTCCTCTATTCCGCAAGCAGTTCATCTCTTTCTCCCGCGATACTCAAGTCAAGGAGTAAGAGGGAGAAAAGTGATTTTTCTCCCAGTCCTTCTTCCGTGGAGTGGCAACTCGAACGAGAAGCAGTTTTGGAGGGAATTTTTGCTCGTGGTTGTGAAGGTATCATGGGGTGGCTCAGTAGTATTCCTTTTTAGGGTGCTGTCTGTAGCTAGCCCGTTAGATATATTTTTAGTTGTATTTGTGAAAGAATGTTATAAAGTCATGTGAGATACGATCATCATTTATTTCGAACTATTTATTACAAAGCATGGAGGTCTTTTGTAATGAAGAAAATTCTCTGTCCGCTGAAGTTCTCAAGCCTTAGTATTCTCATCTAGTGCTCCATCATACTCGTGTGTTTTTTTATATTTGATGAATCGAAAAAGAAGCCCAAGTTTTGTGTTGAATTCCGTAAGTAGTGGTTCATAGAAATAAGTTAGTGCATATTATTTCATGTTTTCTCTTTTCTAAATAAATATTCAAATTGCACTTTCGGAGAATTTTTTGGTATTTTAATTAAGTGTTCATTTCTTTTAAGTTTCAAGGTAATTATTAAAAATATGAAATTTCATTCTTATTTTTACCATTATAAAATTATTCTGTTGTTAATTATCAATTATATTTCTTTTTTCAGTTTCTGAAGGTAATAATAATATTGGTAATTAATAGTAAGAGCTTCCCCAGTATATATGAGACCCCTTTTTTAATATGTACAATTTGTTATAAAAAGTAATTTGATTTATTTTCATTTATTATGAGAATGATCAATTCGTACATTTTCTCAAATTTTAGGGCCTATGCGGTACCACCAGACGTAAAAATTTACTTATTTATTTATTTATTTATTTATTTTTTTTTGCATTTTACAAAGATACACTAGAGGCAAGTTTTTCGCAGTATAGCGAATCAAAAAACAACAACAAATTCAGCCCCTCCTAGAAAAATGATAAAAATCGTCTATTTTCTCAAATTTTAAGGCCGATGCTTAAAACTTTATTTATTTTGTTGTTGCATTTTAGTAAACTGCAATAGAGATAAGATTTCCGTATCAAAAAACAAAAACAAAAAAATTTTGGGCCACCCTAATATGTATAGTAAACGAAACTCGTACAGTCACATCCTTTACAATTATTGTGATTTTGGGTCCGGTTATGGGTTTGATTGCTGTACATTTATTTCAGTTCAGTTCAAACAAAAACTTTCCCATTATTATTTTTCATGCCGCTGTTTGAAGATCATTATTACATGAATAATAGGATTAATTTCCACTGATTATAATTGGATGAAAAATATTTTTAATGTATAAATAATTTTAAATATTTTTTTCGGTGTCTGCTTAAAAATATTTTTTTTCAAATGTTTCTTGGTGTTAGAAGATCGATTTTCGCGCAATTTGCCTTATGTATTATACATATAACCAAGAATGACAAAAATAAAAGTTTTCTCAATGATGTCTAATTAAATGCCAATACTGACAAGTAGTGGAACTAATGTATAATTTTGATACATTATTTTCAGCATAATTAGTAGGGATGTTTTAAGGATGTTTTAGGGATGTATGCTCTGTAGTTTATAGAGTTCGCACAGGTGCATACTTTTGCAATTAAATAAAGCAAATATCATTATTCCGAAATAGTGGTTCCAAAAAGAAGAGTAGCTATTATTTCTTCTAATTTATACTAAATATTCTCTCCCTCTTATTTAAGGGCAAAGATTAGGCAAAGAGAACTATTCAGAAATAATAGTATCTAACGACGATAACCTAACGTAAGTACGGGTAATTGAAGTTTCTTATAATATCCACATTAATAAAAGAAATATGTTTGTCTTTCTGCTTGTGTGTTGGCGATGGCTAGGGAAATCTATTGCACGTAGAAGTCTGTCAATTTCGTTCGGGTAGTTAAAGACATGTCCGAAAGTACCTGATGCTCAGATTTTGGATGTTTTGATTAGATATTTTGTCATTTTGTCTAAGCCGAAAAAAATCTCGTATTTCTCTGATCTTCCACCTTCACCAGCTATTTTTGCCCACTCACAAAAGCAATCCAAATGCAATATTTTTTCCAAATATATTTAAATTTCACCCACTTTTCAATAAAGTTTATCCGGGATTTGTGCAGCAATCTTTACATTTATCGTCATTATTTTTTTTTAAAGTCCATTTTGCAGAAAATGAAAAGTTTATTTCTTTTTCTTTTTCTATTATCTTATGTCTATTCGATACTTTATCCATCCAATGTTATATTGTATACACCTGAAGAGAGCATGTTTTCCTAAATCGATTAAAACATAAAAAAATATTAAAATTTTACTTTATGACAATTTTTAAAAACTTTAAGGAAATAGAAATGTTCTATGTCGAAACGAAGTTCAGCGAGAGGAGTGTCTGAAGTGGCATTTTAACGCTAAAAATCTTGTTGCGATGGATTATTCATACGTAAGTGACAAATTTACGCAGTTTTTTTTCTTTAGGGGGGGGGGGGGGGGAGGGGGGCAATATTTTCATAAAGTTACAGTATCGATTTCGAAATTACATAACCAGTGAAAAGTAAAAATGAATTCGTTTCTAGTTTGTACATTAATTTGGGTCGTAGACCGGAACGAAACAGTTTTCTGTTACGAAAGTCTTGTCCTGCCTGCTCCGGTGCTGCAGAATTCCTGCTCAGAAAAAAATGTCTGAATTGAATACTGGTTTTATGTACATTAATGGTACATAACCTACGCATGGAAACCCTATTCGGGTCAGCTAGTATGTAATAAAAGACTTATTATAACCAAGAATAAAACTTTTGACGGGTTCATGTAAATTTTACTATAAGAAAATCTTATAATATTTCTTTAGTTTAAAACAATTCTGGAATGACAAAAGTTAAATATCGAATAAGTGTATGTAATTAAGTTTTTGTTACTCATTTTTTGTGGGTTTTAGGAATACAATTTTTATAATAGAAACGGATTCATTGATGTGAGTTATACGCAAAGTTTTTACATATTTTTTAAGAGCACGTGTAATGAATAATGACAACGAAAATTTTTAGAACCGATATTTTAAGAAATAAATCTGGTATACTATCACTAACATCAGATGAAAAGAAATGCACAATGGATTCTATCTTCACGACAACACAACACGTGAGCCGGTCCATACGAATAAATTCAAAATGCAGTTTATTTTTAAATTCTTAAGAAAATCCCTGTGCAGCTGCTTCTTCTTTTCCAGTTATATTTACTTTTTTTCTCTAACATAGTGATAAAGTAAAGAAAACTTCCGCAGATTTTCAGAGAGACTACTTTTATAAATGCATCGAACTTTAGGGTGTATATGTAATTAACGGTACTCATATGATATATATTATGGTATTACATTTTTTAACGAAGTTAAAACCATTTATGTATACGACTATTTTATGAATTTTCTTCTTTTTAAAATATTTCTGTGAAAAATAAAGAATAGAAAGATTTAATAATAGGTCTTATAATACATAATTCTTTTTTTCAAATAAAATCGCCCTTCTTCATACTACATTTGATATTAGAAAGGAAAAAAAAGAAGTGTACGATGACTTTCAAATTATATATAACTGCATTAGAGCAAGCGTTTCTGCTTATCAAAAACAATTCCGATTGTAATTTATTGAAAATTCGTACATAATTTCTGTTCAGCTGCTGCTTCAAATTGCCTTTTTTAGAAAATAAAAAGACTTTCCAAGTACTTTCTTTCTGTAACATGGTGATAAAGTAAAGAATTCCTCCGTAAAAGTTCAGTTAGACTTAAAATAATATTTGAAAACTTGAAGAAATGCATAAAATTGATATTCCTTCTGATTGATGAAAATATGTTTAACGTAGCTATGAAAAAGTCTTTTAACTCATTCATGTAAGTTGTATTCGAAGATCGCATGAATATTTCCTTTTTTAAAACACTTATACAGAGGTGCCAAAATCTCACTAATCTTCCGTAATACGTGGGTTAATTTGACCCAGGTTTAATACGTTTCGCACCACATATATACAGGGTTCGTACGGATCAGGGAATTTTCCAGGAGTCTTACCAGTATTTTTTTATAGAAAAGGAAATCTAGGTTAAACTCGAGAAACTTCGCGTTCTTTTAAGGAGAGACTTTCTGTAAGAAAATACTGGTACAGAAGAATTTCCTGGTCGCAAAATTCCAGGAGGCGTACGAACCCTGTATATATATATACATATATATATATATATATATATATATATATTTTAAAATGAAATTAAATATATTCCGCATAGAAATCTGAAATTAAATAAAATTTCTGCAAATAAATTTTCTGGTTCGAAACGTTGTTAAACTGGCTCAAAGTAATCTACATATTACGGAAGATTAGTGGGACCTTGGTATCTCTGCTTAACCCTTCGCGACGAGCGTCCTTTACAGAATTTTTAATCTTTTGCCACCGATTTTTCAAAACAGAAATTTTCGCCTAATTGAATCTCAGAAATGCTGTCATTAAATAAGGCAAAGTTTACAATAAAAAGTTACTGGTGGGAATAATCAAGGATTCTGAACACCTTATGCGTCACGTATATGTGTCGCTCGTCCCCAAGGGGTTATAGCATTGCAAACGGGAACCTTCAAATACGTTTATATAACTAAAACTTTTTATATTTTATAAGGATAAAATCTGTTACAGGGTTCGTACGCTTTTACCACATTTTTTTAATAGAATTTTTCTATTTAATATTTAACCCCTTAATCGTCGCGCCCTTTTAGTGTAGGCTACTTTTTAAAAAATGAGATTGCTTGATTACCACCAGTTTTTTTAAGTAGAAATGTCCGTCTTATTTAATAGGCAGATAAAATAATGCAAGAATAAAGCCAATAATACTATTTAAAAAAAACTGGTGGGAATCAAACAATCTCAATAAAATAGACGTAATCTACGCTGCCCGTGAATGTCTCGGGCACGACGATTAAGGGGTTAAATAGCAGAAATTGAGGACATTCTTTTAATTCCAGGATTTGTAATAATTTTCTGTTAAATAAGGCAAAAAATGTTATTAAAAATTTTTAGTAAAAGCGTACGAACCCTGTTTAAACCAGTTAAATTCATTTACGTAACACAAAATACCTATACATAGATTAGGAGAAAGTAGCACCAAAGAAAAAATATTGCCTGTTGTTCTTATGTTACAAAAATAAAAATTTCAGAGAAAATTTACTTTTATTTATACTTTCACTGGTATGAGAAAAAAAAAGATTACATAAAGAATTCCAATTTTAGATATAACGACAATACACCAGTCGTGCCAGTCCACGCAAATAAATTGAAAATGTCGTTTATTGGAAATTCTCACGTAAATCTCTGTGCAGCTACTGTCTCAAACTGCCTATTTTAACCGAAAAGTCTATTTGAATATATTTTACTCATTCTTATATCATAGGGATAAACTCAACAATTATTCTGTTCAGAAAGGAGTTCAGAAAGACTTTTTTATATACATATATGTATCGAACTTGGAAAAATGTATGTATTTAAAGTTCCTCATTTTTTGTGGGATTAAAACTTTTAATGTAGTCAGATTAATCCATGCAATGTGAATAGGAACAACGTACTAATATTATTTCTTTTTATAGCAATTCCGGGTTGATGAAATGAAAGAACAAATATTAAACTTATTGTATATAAGAAGTGTTTTTTCTATTTTTATACTGTCTCATAAAAGAAATTTGAATTCATTTTTTAGGTTTGCATAAATTCTTGAAAACGAGCTATACCATTGAGTTAGGGATTCATCAGCGAAACACCATTCGTTGCTACCATATCAAACTATCGAATATGAAAAAATGCACTTTCCATTACTTTTAAAAATGGGACGATTGTCACCACTAAATTTTATTAGAATTTTTCGCCAAGTAAGAATACCCATAAAATTTCTGTGAATAATAGGGTTGCCAGTTTGGCCTTTTCATTTATTGAGAGATGACGAATTCATATCGGAAATTTTGGAGAAAAAATTTTACTTTAAGTAATCACGAAATGTCTGTCATTAATCAAAGCAAAAATTTCTGCTTGAAATTTCTGGTATGGATGCGGAATTTTTGAATGAAAAAAATAGGCCAAACTGACAACCCTGCTGAAGAATATTATTAAAATTTAGTGGTGGCAACTGGCCTATTTTTAAAAGTAATGAAAAATGCATTTTTGCAAATTCGATAGTTCGACATGGTAGCGACGATATGTTGTATTTTTCTTTGTAAATTCAGTTTCATTTGTGCATTTGGAAATAAATAAACATACAATGCTTTAAAAGAAAAAGTTGTTAAAGACTGTTTAAAACACAATTCTGTGTAAAGGAACATTAGTAAAACATTTTACGTTTCTCGATAATCCCAGTTTTTTTTTATGTAGTAGTCATAGGATGAAATTTAACGCTCGAAGAAGAAATATTAGTACTTTAGAAACGCGTTTTTAGTTTGTTTTCATGATGAATTAAAAAGTTTAATTCCGTGTTATTGTACAATTCTTTGTGATGTACACAAATTATGGTATTTTGTTTTTTGAGAGCCCTTGTAGCTTTTCTATAAAGTTTGAAGAAAACTGGGCCTATTTGTTTGTTATTTCTAAACAGTGTTGAAAGGGAAATTTGTAAATTATTAATACTCATCTCTGAATGCATTGAAATTGTTTTATGTGTATATGATTTTAAGTGTATAAAATTTTAAATGTATAAAATTTTAAATGTATATGAATAATTTCACCTATATGCGCACATAAAAAAATCTATTACTGAGAAAATTGTTTTTGTATATGAGAGCGTTATCGATAAATTTAACTTCTCTCATTGATGGCCTTATAAAAAGAAAGTACCGAAATTTCTAATAATTTCTTATTGTTATTATTTTTTATTCGTTATAATATAACGATATTGTCAGATTAGTTATTATAACATGGAATTGTTATTGAATTTTTATGTTAGAAAAAAATATCTAAGACATCTTTATTACATTCCACATAACATATTTTAAATTAATGTCTCAAAAATGCATTGTAGCATTTCTTAACTTGCAATAAAATTTTATTCCAAATCATTAAATAATATATAATTCTTCTTAAAAAGAAATTCGTTGAATTGCCTTAACAATTAAATAATAAAATGTAAGAATAATTTCGAAAGACAATCACATGGAACATTAAACGTTAGAAATGACAAAAAAATTATACATTATAATATGACGAGATACATTTTTTAATATATTGTTTGGAACAAGAAGAATAAAATCACATCATCAGATTTTAAGAATTTTTTTGACGGAACTTTACAAACCATTGCATATAGGTGATACATAAAGACACTGACAAATTTACAATTTTATAATGTAAATTTCAGTTTAAATAATCTGTCAGACTAAGCTTTTTTTTTAAACTAAAATACATGTAATTGAAAATTTCTTTAAATTATTTTAAATATTGCTGTAATTATAGAGCCCTTAAAATATGCATTTGGTTGTTTGTGATTTCCAACATTCTGAGGTATCACAAGTGAGCTTTATACTGGTTTTGTTTTTAACATTTATGTGCGCGAGGTGCTTTTCGTGCTAAATCGATGCTTTCTTGTATCTTTATTATTCTTCTAACTATATATCATCTGTATTCTTTATTATTATTCGAATTTCCCGTATTCCGTATAGATTTAGGGATTAACAAGTTAACTCCTATTTTTATCGCTGTAGTTTCAAAAAGCGTGCAACTACTTTATCATACACAGACCCAATTTTTATCATTGTAGCTGTCGGCGTTCAAATATATGCTACTAATACGAAGAAACTCGCAATTAATGTTAAATTAATGTCAGTGTTTTTTTCTCCTCGTTTACATTTTAATGTTTAAAATGATTTTTTTCACATAGGATATCCGAGTGCAATGTCTCATGTTTCCGGAAAAAAAAATCTGTAACGAAAATTGAACAAACAGGAAAATAACCGAACACATATCGCCTTCAGATATCCTATGCAAAAAAAAAATCATTTTAAAATATTAAAATGCAAATGAGAAATTGGAAAAGAACGATGTTATTGTTTTAATTTGAGCTTGCGTCTTTTGTCTTTAAGTACCGTAATTTCCGGTGTATAAGCCGCGGGTAAATTAAGACTATTTCAAACCAGAATTATTTTTATAGAAAAAAATTCAAATAAGAGCCAAGATGTAACACGTTACATTTCATTAAAAACAATTTCCGGTCCGAAACCGATTTATTTGAGCTGCGGCTTATACGCCGGAAATTACGTTAATTAGTCTAAGCTTCCAAGAGCGTGCGAATCGTCCTAATAATTTTCTGTACTAGAATGTGTACCTTCACAATATGTTTATATTTTTGTTATAGAAAATTTTTATTTTCAATAAAGTGGCCAATAATTTCTGTATTTTTTACTTTAGTTTTATGAGGCTATGTGCTGATATGATTTGTCTAGTAAAGTGTATAGAGGATTTTATTTTTTTAAATCTAATTGCAAGATTTTTTTATTATTATAATTTCATTTCTTACCTTTTTTTAACACCTTTTAAAGTTTATTTACCTAATAATTCCCAACAGGAAATTTTTAAAGCGCATTTGAATCATTTTGGGAGACCCTATAGGCAACAATTCACATTTTTCAAGGTTAAGTAAATATAAATCTCAAACTAGCATCGTGGCGATATAAAAAATCAATAAAAAAAAAACTACATTTTTTTTCAATGTACTTTTGATTCAATAATTTAAGTATTCATGTTCACAAAAAGAAATATCAGTTCATAATTCAGATATTTATTTTTAAAAACAGTCGAACTCGGCTAATGCGAAAAGTATGTGAATACTAAAATACCGTAGTAACCGTTACTCTTAATAACCATGAAAAAAAAACTTAAACAAACACATAAATAAACTAATTCTTTTTATTAATTCTTTTGTAATTCCAAAGTAATTCCAAAGTTGTAATTCCAAATTAAAAGATTTACAGTAATGCAACTTAACACTTTACTTTTTCCCGCAAAATTAGGCTAACATTTCAATAGTCGCTGCGAGTTTCGAACTATTTATTTTACATATCCTTTTAATTTTAATAGCTCAATACGTTACACGAAAAGGCCGCTAAATATGGCACAGATAAAGGATTTAAATGAATAAAAAAAATGAAGGTTTTCTTTTATACTTCATCATTTCGATGGCTCAGTTGTTAATTTAAAAAAGGGAAGGTAATTGGAACGTTCTTAACTCTCCCTTTTTTTCTTTTACTCTTTCAAAATTTCAGGATATTCCTTTGTATTTTCTTGGAATGAAGGTGGGGGGAGGATCTCCTTGATGGAAGAAATCACTGAATAGTCGTATAAAAAATAAGACTTCAAATGATTAACAGACGACCGGCTAACAATTGTTCAAACCTATTCATGTAAAATAAAAATGTGCCCTTTAAGCTGTTCTGTCAGGGAAAATGTATTTCAAATTTGAAGTTTTGGCACGCCAGCTGTATTTTAATTAGGATAGTTTGGCCCTTAAGAGCGTTCTTTTGTGTGTGAACTCTTTATTTTTATTCACAAACCTTTTAAACGTGATAGCCCATGTTTGTATGCGATCATGTTTATTATACCCCTATAAAAAAAGCTCTTTACATGAATCGGGGACAATTTTTTAAACCTAAAGTAGTAATGTATACCCCTTTAATAACATTTTAAAATATCCTGACGACCTGGCAATTTAAATGAAATTAAAATCGTAGACAGACAAAAAACAAACATAGAAACATGTTATTTAGGGATAGTGATGAAATTTGTAATGGACTACCATCAAAAGGGAGCCCTTTCTAATGACAATAAAATAATAACAAATTGGAAATTGTTCGTCAAACGTGACAAATGCGGTGCGTTCGTACTATAGCTAGTTATATATATATTCAGATCTTGATGATTTTTAATTATGTGAAATGAATGAGAAGTCATCATCTACAGATTAATTTCTGTTATAAAATAAGTATCTCGGTCGCTTGAAGATTAAACTTCGGAAACTCCTATAACAAAAAAGGGTACTTCTCTATTATCCCGTCGACCATTTTTCATAACAAAAAACTATCACCAAACTGTAAGATTAAACGCCAAAAATGCAGTCCCTTTTACTTGATGTCAGAAGCATTATAAGTTATTTCATCAAGTGGTTTTTAATTCGACATTTGCGTGTATTTTTCATTATGTTTTACTGATTTATGAGTTATTTCATTAATTAAAATAACAATTGTGTCCTTAAATTCTTATATTATATTTATTTATTTTGATATTCCAATGGCAACGTCCTCCCGTTTATTTGGCGTTACAGTTTGGCGATAGTTTTTGTTATGAAAAGTAGTCGATGGGATAAAAGAGAAGTACCCAAAAAAGCACCGATTTAAAAAAAAATCAAATTTCTTAATAAATTTTTTTATTAATATCTTCTAAAGTTTTGAGTCGATTTTCATAAAATTTGAAATGTCTCGACAAAATTCTGCAAAGATAATATATATTAAATTTCAAACCATTCGTTTGTGTAGTTTTTGCGTTATTATATGTGGAGACAGACGGATAGACGGACGGACGGACGGAGCAGACGACGACAATAGGTGCTACGTATTTATATAATTACGAACGCACCATACAAGAATGAAAAAACATGCATCCGGCATCCGCTTTCGAACAGTAACGGAATTTTATTAATAAATTTAATTATTTCATACGATGAAATAAGATATCTAAATAAGCAAATAAAAAAAACATAACTCAATAAAAATCCATTTTCAGCAATTACTGCCCACATTAGAAGTCTGTCATATTCGAAGCCCTGTATATAATCTACAGAATTTGTAAACAACACTTAATACACTAAAAAACACAAAATCGGATATCACAGCGGAAAGAGCACTTCCGATCCAGTCAAAATTTTAACCAAATCCTCTTGTGCGTCCCTGTACATGAACGATAAATCCTACACACTCCATAATCTATAGAAAATACGTTGTATGAACCCTAGTGGTCCTTTTAACACTTAATTGCATAGTGATGTAAATTTCCATCACTGTTTATTTAACTTTTAATAAATAAATCAACTCCTCTACCACTATATTTATGTAGAAATATTAATCCAGTAAATTTCACGTGAACTATGTTGCTGAACAAAGTTAAAAATCTATCTTAAAATTTCTGGTGTCTAATATTTAATATATGTATAAAAAAACACAATTACAAAAGAAAAACTCATGCAAAGAAGGGTTAAATTTCAGTATGTTTCAAGTATCATAACATGTTCAAAATGCACCGCAAACGATTTTTCCCCATACTTCATAATGTAAAGGAATAATGTTGTACGTCCCTGTAATGGAACTATAAATGCTACGAATTGAATAATCCGGTTAAAGCAAGCTGTAGTCCTCCTCATTAATGCATATTAATTTCCTTGTGTTTGAAATATCGTAATAACAATAAAATGCGCCGAAAACGATTTTTCGCCATAGACCTTAATGTAATGGAATTGTTTTGTGTGTCCGGGTAAATGAACTTTTAATGCTACACACTTCATTTTCAATACCGAACATTAAAATTTAATAATGTATAAAAATTCCCTGACAATCCGAGTATATTTACGAATGTTAGAGCACGGATAGACGGCCAGACAGACAGAGAGACAAATCGAATTCATAAACACTTTTCAATTATGTCGGAAATTGTTAAATACAAAAGCAAGACACGGGATCAAAAGTTATCCGATGACATATGTTAAGAATATCTGTCTGTCTATCTATCTATCTACACACACACACACACACACACACACACACATATATATATATATATATATATATCATCATCATCATCATCATCATCAACCGTTTTCAATCCACTGCTGGATGTAGGTCTCCCCCAGATTTTTCCATTGTTGCCTGTCTAGTGCTTTAGTCATCCAATTAACACCGGCCACTTTTCTGATTTCGTCACTCCATCTTACTTGAGGTCGTCTTCTTGGTCGTTTTACATCTCTGGGATACCACTGTAGGGTGTTTGTGCTCCATCTATTGTCTTGTCTTCTTGCAATGTGCCCAGCCCATTTCCATTTTAGCCGTTTAATTCTCTCGATGATGTCAAAAACTTTCGTCTGACTTCTTATCCACGTTATTCTCTTTCGGTCTCTTCTGGTTATGCCTAGCATACATCTTTCCATACTTCGCTGTGTTGTTTGTAATCTTTGTACCATCCGTTTTGTTAGTGTCCAAGTTTCTGCTCCATAAGTTAGTGCAGGCAAAACACATTGGTTAAACACCTTTCTTTTCAAACAAAGAGGCATGTTACTCTTCAGAATAATATTGTTCTTCCCAAAAGCACTCCATCCATTTCTTATTCTTCTATTGATTTCATTCATGATACTGTTGTCTGATGATATTTCTTGTCCAAGGTACACATAACTTTCAACATCTTTAATCTCAGTGTTGTTGTAGACGATTTTCTTTTTTGATGCAAATGAATTGAACATCACCTTAGTCTTTTCCAAATTTATTTTTAATCCCACATTAATGCTAGCTTCTGCCAAATCTTTTAGCATATTTTGCAATTCTTCAGGGCTATTACTGAAAATTAAAATGTCATCAGCAAACCGGAGATGGCTTAAATATTCCCCATTTATTCTAATCCCTTTGTTTTCCCAATCCAGCTTCTTGAAAATACTTTCTAAGACAGCAGTAAAAAGCTTAGGCGAAATGGTGTCTCCCTGTCTTACTCCTCTTCCAAGCTTGATCTTCGCTTTTCCTTTGTCCAAACGGATGGTGGCTGTTGCTTTCTTGTAGATCTTCTTTATGATATTGATATAAGGTTTGTCTATACCAATGTCCTCCAGAGAAGTAATTACTGCAGATGTGTAGATATATATATATATGTATGCAAAGAAACAGTACAATACGTAATAACTGCCAGTTACTTGTACATTCACAATTTGAATTTATAAAATAAACAACGTTTAAAACATACTTTTACAATGTATACAGAAACAAACAAATATAAAAATCATGATACATTGTTAAAATTCATTTCTCGATAGTTTTGGGTAAGTATATGCTTCAATTACAAAATCGTGAATTTAGAAATATCCTTAGTTTAAAATATCTCTCGTTTCTAGCACGAGACTGTAACCAGGTTTCAAAAAATCTTTGTGTTGGAGGAAAATGTAAATATTTATGCTAATCTCGCATGTGATTAAATAGTGATGTAAATACAAGAGTGTATCTTTGTTTTCAATGTTTGTAGGTTTTTCTTTATTTCTCAGACAGCGTATCGATCTCTATAACAGGAAATATGAAATAAATTTTGCTTGCATATTGCTCAAGGTATTATTTGTTTGAAAGTTTCTAAGTTTACGTAAATAGATTCATGTCTAAAGTAAAATTAAATAGTAACCATGAAAACGTATGAAGAAATGAAGTTTTTACTATATTTATTCCTGATTTACTAATTTACAAGAATTATTGAACATCGTATTATGTATGTTAATGACGTTAGTGAAAATACCTGGCCAACGATTAGGCATTACCACCAATAAAATATTAACAGCAAAATAAATTTTCTACATTATGTTTTCTTCTATTTTGCTGCTTTCAATGTATCAGATTCGAGTATTAACCCATTTAAACAGGAAACAAAAATTTTCCTTAACGGTGTTTTAGATATTTACATGTCATGTTCCATATTAAGAAGTGAACAGCTTCCGAAAATATAATCCTATTGGTCCTGATTTTATAGATATTAGAGATGTCAATGAACGTCCGTGAACCTGCCAGTTTCCGAGTAGTTAATAAATTGATCTATTAAATAAACAATTTTTAATGCAAAATGAAGTGTTCCAATTTAAAATATTTCATGAACCTACTTCTATTTATAAACTAATTAAAATTAATACTTTGATATTTTAGAGATCACAAGCTATATACTTTAACGTTTCTTTGTTTTTCGTTATTATTTTAACGTTATTTTAACTTTTCTTTGTGTATCATTATTTGATTTTCGGCAAAAGTATATTTTATTAATTAAAATTACATCTAAATCTAAACCCAATTAAAGTTACGGAACTCCCGGTAATCACAAAACACAGCTAAAAAAACTAATTTGCCCTTTTAAGATAATTATTTAAATAATCAGAAAGAATAACGACAAAATGAAACAGCTAATAATTATTATTTTTTTTTTGAGTAAATGTATAACAGTATCTTAACATAGAAAATCACTTGAAATTACTATTTTATTTTTATTTTTCGTACGATTTATTTTAGAAAAGTAAAAAGTTTACTTACGCAGAAAAATAATTGCAATTTTTAAAAAAAATATTTTTGCATTTTTCACTGATTTAATATTTTTTTCTGATTTTAACTAACGTGTTTTGTACTAATTGGATTGTTATATTCTAATCTTGTAAGTTATTGGGTTTTTGTAAGAATTTATTTGAAAATGAAATCCAAAGTAAGCAATTGTGGCGCTACCGTATACGAAAAAAATCTACAAATTGCAAAGCAATTAAAGAAGAATTTTTAGAATTAAATTAAAACTACTGAAAAGTGAATAAAAGTTAATAGTTTCAAATAGTTTAAATTGAAATAATTCGTTTACATTTATTATTTTCAATTAATGTTCATATATATATATTAAAATGCGCAAAATTAAAAAATCTCTTTTCAAGTGATGAATATATTGCAATGTTAAAACGAGTGTTTAAAGGAATTACACTGAGTCCAATCAATCGGCATACCATGATTCGCAATGTTTATAAATATTCTCAATTTAATAGCCTTTAATTTAATTTAGTGGAATTTTTCCGCGTCTACGATTGAGGAAAAGTAATTCCACAAATATCTAACTGTCAGCATAATGAGGGTTTTGAAAGATCGATTAATAATAGCTCAAATTGTTAAGTAAAGAAATGCCTCTTAGAATATTTCAGCTGTTGCCAGGGGAGCAGTAACAAATGGAATGTAAGCGGCTTTAATTTTAGTGGATAAGTTATTTGAAATATATTTTCTAAAGATACATGTAGAGAAATATTAAGGACATTAGAAAAATGCGCACAAGCTTAAAAACTTATTTTTTTAATCTCAAAAAATAATAAAGCAATGCAAATATCATACTTATATTAATGTTCAAAAAAGTAGTAAATAATGTTTTTTTATATTAAAAATCTGTCGGTCAAATCAAATAATTTTGACTCGAATAGGTATTTTGATTCAACTTTGTGTTTTTAAAGGTAACACCCACTTTTGACATCCTATTTGAGTTCCTTGGATCGAGGCAGACATGGGTTGGGTTGGGTTGATTATTGACGGCCAATTATCTACAGTAGGGATATAGGCCCGGGTGGAGTGCCCTTCGTGGGGGTCTTTCTAAGGGAACCTAATTCGTATTTACGCATGGATAAATCCACGGCTCGAAGAAAACCACGAAAACTCCGAACGATTAGGCCGACGGGCGCGATTGGGATCGAACCCAGCACCTCCCGTCTACCAGCTTCGAGAGCACAACCTCTCAGCCACTGGTGGGGCCGAGGCAGACATGGAAAAGGTTCATTCTATATACTTTTCACTATATCTTCATAAACTAATTTTAAAAAAAATAGGGTAAACTACAAATTTTGAAATATTAAATTCGCAAAGGAAAAACTTAGTCACAGCAGTAAAATTGTAGAGGCACATGGTAAAATAAACAAAGAGGTAAAAAAAAAAGAATAACGTTATATCCCGAATTTTATTTAACTAGGGGGCTCAGCCCCCTACTCGCTAACGCTCGCCAACCCCCCGTGAATTGCAAAGCAATTCACATTGAGACCGCCAAGCGGTCCCAACTAGCTTCGCTCGCTCGCCCCTTTTTATTTTTCTAGTAATTCCAGCCGGAATAAGTAACTACAATAAATCATTTGAACATATGAAATTGACAATTTTTTTAATGTAAAAAAGTAATTGAAAACTCCGTTAAAACACAACTAACAATGCATTTAGTTGATGTTACTATTGGACATATAAATCATTTAAATACTATGAAAAAAGGATCTTGGAAACATAATTAGTTTAAAACTGATTGCACCTATAATATTGTACAGCACGTCTTAAATTCATAAAAAAAAAAAAAAAAAAAAAAAAAAAAAACACTAAGTGGTAGGAAGATAGTTTATCATCAATGATTGTTTAAATTTCGTTCCATATTTTTGTATTCTAATTGATTATAGATTTCTGCAACAGATGGCAGCAGGAGCATTGTAGAAAGTTTATATTTTATTATCTCCGATTTTTTGTGCGAGTGAAATTCGTAAATAAATTCTAAATAAGAGTTGAGAATTCATTTGAAATTAACAATATTACTCATAATTAAAATGAGGAATCATCTCAGACGCTTTGGATTACGTTCATATTATTTTATTTTTAATAATTGCTAGCTTGAGTTTCACTGCTCTGACACTGACCGCCATATTGGGGGGCGGAGCTAACACAATCTTGTCTGTTCATTGGTCTGAGCTCTGGAAACTGCGGTTGTTGCCAACGATAAGGTAGAAATTCAGCCCTATTTCCGCGCCACGTAAGACAAATATATATATATATAGATTATTTGTTCTCATATGTTCTTGCTGCTGTTCCGATTTTTTTTGTCTGTGACAATATCGTAGTAAAATATGGTCCCTTTAGTTTAGACTCTTTTAAAAAGTAAAATTTCGCTACATATAGAAAATTATTGATTGGAATTACTTTAAACTTACACACTAAAGGTCTGCACGGGTCTGATTTTCTAGACGCAAACGGCCCGGTGAAAAACTAAAAGTTTGGCCCGGGTCTTTACAATTCCATCTTTCATGCAGTCTTCCGAGTAACTTTCTTCAGGAGATCCACCGGAGCGACAGTGGACCGCTGCTGCGAACATTTTACAATTCTACGAAATTCTTCGAAAAACGAGACGGACTTTGTTTAATTTTTCGCTCTATGGGTCCCATCAATATTTAATTGTCAAAATCGGATCACCCATTCAAATGGTTTTTTCTGAACATGAATTTAAAAAATATACTAACGAAATGAATACTAAAAAATATACCAACTCCTTTATCGTTGATTAAATAGGAAAAAGGATGGAACAGTGCGTTTCCATAATGTTTCGTTTTATGAATTAGATTTTCCCCGTTTAAATTTAGAAAACTCTGTAAATTAACATCAATGGAAACTTCATTATATAAAAAACGCGTTTTTAAAAAGAAATTACGCAGACCCTCTTCAGAAGAGAGCGATTTTGATTCAAAATAATTTTATTGATAAAGCCATGAAGCACGAGAATCTGTCCATGCAAGCAAAATAAAGATTTAATTTAGATGTAGATAAAGGGAGTACAATTTTCTATGTAGAACAATTTTCTGCATCCGACAATGCAATTTTTGTAAAATTCAGCCGGTAATATTTCTTAATATTTGCAAAATCTACCAAAATTCTGCCAAAATTGTTTCGTTCTGTTCCAATTACCAGAAAAATATAATTATTTTTTAATGATCGCGTTAATATAAGAGAAGGTGGTTTTCTTGAACAAATTATTCTTTATATTTGCGGATATGGGAAGGGAGGAGTGTAGCAAGGGGCTGCCCTAACATTTACACAAAAATTATTTCATTTAAGAAATTTAACATTTTTGCTTCTCCCGTAGCGTATTATAAATGTTATATATAGATAATACCGAAATTTCAAATATCTATTTTCGTAAGGATTAAATTTATGTTCCTAAGAAAAATACACAACTCGTATTTACTTGATGTATTCCAACGATCAAAGTAAATTATTTGTTGTTGAGAATTTGAATTCTTATCTCGAGCTCTATGGGTCCGATCACAACGGGGTTTGAATGGTTCGACTTGGTTTTCGGTCGCAATTCAGATTTTAGTTCCAACTTCCACTACCAGTTGGCGCATAATTTTCTCGAATTCTATGGGGCGATTTCGACGGGAATTGATTCATTCAATTCCCTGGAAAAAACGGATACCCATGTCTGATGTTCGAATAGAACAAATTGCGGCCCCTGGCGGTGGAAAGTGGAATTAAATGATTTGCAGTGCGTGCGCAGCACGGTTCCGGAAATAGCAGGGACACGTGTCGGAGTTTCGTTTGGCAAGTGGTGTGTTTGAAACAGAGTGCGGCCCCTGGTCTCGGAAGGTGGAACTAAAAGATTTTGCCCCTTGAGCGCTTCACACCTACTATACGGTACCGCAGGCAGCGGGAACCTGTGTCGGAGGTTTGTTTATATCAGAATGCACCCCTGTCGGCGGAAAATGGAAATAAAGGATTTTCCTAGCGTGCGAAGCACTTTTAAATAAGTAATTTCATACTAAAACGGGTACAAACTTAAGGTTTGTTTAATTTTATCACGGGACCCGGGAAGCGCCGGGCTATTAGTTATAATATAAAGTAACTACTTTCGAATTCACCACATTTGGTAATTTATTGCCCAGAACAAATTAAAAAGAAAAAACAGGCAAATTAACGGCAAGATCGGATTAACCATAAGGTAACTTTGGCGCTTCAAAATCTGTCAACAAAAAGAGAGATTTTCATTTTATGTTGAACATACAATTAATATCATATCTGACGAGTTTTCAAAAAAATGAGTTATAAACTGCATTTTAATGTTAAGAATTATGGATTTTGTTTTCAATTTTATCATCTGTTTGATTTCTCTACCACCATAGTTTTTTTAAAATTACTATTAAGTTTCCGATAAATCCTGTAGATATTCAAATCTCTATTTGAGACCATGATAAGTATGCAAATGAAGTTCACGAATTATATAGTGTTGGTAATTTAGTGCCTTTTATTATTAGAAAAATACTATCGTCTTACCAGACTTTCTGTATAGTAATTATTGTTTCATTTAATAGCGGAATATCTGCCATTAAAATAAAAAGTTACTGTACATAAATTCTGGTCGGATGATAGTTTCTTCTGAATACAATGGAGGTTATTGTAGGGGTTACCTTGGTTTCCCTAAAATTATTATGTCTTGTCGGGCAAAATAAAAGCAAATATGAAATTTTATTCTCAATATTATTTACTGTTTTATTCTCACCAGAAAAATTGTACAAATACATATTAAAGGATTTCTCTTCGTCTTCGAAGTGTATGTAGCTTATTGGTAACATGTACTGTTCAATGATCCAGTAAGGCAGTCGTTTTAAATGATGACTACATAAAATTAACAAAAACGAAAGATCATTCGTCAAGCGTAGATTATCAAACACTTTCCAACACAGTCAGAACACCAGCGAAATTTCATCGTTAAATAAGGTGAATGAAGGTTTGTAAGTAACCAGTTTAGAAAACATATAACACATTGAAAAATACAGTTTTCGAAGTTACCTTCCAATGTAAAAAAAAGTAGTCGAATTATGATCCATACATGTAGATATTTATAGTACGATAAAATTTAGCTCAGTTAAAATATTCCCATTTAGCAATTTTCGCCAATCTAAGGAAATGCACTCGAAATCCTTTGTATAGCCCTCTATATTATCTAAAGACTTTTGTACACTCCACATATTAAACTAAAAGGCAACTGAAAACTCACTCGCAGCAGTTACCAACCGTAAACGACAATGTATCTTTTTCTTTGCGTAGCGCTGTATATGAATTTATTTATATTCCACAAACTTATATTATTCGACTAAATATAGTTCAGCAGGAAAATGCATAAAAACAATTAAAAACTACCCTTAAGCAATTCATTCGGATAATATGTAATACTTACGAATTCCCTTGTGTAGGCCTGTATATGATCAACCGAGTTTATAAAGACAAACGTACTATGAAAAAAATTAGTTAAACTTAAAAACGGAAACCAAAGTTTAAAACGCACTTATCACACATAGACTGTAAATATACCACATGTACTGTAACCAATATCTTTTGTGTGTTCCTGTAAATAAAAGCAATGCACACAAGAGAGCGAGCAATGTATTGTACACCTCAGTAATGCATATAATTTTCATTATGTTTGAAATAGTGAAAGATCATAAAATTACACTGCAAATGATTTTCCCCCATAGTGTAACAGAATTTTTTTGTCTGACCCTGTAAATGAATAATAAATATTCTACAAAAAGTAATTTTTAATGCGCTTCATAATTATATATCAATTTCATTATGTTTTAAATAACGTAGCGTCATCAAAATGCACTTGAAACGATTATTTCCCATTGACTGTAATGTAACGGAATACTTTTGACTGTCCCTGTAAAAAAACTGGGCTATGATGCTTTACACTCACGCAGAAAAAAAAATAATCGGTTAAAAAAAGGAAAAAAGTCGCCAAACTTTGGGGACTGTTTTTCTTTTATGGCAACCCGGCTGTTAAGCTTGTATTTAGTTACTGATGTTGAAATTTGTTATTGTAATCCGTATTTGCGTGGATGTTAACACTAGAACGACCGGAAATTTTACTCAAGTTTTATTAAACTAATTCACACCAGAATATTTATTTAGAACTATTTAACTTATTCATTTAACATATTTCTGAGAGATTTATATTTAATTTATTTTAAAAAGAAATTTCTGGTTTGAATTGCAATATATTCATTTGGTAGCGGTCAAAATAACCGCTCTTGGTCGTTCTAGTGTTAAGGGAAATGTTTGCGCATGTCTGTATTACGTCATTGATGATGAAAAGTAGAGAAAACGTGATTGGTTGTAGAAGAACGCTCTATTTCACGTTATTGGTTGCAGAGTCGCGCATTATAGAACCATATATGGAAGGGAAATAAATTTACATAACTGTTGAGTTAATGATTCGTTTTTAATTGTCATGTGATTTATTAAGTATTGGCGGTTACAGTGGCGGTGTGTTAAATTAGAATTTGAATTACCGAATGATTACCCTGATATAGTAGTGCTCTTTAAAATATTGAAATGACGTAATTTTATCTAAAGGTTTGTGCGAAATTACAAAATCAGTTATCGAATGATTTTTCTGATTGTAGCAGTCCACTTTAGAAGAATGACGTAGTTAATGTATTTTCTATTAAATTTATGTTACGAAAATTTATTTTTCGTTTATTTTGATAATTTACTTTCTGGTTTTACTAATACGTCATTATTTATAAATGTTGTGTTCGTCATGAAATAAGAAACTAAATAATCGAATGTTTACACTGATATAGTAGGGCACTTTAAAAGATTGAAATGACGTAATGATTTTAACTAAAAGTTTGTGTGAAATTAAAATTAGCATCAGCGAAGAATTACTGTAATATAGTAGTGCACTTTAAAAGATTGAAATGACGTAATTAACATTTTCCATTAAATTTATGTTGTAAAAAATGTATTTTTGGTTTATTTTAATTGTTGTGTAGAAATACGATTTTCTGTGTTTTCGAATACGTTGTTATTTATAAATGTTCTGTTTTTTATGCTTCCAAAATGGCAACGGAAAATAGTAGCTTGGTGCAGTCTTTGAAATCGCAGCAACCAAAAACTCGCCAAAGTTTTGTTTACATTTCTGCGTGAGTGTAAAGCATCCGTTCCAAAAACTATAAGTTAGTAAACGACAATAACATACAAAAGTTTCAGGGCAATCCGAGCATATTTAAGGGAGTTAGAGCACTGACAGACGGCCAGACAAACCGAAGTCATACGCACTTTTCAACTAGGTTAGAAAGTGCTAGAAACAAATAGGCCGGCATCTGAAATTTTGATGACGCTATGATACACCTATGATACCATTCTGCATAGCTGCAAACTTTTACGCTTTTTTCTTACCACTAAAATTTAATAGAATTATTTTCGTTATGTAATTACACGATCTTGTCAATTTAATAAGATAAAATTTAGTATAAAATTTTAGTGGTAGGAATTAAGCGTAAAAGTTGGCAGCTATGCCATTCTGTAATCAGAATGATCTGATCCATTCTCTCAGTTATATTTTTAGAAAGCACCCTTTTTAATTCTTGTATTTAAACTGGAACAGGAGCAAGTGTATAACTAGCAACAATTATTTTAATTAATGTAAACAAATACAAAGGAATTACGTGGCAATTTTTGATAAAAAACGCATATTTTGGACTTCCAATGTTTCAACCTGTGTATAGGATTTAACTGTAACCGATATTTGTGCTTTTCATTGTAACCAGTGGACCTGTGCGAGGATTCTGCACTGCAATCTAATTTCTTTTAGATGTAAGCGTAAACTTCCAAACATAAATTAAGGATTAAATATATCTGCAAACAACATTAGTCAAGCCCGAATATCATATAATTTTTTCCATCATACAGTAAAAACTGATCGAAGATAGCAAAGGGCACGAGAAAAAAAAAATTAAAAATCGTATTTTAGCTGTATTAGAGGATGACGTCTTTCGCGTCGGGAAAAATGTGGGACAAAGAATAATAAATTGAATATATATAAAATACAATGAGACGTCCCACTTTATCTTTTTTGTACTATATATATATATATTTTTTGTAATCGTTGTTGAGCAGGATATAATGTGGTATTTTATTTTCGTGCCAACATTTATTTGAGAAAACCTTTCATTTCATTTATGAAAACAATGCTGATTTAATTTTTAATTAACTGCAGTTTGTAATAAAAAAAACATGTTTCAACGAAATGTGAGTAACTATTTTCCTAATGCATATTTGAATTTCATGAATAATCCATATTCGTTAGGTGAAATTATTTAATGAACATGACTATTAAGTTTTTTTTAATACGACTATTTCTGTTTTGTGGTTGTTTCTTCTGTAGACTCAAATAAATTTGTTAGTGTAATTTGTATAATAATATATACTAATATTATAAAGAAGTAACGTTTGTATTTTAGTTTGTTTGTTTGTTTGTAGGGGGTAATCTCTGGAACTACCGAATCGATTTAAAAAATGATGGTGGCAAATTGATGGTGACAATCCGTGTTCCAACATAGGCTATATTTTATGTCGGTTCTGTTACCTCTAGGGTGGTGCAGGACCGAAAAACGTTCTAAAATTGCAATTTTTTTTTATACAGAGTAGAAGCTAAAAACTTGAAATTTTGCATGGTAGTTACTTACAAGATGTAAATGCTCTCTAAGAACAAATTCTAAAAAAATTCGAAATTTAAAAGGGTGAAATAAGCGAAAAGCGTTCTAAAAACATCGTAAATTACAATTTCTATTGAATCTCTGGAACTACCAAACCGATTTCAAACGTAATGTTGCAAATTGACAGTACCTGCTCTAACATAGGCTATATTTCATGTCGGTATCAATATCCCTGAGGGGTGTGGTAGCGAAAAATGTTCTTAAATTGAAATTTCTCTATATTGAAGGGGCTAGAAATTTGAAATTTATCATGGTAGTAACTTATAAGATCTATATGCTCTGTAAGAACAGTTTCTAAAAAAAATCGAGATTTAAAAGGATGAAATGAGCTAAATGTGTTCAAAAAATATTCTAAATTACAATTCTATGGAATCTCTGAACCTACCGAACCGATTTTAAACGTGATGGTTGCAAATTTATGGTGACTCTCTTTTCTAACATAGGCTATATTTTATGTCAGAGCCACTACCCTCAGGGTTTGCAGGAACGAAAAACGTTCTTAAAATGCAATTTTTGTGATACTGCAGGGATTAGAAACTTGAAATTGGGCAAGGTCGTTACTTATAAGATATATATGCTCTCTAAGAACAGTTTCTAAACATTCGAAATTTAAAAGGGTGATACGAGGGAAAATGTTATAAAAACATTTTAAATTACGATTTTGAAAAAAACTTGAAATTTTCAAGACGCAAGTGCACACTCAGAACAGTTTTTAAAAAAATAGACATTTAAAAGGATGAAAACGTTAAAAACGTTGTAAATTACGATTTTGTTTTTATAATGACAGGATTAGAAACTTCAAATTTGGCATGGCGGTTACTTTTAAGATACAAATGCTCGCTAACAATGATTTGTAAAGAAATTCAAAATTTCAAAGGGGGAAATGAGCGGAGAGCATTTTAAAAGCGTTCTAAATTACCATTTCTATGGAATTGTTAGGAATAGAAACTTGAAATTTGACATGGCTGTTGCTTTTAAGACATAAATGGTCGCACAGAACAATTTTTAAAAAATCGAAATTTAAAAGAGTGAAATGTGTGAAAAGCGTTCTAAATTCAGATACACTTCTATGGAATTGTTAAAGATAGAAACTTGAAGTTTGACATGGTTCTTGCTTTTAAGACGTAACTGGTCGCACAGAAGACTTTTTTTAAATATTGAAATATAAAAGTGTGAAATCGCGAAAAGCGTTCTAAAAAAAGGTCTAAATTACGATTTATTTGGAGCTCTTAAGGCTAGAAACTTGAAATTTTGCATGTCTGTTACTCACGTAAATGATCAACCAAAACAGTTTACTTAAAATACGAAATTTAAAAGAGCAGGAGCAAAAATAAAACGTTCTGAAATTACAATTTATGTGATACACCTGGTGCAGAAGCTTCGTATTTGGCATGGTGTTTACTTTTAAAATGCAAATGAAGAGACCAGTTTCTAAAAAATTCTAAATTTAGCATGCTTAAATGAGCGGAAAACGTTCTAAAAACTTCATTATGATTTAATTGGATTTATTCGGGTTAGAAACTTGAAATTTAGTATAGTGGCAACTTTTAAGATGCAGACCCTCGGTATCAACAGTTTATTAAAAATTCGAAATTTAAAGGTGCAAAATGAGCGGAAAACGTTATAAATTCTGTTTTTTTCTAAATTGTTAGGGATAGAAACTTAAAATTTGACATGCCTGTTATATTTTAGACGTAAATGCTTGCACAGAACAGTTTTTACAAATTTCGAATTAAATGGTTTAGAAAGTTGAAATTTGGCATGGCGACTATTTTTAAGATTTCAGGGGTACCTACGAACGTTTTTTTTTTAAAAAATCAAAATCTGTTACGTTAGAGACACAAATTCATCAACAGAGCAGTATATAAAAGTTTAGAAATTAATAATGTGAACAGCAACAAAAAAGTTCTAAAATTGTAATTTCTATGATATGGTTATTATAGAAGTTTGCTTGAAATTTGGCAAGGTGCTTACTTTTAAGATGTAAATATTCGCTTAGAACAGTTTCTAAAAATTTCTACATTTCAAATGAAAAATGTAGGTGTAAAATGAGCAAAAAACGTTCTAAATTATGGTTTATTCAGAATTGTTAAGGATGGAAACTTAAGATTCGACATGCCTGTTATTTATACGACTTAAATGCTCGAACAGAAGATTTCGGAATTTAAAAAGGTGCGGAAGCAAAAAACGTTCCAAAATTGCGATTTTAGTGATGTTGCTGGTCCAGAAACTGGAATTTTTGGTACGGTCGTTAATTTTAAGATTTCAGTGCTCGCTAAGAACAATTTCTAAAAAAATTCTAATTTTAAAAAGTGAAATGAACGGAAAATATTCTAAAAACGTTCTAAACTATGATTTATCTGAAATCGTTCACGATAGAACTTTAACGTGGCTGTTACGTTAGAGACATACATTCATTCACAGAACAGTTTTTAAAAATTTAGAAATTCTAATGTGTACAGCAACAAAAAAGTTTTAAAATTACAATTTCTGTGATATAGTTATTACAGAAATTTGCTTGACTAGAAGATTGGAATTTGGCATGATGCTTACTTTTAAGATGTAAATACTCGCTTAGAACTTTCTAAAAATGTTTAAATTTCAAATGAAAAAGGAAATGAAAGGGAAACGTTCTAAATTACCATTAATTTGGAATTAATTTTAGCTCTTCTCATTCATTTAAGTCTCATGTTCACCTAATGCTGTATAAGAATGAAGCTTACTCAAAATGTGGCTACATTAGTAATTTTTTATTTATCAGTGGCAGTAAAATTCCCTATCATGAAAATAGGCCCACGAATAGCACTTGGCATTTTTCAACAATTTTGCGACCGCGGGTTTTGCTAGTATATTATAAAATCAAATAAAACGATCATATGGGCAAAAATCTCATGTGTGATTTCTCAGTCTCCAGTATATCTCTCGGCATTTCTTTGCAATCTATATTCTCATTTAATGTTAAAATGTTTCTCTGCGATTGTTTTACATTAGTTAGTATGTTACTACAGCTGTGAAAATCTGTTTTTTTTTCATCTTTAAAGTAGAATTTAAATATATCAAAAGTCACTACTGTCCCCTGTCCTCATCCCATAACTTGATCATTAAAACCATTAACAAACAATAATTATTAAAAAAAATCTGAAAAGCCAATGAATTTATTATAAATATGAATATTATGGATAGTAATAATATAATTTTTTATATGAGTGAAATGCGTAACATTTGCTGTTAGGTTTAAAGTTGTGTCCATCACTATTACTGTCCCGCTGGATCAATTTCCATATATTTCCACCAGATGGCACTATGCATTGTTTTCAGTAGAGCAGCACATATTGTTTTTAAAAAGTCACCTTTTCTTGCTGTTTGTTCAGAAAGATTTTCTGGTTTGAAAAGAATGGGAGGGGGAAACGTAAGCGTACCTTTATTAACCATCACTGTTGTCCATATCCTTAATTTACATATTGATATTTATAGTTTAACCGAAATCTAGCCATTTAATCGCAGGTTTGGCGTGTCTTTGAAAATAGTGCATTCAATATTCCAAAAATGTTTGTTTTTTAACGTAAAGTGGCAAAATATGTCACTACTGTCCCTTACAATGTCTTTTATCTGATAAAAACTACCATATGATATTTATTTTTAACAAAAGGTTTGTTCCCATTTGCTAATTACACTAGTTTACACGGTTTATATACTTTTGCAGAAATGTGTATTTTTTCATAGATTGTAGTGCATTGAGTACGGGAAAATTATTGTAAAAAATTTGTCACGTCTAGTTTAAAAAATATTTATTAAATACTTAAAATAATAATAACATGAAATATAAAAAAGAAAAATAGAAATGATTGATTTTACTCTTCTTTTTATAATTTTCTTGATCTGTTTCTCTTAAAATAGATCAGAAGTAGTCCCCTAACATACTTTTGTCCCAAAAACCTTTGTATCTATTTTCAAAAAGTTTAAGGTCTTGGTGAAAACGCTACCCCTACTCGTCACTCACGACGCCAAAGTTTACAGGTGTGATCCATGTGTGAATTGTCCAAAAATCCAGGTTTGACTTGAGAAAATGTATCTTCAGAGATATGTTCACACTCATTCAATGATAGTTGTTTAATAAAACAGTAATATTTTGTCACAATTTTCATCTTTATGATTTCCTAAGAATCCATGGACGACCGTTTTAAAGGAATCCCAAGCATTTTTTTCATTAGTAGATAACAGTTTTTCTAAGTGCTTATCTTGCATCAGTTTACGTATCTGTGGACCGATAAAACTCCCCTCTTTTAATTTTGCATCTGAAATACTTGGAAAAATTTTGTGTAAATTTTTAAAAGAAGCACTGTGTTTATCCATGGCATTGATGAAAATTTTTATTAGGTCCAATTTAATGTGTAATGGTGGCAAAATTAAATTTGTAGATCCACTAAAGATGTATATTTCACATTCATTTTTCCTGGAGTAAATTCGTTTCGGAGCAGACCAATATTTTTTTATTTAATAGTGTTCTTTAGCTCGACTATCCCACAGGCACAAAAAAACATGAATATTTGGTATACCCGTTTTGTAAGCCCAGTAACATACTAACTACTTTTAAATCGCCACATATTTTCCAGTTGTGCTGTTCTTCTTGTATCATTTTCATTAAAAGAGACATTGTTTGATAGGTTTCTTTACTGTTTACGGCATGGGCAATTGGTAAAGCTGGTTTTATCTTACCGTTATGAAGTTATACAGCTTTCAAGCTATATTTAGATGAATTGATAAATAAACGCCATTCATTTGGATCGTAATTTTGATTCATGGCATGAAAAGTCCGGGAATGTCATAGCAAAAACAAAAATTATCCTTATTGGTGAAATAACTGCTTAAAATTTGACTTCGATTTTGGTAATAAGTTACTTTGGTATTTGGTGTCAATAAGTTCCACTGTTGTAGACGAGAGGCAAGAATCTCTGCCTTAGATCTAGATAGTTGCAAGTCTCACACAAGGTCGTTCAATTCATTTTGGATCATTAAATGTGGAGTTTTGTCGTCTTCGATTACGAACTCGCCATTTTTCTCACGAAGCCCAGCATATAGGAGTAAGCCTACAGCTTTCACAAAAACAAATGGGACCCACTTTTTATCTTTATTAATCACTGAGAATCCAAAATAATGCAAATATGCTGTTTTAGAACATTCGATATCGGTCTCTTTTTTGCGAACACAAATTGTCCACAAACGTAACAAAAAAGATCAGAATTTAATTTACACACTCTATTAGACATTTTATCAAAAACAAAACCTTTTTAATTCAGAAAAACACAAGAAAACAGAATATAGAATCTAAGTTGACAATGCGGGTAGGTTGAATGTGACGTGATAGATATATTATAGAATTAAAAATGTGAATATTGAAAAATGTAAAACTTTTAAAAATGTGACGTGATAGATTTTTTTTTTCAAGTACCACCTTTCATTAGTAAGAGGTAGTATAATAATAAAATAAGTCTTTGATCAAAAGTATATAAAAAAAATTTTAATTTGTAAACCAGTGTAATTCACTTAATAAGGACATTAAAAACATCTGTAGAAACTACTTTTGGAACATATAAAATAGGTACAAAAATCGGACCATCCGCTCAAAAGGTATGCTTTAGCATACGTAGAATAAATATTTATTAATAACCGCCGTCGTTGAATATCGGTTAAATAGAAAAGAAAAAAAGATTAAAAACTTATGAAAAAGGGCCTGTAATTGAATAACAGTTTATCAGTAAACTTCAACAATATTCCAATCCATGTAACAACCTACCTAACACAGGTAAGTAAAAATTTCTTTTTATTTTGGGATCTCTAACTTGCCGACAAAGCACTGTTAGGAACCGAGATTTTAAATATGTCTCATCTTATTCACGATCTTAATGATCGTTTAATATTTTATTTACATTGTTTAATATTTTCTACTGGCGTTATTTTTTGAATGATTTTTCATTGAAAAAAAAAAAAAGGAAATCAAGTTATTTTATACTAGCAAAATCTACGGTTTTGCACGAATGGTTGTTTAACCCCTTTAAGGGCGCCGGTATATTATACATACCGCTTAATTTTAAACCCAAAATGCCACAATGACACCAGAATTATATAATTAAATTTTGAATTTATAAGGTACATGAAGGAAAGTTTTAACTTATTTTAAAATAAATTCTTTATGAATCTTGGTGTGAACCAATCATTTCAATATTTTAGCTCCAATAGTGCTTTGCCCCTGAAGGGGTTAATATGTCAAGTAATGTTTGTGTGACTAATAACATTAAGGTGTAATTATACTGCTGCAGATAATTATAAAATGAATACCCCAACAATATCAATTTGACGATTGTTTGCTTAAAATATGTTTAGACATCCCTTTTTAACACTTTCCAACCTAGTTGAAAAGTGTTTACGACTTCGGTTTGTCTGGCCGTCTGCCGTCTGTCCGTGCTCTAACTCCCGTAAATAGGCTCGGATTGCCCTTCAATTTTTATATGTTATTGTCGTTATCTATAGCAAGTTCCCTATTTCAACTGAAGTGTGTAGCACTTACAGTTTTTTTACAGGGACACTCAAAAGAATTCCGTTACATTACGGTCTATGGGGAAAAATCATTTGCAGTTTATTTTAATGATATTACACAATTTCAAACTCATTGTAATTGATATATATCAATAAGGAGCATTACAAGAAGCTTAATATGGAATTTGCTGTGCATAGCAGTTATAGTTACTTTACAGGGACAGTCAAAAGAAATCCGTTATATTACGTCTAGGGTGAAAAATCGTTTGCGGTTTAATTAAATAATGTTTCACTATTTTAAACGCATTGAAATTTATATATATATCACTAAGGTGCATTACAAGATGCTTACTACAGAATATTGTGTGTATAGCAGTCATCGTTCATTGACAGGGACACACAAAATAATTCTCTACTGTCTGTTAACAATAATTCCTGGGAGTGCGTTTTAAGTTGCTAAACGCGATTTTAAATTGAACTCACTTTTGTCTATTACTTGGTGTGTATAAATTCTGTAGATCCTATACAGGGCTGTACAAGTTCGCGAACACATTTCCGTTTATTGACAGAAACTCCAAAAAGAGAATTTTAAACTGTTTTACGCATTTCCTAACTAAACTAAAATTTAGCATCCTATGTAGTTTTTTACAAATCTATGGATCCTATACAGGGCTGGATAAAAGTATTCGGATATTTTTCCGAATATTGTATATGTTTAAAATATATGTTGGAAATTCCTGAAATTACGTTTTTAAATATGTTATACGTTTTCCAAATTGTTCACTTAGATGTTATCTTTCAGTTTATTAAACGGTAATGATTTGTAAAATTATTTTGGAAACGTTGGAAAGTATTAAATAATCTATGCTTGAGGCATGATTTTTCGTTCTTGTTTATATCTGGCAAAGTTACGTAATGGTATGGTGATTATAAATATGTGAAGAAGTTTTTTTACAGCACTCATTTCCCTTTAGAGAAACAATCTTTAAATTCACTTTACTCAATTTGTATTTCTTTATTATATCAGTATGATCTTAAAACTGTATTATAACATTTTAAATTCACTCTTATTTTTTTGGAGTTTTTTTTTTTTTTTTTTTGGTCTTTAAGGTAAATTCTTTAAAAGTAAGGATATGATTTTCAGTAATATAAATTGTCAAATTAAGAATTCACTTTTTATTACTCAATTTTTAAATACATGAAACGTACTTAAATTCTCCCAATTTCAGTCTTTAGACCACAAAAGCGCTCATTGACTGTCGTACTATCGTAGAAAAGGATTATCTTTATATCAAAAATGTTTGTAATTACAAGATTACATTTTTATTAAGATTTTACATCGTTCATTGACAGGGACACACAAAATAATTCTCTACTGTCTGTTAACAATAATTCCTGGGAGTGCGTTTTAAGTTGCTAAACGCGATTTTAAATTGAACTCACTTTTGTCTATTACTTGGTGTGTATAAATTCTGTAGATCCTATACAGGGCTGTACAAGTTCGCGAACACATTTCCGTTTATTGACAGAAACTCCAAAAAGAGAATTTTAAACTGTTTTACGCATTTCCTAACTAAACTAAAATTTAGCATCCTATGTAGTTTTTTACAAATCTATGGATCCTATACAGGGCTGGATAAAAGTATTCGGATATTTTTCCGAATATTGTATATGTTTAAAATATATGTTGGAAATTCCTGAAATTACGTTTTTAAATATGTTATACGTTTTCCAAATTGTTCACTTAGATGTTATCTTTCAGTTTATTAAACGGTAATGATTTGTAAAATTATTTTGGAAACGTTGGAAAGTATTAAATAATCTATGCTTGAGGCATGATTTTTCGTTCTTGTTTATATCTGGCAAAGTTACGTAATGGTATGGTGATTATAAATATGTGAAGAAGTTTTTTTACAGCACTCATTTCCCTTTAGAGAAACAATCTTTAAATTCACTTTACTCAATTTGTATTTCTTTATTATATCAGTATGATCTTAAAACTGTATTATAACATTTTAAATTCACTCTTATTTTTTTGGAGTTTTTTTTTTTTTTTTTTGGTCTTTAAGGTAAATTCTTTAAAAGTAAGGATATGATTTTCAGTAATATAAATTGTCAAATTAAGAATTCACTTTTTATTACTCAATTTTTAAATACATGAAACGTACTTAAATTCTCCCAATTTCAGTCTTTAGACCACAAAAGCGCTCATTGACTGTCGTACTATCGTAGAAAAGGATTATCTTTATATCAAAAATGTTTGTAATTACAAGATTACATTTTTATTAAGAATTATTGTTACATGAAAGTTTTAGTGATGGGATTTCAAAAACATTTTTTTTTCGCAATACATAAACTACAAAAATGTAAAACAAAGTTCTATGAACAAATAAATACATAATTTGCTAAAACACGTAGTAACTTATTTTAATGAGTTAGTAATTGAACGTGTAGGAAGACATAGGGATGAAGTATGTATGATAACCATAAAATATTTCGATTATTTCTCTTAATAAGAAGAAATAATTAATGGTCATTCGTATTCATTCAATAAATATTTTAAAAGGAAATCATATTTCGGTAAACGCACGTACGAAGCTTCTTTCAAGAATGGAAAATGGAATTATTTAGACTAAGAAAAATTAATTAGTAAAGTTTCACGACATTCTCCTTTTTATTTCCTCGAAGGATGCAATTTATTTCTTTGTTTTGTATCAAATCTAGTGAAGTGAATAAGAAAAAAGTAGCAGCGTCAGAAAATCATGTTCATTTCTTTTTATCAATTTTTTAACGATTGAAATGTAACAATCTTTTGTATGTTTACTCTTCGATATAGCAGAAGAGCGTAACTTTCCATTTCGACCTTTCGGGAAAAGCAAAATGGGATTACTTTGATTTTAAGAATGTATTCAATTGAAAAGATTTTTCTTATTAAATCAGTTTTTCAACAGCAGTTTTCAGAAATCTTAAGAATCGATGTTTCCGAAGTACTTTCTGAAAAGTTCGATGGCATAATTATGAAAAATATAAAATACAATATTTTAAATGAACTGTAATGAGAAATACCTCAAATAAAATTCGATACATTAAGTACTATTTGTAAATACATGTTTTCACAGGAATTATGAGAACCAATTGGATACTACGAATTAAAAAATGCAAGAAAAAAGCGAGTAGAATTAACAAAAAGATTTTGAGATTAACACAAGCATAATTTTTCTATCATTTACATCTCATAGATTATGCTATGCGCTAAAGGGGTAATTCACAAGGTGGACCGTACGAAATAGTGTACGCTTCAACTATCATACAATATTTTAGTCTCTAAAGCAGTGGTTTTCAACGTGGGGCGTACGTCCCACAGAAGGGCAATGTGCTTAGGAAAGGGGGACATTCCAGAATTTTTAATTATAAGAAACTATAAATAACTTTGAAATTTTCGATAGGCACATTTACATTTGTCATGGTAAATGAGTTCTTCGTAAGCTTTTAATGTCGGATAACAAATTGGAAGTCATTTAGTGGAATTATGCAGATGTAAAGATCGTTTTTAATAGTTGCAAAACAAACTGCAATGCTTGTAGCTCTTTTAGTATATAACTCAAACTAATCGATGGAATGAGCATAAATTTTGTATTCGCATTTTCGATGCTCCTAGAAATCGATTTCTGTTGAAAAAAATTTATTCAATAATTCGGATTATTGATCGGATATTTTTTTAAATACTAATTTCATAATTTACACATAATCCTTTTGCTTTCATGATGAAATAATGATGGTAGTTCTTTATAAAATGTAATCAATTCTGTCTGAATTAAAAAAAAAACGTACATAAAACGCCATATTATTAAGTTAATTAAATTATTAAATATAAATTATTTTGCTCCAATCATGATGGATAGGAACTAGAGGATAAATACGAACTTCAAAAAGAATTATAAATTAGTTAAATTAACACTGGCGAATTAGGAATGTGTATATTTTCTACAGAAGACAATGGTTTCCTGTGAAAACTGGATTTAACTTATTAAAGCGGTCAGACGAGAAATTACAAAAAAAAATAGCTTTAAAATGCAAGATCATTTAATAAAAAAAAATCAATGATAATAATAATAAAGAAATTTAATAAAGAAATAGTAAAGAAAGGTTTTAGAAGAAAATAACAGGCTTAAAATGCAATCTTATCTGAGTCTACGAGTATGAAATGTCTTTCGAAAGACTTAAGCAGATATAAAATCCTCTTTTATATCATCCTATAAGTAAATTATTAGTAACTTATATTTTTAAAGAAGATATGTCAATGTGGCTCAATGTGTTCAAATATCAGTTCTAGTAAAACATTTGTGAAATACTGCGTGAAATAGTGATAAAATATAGTTCATTTAAATAAAAATATGTATCGAATTTGTACTTTTTCAATGAGTTTATGTTAATGTAATATGTAGAGCAATTTGATAAGTTTAATTAATCATTACAAGACAAGGGCAGGAAACAAAATTAATAATTTACGTATTTTTAATATTTTTACACTTTAAATTTTGTAAGAAGCGCTGAACCATAAAAGTTGTAGAAAAACATAAAAGAAATCAAATATAGATACAACAAGCAAATAGAGAGAGTAAACGAGAATACTCACAAACTATTTATTTATGGCATTTTTCCTTTCGCTCGGGAACTTCCGTCGTTCTTCTCGCTTTAACCCTTTCAGGGGCAAAGTGCTCTTGTAGCTAAAATATTGAAATGATTACTTGACAACAGGATTCTCGAACGAATTTATTTTAAAATAAGTAAAAGCTTTTCCTCATGTACCGTATAAATTCAAAATTTGATTATAAAATTCTGGTGTCATTGTGGCATTTTGGGATTAAAATTAAGTGGTACATATAATATACCGGTGCCCTTCAAGGGGTTAAATAAACAAAGGTAATATTCCAGGAAATACTTTCAAAGCGAAGTGATTTTTGTAAAATTTCAAAACTTCTCATTTCCTCATACAGATTATAATTTCAAAAGAATATTTTGCGATTAAGATTTTTATCTTTTGAAAGCATATTTTAAATCTGAAATATTTTTGAGCGAGGCATATTATTAGTGTTTACCTAATATGAAAAACAATTTTTTTTATTAATTTTATAAAGTTTGAACTTCTAAGAATTCCGTATAGTTGCCCGACAGATTTTTGTCTAAAATTACTGTCATAAGATGTAAATGCCATTTAACTATGATTAATATTTCCTAAAGATTTAAACGCAATTAACTCGAAACATTGTTTTTCAGCGGTTTTGTCACGATAACTGTTGAAGAAGTTAGAGGATTTTTATGTGTGTATTTTTTTTTTAATAAAGTAAGTTAAATTCACTATAAAATATAACAAAAAAATTCTTCAAATTATAACATAAATTATGATCAATTTGTATTGATTATGAATTTTTTAGAATGAATTGGTACATTCTTTCCATTTTTTGTCTGTTTCGGGTATAATTGAGAGACAAAGTTAAAAAGTATATAGATAAAAAAAAAGAATTGTCGATACAAAAATATGGAACTTTTACATCGCAATTGTAAGAAAACTAACTTTCCAAGATTAAGATTGTCGATCAATAATAAAGCTTTTGTTACATTTTTTTACAATTTAAGATTTTTTTTAATTTATACAAAAACATGTATAAATAACATGTATAAATTCACAAATAAAAAACATGTATAAATTCACAGAAAAAGTGATTGCTTAAAACAATTACAGGCTTCGTAAGCCAAGTTCAAACTTTAGTCAGTTTCTGTTATTTCAAACCACTGTAGACCTCTTAATCCGAGATAGTACTCAAAACCATTTCGTTAACACAGAAATCACCTATGTGTCCGATTACATAATATGTATGATTATAACACACAAAACAGGGTTCGTACGGGTACCGTTACTTTTCCAGGTGACATACCAGTATATTTTTTGTAAAAAAAATACATCAAGTTCAAACGTGCGAAATTTCACCTTATTTTACCCTTTCAGGGGCAAAGTACTCTTGTAGCTAAAATATTGAAATGATTGATTGACACCAGGATTCCCGAACGAATTTATTTTAAAATAAGTAAAAGATTTTTCTCATGTACCTTATAAATTCAAAATTTGATTATGAAATTCTGGTGTCATTGTGGCATTTTGGAATTAAAATTAAGTGGTATATATAATATACCGGTGCCCTTCAAGGGGTTAAGAAGCGATTATCTATAAGAAAATACTTGTACCGAATAATTTCCTGGTCTTAAAATTCCAGGACCCATACGAACCCTGCAAAAGCTGAAACCATGGAAAACTGGGAATAACGATACTGTCCAACATATTGAATCAATTCAATGCATTGTTCTTACCTTCAGTTAATAAAAGAAAAAAAGCGAAAAAATTACCCTACTCTTTCGACTGAGCCGGAAGAACTTGTTTTATTATTGCTAAATGATTTATTTTACAACATGGCAAATAATAAGTAATAAAACACAATGTTTAATTTACGAATATAAGAAATGGGGTGAAAAATATTTTTTAAAAAGAAAATCGTACATAAAACAAAATAAAATAATAATAAGAATTTTCTTATTTAATATAAAATTTCTTATTTAAAATAAACAAGTCAAATTAGTTTTATTTACTCCTCCCTCCCAAATTTTAAAGTATTATTGTCTTTAAAAGTACCATTATTGTATTTCGCATAAGTTGTATTACAGCTTTAAATTTCGCATTTCACTATAATTCAGAACCCCAAAATACTAGAAAATATCAATAACGGCTTTTAATTTTATCCATAATTTTTTATTTCATTTTATGAAAAAGATAACTGTTCTTCCCGTTACCAATTACCTCAAAGCATTTATGTTTTTTAGTGACTAAAGAAGGTGCTTTAGAACATCTACCATGTCAAGTATGAATCTTTTTTTTTATAATCTGGTTTTCGGAAGCAAGGTATATTTTAAAAGTAATTAAAGTTAAATAACGTAAAAGTGGTGTTTTTGAAGCCATCTATCTCCATATTAAAAATACAAAAGCTACATAATAAATAACTATAAAATTTATAATGTTACATTTTATTCTTAATTTCATTAGAAATCAGTGATGTCTCTCTACATGTTATCGCTAAGCAAAATAAATAAATAATTAAATAAATAAAAATTTAAATATTTTTCGGATATTATCAGCTAATGTACCGATTATGGAGTTACAGTTTAGTGGATTTCAATAACACATGATACAATCCTTAACCCTTTGCGCTCCGGCGTGTCTTACACAAATTTTATTCGTCTGGCACCACTTTTTTTTAAAAAGTTACTTTCATTTGCACAAAATGCTCTAACTCTCAATAGGCAAATATTACTTTTCTTTGTTACTGCGGTGTCAGAAATAAATTTACTGGGTTGTTTGATTTGTCGCCACAGCGGCGACAACGGAGTACAAAGGCTTAATTTTGAGTGCCAGTTCTTTCGAATAGTCGTCTTCGTCTTGTTTAATCTCAGATTTTCTATTATTAAATAAGAAGACGAAATATGCCGTTTGGAAATAAGCATACTCAAAAGTAATGTTGTGATGTACCCCTTGAAACGTGTAGAATGAATTAATGTCCGTTTTCATTTATTTATTTAATATGAAGGTCATTTATTTATGTACACGATTGTAAAATATTACTAGAGAAAATGTTTGTACGCATGTATAAGTACACTATAGAAAATTACAAAAATAATTACAAAAGGTAAATCAAATCTTCTAGTAATCAAAAATTCTAGAAATATTTCTTTTATCTTCAGAAAACATCAGGCAAGATCTAATAATAATTAAAAAATCCCCCAGTATCCACGATTAACGACACAAATGACAGAGATCCATCGCTGTTATTCATTTTTAGAGATGTCAAATAATGGTCTTTTTTTTTTTTTTTTTTTTTTTTTTTTACTTTTGAAAACTTTTTGTTAAACTCTTAAACTTAATTTTTTTGTGTGTGTACAGTGGAATGAAACCCATATTCCAAAAAATCATTTCGCCATTGTAAAGCCCATTTTTATACAATATTGGCGTTACATTGGAAATATTTTCAATGTAAAACTTGAAAAAATATCGTTTCAGGCGAAATATGTAAAGCCAAAATTTATGCAATACTTGTATTTCAATGTAAAGTTTTCTTCGGAAATCCGATTTTAGTATAATATTTCCAATGAAGCGCAAAAATTTCCACAATATTGTCTTTACACTGATGAAATATCACTTGCCAATACTGAAAAAAAAAGTAAATACCCTAATATTGGATAGTATTTCTTGCTTATGACTGTAATATTAAGTCATTATTGGTTTAGTGCTAGGGTACTGATTTAAATTTTTGGTAACATTGAAGATAAACCTGTCGATAACGCGAAGGATTCAATGATTTTATTTTAACGTTTTAGTGTATCAGCCGCAATTTTTTTGCAATGTATATGTGTTCGTTCTGGTAAATGTGTAAATGCGATTAAATATCTATCTCTATATATATCATAATTTTCAGTTAAAAATGTATTTCGATTTCTTTTTTCAAATACAATTAATGGATATATTATAGAAAATTATAAACCTTTCATTCGAATATAAAAGTGAAGATAAAATTAGACACTATCATCATAACACTATAACACACTCATTTGTTTTAAAAGAGATTTAAGTACATTATACTATTAAAAATGTATTTAGTTCGGATAATAAATCTATCTTTCAACAACTGAATATTATATATATTTTTATAAAATCACAATAAATACAAATTAAGTTATTATTTTTAATGCAAACATTTAACAGAATTATGATTCCTCTTTCTATCTCAACTAAATATGGCCTATTTCTCAATTTTAAAACTCGTTAAATGCACATTAAATTCTACATACTTTTATAACAATGATTCAATTTGTGAATGCAGCATAATTATAAGTCATGAAATTATACTTTAAATATAGAACCTAATGACTTTTTTAAATTAATTTTTATTTCAATATTAGATCATTAAAATAGCGTGATTCCATTTCTATTTTTTATTTCTATTTTGAAAAAGAATAGCGTGAAGTATCCTATCTCAAGATATTCTTCTAACTGTGTATTCAGTATATAACTTAATAATTATTTAATTTAAAATGGAAGGAATACACTCAAGAGAACTGCTTTTTTGTTTACAAAAACATATATCAAATTAAAACTTGTGTCTAATATATCTATTTATAGAAATTTCAGAAAAATTCAAATGTATTTCAGCTTATTTTTGTAATTGTTTCTAAAGAAACTAATTTATTTGAGACTAGATTAAAAAAATTTATTCAAAGTATAATTTAATGAGCTTGTGTAATATACATTTGATTATTGGTTACCGATCGTTACATTTTTTAATAATAGTAGATAAAACATAAATAAGCAAATTTATTTCCATTACTATTATGCTTTAATTATTTTTAATAGACTGAAAATAAGTGATACCAAAATTACACGAGTTGAAAATTTCCAAATTCAGAGAAAATTTGTCGAGGGCAGTTGTCGAACCCATAATTTTCGCGTATCGTTAGAACGCATTGCTATTGTTATTTCTTTGCATATGGATCATTCTGTTGAATTACATCATATGACAGACTACATGTCTTTTTCCAAATGTTTTCCGAGTGAATTGTGTCCGTTGGAGTTGTCCAAGTAGCTCGTTTGGCAGAGCGTTCGCACGATACACGAAAGATCGTGGGTCTACACATAGTGGGTCTACTCTTGGTCTACATATTTTTTTCCACTCAGATAGGACGTTTTCCTATATTATCAGTTTTATTATACATGTTTCTTTGATTAGTGCTGTTAATTAATTCCCGATATTACCGAACTAAAATAAACATACATTGAGTGGGAAAAATTGTAAGAAATCACCAGCCAACGGTTATTCCACATAGACGATAATTTAACAGTTTTTTTGTGTGTCCCTGTAAACGAACTATAAATCCTAAACATATTCGATTTCCATGTGGAATGTCATGTGGAAAACCTCAATAACATAATCCAAACTCATGCTAATCCAAATATAAGTATGCGATGAACAGGCAGGCAGACACACAAACAAACCGAGGTTATACTAAATGCATTTCCAGTGTGTTGGGAAGTGTTAAAAATATTCAAAACTTAATACACAGCTAATTGCATGTAATAGAACGTATGATCAAAGGAGACAAATTCCAAATCATGCAGCAACCTAACACGAACATGCTTTTTGTTATTTTGGGATCACTAACTTGCCACAGGGCACAGTGATTTTGAAATGAATTACATTTTTGAACGCTGCAAATCGGGATTTGAATTTTTATATATTTAACATTTGTGTGTTTATTTCTCTGGTTTCTATTTTTAAATACTTGTTTCATTACACATAAACCTAATTATTGCGTCTTTACACGCGTTGTTATTGAAATATGCCTGATAGTATTTGTGTTCCTATTTATATTGGGGAAAATTATACTGCTTCGGATAATTTAAATATTATGAACGTTTCCACATTTTGAGGAAATCTCAATCTTATACAGCATTAGGTGAACATGATACTTGAAATAAGGAGACAATCTTCATCCACCGCCTTCCAAAAACCAGATACAATGCAGTCAGCTTGAGAACTCTGTTTATCATCTATCGTAGAATGAAATATACTTTGAAAATCAGTTAAGAAGTCTATTTCCCACTCACAAACAATTATTTATTTTTTACAGTATTAGTATATCTTCAATCACCATAAAAATGTGAATGCCGTTAAGTAATACGTTGGTAATAAGAATTGGTTTAGTATGTTTAACCATCGAATGCCTAAGGGAGGCCACTCGGCCCAGCAAAGCCAGGCCGTAGAGCGTTAGCACCTCCCCCGGGATGTTCCCCGGCACGCGGGGATTCGTTTTGGGTGATTCCAGCCACCGGCGGAAGGGAAGGCACGATGCCGAGACCGCCAGCGCACGCGCAAACGGCCCAAACAACAACAAAAAAGAAAAAAAAAAGAAAATACAAACTAGGCCAAAGGCCGGCACTGCCAGGACAAGCCTAAGCGCGACAAGGGGCAGGCAAGAAAGCTATCATTTTTCTGTGGCGAAAGGTAAAATATGTAGGGCTACTAGATTTAGAAGCTGAAGCATACGCCATTTTGATCTTCCTTTAGGTTGGCCGTAAGTACTCAGCGGCATGTTACTTGTATATAAACATAGAGCAACAGTGCTACATTTTGTCAGTTTTTTTTCTTTCTTTAATAAAACACACGTAATAATTAGTTACGAAATTTATGATGGAAGAATGCATGGAGGTGAATTGTTCAAACTAGAGCCATTATAATATATAGGCTGACTCGTTAGGCATTTTCATTCCTACTTTACCGGCTCACGTAATGTGTTTCAATAGCATTGAATTAGATATTGTCTATTTTTTAACTATAAAGACTTAATTGCGTGTAGTTAGTTATTCTGCTGTTAATTGTATAAATTATTCAAGAAAGGATCCCTGCATGCTTCAATTTCCTCGTAAACATTAAAATAGCCAAATTTAAATATTAATTGTAGATTTTATTCTACCTGAAATTTGTCGTTTGTCAAGTTTGGCGATAATTTGTATATTAATGTTGTAGCGCTAGGAAAACAGTGTTGATTTCTGCCTTTTTCCTACAGAATGGAAATAGACAGAAATTTTATGGGAAGCTAGTGTAAACTTTTCAGACAACCAATAATAAATAATTGAGTATATTGACATATGATTAAATTTATGAGAGTTTTGCAAAAATTAACGAAAGAACAAACATGAAAATAGAATATTTTAAGGAAAATTTATTTTGGAAAGCATAGATTTCTTTCTTTTTTTAACATTAATTTTGACTAAAAAATGATTTTTTAGATTTTTTAAAAAAAACTAGATAATTTTATTAGAAATATTTCATTATAAAACAGTAAAAAATATATAGATAATTATTTTTAAAAATGTTCATAATTAAATATTATTAAGAAATGGAGTATATCTTTACTGTAACTTTCAGATATAAAATTGTTGAAGATAACGAAGAACACCATGATACTATGAAGGATCATTACCTCTGTGCTCTGAGAAAAGAACAGTCCTCATATTATTAAAGTAATGAATGAAAACTTACTACACACGAAAACTTTTAAAAAATTACTTTAAATAGAAGTTTTTAAAAATTTTATCACTAAGAAAAAGCATTCTTTTAAAAATTTTACATGTATTTTTAATACTATATTTTTAATAGTATTTTTGTTCAATTATACTTTTTCATCAGACATTAGTTATAATATTTTTGATTACACCTTTATTACTATGACTTCATTTTTGTTTCAACATTTAGTAATAATAATATTAAGTGAAGAACAATCAGAAATGCCACATACACTCAAAAAAAAATCATTAAACTATTTTTTTGGAATGAAGGTACACTTTAAGAATAAATTTAAATTCTTACACTAAAAAATTGCTGTTAATATTCTGCCAAAAAAAGAAGGAAAAAAAAGAAAGAAAGAAAGAAAAGAAGAGAAAAAGAAACCATAAACATCATCATTCTAATTTTCCATGGATAAAATATGTATAAATAAAATAAAACTGTTGGAAATATGTGAGAATGCAATTTTAAAAGTTCTATACCAAACGGATTCTGATGAGTGTTGCACTATTAATTAGATATATTATGCAAAGAAAGAAAGGGGGAAATTATATGTAAAACTTGCATTCGGAATTTCCAAATCTCACCAATGTCGCAAAACTTTCACCAAATTTAGTCATAGATAGCGAAATATTGCAAACATTGATATTTGGTTTACTGCCAACTCTTCAACAACTGTCTCAACCTACATTCACAACGAAATACTTTGACCGTACTGACACCAAAATGAACCACCAATCGAATTTTCTCAAACATGTGTCCTAGCCCAATGTTATTTTCGTACCCCAAAACGGAAGGATAGAATAATTAGTCAAAATCGTTAGAGCCGTTTTATAGATAAAATTAGCCTGACCTATACTGATTCCCCAAATAACCCTCTAATCGAATTTTCTCGAACATGTGACCCAGCCCAATTGTCTTCTTGTATCCCCAAATGGTAAAATAAAAAACTTAAATAACTTTGTAAAGCAACAAAAATAATTTTCCTGCTAGTTTAATTTTTTGTAAGTTTGTGCAGAATAGCCCAGTTATTAAAATTATGTTTAGTAGTTAAGATCAGTATTATTTTTAACTATAATCAGAAAAAAACGATTCTTAGTTATTTTTGTGTACAAAATCTTGCTAGCAGCTGAAAAAGACACTGGAGAAGAGAGAAGAAATTCGCATCTTGGTCTATGAATTCTCGCCGTAAGCGAGATTTTTTTCCTCAAGGTACCGAAACGCTATCGCGTAATAACCATTCGTATAATGAACATGATATTTTTACATTATTTTAATGGCAATGATCAAGGGACCGGAATAAATAAACGTATTAAGCGGGATCGCGTATTAACCGTGAGCGTGTTAACCGGTTCCGACTGTATAACGAAAGTTTCGTATATACCAAAGTAATCGAAACAAAATGCTTTTTACAAAGTTCTCTCTCGTGTTTCATAATTTTAACATTTTTAATTCATCCTTATAATTATTTTACTCATTCATATATTGATTATTAACTTATTTTCACTCCATGTTATAATTTCATGCACGTGCAGAATAACTGAAACTAAATTTCTATAAATTTAAAAGTCCCCGCACAACGTAAAACAAAAGATAATTATAAAATAGATTTATGCATGCAAAATTTGATGCATTAAGAAATAAATTATGGCAGACCTGCCAAGTCTCCGTTTTTTTTTTTTTTTTTTTTTTTTAATCAACATTTTGCGATTTAAGAGAACAACAGTTTCTCTAAAATATTACTGATGTGCCGGAGACTTGGCAACTCTGTTATGGCATCCAAAAAATTATTTTTAAGATATTTTTAAAGAAAAGTAAAAATCGAAAAGAAGACTTATGGAATTTAAATTCTAAAATTGTTGAATTTAAATAAGTTTTATGTAAAAACTAGAAATGAGAAATAATTATGTCAATCACGGCCGATGGAGCATTTTATAAAATCCCATCATGCGGAAAAAATACGTGACGTTTTAAAAGTCAATCTTCAATTTCTGGAAATCTTCATTCTTCTATCAGTATATGAGAAGCGCTATTTATGGAAATATTCATTCTGTTTATTTTATGCCAAGGTAACTGAGGATAATACGGTCACTCTTATTTCAAATTTAAATTGTGATGGCTGCATTAAAGTGTAAAAAAATGAAAATCAGGTGGCTATTAATGTTATGTGGAAAAGTTATGAGAGTTTTGAATTTATTTATTTTCATTTTTAAATTTAAACTTTTTTAGAAATATTGTTTTTGTAATATCGCCAGTGAAGACAATTCGGTAACTTTCATATATTTTTTCGATACTTCTATTTCTATCCAGTTCTACTTCATTTAATAAAAAAAACAACATGAATAAAAGACAGGGTTTCATTATATTTATGAAATATAACAATATTTTATTAGGAATGAGTCAAATAGAAATAAAATAATTTTTAAAAATCTAATTAAACTTACAAAATATTGACAAAAATTCAAAAGATGAAACATTTTGAAACCATCCTCTGAATTCACAATAAAAATTATATAAAAGTGTGATGGCTGTTCAGAATTTAAAATTTTGACATAAAAAAACGATTTTGTCTTGCTTTGTTCGTAGTGGCCATCTTACTCTACAGTACATCTAGGTTTCTGAAAACTCATAGGATTTATACACATGTAAATGCTTTGAGGAAAAATCGTCACGTATTCATAGGTACCAATATGACGGATTTTAAATACCACCAAATATTAATGATAATCTTTGACCTTTTTTAAATATAGATTTCCACATTTAAATATGGCAGATATTACTTTTAAAAAATTGCGGTATTCAAAATGCTTAACTCTTAGCAATATAAAATTACACAAACGATGTGATTCACTATCTAAAAGATGATTAAAACACTTTAAAATATGTTTAAAAAAAGCATTACAATCAATTCCTTGGGCTATGTAACTAGCCTTTTTCAGATTTTACGATTTAAAGAAGAGCAATTTCAAGTTTTCATACTTATATCTTATCTAAATAAGAATGTCTCTTTTTATTTTTATATGGAAATTAAGTAATCACTAGCTTTGTCCTAAAATAGCTTTCGGTAAAAAAATATGCGTTTAAAATATAAAAATCTTAACTTCAAAAATTTTTTAAAGCTGTATTATGAAATAAGAGACTTTGAAGTCTTGCAAGTATTTCTTCTACTTGAAAATATGTCCTAAAATATTACCTGTGTTCATTTTAAAGGAAAATAAAGCAGTTTTATTCTTATAATACAGACATGCTTTTACAATAATTGAAAATATGGAAGACATTTACTTTGATTTTGTGTATTTGAAATGAACATTAAACTTAAAATTTGTAAAATTTTTATAAGAAATATATATTTTTCAGTTCATGTAAAATTTTTATAAGAAATATATATTTTTCAGTTCATGCAAAATTTTTATAAGAAATATATGTTTTTCAGTTCTTCTGAACTTCTTAAAAGAAATTTTAAATAAAAATTTTGGCACAATTCTATCAACTTAAAGTTCGTAAAAATATTAAGGAAAGATATATTTTTAAATTTTTGTCATATATTTAGGTAAAAGCTCAATTTTTCCAATATTCATGTTCTTTTAAAATACATTCATATTTTTAAAAAATTGCTTACTGTACAAATTTTGGAAATGTTGGTGCGTTCCGTGGAAAAGTGTCTTAAATATTATATTTTCGTTTTGATTATTAAATTACAAGCATAAAACATAAAATTTTTTTAACTCTTATTTATATAGTTTCGACTGCTGATTATATTGAGATATGTATAAAAGAATATTTTATATACTGGAATAACATGAAGTATTTTTAGGGTTTCGTTCATCTCACGAATCCCTATTAACCCCGCTCCGTTGTCTGTCCGTCAGAGCCGTTCTCAGAAACTATATAACTTACAGACATGAAAATTTGTGTACGTAAGGCTAAATACCTACTATGATGCTCAAAATATTAAAATTTGAAAAAATCGTATTATTTAAATATATAGAGATAAAAAACCAAGAATCTTACAGCCTTTTCCAATTAAATTTAAACATTTTTTGTTATAGCAATTGCCAACAATTAAAAATCCACAATAAAATTCTTTCTACAAAAATTAATTTTTTATTTAAAGATTTCCGCGTGAAAAATGAAAATGTAATAAAAAGTTTCACCAATTAAAAAAAAAGATTAATATGACGTTGTATTGGTAATAAAACGGAAATTTTCAAACATTTCTCAATAATACAAGGAGTATGTGTATGTACAGAAAGCAGATTAATATCACGTCTCACGTCATTAGATAATTAAAAAGAAAATTAATTTGATGTCATATTGGAAGTTTAACGGATTTATCAAATGTTTGAGAATAATACAAAGCGAGTATCAATATGAGAAATAGAGAATAGTAAATATATGAGTCTGAGGAACGTATTGAATCATGATAAAAACCCGATTATGGAAATATTCGCATATTTTAACATTTTGAAGGTGTGCAACATGTTTAATTTTGAAATTATTTTTTTTTAAATACAGGATTTGGTCTACATGACAGATATTATTATGACAGAGTATAATAGCGGCCGGTTCAGATATTCTAAACAACGAAAAAATAGACCGGCAAACTTTTACTTTATAATAAACATGACTTTTTTTTGTTGCTAAATGAAATTTATTTGGATTTATTAAAAAAAAAGGATAAAGTGTTTTGAAAGGAATATTAAACGAAACCCTTTGTGCGATCTTCGATCACACTTACCCACTTGCTTTATATTAGTATTATTGGTGAGTTATAGCTAGGTATTTTTTCAAGGCGTAAAAATGATCCTTGACTTATTTTTGAGGAGTGAATTTAATGTTATACATATTACAAAATATCGGGGAAGGGAGTTTTTTTTTTTTTTTTTTTTTTTTTTGACGATAACGCATATTTAAACATTATTAACAATTTCAAACATTATCGATAACTATACTAAATTTTGAGAAGAATAACTATTCATTCTTGTTCAATTTCAAAGCGTTCAAATACGCATGATTAAATTTTTAAGGCATATCTTAAATGCCGACATTTACGCTTTTTTGTTACCACTAAAAATTAATAGAAATTTTTGCCTTAGTGAATCACGTGATTTCGGAGATTCAATAAGCTAAAATTTACTATAAAATTTTAGTGGTACGAAAAAAGCTGGCAACTATGGGCATATATTTTTTTTTAATGCGGGAAATACGCTTGTTGAGATGTAAAAATATGTTTAATTGGAATAATGCCTAAATTTATTTAAAATAACAAATAAATGTTTCCAATTTTAGTGTTTTTATCAATAACATATTATTGACAAGGATTCTGTTATACATTGCTGTATATTTACGTATATATTTTCTATTTATTCAAGGGAATTTCAATTGTCAAAGAAGATCAGTATATGGTTTTATGCAGAAAAAAAAAAAAAACAAGATTCCCAATAATGATTTATTTGCATGTTTTGCTTTTCCCTGCGTTATATATTTCATATATTTCAGGCAATTTTAAAGCATTGGCTTGATTGCATTACTTGAAGCATAAAACGCAAATATCGTAAAATACAAAAGAGCAGAAAAAGTTTTTCTTTTATTTAAACAACTTTTAAATATTTTCTGGTATTAATTATTCTTTGTTTTTTTTTCTTTTGTTTTTATTGAAAACTAACAGATTTTATACATTTAATATATTATTTTAGATTGACTACTAATAACAACAAAAAGCATTTTTATGTGAAAAATATCCAGAATACATTGAAATACAGTTTTGAAATGTATTAAATCCATAATTTGTTATCATCTGCATGCCAAGAACTAATATCCGAAGAAATTTTACTCTGATAATTTCAGTTCTTTAAGGGCGTAATTCGGTTACATGTTTCTTAAAATTGTGTATTATTCATATAATTTTATTATTTCACTTATTTATTGGTGAAGTTCTAATTTCGTTATCGAATATTAGCCGGAAACAAACGCTGAACTATTTATATTGTTTTAAGTACAATCGCATTAATCTTTCGTAATTGAGCTGCACGCGTTAGAGATAGATAGCTTTTAAAAAATCATGCTTGATATTTATTTAAAAAAAAATTATTAGTAAATTGAAAATTATTAGTAAATTTTCAAAGTAATTGCATTTAAAAGAACATTTTTCCCAATTCGACTGTGTAAAAAAATTAAATTGTACGATGTTTAGAAGTTAAAAAATATTCAGTAAAAGCGAAATTTATTGGTCAGGTGTCAAATGACTGAAAATCGTTTAGTTTAATTAAGAGCTATGCAGTACGATATGAATATCGCGGAAACATCAATTTTATCATGAAAATATTTTGACATGTTTCGATAGTTACTTGGAATTAATTACTATTTTTTCTGGGAATATTTAGAATATTTTAAATGCTATTCCAAAATGTCAGTAAAATTGAAGCGATAAAATTATAAATATATTATATATAATACTTATTTTAATAAATTATTTTGCGTACATTCATACTTTAGCGTAATTCTCCATAAATTCCGACACAAGTTTATATTTTTATTTAAAATTTACTTAATATATATTTTCAAGTTTAAATGATGTTTCTCGTGTTGATGATTATTGCAGACCTTTCCATTATAATAAAATGTGAAAGTTACGGAAATGTTTAGTTTAATTTAGAAATATTAACTATACGATATCAATATAACAGAATCACAAACGTTACAACGGAAATAAGTTGAATTTAATTGAACTTATTTTAATGTTTGCATTTAATTTAATATCGATTTCCATTCAAACATTTCATTAAAGTTAGGTACAGTGGACCATTAAAATAAACTATTTTATTTGCTGCAAAAGAAATTTTATCAAAATTAGAGCAAATATTTATAGTGATTTTAGATATATGCATGCAAAAATTTGGTTAAAATAGTTCTTGAGATATTTCAAATTTTAATTTTAATAATCCTTTATAATTAGCAATCACCGAGATGTACCATACGCATTTTATTTTTACATATAAATTCAAAAGTCTTGTGCAATAATAATTTTATGCATAAAAAGCAAAGTTACGAAAATATTTTTGTTTATTTCGTAAATAAAGCTTTTAAAAATGAAAATAATTTGAATTCCATAGATTTTATTAAAAAAGAAATTCAAATTTTAAATTTCGTTTATTTTAAAGAAAGCTTTTCTCTGATATTAATAGCCGATAATCTGATTTTTAAACAGGTTTTCTTATAATTTTTCCAATCCCCATGTGCGATTATATTTTATACGTTTAAACCACACTCAGTAAATACATATTAACCCTTTAACTGTGTATCCCGAACTCAGTTCGGGCAAGAAGAGCTTGCTTCTTTTGTTACTAAAAGCTTTTACACACCAGTAATTTTTATACGCAACCTTCGCTTTATTGATCGGCAGACGATTTTCGATTACACAAAGCAAATATTTTAGCACGGAAAAAGTGGTGTATTGTGCCTATTTTTAGTTTATGGTGTCAAAAAACTTCCCACAGTTAATGGGTTAATTTGCTTAACATAGAAACAAATTGTGAAATGTTTAAACATAAACAGTTTTGAATGAATAAATTCTCTTTTCACTTTTTCACACACTAAAAACATATTTTCAAGAAGATCTTTCTTGAAAATATTTCAAATTCTTTACAAACTAGCGATAAATCCCGTAGGAACTAATTTAAGATTAACAAACACGGATTTATACAAAAAATACCCGTTATTAATACTTCAGAAATAACATTTCACATAAGTTTATTTTGTTACGTGATTTTGTAAGCGATACCTTTGACTTCAGTTAAAAACAAAATCCGTGTGCATTTCTAAAACAGATAAATTCATGATGGATAATAAAAAATGCTTCTGTAGGAACAAAGAATTCACATAAAAATATTAAAGTCATTGTTAAATAACTTAATAAAAGCTATATGAATCTTGCGCTATCAAAACACCAAAAGGCTGACCGAATTAAAATCGATAATAATAATCTAAATTTTCTGAGGATAATTTTTAATAATAACAATTTATTAACCTCTTCGCGACCAGCGTCCCGTATGCATCTTTAAAATTTTTGACACTTTTTATCAAACGTAATTTTCGTGTGATTTAATCGCTAAAATATTTAGAACAGATAAAGTAAAAATCTGAGGTGACTGCTTTCGACTTTTTGAGCATTTTATAGACTATCGTAAATTATCGTTTCGGCACAGTGGGGATTCGTACTGATTCAGCACATTTTTCAAGCTGATTTATTTAGCTTATTTGAACACGTCCCCCTGTTTATAATTTGGAGACGTTACTTCTCAGCCACTACTACGTGACTACATTGCCGCAATATTTATCAGTTACACTCTGTCACATTCCCTTGATGATTTTTCCTTTAGGTCATTTAGGTCGCAACATGGTTTGTTAATGATTTAAGTACCTAATCCATCGGCCGATTTGTACGGATATCTGTACAGTTAAAAAGGCAGTGAGTTATAATATATTTCCCAAATCCGAGATCAATCGGAAGAACTATCTGAAAGCTATCTGATTCACTCTCACACACATACATATATATCGTGATTTCAAAAACTTATCTTAGACCATCTGCTTGGAAAGTAAAAATTAGTGTTAAAAAAAGATAATATTGAAGTATTCTGTTCACACTATATACAGGGTGTCCACGTATAACCTGACCGACCTTTATTTTCGCAACCGTTGGCGATCAAAAATAGGTGAGGAGTTAAAATAGAAAAAGTTTGTAGCGAAAAAACAATTTAGTGAAGAATTACAGAATCTAAATTTTTATACAACCCCCAGGTCCCTATACTTATATTTAGGGATGTTTTGCCTATTCAAAAGTATTGCAAACACAAAAAGTTCCGTATCTGTACGACCAATATTCACTGAGAAATTTGAGTTCAAAGTTATCATGCATAGTATTGGGACCGTATACAAATGGAGATGCGAATATATCCCCTATCAGAAAGACAAGGAGGTTTTAGAGTTAGATATGATCATGACAAAAAGGTTGTTGTTCAAGTGGAAAAACAGTATAATATTTGTCTAATCACTGGTATTGAAAATAAAAATGTATATTTTGTATAATACATAAAATCACAGTGCACAAACTTATACAAATTTAATAAAGTAATTTGAAATAATAACATAGTATGCAGTGCTTTCGCGCAGATAAACTCAAATAAAAATGAAATAGAAATAAACAATGTGGATAAGTATCGTCTTTCATACTTTCTCATTACATGTGTTTCAAGCTCAAAGTTAAAATTGATCCCTCCTCACCTCCTAACCTCATCGGACCCCTGAGCCGTTTAGTTGTAAGAAACCCAGTATAAGCCAAAAAATTGAATAAATTATTGAATGAAATAAAATTAAACTGAATAAAAAAGTCTTACATCTATTTTATAATATCAGATTTTTTGCTATTTTTTAACCTTGAAATCTGCGTTTTGCGAAAAATCCTGACATGATGTTTAAAAGTGAAGGCAATTTTTTTATTCAGCGTTAAAAATTACATAAAACGTGATTATAAAATTTAAAAAACACAACCATCACAGATTTATGTTATCTAATCTAAAACTCTTTCTTAAAGTTGTTGACTGTAATCTATCCGATTTTTTTTGCGTTATCCTCTAATATAAGTGTATAAGATGGTAAGCGTCGAAAATCATAATATTACATTGTCATCGGATTTAAGTCAGTATGTAAAATTTAACTTCGATCGGACATTTCAAAGTGAGTTAAATTTGGAGTACAAATTTTAAATTGCAAAGACGATTGTTGCAAGTAAAATAAAACATTATGGAAATAACATAATTTTTGTTAAAAGAAATCACAGCATCAAATCCTTACAAAATAAAACATATGTTAAAATACAATTATTTTAACTAATCTGAAACTTAACTAACTAGGACTTCCCTCAAAGGGATTAGTCTGAGTGATATTACTGAGAACATAGGGTTAACAATTACAATATAAAGAAAAAGAGCAAATTAAATGATAGAATTACAAAATACCATATATAAATTCATATACACTGTTAAAAAAATAGAAAAGAAGTACCGTTCATCAGATGTGTTGTCATAATTTTTTTTTAACATGTGGCAAAGAATCTTATTTTCTTAAGCGCGTATTGCGCAAAACTTAAAAAAAAAAACAAAAAAAAAAAACGCCAGATCTTTTAAAACGCTAAGCTTTTTAAAGTTACGTAATTGGATTTGCAGCCAATAGATTATTCTATCAAGCGTGGCTTAACGCAAATTTAATGTCATTGTTGCACCTTTTTTTGTGTGTTAATTTAAAAATTTTCTTCCTTGATTATATATCTATTATTTGTATAACTGTTTATAGAAACTCTTACACTTCAAACCACATTGATAGCATGCTTTGCTACAAACTAGATTGCAAAACTATAGTCTAAATTACTATTAAAGTATACAAAAAATCTCTCGATGACTTCTGTAAAATAACTTTTACATTAAATCTCCATATCGGCAAAATTGAAAAATTAGATATATTTCAAAGTTAAGCTTAACAGATACTTCTTGATTATTCTCTAGGAGGCTCTGCCCCTGCGCCTTTACTGCACCAATCCGCAGACTTTTCTTTTTCCTGTCTGTCTGTCTCTCCACAATCTGTCTTTTTCCTTATCCGTTCTTCTGCCCGTCTCTCTAACCGATTGTCTGTCTCTCTACACGTCTCGCTACCTGGCTCTATATTTCTCTACCGGTCTCGCTACCTGCCAATCTATTTATCTAACCGTCTGTCTATCCGTCTAACTACTTGTATGTCTAGTCGTGTCTCTATCCACTTCGCTTCATTTGTCTATCTGTCTCACAACTTGTCTATCTGTCTCTCTACCCGTCTGGCTATACGCCTCTCTACCCATCTTCTTGCCCATCTACTGTCTCTCTACTCTTCTGTATACCCGTCTCACTATCCGTCTGTTTTTGTACCCGATTCGCTACCAATCTCATTACCCGTCAGTCAACTCGTCTCTGTACTCATCTCTTTATCTACCACGCTACGCGTCTCGCAACCTTTCTCGCTACATTCCTGTCTACCGGTGTTGCTACTCGTCTCGTGATCCATCTCGCTACCCTCTTTTTACCTTTCTCTCTAGCCGTCTGTCTATTCGTTTCGTTACCCGTCAGCCTACCTATGTCGCTACTCGTCTCTCTACCCGTCTGTCTACCCGTTTGTTTACTCGTCGTTCTACCTCTCGCCACCTCTTCCCAATATTTAAACAATTCATTTAATATACAAAAGCCGTTTATCAGTTATTAAATGCAAACAGAAGTAATTTATCTAATAAGTGTAATCAGATGCAATTTTTGTTAAATACATACATAAACCTGCATAATAATTCATCAGTTTTGTGTTCATAGTTGTTTATATCATTTGACAGTAAATCTCAATTTCTTAAACCTGAATTGTCTCAAGCTTTTTAAAAAAACCACAAGGTCTGTATAACTGCAAAGTACCCTGAGGGCTATATTAGCTACATGTTATTAAGTTAAGTGAAAGTTTCGTTATCGTGTTTGCAGCCAATTGCTTATGTCAGAAAGCGTGGCTTAACCGTTTAACGGGCGGTGTCCACAAAAAAGGACACCTAACTTTAATTCCAAAACCGACAAACGGCACCAAGAATATTTAATTAAAATTTTCCTTTTATTAAGTGCCGGAAATTAAGCAAGCTTTTATTGTCTAATGAATTCGTTTGTGAATTCTGGTGTCAGTCTATTATTTCGTGATTTTACAAACAGACTTACTCCGCGCCGGAAAGGGTTTTAACGCCATTTTAAATTCATTACTGTAACTTTCTTTTCTTTTCTTTTTTTTGGGGGGTGGGGGGGGGTGGGGTAGGGGGGAGGGGTTCAAATATATACATTTAAATTAAAACTTTTGCCTCCATGCCATTAGTGTTGTTTGTATTATTAACTAATACCTTGTACACCGAGCTTCATTTGAAACAAATGTAAAAGACTTCTTCTACAGTTTTTTTAGGAGAAACTTTCGTAATTGGGCCCAAAGCCAATCAGAGCAATTATCATTATTGTAACACTTATAGAGTTAAAACAATATTATTGCTAGCTTTACTCTTGTTTGAGACCAGCCTTGCCTGTGTATCTGAATGGGGAAAAGTTTCGTATCCTATGTCGGTTGGCGAAAAAAAATTTAAATGGTGCCAAAAGGTAGTTTTAGCATCTTACAAAATGTTTCAAGAGAGCGGTAAAACATGTTTTTCAAATATTTACAAACATACGTTTATTAAAGCATGTTTTCGCACCATATTAAAAATTTAAGCACGATGCTAAAATAAAATTTTATCGCCATATTCGATATTTTAATAAGTAATGAAAATACGTAAACAAACTTATTTAACAAACCTAAGAGGCATTTTTGTGATAAATAATTGTTATTGTCAGAGGGGTAAATTGTAAACAATTAATAAACAGCTAGTAAATAATAAATAGCATTTAAAATCTAAAAATGGAGATGTGGTCCGTATAAACATGCAAAACATAACATTATACGCTTGATATATGTAAATCTTTTTATTTTTTAATATTTCCGAAGGCACAGATAAAAAGGTAAAAATCTCTTTTCCAAATGCCAAAAAGAAAATATACAAAATAGAATGCCAAATATACAAAATTGAAAAATATCTGCAAAAATATATATTTACATAATACTACATCTGCAAAAAAATAAGATTTAGAAAAAGTAAGCCAAATCCTGCAGATCTCAACACAGTGAAAAACTTATCACCAAAAAAGAACTCGCCAAATCTTACGGCACAGGAGATTGATTTTTTCCTCTGAATGCAGAATATTAGGTTGTTTTTCCCTGTACGATGGGTGATTATAATATAATTGTTTCATTTCACATACTACATACCGTTTGATATATTGGTACTTTTATGTTATCCTGGCGCAGTTGATAAATCGCCAAATATTGTTCCTATAACATTTTCATATTGAATTCATTTCATTTAAATATAAACTTTTCACTCATTTAATTTAAAATACATGCCTTTCATTAATCCCATTTAAAATGCTAAAAAGAAAAAAAAAGAAATAATGCCATAAAACGAAACCTTTTATTTAACCCTTTCAAGGGCGGTGTTTGCAAGGCGCGAACGCTTAATTTTAATTCCAAACTGCCAAGTGACACCCAGAAATTTTTAATAAAATTTTGCTTTTATAATATTCGCAATGAAAAGCTTTTAATCATTTTCAAATAGATTTGTTCGTAAAATCTGGTGTCATTCAAATATTTGAACATTTTAGTAAAATAAGTACTTTGCCCTTGAAAGGGTTAAACACCAAAGATTTTTTTTTTTTTTTTTTTTTTTTTACACGCGCGAAATAAAAAAAGCTGCTATTGCTGAGATTTGCGCCAAATCTCTAATACCAAGTTATTACGGGGTTTTTCTTTCAAACAGAAAAAAATACAGATTAATTTTCGATTTCTACTAAATTGAAATATATTTTATTGTGCTGAATATTAGTGCGTGCATATTTTTTTGCTCCATGTACTCCATGAGCTTTTCAATTCCGATTGTCTACGAAAATCTCCCGCCGGTGAAAATGACGTACGCACAAAATTTTCGTGACGTATCTACTTTAATTGTGCTGTTTTATCTATTTTTTTAATATAATTTCCGAACGGTTTGACATTTATTCTTGGTAATAAATAGACGTCGTTGTCATCTTTATACGTACCGGCTGTGAAAGTTTGAACGACATCCGTTAAATATTTTTTGAGTTATGCTTGACGAAAAGTTTTAATATCCATCGTAGCTATATATGGGGCAAAGTAATACTGCGCTGTGTATGAGTCTTCGTTGCACTCAGACAATAAAAGTTAACTCAATCGTAATAGTTGTAGGAGTTCTTTCAAAGCGCAGATACCTTGAAATTAGTTTAAGTACTTTATATACGATCACTGAAAGCATAGCTGAAATCATCTGTTTTGAGATGCAAAAAAGTGGTATAAGTCATGCATTTTAAAGTTTCATAACTCGGTCGATTTTAATGTTAGATGAATGGGACATTTTTTTGTCTTACTTGTTAGTGTCACAGTAAATTTTTACTAAATATCACTAATAGGACCGGGAGACCGTATAAAAATTTAAAATTCGTAATTCTTTAATAAAAGTTTTTCTTGACACAAATCGCTTTAAAAATAATTCTTTACCTTATTTAAACCATTTTTGTAATTAGAAGTATGCGTCTAGGAACAACGGTTGCGAAAATAAAGATCGGTCAGATTATACGTCTACACAATGTATAGCACGGATACGTATTGCTCGTCGCAAGGGAAACAAGTTGGAAATTGTACGTCAAACGTGACAAACGAGGTGCGTTCGTACTGTAGATAGTTATATAAATATTCAGATCTTGATGATTTTTAATTCTGTGAAATGAATTATATCGTCTGCAGATTAATTTCTGTCATATCTCGGTCGCTTGACGATTAAACTTCGGAAGCTCCTATAACAAAAAAGCACCGATTTTTAAAAAAAAATTCAAATTTCTTAATAAATATTTTTATTAATATCTCTTAAAGTTTTGATTCGATTTTTATACGATTTGAAATGTCTCGACAAAATTCTCCAAAGATAATATATCTTAAATCTCAAACCATTCGGTTGGGTAGTTTTTGCGTTGTTATATGCGGACGGACGGACGGACAGACAGACGGACGGACGGACATACGGACGGACCAAGCGACGACAATAGGTGCTACGTATTTATATAATTACGAACGTACCTAAAAACACTCATCATGTGAAGGGATAAAAGAAATATAGATTATATACTGGGTTCGTACGCTTTTATCGTAATTTTTAATACAATTTTTTGCCTTATTTAAATGTAGAAAAGTATTACAAATCCTGCAATTAAACTATGTGTTCACAATTTCTGCTATGTAAATATCAAATAGAAAAATTCTATTAAAAAATTGTGGTAAGACGGACGAACCCTGATAGTATATAATAAATTTATGTAGAAAATATTTTTCGGTAATTTTAATTAATATTGGGCGATACCTATTTAACCCTTTAACGGATAAAGAACTTCTATTGTTAAGATGTTGAAATAAATAATTGACACTGGAAATTATGAACAAATTTATTTTTATATAATAAAAAAGCGATATTTCATATATATATATATATATATATATATATACCGCCCGGCGTTGCACGGGCCAAAAATATTAATAATCTGTTCTATACGAAACTTAAACCAAACCCCGTCGTAATCGGGTCCATAGTTCCAACTTCCACAGCCAGGGGGCGCAGTCTGTTCTGGAAGAGGCCTTTTCAGAACACTCCACCCAACCAAATTTCCTAGTAGAATTGAAATTTAACCACGGGTAAACATTGCCAAAATAGCGGAAATCGCGAAAGTTGGTTACGTAATCGATCGGTTTCTAAAAGGTTTAATGTAGATATTTTTTAAAACCCAATCATGCGTTTTGAGAAAATGAACGCGTCTATGATCTGGAGTCTACTGTTTGTCTGTACTCACATTTCCTGAGTCGATGCTGATTTTTAAACCTGGAGGGAGTTTTGGAAAGGATTTTTTTTTTTTTTTGGGGGGGGGGGTTTAAAATAAAAAAAATTCAAAACGGATACCAGATTTTAAGAAACAAAGGGATGTAGATTAGTATTAATAGTAGAGGTATTTTTAGTTTTTCGTATCTTGTTTATAAACACCAATTCGGATTTTTAAAGATAGGGGAAATAGTTAAAAAAGCGAAATTGACTTACGGTAAAAAACATTTTCGAAAGGGTTAACGTGATTTTATTTTTAAACTAAAGGTTTCTGCCTAAATCCGACAGAACGTAGATGTCTTTAGGTGTGTTTGATTTTTGTTTGGTTATTTTAGAAAGCCGATGCCAGATTTTATATATCATAGAAAATCGGAAATCGCAAAAGAGAGTCCTGCGCACGAATTTTTTTTGAAGGGTTAATATTTGTATTTTTCAAAAACAAATACAGATGTCGAAAAAGGAATAAATGTAGATATTGTCTGGTATTTTTAGTTTTTCGTACCTTTCTCTGAATCGCCGATGCAAATTTTAAAAATTTGCCAAAATCGCAAAAATCACAAACCGGCATACAGAAAATATACTTTTTAGAAGGGTTAATTTTGGTATTTTTTAAAATCAAAGGAGGCTTTGGAAAGGGCAAAGTCAGTTCTTTAATTTGGGGACCTTCGTTTTTCCGTATTTTTTGTATTTCGGTGGATGCAAGGCTCGGAAAAGGGAGAAAATAAAAAACATGATTTCGATGTTTTTGATTATTTTTTTTGAAAGGGTTAAATGTAAATTTTTTTCAAACCAACCAGATCGTTTGAGACGTTAAAGTATTTTCTTTCAGAATATGTAGACGGTTTTTCCGTATTTCTAACCGTTTGCCCGTGGCGAATTTAGAAAAACTTAAAACAAAAACGGGATGTGTTGTGCTTTCTTTCTTCTATTCCGGAAGATACGGATATTGGTTTCTGCATATGCGCCAGCTAGCTTTTGAATAATGACGTTTTTATTTGTGATCTTTGATCAGTTTTTAATTAATAACTACTTTAATTTTCAAAATATTAAAATTCTGACGTAATGGTGCACCAGGAGAGGGTTTGGACTACCTATATCTAAATTTGCAGCCTTCTAGGTGGGCTGGATTTTCCTAGCCATCGCCAACAGACACACAGACACACACACACAGAGAGCGAAACTTTCTTTTATTAGTATATATATATATATATATATATAATATATATATATATATAATAAATGAAAAACATTTCTATTAAAATTCTGCTGTCATTGTTGAGTTTCGTAATTAAAGTTTTGTGGTTTCGTAGGGAAACCAATGCACGTTAACCCTTTTTCTCCTGACGGTACTTTACTTTTTTGACCGTACTTAAGTACCACTTTAACCCCTTCGCGACGAGCGTCTTTTATAGAATTTTTAATCTGTTACCACCGGTTTTTCAAATGAGAAATTTTCACCCAATTGAATCGAAAAAATGCTGTGATTAGATAAGAAAAACTTTACAAAAAAGAATAACCGGTGGGAATAATCGAGGATTCTGAGCATCTAAAAAGTAGCTGGAAAATTAATTCAGGATATAAAGGGTTAAAGGGTTAACTGTAATAGAAATGAGACATTCTTTATACCGAATTAAAATATATTTTCAAAATATGTAAAAATAATTTTCTATTTTCCCTTAAATGGTGATTTTTTATCCTTTCTGATTTGGTAAACTAAAACTGAAATACACAATTTTATAAGCGTATGATCAATAGAGTCCTTTAACAAAATATCTGACATTATTTTTAAAAATATTTGCAAGTCGAAAAGAAATTTTCTTTTTGGAGGAAACGTGAAAGTCATATGATTCATTTATGCTATGAAAGATTTTTCTTTTAAATGAGAACTGAAAGTTACTTAATCTCAGTTTTTAGAAGAAAGAAAGATACATCAATACTTTGAATTTAAAAAAGAAACTGATGAAATTTAATCAAAAATTATTCACTGGATATTTGAAAAGTATTCCAACTAATGATCAACTTATCTTTAACAAGTTTTGACATAATTTAAGATATTGAAAAAATAATAAAATAAACGTGTTTTGAGTCTGATTTTGTTAATTAATAGATTTCGAATAAATTTTAATTTAATAGATATATGGAGAAAATACAAGTGATACATAACTTTTAAAAATATTTGTGAGGTTTAAGAAGTCCTGCTTAAAGGTCCCTTTGTATAGTAAGCATGAAGGCGATACGGTTGAATTATAAAAAGTTTGATTAAATAAAAAATGAATGCGACTCAATCTTAATTTAAAATAAAATCATTTTTTGACAATTGATATGTTACATATATGAAGGGTGATCAATAAACTTTTGAGTGGATCATTTAAAAGTACTTCTATTTCTTATCAGTAAACTTTAATTTGTTAAATTAACTTTGCCTGTGATATTTAGGCATACTTTTATCCAGTATCTGCTAGAAAATAATTTGCAAAATGAAAAGTTTTATTAATAGATGCCGGAGGAAAACAAAAAAAGGTACTTAACTTTAAGAAAAAAAGAAGAAAATAGAATGTATATTCCTTTCTGTAAAAAAACATGGATTGATTTATGTTATCAAAACTTGATGAAAACAGAAAGATATTTAATCTTATTTTTTTTTTTTTTAATCTAGAAATGATTCGATAAATGTTTTAAGTAAGAAAATATATTTGTGAGGTTTCTTCAAAATGTTACTTACAGGATCACAAAGTGTTTACACTTCTTGAAAATTCTAAGGTGTCTGCTACCAAATACTATTTCAGATTTAAAAAAAAAAAAAAAAAACTATTTAATAGCTCAATTGCAGAATTCGTGGTTGCTGCATTTAAACATAAGTAAACGTTTTCTGTCATTAGATAAGGCGACAAATTATGTTGTACAGAATACTCTGAGATCATTTAAATGTTTGTAAATTTAGAATAAATAATGTTGCTAAACTAGTGAACAAAATATTCAAAATATTAATAAACTGAGATTTTCTGATAAACAATGAGTTTTTGATTCACTTTTTTTAATGAAATAGTTTGGGTGGCCGCGCATATGACTATAGTTGAAAAAACTGGTTGTTAAAGAATAGTTTACACCTCCCCCCCCCTCCCCGAAAAAAACCCCTGTTTTTTTCTCAAGTTTATATTGGTTTCATGAAAATTCGATATCTTCTCTTTAGAAATTTAGGCATGGGATATACATGAAATAACGAAAACTTTGCTGCAGCATTACGAGGAGCCTTATTGGAAAAGAAATGTTCTTTAACGATATTACTGGACTTGAGAGCGGCTATGTAAATTTAGCGCGTATTGTTATTATTATTATTTTTATTTATTCAGACCAATCACCAGATATTTCAAATAGCTCAAACACACATACCATTCATACTTTGCTTCATTTAGTCACAAACTGTCATTATTGCATAAAGCACCTGTCGAAAATTGTGGTAGTTAAAATGTAGTGAATTGTCACTTCTGATTAAATTATTCAGCAATGCATTTGTAGGAAATAAAGTCGAAAGAAAACCAGGATGGAATTTGGCTACGAACACTATTCCAGAGAAAGAGGACTTGATTTAAAAAAAATGTCATTTTTTGAATGGGTGATCAAGTATAGAGTCTTAGCAGTATAGCAAGTATAGAGTTATATGCAGATTGCTGTATAGAAATTGTTGTTAATTGCTATGCTAGAGACATTATCTGAGTATTATGTTCTACTGCTTCTTTTGAATCAAAAATAACTATTATTTTCAGGTAAGCGCGATACGCTTAAAAACCTTTTAAATCGGTTATTTCTTAAAAACAAGTTTTCAAGGTGTTACAAATTTTGTTAACAAATGCATACAGAAATTCTAGATATTACTTCACTTTAAAAGTTTATTTCTGCATTTAAATGATATTTTTCTGTTTTCACAAAACAACCCAGACAGCACACTCTATCTATAAGACGTCGATTTATAGTCTAAATACGTCTATAACGTCCATGACATCTTTTAGATGTGCATAGCATTAAAGATATAGATGTCTATAAGCCTTTTCTCATTTAGATGTGTATTAGACGTCTATGACCTGCTATAGACGTATTATAACTTTCACCTTTTCGACGTCTAAAGGAAATGCTTTTTTCAACCTCCATTGGAAATACTTTTCGATCCATCCAATGGATTTGCGAATAACACATACTATGCTCCTCTTATAGAAAAAGTACTTCTACTACAATGCAACTGCGCGCATGCGAGAACGGAAAGTCGAAGGTCGTCCGAAGACGCTGAGGACGGCGCCATTGTTTACATTCCATCGAAATTGAAATTTTGAATGAAATTTGTAATTATAATTACATCTTGCGTAAAAGGTAAGTTAATCATTCCTTTATTTACTTTCATTGTAGTTTATATAACACTCAATTACTAAATTCTTGTACATAAATACAAGATTTACGCTTAATGTTACGATAAGTTTCATTAGTCCTAAATTCTTTTTATTTTTTGTGTTTAAAAGGGAAAAAAACATCCAAAATGTCGCTGTATAAATTGTATAAATGCAGAAATTAATCTCACAGGCACAACGAAAGCAATTACGTAACTTTTTTTAGTAGTAATTGAGTGTTAGTGTGAACCACATATCGTTTTGTTTATTACCAATATACTGTTAGATATTCTGAATCCTTTGAAGGGCAGTGTTAGATTATTTATACTCTAAACCATATTATTTATCAGAATTTTCGATTAATATTTAGATTGTATTAGGGTTGGCACATTTTTGCCAAAGTGGTAAAAACCATGGAAAAAACCGTCCAGGCAAAAATACATTTTTGCCAAAGAGGCAAAAATAGATATATTTTATTTACAGCGATGTAGTTAATATATTTTAATTTTTAATAATTTCAACTCTGATAATATGTAATTATATTTTTGTATTTACCTTAGAATATTCAATGCATCATTAAAACAATAATCTAAGTACTTTGTATTTTTTAGTAAAATACTTTAGTAATCAGTTTTACTTTTTGGTAAATAACTTACTGGCTTTCGTTTAAACTGTTATAAATATTAAACAATCAATCCTTATGCTTCAGTTAATTTTGTAGCAAAGTCTGAGAGAGAAATAGCACTTACCAAGTTTGCTATGCTATGATAACAACAGTACTAATTTGAAGTTACAAAGTAAAAACAATAGAAGCAAAACATTTTGCAAGATAATTCATTCTCATTTCCTATGATCAAATCAAGATTCAAGTCTGTAGCCTGTATAATGACAGTGGGGGAAAATTGTAAGAAAAATTACTTAAAAGATTAATTTGTCTATATTTGCAACATTAAATAATCAATTAAAATCATTCTACCCTCCTCTCTCTTATACATATTAATTTCATCCAATCCATGTGTTTTATCTGTGTGAAGTCTCTCCCCCCCCCCCAAAAAAAAAAGTTGTAGGAATTTTAAAAGTTTATTTGGTACTGCTTGATTATCCCATTGACCAAAAAATTATCGCCAAGATTAAATGCCAATTATGGATCATCGTTAATGTCATTTTCACTTGACATTAAACATGTTACATGTGTTTGTTATGTCATCATGTGAATTTTAATTTATTTTATTTATATTTTTATTAAGGTTTTACTAATTTGTTTTTTCTTTCGTTATTTAAAATGAAAATTATGTCAATAAATGATTACCTCATGATATTAAAAATATATATATAACAGATTAGTTTCATCTGGCGTCACAAATTTTTGTCTACAAAATATTTTTATTTTTCTATATTTGCTTCAAGCCTATATCTAATGTTTATATACATTTTACAGTTTTTTTTAATTTGTTTTTTGACTAAATAAAGAGGACTGAATTTTTTACAATCTGCCATTATCATTGATATTTATTATGTTCCTTAATAAATTCGATTATTACATTTAAAATACTTATATTTAATTCACAAATTCAATATCTTAAAAATATCTGTTTACTTATGGTTTAATTTAATAATTCTGCATTTAAACTATAGGTGCAGATACCCAAAATCTGGAAGGAGCCAGTGGCTTCTAAACCCAAAAAATCCAGTGGCCACATTGTGAAACAAACACATAAAAACAATATTTTTTTCTCAATTAAATTTGGACAATGGAATATTGAATCTTCCCACCATAATTGCATACAGTTTGTAGGAAAAATTTTGTAATGTAAAACCTGAATATTTTTTGAATAAACTATTCTCTACAGTTTTTTTATCTATAAATAAGCTCCCCCCCCCCCCCCAAAAAAAAAAAGAAAGAAAAGGATTTTTCATAGCTGAATAAAAATGCTCAACTTAGGAAACTTGCATTTTTTGAATAAACTATTCTCTAAAGTTTTTTTAATCTATAAATAAGCTCCCCCCCCCACACCGAAAAAAAAGAAAAGGATTTTTCATAGCTGAATATAAATGCTCAACTTAGGAAACTTGCATAAGAAAATATGTCTATAAAAATCAAAATAAAAAATAAATATATATGAAAAAAATATGGAGAAGATTTATTTTCTTTTAGGTTTTAGATTTTAATAAAATAAATTTAACAATTTCTGACATTTTCAAGGATGATGGAGAAAGATCGAATACTATAAGCCTCATTGCAACTTTTGTTGCAAGGGGATTTTTTAAAGGATTTATTAAAGAATTTTTTTAATACCTATGGAGACAAAAAAAGAAATTAAATTTTTGTGACCGATTGCCGATTTTCATGTTTTATTATCACAACTCGATGAAATTCACATTTTTTTTTTCAATTGATTGATGAACTTCGCGGTTTTTTCGCGACCAATTGATGAAATTCGCGAGGTTTCGCGAATTTTTTCAGTAATTAGCTCTGAATTAAGGAGATAAAGTTGAACTAATGTATCAAATTTAGTCCTCTAGAGAATAACAACTATTTATAATGTGGGAATTCAGGTGTTTCTTAACTAAAAATTCATTGTTTACCTCTGAGAAGTTGTGCGTTATATGGAAAATTGCGTTATAAAGATCTTCTACTGTATTATTTTGTCTGAAATAATCTGGAAAATCAAATATTATATTTGCTATGCCGTTACATCATGAGTGAACTTTATCATTATATTAAAAGTAACCCCCCCCCCCGCCCTTGAAAGTAACCCAATTATTTAGGGATTATTTTTTTAATTAAAATTCATTCATTTTCTTAATTTAAAATTTTAGAATGGCAATATGTTTTCTTTTATATAATTTGGTGAATAGTTTGGCGATTTGTTTAATTTGGCGAAATTGGTCGACGGGATAATCAAGTAGTACCGTTTACGTCTATAAAGTATTTGTAAAAGTTATACCTAAAGGCTCAAATAAAGATAAAATGAAGATTGATTTGGCAAATGTTTATGCATTAATATTGTTTTTTATTATAGATTTTTTAAATGTAGAAACTGTTGATTTAATTTTTTTTCTAATATATATTCATTCTAAAGGCAAAATTACTACATTAATTGAGAAAAGTAAAAGTTTTTACTTGTCACCATCACATAAATTTATCTACAAAATTGATTATGATTGATTAGTGATATTTTTTGATTCATATTACCAATGAAAATTATTTTAATTAATCAAATTAATATTAATGAAACATCTAATTAATATTCTGATTAAAGTCTCAATTATAATATATACAAAATTATATTCTTTTATTATATTTATTAAATCCAGCCTTTTTTGCCACTGTCCTGGTCCTGGCAAAAATACCATTTTGCCAGCAAATTGCCCAACCCTAGATTGTATGATGTAGGGGAGACCGGTACACGCTGTACCTATGGACACAGTGGATCATCCCCTAATATTTTATTTATTTAAATTTTTTTTAAGCTTCTCTTCTATCCTAATAGACAACAGCACTGCAATGATTATTTATAGCCTTCAGAAAATATGTTTAGCTCAGATTGAACTATTTTATCCTCATTGGTTGTTTTGAGCTTCTAAAAGTAAAATTTTTCATCATCCTATTTTTATTTTTTTAGTAATTAAAGGTTGTAGATAAATAAAATAAAACAGCTGTTTTGCAAGGCTAAGATACTTGTTTTTATTTTACTTTAAAGTTAATATGTTTAAAAGAAAGCTATAAACAATATTAATATGATTATTTATTGAACTTCAACATGGGGTACAGTGGACTACCCACTCCTGGGGCACAGTGGTCCACAATCCACTCTGCTCCTGTAATGCAGAATGTTCAAAATATTTAATAATTGCTTATTTACTATAAAGAAATATTGTTTAAAAGTAGTTATTTAACTGTAAAATAAAGTAAACAAATAAAAATAACAATTTATTTAACGTAGTAAGAAATGCTTTGTTTTGTATTTATTGCCTTTGATAAATATAACTGTAGTCTAATTGTTGATGATTCTATTCAAGTAAGATTCATGAGACGCAAATTGAATGGAAATCAGTTTATTTTTTCCGAAACTGTAGATGAATCTGCTGTTGATGTCAATGATTTCATAATGTTGCTCTCAGACCCAAAATTATTTCTTGATAATTCCAGGTTCAATCTTACTCATAAGTACTTTGGAATTTCATTTGCAAATTTTAATGTGCGCTGATTTTTTTGTACTTAAGTAATAACTTGAACTAAATTGCAATTGTTCCTGTATTAATCTGTTATTATTTTCAAAATATAATTAATGTTTTGTTTTTGTTTCAAAATTTATATTACTATGTTATTTTGCGGGTGAAGGGGCAACAAAAAAGAATTAGATTAATGAAAAATAGACTTATATTGTATTTTAGATAATACCTAATAGTGGTCCACTGTACCCCGGTGGGTGGACCTGTGTACCCCGCTTCCAGGGTATACTGGTCCACTTTACAAGTGTATATAATTTTTTTTTTTGGAAAAATGTATTGAAAACTATGTTGTGAGAATATTATGATGGATGTAAGAAGGTTTAAGGAATATTCAAAAATATTTTCATACAGATCGGTCAGTCTGTTATTGTTATTTAACTAAAAAAGTGGTCCACTGTGTACCGGTCTCCCCTATACATAAACGAAAAAAACAACAGCAAATATTTATTTTTAAATGAATTTATTTGACAAATTCTGATTTCAATGGGGAAAAAAAAAAGTTTTCAGCATGTTTGCAACTGAAATACTTTGCCTTAAAAGGGTTTAACAGTTATGTGTATTATTTATCATACAATTATACATTTTGTCAAACATTTAGAATTACACTAAAATAACTCTAAATCTTGCTAAGACTAGAACTAATACATATAAATATTCTAATGTAATTCTTATTGTTTAAATTTACATTAGAATGTTTAAATTTACATTCTAATGTTAATTTAAATGTAATGTTGCTTATTGTTTAAATTATTATTATTATTTTTTTTAAATATCGAAATGCATCCTTAACTGTATCCAGGGGTCTCTTAATCATTCCCAATACCAGAGTATTTCTAAATTAATGTGCCCGAAAGCTTGCAAAAATCATAGAGCTTCCTTATTTTTTACGAAAAACACAGGAGATTATTAAATAAATGTTGTACTTTTTTGGCTATGATGTCATTCATTTGTTATTGTTTAACTTGTGTTTAGACACATTTTTTTTTTACATACCCAGTAAAATATATTTAATTTACTTTTTAACTGTGTAATATATGATATTTATGCTTGAGTCTATTTTTTTCAAGTCACTTTGATATTAATGTTTTGGTACTTGTGTATTAACCATTAGGGATGCACTGAATATTCAGTATTTGGTCATACTGACGAATATTTAAAGAAAATACTTTTAAAAATATTTTTAAAACCCTAATAACTTTTATTTTTAACTGTCAATAAATAAAGATATTCAGAAAAATTAAGAAATAGAATCATATTTAAATAACAGAGATTGCTTTTACATTATTTGTTTGCTGTTTTTGAAAAGTAACAAGAAAATTAACTGTTAAATGACGACATTCATAGGAACTAATGACGCCTAAATATAAGTTCCTGAATACTGTTTGCTTTTTCACATTTAAGTGTTTCTAAACATGATGGCAGATAATACACAGCGTTTAGGAGTTATTGTAAGTAACGAGACAAACAGATTTTACTTAGGAAACCAGGATCGCAATCCACTTATTAAAAAATACAGTGTATCTCACTCCAAGTCGAACTTGCATTTTCATTTAATTTTAACAACAATGAAGATATATTGTAACAATATAGTCAAACATCAGACTTACTTTTAATTTCTGTGAAATATGACAAGAATTGCTAAAAATTGCCACCATTGCGTTGCAAACAACACTAAGCTAGACATTCCATTATTCACATTCCAGTTGACAGTACATATACTGAGTCACAGACTAAAATTCAGTCACTTCCAGTGATTTCATACAAAGTAATGTTCACATGATGAAAATCTCACTAAAATATCTTCATTAATGTTAAAATCATGAAAGAAAATTTAGGTTCAGCTTGAAGCAAAACACCCGGTATTTCTTTTTGATTTTAAAATATTTGTTTTAGAATATAAGAAAATTTTATTCATTTATTTTAGTTCACAGAAGTTATGGGAGTTATTTTTTATATTAATTAAAACAGTTTTAAAACTATCCTTCTTAAATAATAAGTCAAAGCATAGAATTTTTTTTTAATTGTAAAGTTTAATCATGAAAAGATTTTGTTTATCAAAATTGTCTCTGTGTTAAATATGATGTAAAATTATGTTTAAATTTAACTTTTTAGAACTTTTAAACCCTGAAATATAAAAGCATTCAGCTAGTTGAATATTCGGTATTCAGCCAAACAGTTACTATTCGCATTCGGCTGGCTGAATATTCGGTATTTGGTTCACCTGTGTGTCGAATATTTGGTATTTGGCCAAAATCACTATTCGGTGCATCCCTATTAACCATATGCTTATGGCAAACTTAGGAACCTTTATCAACAAATACTTTGTTTCTAGTGGAAAATGTGGGTTATTTAAATTTCTTTTACATTATATCTTCCATATTTAAATTCATGTTGGATGCCAAGTACATTACCCTTCTCTGTAACTCGAAGCATGTGGCTAACGCAAAAGTATCGCTTTTAATAAATTTCAAAACTTTATTTGAATACATATTAATATTTTTCAAATAAAAATGCTATTTGGTGATATAAACAAGTTGGAAATTGTACGTCAAACGTTACAAACGAGGTGCGTTCGTACGCACGTTTTAGAAATAAATTCATGATATCCCGTGCGTAGAACGGGTTAAACAGCTAGTTAAGTATATATTTTATGACACTGTTCATACAAATATCTTAACTAGTTATATAAATATTCAGATATATATGTATCAGCTAGTTATATAAATATTCAGATATATATGTATCAGCTAGTTATATAAATATTCAGATATATATGTATCAGCTAGTTATATAAATATTCAGATCTTGATGATTTTTAATTCTGTGAAATGAATTATATCGTCTGCAGATTAATTTCTGTCATAAAATAAGTATCTCGGTCGCTTGACGATTAAACTTCGGAAGCTCCTATAACAAAAAAGCACCGATTTAAAAAAAAATTCAAATTTCTTAATAAATATTTTTATTAATATCTCCTAAAGTTTTGATTCGATTTTAATAAAATTTGAAATGTCTCGACAAAATTCTGCAAAGATAATATATTTTAAATTGCAAACCATTTGGTTGGGTAGTTTTTGCGTTGTTATATGCGGACAGACAGATAGACGGACGGACAGACAGACAGACAGACGGACGGACCAAACGACGACTATAGGTGCTACGTATTTATATAATTACGAACGCACCTAAAATTTGCAAAATTTGTATATCAGTTGCGGGGAAATATCATGAAATTCGTTAATCGGTCGTTGGAAAATATTGAGAAAATCGTCAATTGGGTCATGGGAAAATATTGTGAAATTTGTCGGTCAAACGTGGGGAAAATTCAAGAAAAATTCCTATTGGATGCAGGGGGAAAAATCATGAATCTCCTCAATCTGGTGCAAGAAAAAGCCATGGAAATCACCAATCAGTCATGAAAAAAAATCACTAAATTCGTCAGTCAGTCATGGGGGAAAAATTGTGAAATTCACCATTCTGGCACTGTAAAAAATCCTGTGAAGTGCACTGATCGATTGCGGGAAAATATTGCGAAATCTGCCAAATGATCTCGGGGGGGAGGGGGGGGGAATCACAAAATTAGTCTAACAATCGCAAAAGAGAGTTGCAAAATTCATCGAATGACAGTGGTGGGGGGGGGAGTGCGCAATTCATCGAATATTCGTGGAAAAAATCATGAAATTCGTCAGGGGTCGATCCAGGAAAATTTTGGGGCCTATTTAGGGCCCCTTTGCAAAATTCCGTTTACTAAAAAAGGACCCCTTCACAAAATTCCTCTTAATAAAATAGGACCCTTCACAAAATTATCCTTCATAACAAAATGTTATTTTTCACAAAAATATGATAAATTTCATAAAAATAACGTTTGCTTTCCACAAAATTGGTCCCAAGAAAAAAAAAATGCATCGACCCCTGAATTTATTAATTGATAGCAGATAAATCATATAATTCGTCAGTTGTTGGTGGAAAAATTCATCAAATGATCTCAAGTAAAAAAAATGCGAATATCGTCAAATGGTTTTGAAAAAAAAAAATCACAAAATTCGTCAAATGATTTTGGGGAAAAAATCATGCGATTCGCCAATGATTTCGAAATTCATCGAGCGACAGCGGGGAAAAAAATCTCATTTTCCATTCAATCATCGCAATTAGCGAGTGTGACTATTAAGTTTGGCCAGTGGTAGCAATATAGTCAATCACCAAACTTTTAGTGAGTATTACTCGCCGATTGACGAGTGCTAATTTTGTCTTCTTAATTGTCTTGTTTGCATGTTATTTTTAATAACTTTTCATTTTTCCATCTTTCTGCAATCTCATGCCTGCTATTACTAATGCTGTTATATAATAGCATTGCAATAATATGTGTTAATCTCAGAAGTGACATCACTTCTGAGATAAACACACTTCATTTCAATCTATTCTAATTCCTGTAAATTTTCTTGAATCCATTTACAGAGTTACAGCCAGATCCAACATTAACATACCATTCCAAACATTCGGAGGTTTATCAAGACCTTGGAAGACCTAATGGAGGAAGACTCACGTAAATATTTGGTTAGTACTATACTTTTTATTAAAAACTTTTTTTTCATGACTAATCATCAAATTTCACATATCTCACAATTTTTTTTCCTCATCCGTTTGATGAAATTCACAATTTTTTTCCTATGGCCGATTGACATATTTTGCGAGGAAAATAACTGAAAGGACATGTAAGGGCCACTGTGTGCATAAAGTAGTTTGAAAAGAGCCATCGGGGTAGTGGTGTACCAAGTAGTGCTTTGGCCGAGTACCGAGTACTCGGCCATTTACTCCTCGGCCGAGTACTGAATAATTGTGTTTCAAAAAGAATCATTGATGCGAAAATGAAGTGTGCTTAGTGGTAATACTTCTATGTGTGTGTGTGTGTTTATATACATACCTATTTATAAACATTCATCTTGAGCATATAATCTAATCATATTTTTTTAATTAACTTAAATTTTTGAAATTTCATTTATTGTGGACCTTTTAAAGATAATTTTTGTATATTCAAAAATTTTAAAACACTAGCATTATCTAATATATATATATATATATATATATATATATAAAAGAATTTATATAAAAAGTTCAATTAACCAGTATGAAATTAAAACTGTTTATTTAACACATCTTTACCCATTTGTCATTTTGATTCCTGAAATCTGTCTATCAAAAAAAGTTATTGCTTGCTGTAACAATTCCTTGAATAATGCAAAATGTTTCATATTTTTTAAAAGTACCTTATTTTCTTTTGATTAAAAAAATTGGGTACTTTCGTTTAATAGCGGCCCCTGAGGATGAATCGCCAAGCGACCAAGATTTATCGCCAAATTATAAAGCATGTATGACATAATATGATATATTATTATATTAAATCATTACTTTTGTGATGTATATGGCTGAGTTATTAGTCATATCATCATCATCATCATCAACCGTTTTCAATCCACTGCTGGATGTAGGTCTCCCCCAGATTTTTCCATTGTTGCCTGTCTAGTGCTTTAGTCATCCAATTAACACCGGCCACTTTTCTGATTTCGTCACTCCATCTTACTTGAGGTCGTCTTCTTGGTCGTTTTACATCTCTGGGATACCACTGTAGGGTGTTTGTGCTCCATCTATTGTCTTGTCTTCTTGCAATGTGCCCAGCCCATTTCCATTTTAGCCATTTAATTCTCTCGATAATGTCAAAAACTTTCGTCTGACTTCTTATCCACGTTATTCTCTTTCGGTCTCTTCTGGTTATGCCTAGCATACATCTTTCCATACTTCGCTGTGTTGTTTGTAATCTTTGTACCATCCGTTTTGTTAGTGTCCAAGTTTCTGCTCCATAAGTTAGTGCAGGCAAAACACATTGGTTAAACACCTTTCTTTTCAAACAAAGAGGCATGTTACTTTTCAGAATAATATTGTTCTTCCCAAAAGCACTCCATCCATTTCTTATTCTTCTATTGATTTCATTCATGATACTGTTGTCTGAAGATATTTCTTGTCCAAGGTACACATAACTTTCAACATCTTTAATCTCAGTGTTGTTGTAGACGATTTTCTTTTTTGATGCAAATGAATTGAACATCACCTTAGTCTTTTCCAAATTTATTTTTAATCCCACATTAATGCTAGCTTCTGCCAAATCTTTTAGCATATTTTGCAATTCTTCAGGGCTATTACTGAAAATTAAAATGTCATCAGCAAACCGGAGATGGCTTAAATATTCCCCATTTATTCTAATCCCTTTGTTTTCCCAATCCAGCTTCTTGAAAATACTCTCTAAGACAGCAGTAAAAAGCTTAGGCGAAATGGTGTCTCCTTGTCTTACTCCTCTTTCAAGCTTGATCTTCGCTTTTCCTTTGTCCAAACGGATGGTGGCTGTTGCTTTCTTGTAGATCTTCTTTATGATATTGATATAAGGTTTGTCTATACCAATGTTCTCCAGAGAAGTAATTACTGCAGATGTGTAGACCGAATCAAATGCTTTTTCATAATCAATAAAGGCAAGACAGAGAGGTAAATTATATTCTTTATGTTTTCCTATAACTTCCCTTACTGTTTGAATATGATCCATTGTGCTAAATCCACTTCGAAATCCTGCTTGTTCTCTAGGTTGAGCTGAGTCCAGAGCTGATTCAAGTCTTGTCGTTAAAACTTTGGTGAAAATTTTATAAATCACTGACAGTAAGCTGATTGGACGGTAGTTTTTAATGTTTTCCTTTTCTCCTTTCTTATAAAGTAACACCATCACAGCATTATTCCAATCTTCTGGTACATCTGATTTCTCGAGACATTTGGAAAACAGTAAGGCTAGCATTTTTGCAAATTCTTCTCCTGCTTCTTTGATAAGATCAATTGTAATTCCATCTTCGCCAGGGCATTTACCTTTTTTCATGCCTCTAATGGCTTGTACAACTTCATCTGTCATCACTGGGATTATCTCTTCAGTTTCTGTTATGTTTACTAGTGGATCACGTAGGTTGATTTCCCTTTGATCTTCACATTTATATAGATCGTTATAGAATTTTTCGACAATGTGTACTATTTCATTATTGATTTTGGTGATTGTTCCATCTGCTGTCTTCAGTGCAAAAATACCTTTTCTTCCAACACACAGTTTGCGCTTAGCTGATTTTAAACTTTTGTTATCTTCTAGAACTTTTTTGACAAGATCACAGTTAAATTTTCTGATATCTTCTGTAACACATTTTCTTACCGTTTTACATAATTCTGCATATTCAACTCTTGATTTAGGATAGTTTTTCTTCATTTTAAATTCTCTGCGTTTCTTCATCAGTCTTCTTGTTTCTTCTGTTATTTTCTTTGTTTGCTTTACTTGTGCTTCACCAGCTATCGTCCTTGCAATTTCTTGTAGAGTATTTGTTATTTTCTTGTTCACTACTGTAACATCTTGTTCTTCTTCTAAGATTGATTGAAGTACTTGAAAACGATTTTTAAGTTCTAAATTAAATTCTTCTTTATGTTTCTGGAGATTTATAATATCGACTGATTTCTTTGAGCATTGCAAAAGCTTCATTCTTTCCACTTTAGTATTTAAAAGCAGTTTGCATCTAACTAACCTGTGATCGCTTCCTGTATTGAAGTTATTGAGAACGCTGCAATCCTGAATAAGATGCTTTTTGTTTGTCAAGATGTAGTCGATTTCACTTGTTGAGCCATTTGCACTACGCCATGTCCATTTTCTTTGTGGCTTTTTCTTGAAAAATGAATTCATGATATACATCTGTTCACATTCTGCAAATTCAATCAATCTGTTTCCTCTTTCATTACGCACCCCATATCCATGAATTCCTACTGAGAACTCACCTTTCTTTTTTTCCCCAATTCTAGCATTCCAGTCTCCCATTATTAATTTTATGTAGCATTTTCCTTTTTGATGCATTGAAGCTACTTCTTCATAGAAATCCTCAATTTCTTCATCAGTATAGCTAATTGTTGGTGCATAAACTTGGGTAATTTGCAGTTTGTATCTTTTTGACACTTGTATAACTAACCTTGCAACTCTATCTGATGCACTATCATATTCTACGATGTGATTCTTCCACCTTTTATGAATCAGAAATCCTACACCACTTGTTTTTCCATCTTCTGTACCTCTGTAGTACAATACATGTCCACTGGCAAGATCAATCTTCTCTTCACCTTTTCTTCTTATTTCGCATAATCCTAGGATGTCCCAGTTGATTCTTTCTAATTCTTCTTCAAGTTCCTGTAAACGACTTTCAGAAGATAAGGATCGTCCATTATACGTAGCCAAGGTCATCAACTTATGGCAGCCAAACCGAGCCCGGTGATTCTTAGCACCCTCTGTCTTCATGTCTTTCTGATCGCTGCCGTAATCAGGAACATGCAGACTGCCGGGAATTGAGGGCCGTGATTTGTTTTGTGAATTCATGGTAAAATAAGGGGGGAGGTGGCCAAATTCCTCCACGCTGACCAAGCGGGTTGGAGGAAGCCCATCCGCGTTCGTTCCCCATGCACTAGGCAAGGGTACTAACAGGCTGCACCGATGGAAGGTGCGGATTGGACATCAAGTCCCTGCTCCCAGTCGATTCCTTTAAGTCCTCCTCTGAGGCATTTAAAGGGTCTTCTCCTAGTTAACAAGCAGAGGCTATTAAACAGCCCTATTAGTCATATATAACACATATATGATATATACATATAACATGTGCATAAGTCGTATAGGATGTATATATATGACATATAAGACGTAAATAATATGTATGTAATGACGTATATGGGTGTTTGGAATAATATGTATATATATGATGCATATATAAGCTTTTCGATGATCTTGGCGAAATCAGAGCTGAAACTGTGGCATAATTGTAATTGTGGAGGCCGCTATAACACGAAAGCACCAAAAAGGGGGGCTTTACAGTTTTTTTTTTTTTTTTTTTTTTTTTTTGTGTGTGTGTGTAATGTACAGCTAAATTGCTGTTTTATCAGTGCTCACAGTGAACATTTTTTCTGAAGCAGGCCAAATGTAAAAGAATAAAAGAAATGCCCTTTCTCCTGAAAATGTAGAATGATTATAGTGTTTTTGTACCATAATTTGCCATACAGCAAATTTAATTTTTTTAAATTGCATTTATTGTATTTTCTGTTTCTACACACTGCTTCTTTATCCAAAATCACAATCTTTTCCTACAGTTTAAAAATGACTTTTTTATTTTTTTAATATAAATATAAAACTAAACTCTAATTTACATTAATTTTGCATGGGGTTTTTTTCTTACCTTTTTCTATGTTTTATAGATACATTTTTATGTACCAAGTAGTAAATAGATTTATGAATTAGGGCATATATTATACATTTATATTCAAATAACTTTTTATCGATCACTTATAAATAAATTTGTCTTTAAATATGCTTAAAAATGAAATTCTTGCAACTACTTGGTATTGGCCGAGTACCGAGTGTATACCGAGTACTCAGTACTGCTCTAGCAGGGGCATAAAATAGTAAAAAAGGTTGCAAGTTGCTGCGCTCTGCCAAATTAGCCTAGAGTCAACACTATCAGGGGTCGATACAGGTTTTTTTTTTCTTGGGGCCCATTTTATGAAAAATAAGTTATTTTTGTGAAATTTATTATATTTTTTTTTGAAAAAAACATTTTGTAACGAAAGATAAAATTTAGCTATACTCTTAATTCAAACAAAGCATTTAATAATTGCGTCTCTAAGTCCTTCTGCTAAAGTTTTCATTTCTGGCAAACTTGTTTTATTTGCAAATTACACATTTTACAACATAAAAAAATAAAAATAATTAATGAAGAGTATTTTTTATGGAAGGGAATTTTGTGAAAGGGACTGTATTCTTAAAAGGATTTTTGTGAAGGGACCTGTTTTACTAAAATGAATTTTGTGAAGGAGCCTGTTTTGTTAAATGGGTTTTTTTGAAGAGGCCCTAAATAGGCCCCAAATTTTTCCTATATTGACCCCCGACTATGTATGATAAAGTTCTGTAATTGAGTTTGCAACCAATTGATGTATTTTAACAGATATGACTTGGCACCTTCAATGAAAGAGAATGCTTTTACATTATTTATTCACTTGAAAAGTGTCACGTAAGAAAATTAACCATTAAACATGACCTTCATAGGCATTAATGATGTACAAATAAATGCAAGTTCCTGAATATTGTCTAGTAAATAATCTGTTTCTTGTTTTTTCACAAACATCATGTTTTTCTATACAAAAGAAAAAAACTTTCACAGGTGACAATAGACATCAAGACAGACAATTTCTGTCCAGGAAACCGGGATTGCAACATACTTATTCAATCAAAAATAAAGTGTATCGCATTTGAATTTTCGTTTATTACTTTGATTTCTGTGAGTCACGATCATGAGAAGTGCTGGAAATTGCTATTATTAATATCTACACAAAACTGAGCTAGTTATTCCTTTATTCAGAGTGCAGCTGACACTGTTACTTATACTGTGTCACTGGCCAAAATTCAGATGCTTCCAATAATATCATCATATTTGCTACAAATAAAATTAATATAATGCAAATCTTGCTAAAATATTTTCATTGTTGTTAAAGTTGTGAACGAAAATTCAGTTTCAGCTTGAGGTGACATACCCTGTGTTTTTGATTGAATGTACTGTATTTTTGATAGAATAAGTGGATTGAGATAATGCTTATTGCTCAAAAAATGTTTGCCTTGACCACATTATCTACGCAAAAAGTTAGTTCCAAGATATATGAACACCCTGTATATTTACAACCGCTGAATATAATCATGATTTCCCATTCCAGACACCTGCTCACTGGTTAATTTAAAAACTTCCTTGCTAAATCAAAAGGAACAGGAAAATTATTCTTACTAATTTGCCACCATTTTAATATATTGTATTGTTTTACGTTAGTTTCTTCCTGACAAATAAATGCTATATCACTGTAAAATGTTTCTTCTAATTCATTTTAAATTTTCATTTGATTTTTAAAATATTTTATAATTTTTAATATAACTTTTAAAACTCTAAAAAATATAAAAATATTTGGCCACCCGAATATTCGGTATTCAGCCGAATAGTTACTATTCGGTTGCCCGAATATTCGGTATTTGGCCTCACTGTTACTATTCGGCTAGCCGAATATTTGGTACTATTCTTTTTACCTATGGGCCGAATATTTGGTATTCGACCAAAATCACTATTCAGTGCATCCCTAATTAATATATATCATTAAAATATATCAACATGCAAATGAGAAATTTAAAGAACACTCCCATAGGTTTAGCTAGTGATTGGCGTTGTCGATATTTTTTATCGATTTAATCGATACTATAGCCAACTCTATTTTATTGATACTATAATTTTTTTTTATTATTGATGTCTCTAGTTAATAAATAGTTATTCTTAACTGACATCAGATCCAATTTAAGAATTGCAATTAAAAAAATTAAGATTAGTTTTGCTTAAGTGTGAAACCCTAAAAATTAAGAATAACATAGCAAAGGACATAATGAATGATTGATATTCAAATGAAACATTCCGGCATACACAAAAGCATAGCTGTTTACATTCCTATTATTTGTGATCAATTAAAGCCAGAAATTTTTTAAAACAAAAAGAATTTTAAGAGCCTTGACAGCTATGCTTTTGTGCATGCCTGAATGATTCATTCAAATATCAAAATCATTCATTATGCCCATCACTAGAAATAACCTGCAAAAAATTAATGACATGGCCTAATGAAGAGGAGGGGTGGGGAGAGTAACTTATAATTGCTTCATTGAAGATTAATTCAGTTTTAATTAGTAAGTTTTCATATAAGACATTAGATGTGTGTAAAATGTTTTATCCTAACAAAATGTCATTTTTTGTGATTCGTAAAATGCTATGTAGTAAAACAGTGTTATTCTTTTTATTATTTTATTATAGGTGCTGCTCGAAGAAATCAGCTCCTACTATTGTAGTGATAATGGAGTAGAATAATCTTTATATTTGAAACTTAAAGAATTGTGTTTGTCCTGTTACAGCCTGTTCCAAAGATTTTTTTTTTTCAAATAAAGTCCTTTTTTTCTTCCTTTTTCTGTTATAGTTGTATTCTGTACCACCTAGTACTGTCACCTAGTCTAATATTGTTGATAAGAAAAAAAATACTTATATTTTTATTAAAATTGTTATTGAGTGGTAGATCTGACACATTTGAAAAATATGATATATTCTAATGAGAAAGCATGCAATAATGTTTAGCATTAATTTAAATCATGTTGCAATATTTAATTTTTGTAAAAGTGACTGTCCACCCTTTTTGTTAACTTAAAATTTTTCTTGCTTTTCTAGAAATGCAAAACTGAGAAGGCAGTCAATTTGTAAATTTCCTTACGTATCTGAAGCTCAGATAATTGTAAATAAGTTTTTGATGTAGGCAGACATGATTAAAAAAACAATTCTGGGTGGTTCTTCCATACAATATATTAATTGGAGTAATATTTTTGTACTGATAACTTTTTTTAAATTTAGTTCAATATACAAAATAGATTTTAAAACATTTGTCTAATAATTAAAAAAAAAAAAACCCTGTCTTGTCTATATTGGGGAACTAGAACAAAATAAACAGAATAAGAAATTTATTAATTTGTGTTAATCCTTTTGCGACAAGTGTCCCATACACAATTTTGAATCTTTTATCACTGTAGGAAGTACTATAGTATTTCCAAATAGAAAACTTGGCCTAATTTAATTGAAGAAATTATATGATAAATAAAGAAAAAATTACTATTCCAAAATATTGGTATGAAAAATTAAGGATTTTATGCATGCTGTGTGTAATATATGTGTAACAATCATCGCAAAAGTTTTTTTTTTGGAGGGGGGGGTGGGGGTAGATAAAAATTTATCTACCATAAGTCTTTATCCTCTGAAGATTTGTTCATTTTAAATAATAAGGGGAAATAACAAATCTTTTAGCCTCTTTATTGTTGCAAAATACTGGAGGATTTAGAATTTTCTTCCAAAATAAAATTGGCAAACTGATTTTAAATACCATATTTACTTGTGTATAATGTGTACCTTGTTTTACATAAGAAAAAAAAATAATATGCACCATGCTATTTTAACTTAAAAAAAAAAAAAAAAAAAAAAAAAAAAAGAAAAAAGAAAAAACTAGAAATCAGGACTTAATCTTTTTCTCAAACCTAAGTTACTTCTGTATTTGCTCATGTATAGTTTGCCCTCTTATTAAAATAACTTAAAATTAATGTTTTGCATTATGTGTATATATATATTGTGAAAACGTGTGTGGTTTGATGTATACGGTTGTTAGAAATATTCAGTGTATAATGTACATACTGGTTTTTAGACCTGAAATTTTGGTAAAAATGTGTGCATTATGCAGGAGTAAGTAAATATGGTAGTTTATAAAATTCAGTTATGAGATTTGAGGGAATTACAGCATTCATATTTCATTGGAAATATTATAAAAATTAGTGAATGCTTTGATAAAAGAAAATCCCAATATAAATATCGGAATAATACTGATATTATCGGAACGAAACATTTAATATTTTTATATACAGTCGTCTTTACCAAAATTATTAAGCACTGCTGTATTTTTATTATAACTGATTTAAAAGTGTTAGCAGGCCCATGCTGGATGTCTTGAAAGGGCGGTGGACAGAGGGTCATGTTGGCACTTTCACACTAAATCATGTAACATCATTAAGGGTGGCAGAGGGTGCAGGGACACCTATCCCTAAGTGCCAGCACGAGCCTGAATATTAGTCGAATGCAAATATTTAACTACATACAGTTATGAAATTCTTTTTTAACCTTTAACACCACTGACGATTTGTACAACATAAAGACACAAGCAGCACACTCTATGCACCATCAGCTTTTAAAACTTAAGTAACCTTTAATGATATCCTTGTTTAATGCGATGTCCAGTAGTAGTATAAAAGCAATAAACATCAAATTGTTAAAAAAAAAACTAATTTAGTTATAATTAATCTAACACGGACAGTTTATAGTTAAGACACAAGCAGTGTCTTTGAAAGCATAAAATATAAACTTTTGATGATAAAGTATAATAGTGTCTTATGTCTAATAATATTATTCTAGTAATAGATCTCACATTTATATGTAAAAAAATGCTTAATTAAGAACGAAAAAATAGTAGTTTATAAAAATTCAATGACGGTGTATTTTGTACATCAATGGAAACTTGCTGATAAAATAATGAAAGAGTAGAACAAATTTTGAACTTCAACATTAAACTATGAAGGATATTTAGTAAGAGGGTCAATGAAGCGCATGTGTTCAACACAATTATTTTAGAATTCACAACTGCTGTCTATGTCTTTAACGGTTAAGTTATTACAATTATAATTGTAATAACTTTGTTTTTCAGTAAGATATCATAATTGAAACTTTCATACCATAGCAATTGTTATGCTATGCAAGTTAATAGGTGATCATGACAATTAGAATAATTCTTACTGGAAAAGACAAAGTATATAAAGCACTTATCTTCACCAATGAAAATATTTCTTAAAACTTGTATCATTTTTATTAAGAAATTAAAAATTTAAAGTGTAATTTTAACATAAGATTTCTCTATTTTCCTTGTTGAAGACCAATTTCTTTATATTTTAACATTTTCTGCAAGAATTATACTAATTTTCATATAGATATGCTTAAGACGTGCAAGAAAACTATGTCATTTCACTGGAAATACAGTCTTGGCTGAACGTATTGAGCACCCCCATATTTTTAATATATTTGTAAAAGTAATAGTTATATGCAAATATTTAACTGCATATCATTAGGAATTTTCTTTTTAAGTTATTACGGTTTGTTAAAAAAAAAAAAAAAAAAAAAAAAAAAGACAAACGAACAACTCATCTTTTAATGAAGTCGCTTTCTTTGAAAACCTACTTTTTTAAAAGTATTAATTACTTTGTTTTCTGGAAGTGTCATTGTTATGTCATGTAAGTTAACTGATAATCATGGAAATTGAAATAATTTTCTTACAGTAAAAGCCAAAATATAAAACTTACTCTTCAGCAGCGTAAATAATTCTTAATTTTTTTAAAAATATTATTAACGCATGTTAAAAATTATGTATAAATGTTTTTTTTTTTTTTTTTTTTTTTTACATAAGATTTTATTTTCATTTTTGAAGACTAAGTTCTTTATTTTGTCTTTTCTTGTAGTAAAAGCCAAAATATAAAACTTTTCAGCAGTGTAAATAATTAATTTTTTTTTTTATTATTAACACATGTTAAAAATTATGTAAAAATGTATTTTTTTTTTTTTTTTTTTTTTTTTTTTTACATGAGATTTCTTTATTTTTATTTTTGAAGACTAAGCTCTTTATTTTGACTTTTCATCCAAGAATTATTTTCTTGATTATTTATTAACTGGCTAGCAAAACTTCCAGAAAGCAAAATTAAATATTAAAAAAAATGTTTTTTAAAGAAAATAGCTTTATTAAAAAATGAATTATTCGTTTGCTATTTTTTTTTTGCCAACATTTCTTAAAGAGAAAATTCATAATTGTATACAATTTAATATTTGTATCTAACTATTATTTTTACAAATATATTATAAATATGGGGGTGATCAATACTTTTGCCCAAGGCTGTATTTCTGATGAAATTTCTTGCATATCTTAAGTATGTCTATAAGAAATACTGAATATCAGTAAATAGACGTCTTATAGATGCATATCAGATGTACCTAGATATCTACAATCCAACTCTTAAGTACATCTATAAGAAGTACTGCATGTTGAAAAGTGATCTATGCTTGGACGTCTTATAGACGTGGTCTTGTAGACTACCTGGATATCTTGGACGTCTAATAGAACTCAGAGAGATCACACATAACATCTCCATAAGAGGTGAAAAGGGTGTATCATGGATATTTATAGACTTCTTATAGATGTGTCGGTTTTTTGGGGTTTACAGCTTGTAGATGTCTTATAGATGGGTGTGTGCTGTTTGGGAAAGAATAGATATAATACTTTTAACCCTTTCCGGCACAGACAAAGTCTGTTCGTTAAGGCCGAAAAGGTTACCATTGCTAATTTTTTGGCGATCATTACTGTTGCAGAAAGAAATGAAAAGGCTACACATGTCGAAAAATAAAGGAAAAACTGTTATTAATTTTATTTTTAAAAAGAAGAAAGAAAGAAAGAAAAAAGACAGAGAAAGAAAAAAAAGTTTTGATGAGAGAATATTATAAAACGAAAATATTTAATTTAAACATGATTGGGTATGTTCGTAATGCTTAAAAAGTTATTCCAGGGGCAATATTTCTACATTGAAACAATATTTGGCGATGTATCTTTTGTTTTTGGTGATTTTGATTTTACTTTTGACCCCAAACAATTTGATTTTAAGCCAAAAGGTGTCCTTTTTGTTGCTGAAATAATTGAAATGGCTATACATCTGGAAAAATAAAAGAAAATACTGTTACTAATTTTATTTTTAAAAAAAGAAAGAAAAGAAAAAAAGAAAAACAGTTTTGATGAGAGATTTTAAGCCAAAAGATGTTTTTTTTTAAGTGTACGACTGCATTTTTGTTTTGGTACTTTTCGGTTAGCCGTGCGCCAGTGATATATATATATATATATATATATATATATATACATGTATATGAATGCACATATATCTACACAAATACATGTATATACATACATATATCTACACAAATGCATGCATATACTTACATATATATACACTTATATGTATGAATATATATATGTACATATATCACTGGCGCCCGGCTAACCGAAAAGTACCTTTTTTTTTATTCAAATGCAAACTATATTAATGGCAATATACTTCTATTTACTTCTACATACATGAAATTTCGTTCCGGCTGCTTATAACTAGAGTTCTTCTGAATGGGTTTTCGTAAAACTTAAACTGTAAGATAATTTTTCAGGGAAGGTTTTATTGTGTAACATATCGTTCTACATAGCTTAGTTATAGAATTATTCTGGGAAGTTCTATAATCAGATCAATCCAATTATGAAATATTAGTCTTTTTAAAAAAAAATTCTGAATGGATTTCGATGGAACCTACACTGTTAGATAATTTTCTAGGGAAAGTTTTATTATATAACATATCATTCTACGTTGCTTAGTTCTAGAATTATAGGGGGAAATTCGAAAATCGGGTGACCATTTTTTTAATCAAATATTAGCCTTTTCAATGTTTGATTCCGATTATGAAAGATTAGCCTTCTGAAAAAGTTCTACTGGACGGATTTTGATGAGAATTGTATTGTTAGTTACATGCTCTTTCAGGAATGGTTGTAATGTACTACATATTGTTCTACGTTGCTTAGTCAAACAGTTATGTGTGAAGGTTATATAGTCAGGTGAACCCGATCCCAAAAGATTAGCCGTTTTGAAAGTTTTAACTGGGCGTATTTTTTGCGACTTGCATTGTTAAGTAAATCATTTGTAAGGATGGTTTTAGTATATTTTATATCGTTCTGTTAGTTTTAGAATTATGTGGGAAAAGTTCTATAATCAGATGAACCCGATTGTCAAAGATTAGCCTTTATAAAAACTTCTAATTGTTTGTATTGTTAGTTCGATAATTTTTAGTGAGGGTTTTAGTATATTGCATATAGTTTCATCATTCTTTAGCAAACCTTAACTGTAAATGACCAAATAAAAGAGTTGGAACTTAACAGCTAAAATTTTGACTGCACATTAGAAAATATAATAGCGCAAACGATAGCAGACTCAAATACAACTCTCACGTCCCATATTGCCTTCAAGTGCCAATGAATCAAAAATTGTGACCTCAAAATAGAATCACCGTCATCAGAGTCAGAATGTGAAGAATTAAAGATTTCTCATTTTGGTTACCGTTGTGACCTGGGACTCTATTAAGAAAATGACGATGAAATTTATGCTATCGTATGACCACTCATATGACTTTCAATTATTTTGGCAATTCTCTTTCCTATCATATTTTTTGTTTTCCAAATTAAACATTTAAAACTATAATTTCTCATATTCGTCATAGAGCCTGCACCATTCACGGGAAGAAACACTCAAGCTAATGTTTAAGTCTATGGGAATGTTTTTGGCAGATTTCTCGCTCCCGTTTTAATATTTTTAAATGATTTTTTTCCCCATAGGATAGCTGAGGCCGATCCCTAACGTTGTTAGTTTTTCCTTTTTTGATTTTAGTTACCGTAATTTCCGGTGTATAAGCCGTGGCTCAAATAAATCTCTTTACAACCAGAAAGTTTTCTTAATAAAATATAACCTATTTTGTGCATGGAATTTATTTGACGCTTTTTAATAAATGAAATTTCTGGTTCGTAACAGAATTTTTTTAGCGGCGGCTTATACACCGGGAATTACGATACAGTTTTTTTTATAAGCGGACATTTTCAATTTCAGAACCGGTTGGAACCGGCTCTGAAAATGAAAGTACCTTTATATAAAAAAACTGGAACCAAGATCAAAAAAGTAAAAACTAACAACGTTAGGGATCAGCCTCAGCTATCCTATACGAAAAAATCATTTAAAGATATTAAAAGGCGAGCGAGAAATGTGCCAAGAACATTCCCATAGACTTAACATTAGCTTGCGTGTTTTTTCGCATGACTGATGTAGGCCCTTAAAATAGAACTGTAATTAATGTATTTATGCATAAAACTGAAAAAAAACAGAAGAATTCGAATCTATATAGACAAACTATAACGAATTAGGACATCAGTTTCGTCTTTTTTTATCGAATCCATAAAATTATTTCATATTAAAATATCCCATTTTATCTCGCTAACTGCGAAGTGAAAGTTTTTTTCAAAATTGCTCAGAACGGATATTGAATGAGAAAATTTGCTTTTATTTATTAAAAAAAAAACTACTTTTCGACAGCATTTATTTATGTCAAATGTAGAAAATTTAAATTTCAAAAGGTTTATCGGGAAAATAAATCTTTCTTTTAAAAAGTGAATGAAAATCGTTTAATTTTTATGTCAATAGGATAATAAGGAAAATGAAATAGCTTTTCTTAAAAAGCTTTTCTGAAACATTGATTCATGTCATTTGATTGAAATTGAAATTTCTAAAGAAACTCAAACATCAACTTAAAACAACAACAACAACAAAAAGGAATAAATAAGTACACTATACATCTCATAATTATTTTTTCTTGACTTTCGACCAACTTTAGCAAATTGGCTTAATAAGGAAAAAAGAAATTGCAACCAAATGAAAAGAAAAAAATTGTTAGCAAAAAAGATTCGTCGTGAAATATTGATTTTTAAATCGACCTTTAACCTCCAGTTCTTTAAAATTACTTTTAATTAGGTTTTGAATCTGGTGCCGGGTTCCATCGCCCACACAATATTTGCTGCAGCTGTGGCTGATACTAACTAGGAAACCACGACGTTAGTGTAATTATGAAAAAACTCAAAATAAGAAACAGTCGAAAGAGCATTGCACAAACGAGTTTCTTGACGCATAAATCATTTGCTCTCGTCTCAAAATAATGCATGAAAAACAAGTGCATTTTGCTTTTTATACCTTTTGTGTGATAATGAAATTAAAGTATCTTAAAGGTGATTGAAAAAAGATATTTGATAAGAGAAATTGCTTCTGAAAATATCTTTTCTGAAACATTTATACGTGACAGGTGATTCACATTTGATTTTCAAAAGAAACTGAAATAACGATTAATTAATAAAAATATATATTCCCAGATTTTATCTGAGAATCTATTACAATAAAATCAGATTGTTTCTATTTCAAAAATCCAACTTCTAGTACATGGAGCGAAGCACGTTAAATTAATACCCGCGTTACCCGCATGAACCGGGGTATGTCATATAAGACCTTTAAAATTTGAATCAGTTTCTGAGATAATTTTTTTGCATCTTTTAATGAAGATTATTTAAAGATGAAAACTGAATTGAAGATGAAAATAGGAAATAAAACGGATTATTACATTCATATTGACATCATTTTCTGAGCAAAATCTAAAAGTGAAGTTATTTTCAACGAATAGACGTCGAAACAATGTCTTGATTAAATGAAATTTTCTAAAAAAATTATATAATAAAAACATTTTCATATATTCAAACTTCATGAATCGGTTTATTCTGTAGAACCAGAAATCTTTACTAGACATACTCATATTTAAAAATCATTACAGCGTAGAAATTTATCAGAGTTACATTCAACCAAGGATGAAGATTTAAGCTTTTTGCATTTAGATAGACAATTATCGTACCCCTATTCAGAAAATTTGAATTATAAAAAAAAAACATATACTGTTGTAAATTATTGTTGTAAAGCATTTCAAAACAATAAAATACATTTTTACAAGTTCGTCAAAGTGACGTCAGTTTTATTTAAGCAACTCCAAAATGAGAAACCAAATCTTAAAAGTATACTTTTGATAAAAAAACATTTTGCGTAAAAAATCATTTAATTTACAAAACTTAATTTTTGTAATCTCTGTTTAACTGAGCGTTTAAATATATCTTATTTGAAATCCAGTTTTTAGCAAAATTATTATTATAAGCTTTTTCAATGTACTATAATATTGGATTTCTGTTTACCTCACGAAATCGGAAAATTCTATGAAATGTAAATGCAATACATCGGGTTTCCACATAAGTAAATGTATTTTACAAATTAAAATCTACTATTATCTTAACCTGAAACCTTAGAAATGTCCAGCAAATTTTTGTCTAAAAGATTCATGAATAGCAGACAACGTCTAATTTTCTTTAAAAGATGTCAAAGTACTTTTCAAATTCACTCAAAGCGGATATTGACTAAACAAATTTTTTTATTAAAAACAATTTTTAATATTCAAGTGATCTGCAGGAAATTTAAAAAGCAAAATCGCATTAAACTGCAAACAATGAAAGAAAATGATACATGCAGACAAAAGTTGACAAAGAGTTTTCAGGCCTTCAGAGGGATTTGCCATTTGCCTCATTTGACTTCAGAGGGAAAGAGGGATACAAGTAGTTTGAAGTGATTGAAAAAAATATAGTTGATAAGAGAAAAACATTCATTTGATTCTTAAAAGTAGATTTTTAAAAATATTTATTGATGTGATGTGATTGCAATTGGAATTTCAATGGAAAGTAAAACTTGAATAAAATTTCGAAACTAAGTCTATAGAAATTTAAATTAGGAAGAGAATATATAAATAAATGCTTGTCGAATCTTAACGAAACTAGACTTCCGCAAGAATAACTGTAACATGAAATGTACTAAATATCCATCCACCAAACTGTTCTCTGATCTGTTACATGAAAAGAATATGTAAACATCATATTTTCTGTGAAAGTATATTTCAAGGAGGTTCTAAACGTATGCTGAATAAGGATATTTGTTTATTTATTAAATAAAAAGCTGTTTAACAACATTTATTGATGTCATATGCAGCAAATTTATAGTTTCAAACGCTTTATATGGAAGAGCAAATTTTCTTAGTGTTCAAAATATTGCATAAAAAGCATACGTAAGCTTTTCAGTTTTCTAGCTTTATGTTGATAGGGAGATGAAAGTATTTGGAAGTGAATGAAAAAAGATATTATAAAAGGAAAATGTTTGTTTGCTCTATAAAATAGCTTTCTTAAACATTTATTGATGTGAGACGATTGAAATTCGATTTGAAAAAGAAATTTAAACTAGAATATTATTCTGAAAAGGAATCCATGCAAATTCAACCAAAACTTAAAAAGTAAATATATCTTGCACAAGTCTATTCTGAAAAAATATTAGTAAATTTGTCTCTCACTCTTTCGACGAGTGAATACATTTTTGCAATGAAGTTTTATTTTCTTCTAATAATAAAAGTTTCATGAATTCTCTATAAAATTGTAGTAGATTGTGATCTTTACTACCGTTTAATATTAATCCTGAATTTAAGAATAATACATATTTAAAAAAATTAATCACATTTTAAAATTTAAAGATATACTCCTGTTTTTCTCATCACGCATTAATTTTTTCTGTGCGTACTCAGCCTAAAATTCCACACCATAAAGATGTACTGTGTTTAAATACGTAAAACTGTTTTATTTAATTTTCTAACTCAGTAATTTAATATAACAAAAGATTTCTTTTAAGTCTATTAAGATATAAAATGAAATTTTAAATTCGAAAGTTTCAAAAGCATATCGTGAAGTGCCAAAGAAATCTCCATGAAGTGCTAAAGAAATACCGCGCTATAGTCGAGTGGAAGTCTAACGAGATCAACTGATTTAGATTTTAGGTGCTTCAAAAAATAGTGATAACAGCGATTCGTGTATATGAAGGATTGATGGCCATCGAGCCCGCCCACGAAATAAAACCAAACTGTAGTGATAACAGCGATTCAATTATGAAGGACTTATAGCCTAGATGTCAGTTCACCCATCATAAAGTAAATTGAGATCCCAACAAGTGAAAACAGACATCTCATACTATAAAAGAATTAATCGCTCTTACTGGTTGCAACTCTACAGTTACAGAGCCTAGAATACACAGTGTGGAAAACGGCTACAAATTAGTACTAAAAAATTGAATCCGATAAATGTAGAACGATGATGAAAAGATAACGGGTCAATCGCAGCGACATCTTCTAGCAGTGGAGTAGACAAGGTGGAGGAACAGATGGTTTCCATACCACTAATTTTATAAAAATATTTTTGCCTTATCTAATCGGAGAATTTTCTGCGATATTGAAGGCGAAGAAAAAACTTTATAATGTTACTGGTTTCCAGAGATTCCCCCCCCCTCTCTGGCTACGCCGCCCCACCAGTGGCTGAGAGGTTGTGCTCTCGAAGCTGGTAGACGGGAGGTGCTGGGTTCGATCCCAATCGCGCCCGTCGGCCTAATCGTTCGGAGTTTTCGTGGTTTTCTTCGAACCGTGGATTTATCCATGCGTAAATACGGGTTAGGTTCCCTTAGAAAGACCCCCACGAAGGGCACTCCCTCCGGGCCTATATCCCTAGCGTAGATAATTGGCCGTCAACAATCAACTCAACCCAACTCTGGCTACGCCACTGCTAGCTATTTTCAACGCAAACATTGTATAAGAAGCGGAATGAGAAAACGTTTCAGATGGTGGTAAATACTTCAAATAATTAAATTATACGCTATTTTCTTTGACCTGGATAGTGATTTTCATCAGCTTTGAAAATATGAATGATGTTGATCATGGTCAAAAAACGTTATACACATTCTTTTGTACCTGGTTGCAGTACTCGATACAAGACAGCAAACTAGAAGCTACCTTATTTAGCAGAACCAAAGGAGGAATCTCTGTTAGAAGAGTGGGGGGAAAAGATTAATTCCCTGATATGATAAAAAAAACTAACTTCGAAATCAGTTACATCTGAAATATACACTTACAAGAAGATTTTATTAACAGAAATTATGTTCATGTTGATCAGGCATGTCTAACACGTTGTCCGCGGGCCACAACTGGCCCGCCGACAACTGATAGGTGGACTGCGAAGCCTTTGGCATTTTACCTGTATTTAATTTAATTGTTAGAAAACGCCTGCTAAAAATACACTTTGCACGAACACGCTTGCACCAACCGTGTTCTTAAAGATGGCAAACATAAGAAAAAATATCTCACTGTTACCAGTTTGGTAGGATTTTTTTTTATATTCAGAATGTTACCACTATTTTTGAATAGTAATATTTGTCTTATTCATTCTTTCATTAAATACGTAAAATATTTCTCTTCAGAATGTCGTAGCATTCTGCATTAAAACAATCTCGCTCATCTGGCAAACAGTAAATGTATATAGACCGATATAACTCAATTTTAAATTTTAGCAGGAAAAAAAATGTGGATACACAAATAACCACTGGAAACATATGAAAGCGCGGAATATTGAGTTAGAAAATTTAAAGATTCGTAAAATTTTTAAATTATCTATATATTTAAAACGCTAAGCGATTTCTTTCGACAATCCGTGAGAATAAACTACTGCATCAAATTACACCATTCTTTTTTTAAATGAAAGATATTTGGACACAGATTTGTTATCGCGCATTCGTTTGTTCGAAAATTTAGTTAATTAGCTGTAATTTTCAATTAAACTTTTACTTCTGCTTATGACGTCATAAAGTCGGCAACACCCACTTTTGCGAGGCATACAGTTTATCCTCTGAACTCTGTGGTTCGCCAATCTTTTGACATTAGCTAATATGAACTAGGTAATATTTTAGCATTGTAATATAATATCTTTAAAAAACTTAATTAGCTAGAATATAATCATAATAAAATATCTAAATGTAAACATATCAATATGAATAACAAATCTCACGTAAAATGTTGCAATTTAAATGATTCTAATTGAAACAAGATTTGGAGAGTTATCCCTAACTCCCAGCTAACATAAAAGTACATATTTTATTTTATTTATTTACACACATATTCAAATTTATTATACACCAGGTTTCCATACAAAGCAAAAATCGTCATTTAGCCGCCAAAAATGAACCCGGTGCGTCTGTGATATGTGTACCGATTTAAAAAGGAACGTCAGATAGTATGAAAATCGCCTTTACTCAATAGATGGCGCTGACTTTCGCATGGTCGAACAACTTCTTTTTCTAGTAGCCCTATTTTCTTGTAAACGTCATTTCCTGTTTGAAGCCGATAACGGATAAACACAGACACGCTGTGCCAAGTAAATCTAAGTTAGAAGATTAGAGATTAGCTTTTGGTTACACATCTGTATAGACTATAAAAAGATGGGTTAGAGGATGGGTTTTGGTTTTGGACTTTACTTTCTAGGGGACTCCGGAACAAGATGGCTTCATTCGGGACGGGCCCGGGCGTGAAAATTTCAGCTCATGCAGACATCCAGCAAGGTTTAAGCCAGTTTTTTTTTTTTTTTTTTTAATAGTTATTGATTAGTCAATTGTAATCTCATGTTATTGAGAGAAACACATGGTTTAGCTATAGTAATTAGAAAGGGATTTTGTAGTGTTACAGGAGGTAAATAGATGCGCTAAATAACGCTTTTAAATTAAATGATCTAGATTAAGAATTTCCGCAATATTGATATGTTTTAATTATATTTCCTCAAATTTGGAGTTACATTGCTAATGTATTTAGCTATCCAAATTAATGGATCGATTTTGGGGGGAAGCATTGTACATCAATATTTCTGCTTATCCATATCAGTAGAAACCCAGTAATCTGAACCGAAATTGAAAAAAAAAAAATTAAGATTAAGCGAAGCTTCGTAAGATAAATTTAATTAAACAGAAAGAATATTTAGAATTTTAAATATATGATAATTAACAGTAAATATATTTAATAAAATTTTATTACATAATGCATTTGTTTTATTTACGGACTTAAATTTTTTGCATATATATTTTATTTATTTAAGGCTGTTCTGAAATCTAAACTGTGCACTTTTCTGACACATTTTTTAATTAATTTTTATTCACAAACTTAAGAAACTATGTAATTTTTTTTTCGTTTTTCTGTAAAGGCAAAAGATTTTCAAATAATGCTGTCAAAGTTGTCATTTTAAACTGAATTTTCGGACGCGACAGCGCAAGAAAAGAACAAATTGCCATCCTGAGACAATAATCACTTATAGCTAAAGATGTAATTCCTTTATTTGAAAATAAAGAACTTTTCGATTCCAAATTATTTCAATAAACATGCTTGCAAGTATTGTTCTTTTATGCTTAAAAATGAATCAGAAAATCGCTAGCAACAATACATTTACTAACAGTACCATTTGTACACGTTAAAGCTACATCTACGATGTTTGCATAGCTGCCAACAGATACGCTGTTTTCCTTCTACTATTTTTGAACATCAAAATCACCTTAAAGTGATAAAAAATTTAAAGCACAGTTTGATTTATTACACGAATTATATAAACTAAAAAGAAATTACAAAATAACTGTAATAAGAGACCATTTTTTTTTAAATAAATAAATAAATAAATAAATAAATATATATATATATATATATATGTAAATTACTTAAGTTGCAATTATACCAAATTGCATGTATTTAAATGTTTTAAATAGGCTTTCATTTTAAGAATAAAAATTTATTTATGTAGTTTTTCATATTTGGAGTTTTAGATTTATCATACAATAAGTTATAATTTCTGACTTCCTTGTACTTACATATGCTTTAAAATTTTACATTAGTTAATCATATGTATTGTTTCTGTTGCCAACATCCCTTTTTCTATGCATTTACAAAACGCACAAAAATGAATGAACTATCATTCGAAAGGTTTTTGAACCGGCTTCTGACATAGTATACTCACATTTCTTTAAAACATGTTTTTTGATTAAAAATTAAAATCAGCATCGTCTTTTTCAGTGAAAGGAATTTTTTTTCTCTTATCATTGTTGCCACAAAAATAAAATACTACATTATATCGTGCTCAACAATAATTATAAAAAACTAAATAAATAGCACAATAAAAAACAAAGTGTGACGCACGGGTATAAACCCGTGATTATGATTAAAAAGCAAAATTCAAATTCAAATGTTTCGCGAAAAAGACACCATCGAATCGGTCGATCGCAGCAGTGGTACTTTACATGTAGTCTAAAATGTACGCTATGTTATATTATATTAAATTACGTATTTTAAATTACGTAAATTATATTTAATACGTATTGTAGCAAGTTGCAACGGCGCAAGACGTCGGTTTATCTTTATAATACCTCCTCAATAATAGCAAAACAATCATCTGTGTGGAAATAAAGGAAGGAACTTTTTAGACAACTCTAACACTTTTCTGTTCTGTGCATGAATTCTGGAGAATGATTATCTGCAATTTCCACCGGCGGCCCAGTTCCTAGTAGAAGTGGGGACATGATGTTATATCTCAATTACCCCCACGGCGAACTAGCCTTTTCTGTATCTATAGTCCTGGGTCAGTAAATGTAATTCGATAAGGACATTCTTTCCATTGATCACACTACGGAGAATGACACAAGAGAGAGAGAGAGTTTGGACATATTGTATATACACATATACCGGAAGAAATCCTTCTGAACAATTTTTTTTACTTCCACTATTTTGCAAAATGATACAACAGTAGCCGCTTTCGGTATTTAGAGGTAGATATTTGATGAAAAGAATGAAATTGTTTGGAAACTAATGTCCCCGATATGAGTATTTCAAGAATACATGAATGGAAGAAAGAAACCACGTATATTTTACAGAAGTCAAAACAAAAAATATTTTAGGAACGAAGCTTATAAATCTTCATTCAGGGTCGTATAGAAGTAAATAAATATATATATATCTATCTATATATATATATTACTGAATTTGGGTATTCTAATCATTTGGTACTAAAAAATTGTGATAATACATTTGATAATCATTTGTTTATTTCAGTTGGAATATGAAAATTTTTAGATTTTGATGTTATGAATTGTTTTCTTTTTTTCTTCTTTAGTGATGATAAACAAAATTTGAAAAAAAAAAAAAAAATATTGCGAATTCCAATATATTTTATTTACAAATTCTTACATTTAACACAGTCAAAACATTTACGAAAAATGAATAACATTTAGTATGCATTTATATTGTTAAAATAGTTGAGTTTGAGTAATATATGAAAAATATAAGTGTAATTATATTTCAAAAGAAATTTAACAGCTGTTGGATATTTCATATAGCTACCGTTTATCGAATATGTAGGACATGGTTTTTTTTTCTTTTTCACTTTTATATGAATCTCAGTGCAAGATCGATTTTTCAAAGAAATTGAAAGCAGTGACAGTGTGTAAAAAAATATTCAATGGAATAAAAAATACGTATGTTCATTACAGGAATTAAGATCAAGTAGAGCTAATTAAAACAAAAAAACGCTGTAAAACTATGCACAGTGTATATTAGATAAAAAATTAAACTCTATTAACTAGTGATTAAAATCCAAAAAAACTATTGCATTGAAGGATTCAAAAGAGCAACCAATTATAAATAAGTAAGGCATTACAGTTTACACATTTTACGCAATTGAAAAATCTACAAGGAATTTATAACATAGGTTATACTTTACACTACAGTTTCATTCGAAATAAATCAAAATTTCTTTCGAGAATTTCTTTTCTCAGATCTGTTTTTCAATAGGTTTTGTATGAGACGCGCTATTTTTAATTGATAAATATCAGCAATAATTTTTATATGAAAAGAAAAATATATCTATAAAATAAAATATTATATTCGTTACACACAGGATAAGTAACATATATAAAATTCAAACTATTATCTCTTTTCAACATTCCTAAATTTAATGATTACCCCAAGTCTCAATAAGTAAAAATTTTTATTCGGATAATTAAGGAATAAAATCATACTAAAATAAAAGTTTATTATTATTTATTTTGTTGGAAAAGTGACACATAAGACGATATTAATGACAATATTGATGGAGATATTATAATTGGTGAAGATAGTAATTAATAGATATGACGATATTCATGAAATGACGATATTCACATAAAATAATGATTTTTTTTTAATTTATTTATTTATTTATAAGCAATAATTCAACGAAAGCAAATGATATTAGTTCATAGAAACCAATTATGGTTTTACAAAAACAAAAATCGATTTTTAAATGTTTGTTTTCGAGTATATGAAATTTGCATTAATTTATTTTAATTCATAGAGGGAACCAAAGTTAAAAGTGTTATATACAAATATTAAAATTATAATCTTATATAATAATTCAAAACATAGATTTTTTTTCTTCTTTTTTTAGTGTGAAGTTTACTTGTGAGAAAGTAATGTTCATAAAAATAGAAATAAAATTAAAAGTTAGAGGAAAAAGGAAAATTGAGGCAGCATTTGTGTTAAATATAAGGTAAAACTATTTTTAAATTTAACCTTTTAATATTTTAACACTGGAACATTGGAATATTCTGCCGACCGAATATTCGGTATTCGGTTTACTTGGGTGCCGAATATTTGGTATTCTACCAAAATCACTATTCAGTGCATTCCTAAAAGAGATAGAATTGAAAATTTCAAGTATGGCACTTTTTAATGCAATTTACATTGTTTAGACATTAAATTCTCTTTCACGCAAAAATGTACATTAATTTCTTTCGATTAAAAATTGTGTACATCTAATGCAATGTCAACTAAAGGTAACAAGGAATAAAAACATTTTTTTTAAAAGGGAAAAGTTATACGACCAATTTATTTGAAAGGAAAAATCAGTCAAAAACAACCAAAAATCGCCTTCTTCACTTTATTTTTAGAAAGTAAAACTTTCGCTAACAGAAAATTATCCATTTTGAAGATATTCCCCTGCGCAAACGCATCGAAAATCTGAAACTTTCGGAACGCAGAGGGTGGGGGCAGGGCAAGGTAATAAAATATCTATTTATATCTCCTTGGTCAGGGGTCAACCAACAGTATGAGTATGTGTTGTCGACCAAGCTGTTTTTTTAGAAATGTGGAAGAATGTCCTTCTAACATGGTATACTATGAATAAAATTGCTGCAGTAACAGCAAAAATGCTTGTTGAACGATATTTTTTATGTAATATCGTGTAAAAAGATACGTCTTATTAAATTTATAACATGATAATGATAATAATCAAAATATATAAAACGGACAGACGGACAGTAGCTTTGTAATTATTCAGTTTTATACAAATCGGATAACGTGTTTGAGACTAGACCATTTTAAAATCTTTTTGTGACAAAGAAAATTGGTTTGGATGTTTTCTTTTTTGATTCAATTAAATAGTTTTATTGTTCACGCTCATCTTGTGTTAATATTTTTATACGTATTGTAGCAATTTGAAACTGCACAAGACGTCATTTTAAATTATTATTAATAATCCTTATATCTCCTGAATAATAGCAAAATCACTCATTTATATGGAAATAAAGAAACGAATTTTTTAGACAATTCCAACTGGAAATCTCTTTGTAAAGTCAACCCGAAATCCAACTCACACGCGACAAAAATAATTTCATCAACACGAATCCTACCATAAATAAAATAAATAAATAAATAAATAATAGCATCAACCCGACCCGACTCAAGCTGTGGGCCGAGTCTACGGCGGTCTTTTGTATAAAGTATAAAATCAAAACAGAGCCGAATACGCCCGGTGTACGCTGCCGAAGGCAGTGGGACCCCAGCTCTAAACTTGTTTGGGTAGATTTTCATTTGAAAATATAAAATCATACAATTCGAAGGTGCGCGCTGTCGAAGGCAATAAGGTCCCCAGCATTTGTGATATGAAATCTCACAATGTTTAAATCATGTTATATTTTTATTTCTTTCGGCCTTTCACGTCGATATTACGTTGATTCATTCCGTATTTATTTTTACGCGAGCGTTTCTTATCAGGCATCGTTCGGCGGCCGTATTGCGCTCTTGCCGATGTGTTCGCTCTCTGTCTTCTCCTCGTATTGTGATGACGTCATCGAAGCGCCGTCTTTCCCCCTCTTGTGACGTACGCATCAGGTAGCTGTGAAAGGAGGCTCATTTTTCGAAGGCGTGGTTTATTTGACGATTGCTGGCGCAAATTAAAATAAATGTTTTTAAATGAATTGTTCGGATTTGTTAATTAAGATATTGTCTAATTTTTAAAATTCTCTAATAGATTTAAGTCTTGTCGTCCGGATACTTATGGTGTCCCCGTTTCTTACTATAAATTAAAAATTTCGTTAATTTTAAATCAAAATCTGTTTTTGTTGATGAACTGTCATGATGTAGTTTTCGTTTCAAAAAGATCGCGGGCCCTGCCTGCCTGCGGCCGACAATGCGTGGTCCGGCGAAATTCTACGACGATGTCTCCTTGTCTGAATTTATTGCCTGATGGCGCGTAAAAGTTTTAATTGAAATTCTCATCTTTAAAATCTGGATTAATGCTGCATTTTAATTTTTAAAGACATTTCTTCGAGTGGAAAAGATCACTTTTATCGGCCAACGTTTTTATTAAAATAAAAAGGTGACCAACGGATGAAGGCCTCTTTCTTCTCTTCAAAAAAAAGCGAATAAAGATATTTGATTATATCGTTAACAAGGCTCCTCTTCATTTGTTTTCAGCTGACACCATTCAAGTAAGAAGTTTCTTTTCCTTTTATTTTTAACCACTGCTTGACCAAAAAGAATGCTAAAGGGTCTAGCGAATACAACGCAATATTTTAAATAAAGAACTTCATAACTATTTAATATATAACTACACCTTCATCTCAAGCAATAATATTATTTATACCACAATTGGTGCCTGAAAAGGCAGTGGTTTTGAAAGAAAATTTGAATTGATTTAAAGAAAAACGAAATATTTTAGAACTTTTTGTTCTCAGAATAACTTTTTGAAAATTTTTATGATGTGTTTAATAGAATTCAAGAATTGTTCTTTTAATGAATTTTAAAGACGATTCTTTAAAGATATATGGAATAATTTATTTAAGAATTTTTGTGTAACGACATATGAAAATATTTTAATATTGGAAGTTCTTGTTCTCAAAAATTTCTTGAATTGATTTTTGCAACTTTGCTTGAAGAATTAAATTTCATAATTCTAGAATGAATTTGTTCTTTTCCATCTTGAAGAAAAATAATATATTTTGCTAAATTTGCCATATTTTTTTGGAATAATCATTTAAATTGAAATGAATTTCCTTTGAAGAATAATTATATTTTTGATGATGCATACTTATTATTCCATTTAAATAGCTCTACATATTCTTTTTTTTTTGTAATAAATTACTGTAGAATATAATATTTTTCAAGAATTTTTAGTTGGTATATCTATATTTTTGAAATGAATTATATATTCTTTTTAAGAAAATTTTTATGAGTTTGAAATAATAAAATTGTTCTCAAAAACATATTTCATATTTTAAGAGGCTATGACTTTGGGTTTTTAAATTAAAAAAAAAAAATTATGGCACTATTGCAACAAATTTACAAATTATATATATTATATTTTAGATTAAATTTTATAAGAAGCATTATTTTTGAAATTATGATTATTGATGCTGAGAAATTTTATTCTTATTATGTCATACTTATTTATTATGGTCACATTATCTTTCTGAAGCAAAAACTCTTCACAGAAGTTAGTAGTTGTAAATATCCTACATAACATTCTTGCAGATTTCTATGCTTCAATTCTACAAATTTCAAATTAAGACTTTTTTTTTAACAATAGTTTTAATGCGAATGGTTTGTTCATAGATTTATTCTTATGCCATCTAAATTGTGATGTTAATAATCATACAGTTTGGCTTAGTGCAAAGTCTGATGAAGTCTACAAATTAAGAATATATGCATTTAAGAATATTTTCACAACTGTTCTCATGTTGTTTGTAAAGGAACTCTCAGCTGACAAAATATTATATTTGAAAAATTCATGTTGCTTCATTTTGTTTAAAAATATTCCTATGGCAAGTTGTAATTGTGGAATTAGACCTTTTCACTTCACTATATGTGCAGGCTGTGACAGTTTTCATCAACCAGCATTCTCATGTTTCTCTCAGAAAAGGAATGAAAGCAACATTATTTTTTTTCTACTCTTAAGAAGAAGTAGGCATAGGGCTACTTCATTCCTGTTACAGTTATATTCAAGAAATTCTTCTACATCATCTATATAAAAAAATAAATAAATAAATTTCTATGCTTCATTCTCAACAGTTCCTTACCTGATGAAGTTGGACATTCACTGATGAGTTGTGTCCATTTGTGCTAACCACTTCTCTAATATTTTCCTTGTTTTACAGTGAAAAATAATTATACTACACTTACCTGCCTAAATAACTGTTTTAGAACAATAACTTTAAAACTTATGCTTCATTTTCAACTTTAAAGTAACTATTGAAGAAGAGTCATGTCATGTATGTGTATACTATCCTTACAATGTCGGATTCGCTTCAATATCTTTGATGTCTGTGTTGAAAGCTAAAATAAGATTTACAATAATCTTAAATATTTTTCTCAATTAATAGCTGTTTCTTGACCTGATTAAGAAGTATTGTTAGTTGGCCTTTTCTTTTGGTGAGTTGTGCATTATCCTTACGAAATGGATTGGTTGACATATCTACTCCTAAAAAGTCAGTGTTGCTACTTTTGCAATATTTTTTTTGCTTTATATTTTCAAAATCAAGAAAATTCTTATTTATTATGAAATAAAAAAATAAAAAATAAATAAATAAATAGTTACTTTCAATAGTGATTTTGTATGATGCATTTTCTTATGTTTACCTGTGATTTCAAGAGTTGCTATTTTGATACAGGAATTCTCAAGATCAATTTATTTTATTGCGCAAATTCCCCATATTTCAAATATTGTATTGTGCCTGTATGTTTTCATTTGTGAATATACCCAAAGTCTCTAAATTTTATTTTGTCATATGCCTCATATTTTTATACAAGAAATAATTAATTGAATTCTGAAGAATTATTATTATTAATGAAGAAATTTGAAGATTTTAAGTGCCAAGTTAATTTATATACAAGATTATATAAAAAAAAAAGAAAAGCACAGTTCTTAGTACTATTTAACAGCGCCTTTTAATTTATAGAAGTGTTCCATGGTGAATCTTCAAAATTTACTAAGAAATTTAAAGAAAAAGTGCTCTTTGAATGCATCAATTTTGTCGTCTAAAATTTCTATGTGACTTTCTTCTGTTCCTCATTATGTCGATAAATTTCCCTATTGTGTCTTAAGCCTTATGTGATGGTGAATCTAGTGTTCTCCAAGTCACTAAGTGTATCTACAAAATAAAAAAGAAGTGTGTCATAGTGCTTCAGTGCTAAATATTCCCAATTGTGTCGTCATTTCTTAAAAATTATGGTGCGTCATCATAAGTGATTATGGCCAAATTGCTGTGATTTGAGTGCCATCGTGTCCACCAGTGTGCCATAAATCTGCAAAAGTTATTCTGCAAACATTTTTTACTAGCAGATAATGCATTTAAAGGAGATGTACTGTGTGGTTATTAAAAACTGATTTATTAATTATAACTATCACATCTCATTGTGGCTGAACAATACGCATCCCTCATCTGTAATAATTTTTTTTCTTTACAGCAATAGTTATATAGCTTCTATAGTATTATCAAGTGTACACAATTGCCAATGGTTTTGGAGATCGCCATTGTCTCTTTTGTAGATTTGATTGTTTTATTTTACATTTGTTTGATTTACTGATAATTTGCTGATGGTTGTGTACCAGAGCTATTAGTGTATTTTTGTGAATTATAACAAATGTATATTTATATTTTGATTTTGCTTAATTTGCACGACTGCTGATTGTTTCTATGGCTAGCATTATTAGCACTTATGTGAGTTATGTAGATTCAAATTAGCATTTTACAATAGCCAATTTTTTTTGTTCTCAATAACAATATATATGTATATTTCTGGATGATAATTATGGCCATTACAATAGGTGCACTGTGTTTTTATTTTCTTCTCATGAAAGTGTCATTTTTTAACTTGTCTTTTTTAATGAAGACTAAAGGTTAATTTTTTTCCGGGGATCCCCACCCACCCAACCAAATACCCACTGATTCATAAAAACCATGATTTAACTATGAGTTTATCTTTATACATATTTAAAATGGTATTAAGTGATGTCTCGTATTTTAATGAATGGTATATATTTTGAAAATTCTTACTGAGTAAATAATCCAGTATTTTCAGAGAAACATTTATATTGGTGTTTGTTGATATTACTTTTGCAACACATATTTTCAGTTGTAATGAGAAAAGTGGTAAGAGTATATGTTTCAGCATTAAAACACCTAATTTATTTAGACATGTCTCTCTTATATATATATATATAGTTGCAACTACCATAACTATCTGTGTTTTAGGTGTGAGTGGTCATTTAGTGCACGATTTGGCTACTTGTTCATGTAGAGTACAGCTGGTTATTTCAAGTCAATTACGTATTTAGTACTAAATAAAATAAAATTACAAAAACAATATGGTATTATGAAAATTGTACTAAAGATATTTCTAAGTATGGCCAATTTTTTATTTAGAGTAAGTGAAAATAAATGCTCTATTGTAAGTCCTAGGCGGTTGATCAAATACTGAAGGTATGTTGATCTTTGTTGCTTGTAAAGTGCAACTTCTATTTTTAATGGTACCAATTTAAATATTTGATAATGAGCTCATTTTATATATCTCATTTTATATATGCTAATTCTGATGTTTGTTTAGCATTTGTATTTAAGTATTTTGATGATGAATTTGATGAGATCAGACTAGAAGAAATTGCCATAAATAAGAAGATTTGGCATTTTTATATGTATACTATTGAATATACTATGTATACTTTTGATGTATTTCTTTTTCTTCTCCCTTCCAGTTTGGTCACCACTATTAATTTTAATTGCAGCAGTTTAACGTTTGGCTTTACTTTAATATTTTAATTTTTTTTCTCTGTGTTTGGTGTGCAAAAATTTTGTCATCCCCTTTCTGTAAAAGGTTTTTATTTCATTTTACCTTTTACATCACTTGTTCTGCCAAAATTTTAATCGGTAAATGGGGGTATTGTGATATGAAATCTCACAATGTTTAAATCATGTTATATTTTTATTTCTTTCGGCCTTTCACGTCGATATTATGTTGATTCATTCCGTATTTATTTTTACGCGAGCGTTTCTTATCAGGCATCGTTCGGCGGCCGTATTGCGCTCTTGCCGATGTGTTCGCTCTCTGCCTTCTCCTCGTATTGTGATGACGTCATCGAAGCGCCGTCTTTCCCCCTCTTGTGACGTACGCATCAGGTAGCTGTGAAAGGAGGCTCATTTTTCGAAGGCGTGGTTTATTTGACGATTGCTGGCGCAAATTAAAATAAATCTTTTTAAAAGAATTGTTCGGATTTGTTAATTAAGATATTGTCTAATTTTTAAAATTCTCTAATAGATTTAAGTCTTGTCGTCCGGATACTTATGGTGTCCCCGTTTCTTACTATAAATTAAAAATTTCCTTAATTTTAAATCAGAATCTGTTTTTGTTGATGAACTGTCATGATGTAGTTTTCGTTTCAAAAAGATCGCGGGCCCTGCCTGCCTGCGGCCGACAATGCGTGGTCCGGCGAAATTCTACGACGATGTCTCCTTGTCTGAATTTATTGCCTGATGGCGCGTAAAAGTTTTAATTGAAATTCTCATCTTTAAAATCTGGATTAATGCTGCATTTTAATTTTTAAAGACATTTCTTCGAGTGGAAAAGATCATTTTTATCGGCCAACGTTTTTATTAAAATAAAAAGGTGACCAACGGATGAAGGCCTCTTTCTTCTCTTCAAAAAAAAGCGAATAAAGATATTTGATTATATCGTTAACAAGGCTCCTCTTCATTTGTTTTCAGCTGACACCATTCAAGTAAGAAGTTTCTTTTCCTTTTATTTTTAACCACTGCTTGACCAAAAAGAATGCTAAAGGGTCTAGCGAATACAACGCAATATTTTAAATAAAGAACTTCATAACTATTTAATATATAACTACACCTTCATCTCAAGCAATAATATTATTTATACCACAGCATTAAGAACGTTTAGAAAGATTTTTGTTTAAAAAAATTAAAAATATTCAACATTGATTTTAGGTATATTGAAAGTTATTATCATGAGTACAGGCAATGCTGTCTGGGTTAGATAGTTCAAAATAATAGATATTAAAAAATGAAACAATTAAAATAACATGGGAAAAAAAATGAAGCAATGAAAGTAATGGAAAGTGGGCGAAATGAAGAAAATTTAAAACAATTGCTGAGCACCCGACAAATTTAAACTCTTATAACTCGTGATCAAACTGTCACAGCGTGCTCAAATTTTGTGTGCGTGAACAAAGTGACATAGTTTTACAGGGGACATTGTCGTTTTTTTTTTTTTTTTTTTTTTTTTTTTTACAGAAGCCCCTGAATTTTAGTATAGGGCAAATATAAGGGCTCAATAACCATAAACAATTATAACTCGGATCCAAATTGCCATTTATATAACACTAAAATATCGATATCAGAACTTTGATACAAAATTGACAGAGCCAGGGATTTCACGGTTGGTTTGTCTGTTGGCTAGCGGAAAGATTTTTATTTCAAAGTCGATACAATTTTTAATAATTAGATGACTCCTCTCCCAAAATTGTATTTAAATTCGAAAAATATACACAATTCGCAGTAGATCAGTACCTTAAAAAAAAACATCCCAACATGAGACGGTCAGAATGAATTCACCGCCCGTTCCAAAACTGTTGTGGACTTATAGGAACTAGACTTATAGGAATAGACTGAGCCCGGTCCGAGTACTATGAAAGGAAATTGGTCTAGTCTCTATAAACCTCTACTAAAACATACTACCCTCCCCCACACCCCTAAAAAAAAAAAAAAAAATTTTTTTTGCTGATAACTGTGTATGTCATGCGAGCGCGAGCTTTTTCTAAAGACGATTACGTTGTGAGAAGTAGCATTGCCAATTTAGAGATTTTTTTTTTTAATTCAAAGAATCTACCAGATTTTCCGAAATAGATGCCTTCACTCTTTTTTCACACATAATATCTGTCATTAAATAAAGCAAAAATTACAATTAAAAATTTCCGGTAGATTAATAAAAAACAGCTCAATTGACAACATTGATCGGAATGGAAGGGCCTCGCTTTCGCTAAGGACGGCTCTGCGCATTAGGAAAAATGATCAGAAGTTTCCCTTTCACAGATTAAATAAACATTCTCTACAAAGCAAAGAAAAATTTTCTTTTACAGAAAGAAAACCAAATGACCACAAGTGTTTACCCTATTCCCCCCCCTCCCCGTCTCCTTCCCTTTAAAAGGCAACGGTAGGGAAAAAAAGTCAAAAGTGATATCGGAGATCTCTTCCCAACGCACCCCTGATTTGACTCACCGGAACTCTTCAGGGTTACTGCAAATTTGAAAGAATTTTCTTTTTTTCTTTCAAGTATGGCAGATGAGAATAAAATTACTACTGCAAAGACAAAAAAGGCTTGTTGAACGACGTATTTTATGTAGTATCGTGTAAAAAATACCCCTTATTAAATTTATAACAAGATAATGATGACAATTAACAAGAAAATATATAAAAACTAGCAGAAAAAGTAGTTTTGTTAGCTATGCGGAAAATCTACAGCACAGGTAGAGCCATCTGGCGAAATCTATTGGAAACAAATTAAAAATTTTTTAATTTAAATTAAAAAAGGGTAATTACATCTCACTTGTAAAATTTGTGTCATTTCAAAGAAATAAGTCATATCTATCACCAAAAATTTTTTTAAATAAATCAGTTCAATAGTAAATGCTCAGTATTGATTTTAAAAATATAACATTAGTAGTATACGGAAAATATAAGTGATGATCACCCTTAAGCAAAATTGTTTTGGTTACACCGCATATTGCAAAATTAATTAAATCCATGATTATTGTTTCTTTATCAGATTAAAAATAAGAAAATTGGTACTTCTCTATTATCCCGTCGACCACTTTTCATAACAAAAAACTATCGCCAAACTGTAACGCCAAATAAACAGGAGAACGTTGCCATTGGAATATTAAAATAAATAAATAAATAAAATACAAGAATTTAAGGACACGATTGTTATTTTAATGAATGAAATAACTAATAAATCAGTAAAACATAATGAAAAATAGACGCAAATGTCGAATTAAAAACCACTTGATGACGTAACAAACACGTATAATGCTTCTGATATCAAGTAATTCGGACTGCATTTTTGGCGTTTAATTTTACGGTTTGGCGATAGTTTTTTGTTATGAAAAGTGGTCAACCGGATAATAGAGAAGTACCAGAAAATTTAATGCTTAACGAAATTCAATTATTTGATCGATCGCAAATTTTGGTTCTTTTCCGTTATACCGACACCATGCCATACATGTAAATGTATGCTTGGCGACAATTGTGTCCGTATAATGGAAAAGTACTCAAATTTTTCTTAGTTCGGGCTATACCAAAAACAAACATGTTACAGGTAACAAAAAAATCGTCGAAAATGACTGCTTCATCATCTGTTATGACAGCAAAGTTGTATAAAATCTAATAACCTGAATTTTACAACGTTTATGCGAAACACCACAGAGAACACACGCTATTTTTATATAAATAGGGTATATTTAAACGAATAAGAGAACTAACAACCTTCAATAATATAATGCATGAAAAAGTAAACAAATAAGTGATTCAGCAAATCATAAAAATATGTATTTCTTAATATAACTATAAAATGCAGAAAAATATTCTGGTACCATCAAAAACATTCATTATCCCGTCGAAATTCCGCTCATTATCCTGTCGTCCCATTAAGAAAAAAAGCTATATGCAAATTAGGTACTTTTCGGTTAACCGGCGCCAGTAAAATATATAAATATAATATATATATATATATACATTATATATATTTGTATATATGTAAATATATACTATATATGTATATCTGTACTTCAAATAATTCGCCAAACTGTAGCGCCCAATAAACAAACGGAAGAATGTTGCCATTAAATCTCAAAAATAATAAAAATAATAAAAAAAAATAATTAGGAAAAGCCCCATTTACTAAAGTATCATTTATCAGTAACTTTTAACAATAAAATTTACAATATATTAATAAAAACATAATCAAAAATAATCTTGGATATTTATTTATTTACATCATTTCTCTTAATTATGGAAAAGGAATAATCATCCTGATTATGTAAAGGAATGAAGAAACCATACAAATAAATTACACTTGAAAACATTAAAAATCTCCCTTATCTGCAGATTGATTTATTATTGTAAAAAAAATTCTTCATCTTTACATAAAAATTGATTAGCTTAAAACAATGGATGCGTTTCAGACGATATGGATTTGAAACGAACAATGATTAAAGAAGACATTTTAAAAATTTTGATCAAAACATTTTAAAACCTTTTTTTTAACGTCGAATTGGGGTCGTCGTTTGGGGAGATGCAATGCACATGCGCATAGGAGCTCATTCGGTTGCATTATCACAGGGGGGGTTGGGGGAGATGTGTGTTTTATTTACTATATACTTTTATTGTCTGAATATGAGATGAACGTAGGAATATACTATTTGTATGGTACTTCATAGGTTCGGGAAATTTTCTTTCTTGCCGTGAGGAATAGGACGGTAATGTCAAACTGATTTGCATTTTGTTTACGGATTGTTTGTTTGGAGTTTGCATTGGAAATAGTACTGTAATTCACTGGGGGATAAAACTTTTAAAATAAAATATTTGAAAGATTGTTTCATAAGCACACAAAGAAGCTTATTTTACTAATATTGTTATTGTAATTTTTTTCCGTCAAGTTTTGACGGGTTTCATCTAGTTTTACTTAAAATTTTATTTGTTTTGTATCGAAACTAATACTTACTTTTCTCTCTCCGATCTTACACCACTTTACAAAATAATATGATATATTTATTAAATACTAAGAAATGTATTGGAAAATTAATAAAGTATGCACTAATTAAGAACACTTAAACTGAAAAAAAAATCAAAATATAGAATTAAATAACATTTAATGATTCACTTTGAAAGTGACACAAATTATCGTTTTTTTTGCTTGACACAAAACCCCCGAATATGGCATCCAGGTTCTTCACTTGGACATTATTTGAACTTAAAGATTTTGGATATAAACCCTTTAATTATTTTCATTACTTAGGCTAGTAATTGTGTGTGATATTTCTTGTAACACGATCTTTCTTTCCTTTCATCCGTTTTTTATTGATATAATACATTTTATTGACAGACTCTCATATATCCTGGGACTTATAAGAAAATATGTTAAAGCTCTTTATACCACTATGAATAAATATGATAAACTGAAGATGAACATCGGCAATTTTTTTAAATGTGATTTACAATTATATTCAAGGGTAAACTGAATTTTAAGGTTTCATATGTTGACAATGTTGGAAATTGGAAAGGCTGTAATATTAAGAGGTGCTACAGCACAAAGTATAAAGAAAACTCACAAAAATCTGACTAAATATCGGCAAGATAAACTGTTAGTATTGAAACTAATACTTCTTAATACAGAATCAAAGGGCTTTCACCAACCCTATTGAAGAAAATATACTTGCTTTAAAAAATAATTATTATCTTTACAACATTAAACGTACCGCCACACAGTGGTCAAAAATCGAAAACAGCTGGCCGAAAATAAAAAAAGGTTGTAGATCCTACTAAAAATTTTTACATATAGGTTTTTGAGGTCGCTGATTACGAATTTGATATCGAAATTCAAAAATTCAAAATGGCGGATCCAATATGGCGGACTTTTTTTTTAAATGTTTTTTTTCTGTAAAAGTTTCTTTAAGGGAGTTTTTGAGGTCGCTGATTACGTATTTGATATTAAAATTCAAAAATCCAAAATATCAAATCCAATATGGCGGACATTTTTATATAAAAAAAAAAAATTCTGTAAAAGTTTGTTTAAGGGGATTCTGGAGGTTACTTTGTACTAATTTGATATTATAATGAAAACAAAATACATTAGCGCATTCAATATGGTAAGCAAATAAATTAAAAGAGCTTATATTTTCTGAAATATAAATGTTTTGTATTATTAATAATAAAAATACATTGAATAACAACTATACTTAAAAACAACTGTACTTCCAAGAATGCAAACCAATGCAGCTGATGTTTTGATATTTCATAAGAAACATCATCAGGAATTACGTAAATTTAGTGAGAACTCTGGATAATGCAAGATAAAAAGTATTTCGTTAATTAACTTTTACTTTGTGCATCAATACGTGATTTTTTCGTGTGTCTTTTCTTCTAACTTTTAACAACAAAAGTTATTCACTGTAGAACGCGCGCAACATTTACCGCGTAAGAGCACGTGCGAGCGAGCGTTACAGAGCAGCTGACTTAGACCTTCGATACATAAGCAGGTATAAAAGATACCTCTTACTCTATGCGGGATAAGGCGCAGATGCTCCCTCTGAACGTAAAAAGGAGGTACTGAAATGAATTAAGAAACATTAATTTTTCGACTTTCGGCCCGCTTTTTTCGATTTTTGACCACTGTGCGCAAGTCGAAATCATTCACTACGAAATTGAGCAAATAATGTCTAGAGCAGTTAAAGAAATTTGAAAATACTATAAGCATAAGTATCATTGCTAACGGACAGATTTATAAAAGCCAAATATGTGCTTTAACCCTTTCAGGGGCAAGCACTTGTGCTCTTATAACGTTGAATTCCCACCGGAATTTAGGAAAGAATTTAGTTCAAAATAAGAATAAGCAATTTTTCAACTTTTTCTCGTCAAAGTTAAAAAAGTGAAATTTAATTGAAAGTTTCTGGTTTGTATCGGATTAAAATTAGGTGGTATATAATATATACCACCGCCCCTCAAAGGGTTAAATCTCGTAGTGCTTATAATCTTATATTTGTAAACATTTGCTTAATCTTTTTTAAACTAGAAAATATCTTGGAAATACGTGTATACAGATAATATGGAAGAGGGGGGGGGGGATACAGAGATAAATACGAGAATAAACAGATCTACCTTCTTATAATGAAAAAATATTTGACGGCTCTCCATCATAAAGATTTAACTGTTAATTTCAAACTATTAAACAAGGCTATAATTTCCATTTTAAATCGACAAACATGAATGTGGATTATTAAAAGATCGCCAATAGACAAAATACTTGGAATTTTCGTCTTAAATAACAAAGACCTTGAGTAAACTTCAAGGCAATTTTCATAATGCTTTCTTGTTATTTAATAGTATTAGTGTTTTCATACAGAATTTATTACTTTGATAAAACAATTTTTTTTTAAATGTATTATATTTTAAATGTTGCCAGACATAATTATAAAAATCATCAGAAGCGAACTTTGAGAATATACTAAAACTATATTAAAAAATAAATTGAAAAGAAATTTTTTTAAAACAGTTTAATCTATTTTCTTCACCACCAATGATTGATATTGATATTATTCTTCAAAATTTATTATTGCAGTTAATCAAATTTCAGTGCGATTCCACATTAGAGCGAAAATATATGGATATGGGGTTCTCGAAATTTCTGTAATTATTCATCAATCGACCGCTTTTTTAAAGTATAGTATGTAATTAGGCATACTTTAGCTACGTTAGGTGCGCACTTTTATGAAATATTTTTGCGGAGCTATCAACATTTTTTTTTAAAGTCATATAAATAAAATTTGAACCAAGAAATATATTTAATAAATGAAATCAAATAAGTAGCGCATAGATATGGCACATTTTATTAAATGAATTTCCTTATTCAAAATACTATATTTATTTTTTATTTTTTACTTAAAAAAAGATCGAAGATTCGTAGCTATGACTTTGCTATATCAAGATTATCAGCGTGTACAATACCGTATATACTCGTGTATAAGCCGACCCCCAAAACCGAGATGCAAACAAGTTTAACACCAGTAATTCAGAATGATTTTCTACGCCCTGCTTTATCTCATTTAATTGTGAATTATATAAGACGAAGAACATTATTGTAAAATACTGGTATTAAACATGTTTTCACCAGGAATTTTGGGGTCGGCTTATACACGAGTATATACGGTATATATTTTTTAATAGATACAATTTAGAAAATTCAATTAAATTTTATAGATTTAGTTGATGAAAGGAAATTTAAAAAAAAGTAGATAAAATAAATTATATATAATAATAACTATGAAATTTTGCGTGGCTAGATCTTTGATATGGCTGTGTTTTGTATGTACAAATTTTATCTTGTGCAATTGTAATACTGTTATCTGCTTTTATTATGTGGCCCACGGCTTTGTATACAATGCTTAACTTGGCCCGTGGCGGTAAACGAGTTTGACATGCCTGATGTTGACAATAGTGAAAGAGTTACCAAGAAATTATACCAGAAATTCCATATTCTTTTTGTTAATTAATGGCAGATATTTCGCGATTTCTTAAACTAAAAATCCTTTTTTCAGAATTTCCTGTTTGAATTCGAAAATTTTGAATTAAAAACCGGTAAAACCGTTTTCCACACTATGTATTCTAGGCGCTGTACTATAGTGCAACAAGGAATCAAACTTGTCAATGGCTCAAAGATAACAATGAAAATGACGTTGCAAATTCAGAGTTTCCATTCTGGTGGTGGCAATCGAATAAGATAAAGTAATAATCGACTGTGGCTCAACCTCAAATGTTCACTACAACAGAGCCAACTACGATACCCATGAAAGAGTATCATCCAATGAAAAAGTCAACTATTAACAACACAAGCGACACTATCCCACGAATGAGTTGAATCACCAACAAACGGCAACCGCTAAATGACAATGACAAAACACTAAAGAATATCAATTACGTATAATGACAACAAGCATCACTTTAAATGAGAGGAACAACCAAAAATAATAGAAACGATCAAAATACAATTCTAACTATTAAGTGACAAAAGTTAAACAAAAAAGTGAAAATGACAACTACCAATCATAGTGATCGCTAATAACAAAGAAAAAGAGTGATTAGCATAACTACGATCAGTGACTACTCATCCTGACAAAAGAGAACTAACCCCATGACTAGAGTCAATCATTTAAGCCCACAGGATAATTACAAATTATAAATCCAATTAAGGACGACAAACAAATCGTAGTTACCGAGAGAAGATCAATAAATACTCCAGTATATCACATTCACCCAGCATGACTCCGTTGCGATGATGTGTAGTGGCCAAATCGAATCATCTAAACAGCAGTTAGCAACCGGCCAACTTAGAAAAAACGACAAAGGCAAGAAAAAGTACTGCAGCCACGACAGCATTGTCGAGTAGATCTCCGCCAAATGAACATCAGGGGAATCTTTGTCCTGTTGTCAGGCGTGAACTCTTTCAGCTAGGCAAAATCCCGGCAGGTAGGGGCCAGCGGTCTAAAAAAGTGAACGGTAAAACATCTATCCAAAATTGAATGTGCAAGATAAATATTTCACAAAACTCAAACAGTTAAAGTATTAAATTGCAAATATACTTTAGATATTTTCAAGTAATAAAATATATCATTTAAAAATACATTATATAGATTTTCTAAATACTACTGCTTAAATTTGATTACTACAACATATTTATGGCATAAATTGGTTACCGCCACACTTTGGCTACCGACCCATTTTTCAAAATCCGTCCACAGGTGTCACCTACTTTTTCTCTTTCTACATAATTCTTACTGATATAAAACAATACTATGATGCATATAAGCAGGGGTACGAAAATTTAGGCGCCGATGGGCTGATTCCCACCGTTAAATTTTTATTATTCTTTGCCTAACAAGAATACTGATAAAATTAAGGCAAAGTATAGTATTAATAAAATTTGACGAAGAATACTAATAAATTTTTGTGGTGGGAATCAGCCCATTGGTGCCTAGATTTTAACACCCCTGCATATAAGTATGTAGGAAAAATGTGTTCTCTGTGTGTGCACTTATTTTTATTGCAATCACCGCCTGTAAGATAATATAAAAAATTAGCAAAATACAATTTATATATATAATATACAGAAATTTCTGGTATAATATCCGCGGCTCAAATAAATCGGTTTCGAAACAGAAATTTTATTTATTAAATATAGTCAAATATGAACTATGTAGACACGAGTTACATTTCATTAAATAAAATTTCTGTTTCGAAACCCATTTATATGAGCCGCGGGTAATAAACCAGAAATTACGGTACATCCAATTTTTTTGTCATTTGTGTGTAGAATAGTTGAGGTGTACGATGTATATATAGTTTGTAGTTATGAAAATAAATGATTAACGAAAACAAATTATATCTACTCATAGTTAATAAAAAATAATTATTTTAAAGTACCTACGCCGAATGGTGAGTAATTTCGTCGTAATTTTTTTTTAAAGGAAAGCTTTGCTCGAAGCAAACTTATAGCACAAAAGGATAGGCGATACTGTGTGCCACTCTAAAACAGAAAGAGCATAGGCAGGTACCGGTGGTGGGGAGAGTCTCTGGAAATGTAAAGACGCGCTCCGGAGTGTGTTCGGAACAGGCACACAGCCACGGATCTTTATCTCTGAAAAGGCTTTGGATCTGGCAGTCAAAGTGTTAATAAATACTCTAAAATTAGAATTCATTAATAAAATAACTTTAACTTTATAAAGTATAATTTGTTGCGAATTTGCGAGATATAAAGCATTAAACTAAATATCATCAGGAAACTCAGTAGCGCGCACTAATCTATTAATACTTCAAAAAACAAACAAATGGTAAGGAAAGTGTTTCAGCTTACCTATTTCGGCGTAAGAACAGGATCAGGCACATCGATCGTTTTAATCCAATAGAGCACAAAACTTGATTATATCCATCACAAATAATGCACTAAAATATTTCTTTGCTATTTCCTACATTACCTTAAGATAAAATTGTAATTAGCAAAGGTTTTATAAACAAAATGCATGGTTTCGTATTAAATTTAAAACTTGTTAACTGGTTAAAGAATTACTTTTAATCTGGAGGCACGGCAGTGCCTCCGCCAAGTCGAGAGAGGACAGCCGTAAGCATACTTTTCTGGAAGCAACTCAGGGCACTTTTGACCCCCCCATATCTCCGCACTGGAGTATCCCAAAAATTTTAAACTTCAATTATAGAGAGTATTTGGCCCACAGGACCAAAATTTAAAATTACAACTTTCTGTCTTTTCTAGTTCAGGCGATATATGAACTCAAACATTCGATTTTTTGTCACTCACTCACTCACTCGTTCACGCGTCATCAAAAAGATTGGGTAGATCCCGTAGCCCCAGAAACTTGACATTTGGAAAAAAGGTAGTGTTTAGGATACAAAGAAAGGAAAAATTATAAAATCCAGAAAATTCGGAAAAAAAACATTCGAAAATTCAACAAATTCCATCAAAATTGAAAATTGAAAATAATACGATCTTGTAGTCTTGGAAACTTAAGATTTGGTGTGAAGGTAGTGTTTAACATCCAGAAAAAGAAAACATCAAAAACACCAAAAAAATCGAAAGCAAAATTGAAAAAATCGAAGAAATTGAAAAAAAACGAAAATTTGAAGACAATTCGATTTTGTTGCGCTAGAAAATTCAAATTAGGAATAAAGGTAGTATTTAGGATACAGAAAAAGGAAAATTAAAAAAATCCAGAAAATTCGAAAAAAAAAAAAAAAAAATCGAAAAAAAATGAAAAAATGAAAATAATTTGATACGATAACGCTCGTATTTATAAATTAATTTGGATGAAACTAATTGTGTGTATTAAGCTCACCAATGCCTCGGCAGAGTTCGTTGGCCAGCTTGGTCCGCCATTTTGTTTCAAGATGGCGGCCACGGAAAATTTTAAAACTAAAATAAATATACAAAAAAGTTAAAAAATCAAGTTTATTTTTTAATTAGGTGTTAGGACTTGATACAAGGATTCCAGAGCATTTTTTGTTTTACCTCTATCTTAAAAATTGGCTGAGATAGAGCAGTTTGAAATTCTAGGGTGGCTGACATTTTGAAACAAAACATCACATTACAAAAAACCAACGATAAATTTATGGTCAATAATGGTCAAGCAGGTGCAATCCCGAATGAATACTCCGTGTTATTATAACTGTAACTTTGACTTCGAAATTTTGATACGTTGCATTTTCTATTTGTTGATATTTTTGAACTATGATTTACGCTAAGTGAAATGTTGTTGTTGAAGAGGGATTTTCCATGTAAATCCGAAACATCCAATTTTAATATGTTTTTAATGTTTTATGAAAGTGTATTGTAATGTCTGTAATTTTAATGATTTTAATATAAATTTATAAGTTTTAGTGAACGCGATTTCTCGCAAATTATTTTCTTTCATTGTTGTAATAATTTTCCCAATCATACGCATAAAACTATATATTCATATCCATTAGCGCCAAATTTTCGCCAAACTTGGCGACAATTGGCGAAATCTCGCCAAATTTGGCGACAAAAATAAGTCTTCATAAATGAAGCCAACTTGGCTATAGCTCAATAATTTGGCGAATTTCTTATTCAAATTCAGTGTAAACGAATCTTTTGTAAACGGTGTTTTCGAGTAACATTAGCTAAAATTTTAAAACGAAGATATAGGAAAGCTACCTTTTCCTGCCGGTACAGGCCGGAGGACTTTTTTATGAGTTGTCGGATGCAATCTATGTTTTGCATTAAATAAAGTAAAACATTGAAAAACAAATCCCATAGGATGGGGATAGTTTGTTTTAGATCTGGAGGCACGGCAGTGCCTCCGCCAAGTCGAGAGAGGACAGCCGTAAGCATACTTTTCTGGAAGCAACTCAGGGCACTTTTGACCCCCTCATAACTCCGCGCTGGAGTATCCCAAAAATTTGAAACTTCGTTTTTCTAGAGTATTTGGCACACAGGACCAAAATTTAAAATTAAAACTTTCTATCTTTTCTAGTTCAGACGATATATGAACTCAAACATTCGATTTTTTGTCACTCACTCGTTCACGCGTCATCAAAAAGATTAGGTAGATCCCGTAGCCATAGAAACTTGACATTTGGAAAAAGGTAGTGTCTAGGATACAAAGAAAGGAAAAATTATAAAATCCGGAAAATTAAAAAAAAAACATTCGAAAATTCAACAAATTCCATCAAAATTGAAAATTGAAAATAATACGATCTTGTAGTCTTAGGAACTTAAGATTCGGTGTGAAGGTAGTGTTTATCATCCAGAAAAAGAAAACATCAAAAACACCAAAAAAATCGAAAGCAAAATTGAAAAAATCGAAAAATTTCAAATAATCCGATTTTGTTGCGCTAGAAACTTGGAATTCGGAATAAAGGTAGTATTTAGGATGCAAAATAACGAAAAATTAAAAATTCCGGAAAATTCGAAAAAAAAATTCAAAAATTCGAAAAATTCGAAAAAAATTGAAAAAATTAAAATAATTTGATCTTTTAGCCTTAGAAACTTAAAATTCGCAGTAAAGATAGTGTTTAGGATTCAGAATAAGTTAAAATAAAAAACCAAATAAAATTCGAAAATAAAACGAAAAAATCGGAAAATAAGGAAAATTTGAAAATAATTCGATTTCATAGCGCTAGAAACTTGAAATTTGAAATAAAGGTAATATTTAAGATACTAAATAAGGAAAAATTAAAAAATATGGATAATTCAAAAATACCCATAAATTAGTGCAGACGATATATGAACTCAAAGTTTCGATTTTTTGTCACTCACACACTCACTCACTCTCGCGTCATCAAAAAGATTGGGTATATCCCACAGCCACAGAAACTGAAAATTTGGAATAAAGCTAGCATTTCGGATACGAAGAAAGGAAAAAATATAAAATCCGGAAAATTAAAAAAAAAAAAAAAAAAAAACATTCGAAAATTAAAAAAAAATCGAGCAAAATTGAAATTTGAAAATAACACGATCTTGTAGTCTTAAAAACTTAAAATTTGGTGTGAAGGTAGTATTTAGAATTCAGAAAAAGAAAACATCAAAAACACACACAAAAAAAATTGAAAATAAAATCAAAAAATCGAAAAATTTCAAATAATCCAATTTTGTTGCGCTAGAAACTTGGAATTCGGAATAAAGGTAGTATTTAGGATGCAAAATAAGGAAAAATTAAAAAATCCAGAAAACTCGAAAAAAAATCAAAAATTCGAAAAATTCGAAAAAATTTGAAAAAAAATTAAATAATTTGATCTTTTGGCCTTAGAAACTTAACGTTCGCGGTAAAGATAGTGTTTAGGATTCAGAATAAGTTAAAACAAAAACGCAATAAAATTCGAAAATAAAATAAAAAAATCGAAAGAAATCGAAAAATAAGGAAATTTTGAAAATAATTTGATTCCATAGCGCTAGAAACTTGAAATTTGGAATAAAGGTAATATTTAAGATACTAAATAAGGAAACATTAAAAAATATGGATAATTAAAAAAAAATCGAAAATTAAAAAAAACAAAATAGAAAGAAAGAAAGAAAAAGAGAGAAATTGAAAATAATACGATCTCGTAGTCTTAGAAACTGAATATTTGGTGTAAAGGTAGTGTTTAGGATTCAGAAAAAGAAAAATTAAAAACACAACAAAAATTGAAAATAAAATCAAAAAATCGAAAAAAAAACGAAAATTTGAAAATAATACGATTTTGTAAAGCTAGAAACTTAAAATTTGGAATAAAGTTAGTATTTAGGATACAAAAAAAGAAATAAATAAAAAATCTGTAAAATTCGAAAAAATATTCGAAAATTCGAAAATTGAAAAAAATTCGATTTTGTAGCTTTAGAACTTAAAATTCGGCGTAAACTTATTGTTTAAGATACAGAAAAAGGAAAAATTAAAACACAATAAATTCGAAAATAGAATAAAAAACTCGAAAAAGATCGGAAATTTTAAAATAATTCGATTTTGTAGCTCTAGAAACTTAAAATTTGTAATAAAGGATACAAAATAAGAAAAAATTATAAAATCCAGAAAATTATAAAAAAAAATGCGAAAAAATCAAAAATTGAAAATATTGTTATCTTGTAGTCTTAGAAACTTAAAATTTGGTGTAAAGGTAGTATTTACTATTCAATAAAAGGAACAATTGAAAAATTCGAAAATAAAATCGAAAAATCGAAATATGTTTAAGAAATCGAAAATTCGAAAACAATTTGATTTTGTACTGCTAGAAACATTAGTTATAAGATAATTGTCCTATTAGCTAGTACAACGCCCCTAATTGTTTTATGTTATTTCCCCCGGATTATGGTTTTCTTTTCTTTCGTTTACGAATTTCGTTATAGAAAAGTTCCGCTATAGACTGGCTACGATATAGGCGATTTCTTTATAGACAGGTTTGTTTTCTTTCACATGTTGTACTCTATTTACTTCACATATGAAATATGGATTGTTAAATGATGTTAGCCCCACAAAAATTTTCACAGCTCCCCCTACCCTCCCGACATTACTGGCTGGTTATGGCTTGATAGTCCTTTCTAAATAAAATCATGGTGACTCTAAGATTCACTTGATTTATCTCTAAATTGAACCTAAATGATCCTAAGAAGACGGATCAAATAATTACTATATTGGCATGACAATTAGGTAACTTAGAATTAAAATCGAAAAATCAATAAATTCATAAAAAGTCGAAAATTTGAAAATAATTCGATTTTGTAGTCCTAGAAGATTGACATTTGGCAGAAAGGCAGGGTTTTGTACACAAAGTAAGGAAAAATTAAAAAATCCGTAAATACTAAAAAAAAGTCTAAAAAAAAAAAACGAAAAAAACCATCGAAAAAAGGAATATAGTTTGATTTATTGGACATTTCCGGAAATTTTAATTTTGGCTTTCTTTTTATACTAAAAAGTTCTTTTATGTTAAATATCAAGTATCTAGGGCTGCGAGTTATATCTCAGATGCATAGTGGCCTATCCTGGAAGCAATTGAGAGTACTTTTGACACTCCCCCTCCCATAATTTAGTGCTTGCCTAGGAACCTGAAATCTCTTTTTATCTACAGTACTTTTCAAACGAAACTAAAGCTTCAATTTTTTGATACCTGTAAATAATAGGGACAGAGTGTGGGCTTAGCGAAAATAGTGGATGATCTCCAAAAAGAACCCAAAATCAAGAAAAGGAGGGTTACTTACAAAAAGAAGTGAGATCTCATAAAAAAGTCACCTGTAAAAAATGCAGCCAAGTCTCGTAACTCATTTACCGTAAAAAGTACTGAGATCGTATAAAGCCAAGTTTAACTATCTTATTAACTCTGAAATTTTCATTCACAAAATCACTCCTAGTCTCTACATCTTTAGTTAATTATTATTTTGTGACTTGGCAATTACGCAGCACAGGGAAGTTATTACACCTTGCTATGTTATGGGATGGGATGGGATAATTTAACTAAAGCAAATTATATACGCACAGGGAAGTTATTGCACCTTAATATGTTATAGTATTATTTGATTAAGACTAACTATATACATCACATTCTCGTGCTAAGTAATTTCCAAGTCACAAAATAATAATTAACTAAAGATGTAGAGACTAGGAGTGATTTTGTGAATGAAAATTTCAGAGTTAATAAGATAGTTTAACTTGGCTTTATACGATCTCAGTACTTTTTACGGTAAATGAGTTACGAGACTTGGCTGCATTTTTTACAGGTGACTTTTTTATGAGATAAGTATTAGATTTATACAAGAATTGAGGAAATTAACATTTTTGCTCCTCGTAAATATTTAGTTTTACATTTTGATCCGTTCAGATCAAAGTTTTTAAAACCTTTTGTATATATATTTTTTTTTTATCAAAAACCTATTTTAGTAAAAAAAAAAAAAAAGGAATCATTTCCATAAATGTTTTCATGTTTTAATCAGAATTCATGCAGAATTCAATCAGAGTTTTAATCAGACATGCTGTGTTTAATGACACATATAATATCCTTGAGGTACTCTTTTAGTATGCATTAGAATTAGGATGATATCATAAATTTTACTGACACGATTAAATCCTTGTCTATAGCATGATAAGTTGTAAAACTCTTGAAAATGTTTATTGGTTTAATCCCGCTTTTAAAACAGAGAATGCATGCGTACAAGACTTTATTCATTAATTCATCGGTTTTGTGAAATCACTTTGAATGCGGTTAAATTAATTAATTACAATCAGAGTTCGATGCGCTCGTAAAGTCACATTTTGGGGTAAAAGCTTTTAAATTTCATATATATGTGATGCATAGTCTGTTGCAATCAGAAAGACTAGAAGTTATAGTTAATAAATGTACGATGCAGACATTTATTTAAAGTAATTTATTATTGTTGATGTTCAGACCGATTTGATGTTTTAAAATCTTTATGCAGTGTTATAAATTATTCACATGTTTAATTTTGAATAAATTTCTGAAGAAAAAATCTTTAATGCTGATATTTCTATATTATATATTTAATATAATTATAAGTTATATATTTAATTTTGAAATGTCTTGATCTGATAAATTGTATTGGCACATTTAAATCCTTGTTTATGGCATCACGGATTATAAAATTCTTGCGAATGCGTATTGAATCAACCCCACTTTAAAAAAAGAATGCTTGCACAATTTTATCCATTAATTAGAGCTACATTTGCCAAGTAACTTTAAATATGTTAAATTAATTGATTACAATATAAATTAAATATATTCGTTCCTATTTTGAGGATTACTAATAACGTGAATAGTATGCAGCAGTTTGTACAAACGCCCAATCACTTGTATATATTTTACTACCGTGTCAGAACTGCAAAGGTAAAAATCCTTTACAGATTTTTACAGTCCCTAAAATATTTACTCTCCGACATAAACTTGCTTTCAAATCTGCTTGTTTAGCAGGGAAGCAGTAGACTTTGCTATTAATAAATGAATAATACAATATTGTTCAGTAAAGATACGCCCCCAAATAAATATCTAATAAAATTATTGAAAAGCTTAAAATTTAAATTATCATATAATCTCCAAAGTTATATTGTTAATAATGGGAATTGTATGCAGAAGTTTATACAAAGTCGTAATTTGTAAACTTAAAAAAATAATAAACTCAAATAAATTCAACTTTGTAAGGTAAAAGTTGCTATTATATTTGTATTGCTTCTAAAATATTTACGTTCCGATATAAACCCCGTTTCAAATCGGCTGCTTAAATAACAAAGCAATAGAATGTGTTCTCGGTATCTTTATGAGACCTCTGCTCGAAGAAAATTTTAAAATAAAATTGAACAAAATGTTGACCCCTATGATATTTCATCTAGCAATCAGGTAACCATAAAAAGAATTTATTGCTGAAAGGTCATGAGAAATTTTGTCCAAACTCAATCATCTCATCAGTTTTGCTAAAGTTAATTTTTTTCTATCCAATGGTTGGAGTATCATAGTTGAGACTTTTCCCAACAGAGCGAAAATATGCCGGGACCAGGACTCGAACCTGGGTACTTTGGTTTGCTGTACCAACGCACTCCCTACTGAGCTCTGTTGGAAAAAATCTCAACAATGATACTCCAACCATTGGATATTATTTACCTAGTTGAATATACTTTCCTCTGTTCATTATGACCTAATTACAAGGCAGATCTGCCAAGTCTCCGGCTTTATATATACCAGTAGTACATAACATGTTGTTTTATTTAATCACAGCATTTTGCGATTTAAGAAAACAACATTTTCTCTAAAAAATTACTGGTGTGCAAAAATCCGGAGACTTGGCAACTCTGACATTGTATACAGGAGTTTCCGTGCTATTTCAAGATTCATCATGCAAAATGCTATAGTTATAGCTCGGATGAATTAAATTAGCGCTGCTGTTCGCAGACTTGTCCAACAAATAAGAGTAAAATATGCCAGCCCAGGATATCATCGGGATAGATCAGTAGGGAGAGCGATTGTACGGCAAACCAAAGTACCCAGGTTCGAGTTCTGGTCCCGGCATATTTTCGCTCTGTTGGAAAAAAACTCAACTATGATATTCCAACAATTGGATATAATTTACCTAGTTGAATATGACTCTGTTTATTATGACTCAATTTGTTTCTTTTGAATTTTTTGACGGGATGTTATGTTTCAGGGTAAACTGTGTCCGCTGTGCTATTGGGAATAAAACACGTAAAAAATATAAAACAATCTGTCTTTTCAACGTATTTTGTAAAACCGCTTACAAATTAAATTGCATATAAGTTTGTTTGCTTTATTTCATTTATCATATCCCGTAAGGCATGGTGACGTCACGGCGACGTCACTGTAAAGTCACACTGTGACTTTGTGACCGTCGTCGTGACGTCAAGTGACGAAGATGTGAAGTCACTGTGACCTAAATGTGAAGTCGTTATGGCCGTTTTCAAGGCTTTCTGTGACCGCACAATGTGACTACTTTTTGAAGTCCCAGTGCGACTTCAATGTGAAAAATGTGACGAATCTGCATCGGATAGAGTAACCAGATTTTACCCGAATCCTATCCGGATTGTTCGGATAAACATTTTTTTATTCTACAAGTTTGTGACGAAACTGCACCGGGTCGGGTGACCAGATTTTACCCGAATCCAATCCAGAAGGTTCGGATCGAACTTTTTGGATTTGTTTGGCTACAGAATAAATTTAGATTAGTGGTCGGGTGACCTGATTTTCATAAACCCGATCTGACCCGAGTCGGGTATAATGTTTTTACTGTAAGTCTTGTTCAGAATAGAATCTTGCATACGACCGAGTTACCAGATTTTTTCAGAAATTGTATTACGTCACAATTTCTGATGTCGGTTCGGATCTAGAGTCATGCACGATTCCGGTTATATACTTCTTGAACATGATTCAATGTCTACTTGAGCATGAATGATGGTTGACTGAAATTATATTTCGATTCAACCCGTATTCTTACCCTAACCCAACAACAACAAAAAAATCTGTAGGCCCTCAACCCGACCGAACCTGATAAATAATTTCGGATAACAACATTTTACCAAATCACGATAAAATCGACGATAAGGATTGGATCGGCAATAATTTTTATTGATGCAACTCGTATTCAAATTAAAACTTTGCATCTGATTGAGAAACCGGCTAATGTAGCCGTTAAGCAAAAAAATTATAAATGTAAAAAACGCATACTAATAAAAAATAATAGATGAATCCATTAAAAAGTATAATAAAAGTAAATATTTCAATAATATGAAATTATATATGTGCAAATGACAACTTTTTAAATTAACTTCTACTTCCATTTGTTTTATGTAACCACCAAAAATATTGACAATAATTAAAACTATGCTATTTTGCTGTTATAAGTATTGAAGTCTTTAAATGTGTATACTTTGCCATATTTTCCCTCGCTCGCTCAGTATCACGAAACTTTCTGACACATTTATGAAAAATTTTTTAAACGCATGGCACTTGCATGCCTGATTATTAAAGCGATTTGGAACGAATAGCGTTTTCTATTTTTAGATAAATGAAATACTTAAGATCAATTTCGGTCACGTTTTTCCCGTTTCCAGTGCTGCGCGTTGGAAATTCGGTTCCAAACACCGACTTTGCTAGTGTTTTCTGAAACATCTTCTGCTTTTACCAAAAAATGGAAAACACCATTTTATTAAATATATTCTGATTAAGAACACCTGCCAATTTAATGTGTTTCCGAATAAAAATGTATCCAGAAATATGTCAGAAATTAGTTATTTTGGATTTGAGAACAACTTAAATGAAAATATTTAGTTTAGTTTTTGCTTGATCTTTCTGATCTGACTCCTGTATTGTATATGGTTACGCAATTTTGAGACTGAGTTAATGAAGTAACTTAATTTTATTGGAAAATCTAATTACCTGACACGAGTCGATTCGGCTGTATTTCTCCTGCATGTCGGATTCATATTGGACTACTGGGGTTGGTGTAATATACTGCATCCTGAACCAGACTTGCCAAGTCTCCGGCTTTTTGGATACCAGTAATTTAGTACAGAAAATGTTGTTTTAGTTAATCGGAGCATTTTGCGATTTAAAAGAACAGCATATTCTCTAAAAAATTACTGGTGTTCAAAAATCCGGAGACTTGGCAACTCTGCGGAACCACGTATCTTAGCCGTACCTGATCCGTGTCGGGTCAACTGTAATTTTTTATTCTGCAATTAGGATTTTTATTAGTATCCGGTATCGAATTGGAGAACTATATTTTACAATATTTATTTATTTGCTGGAGCTTAGGTTTTTATTAAAATCAACCGAGTGAGGTGACTCCATTTCGAACGAAACCTTTCGGGTTGGTTATACATCAAATAGAAAAATATGGATATGCATACAGTCAAATGAATTATATTTAAATGTTGAAGTGTATTAAAATTGCGATGTTCTGTAATATAAATACGACAATTTTTTTAACTTCAGCTCGGTATTTTAAATTTTACACAAATGTTTTTGAATAAAACAAATAAAAACTACATGATTGGGCTGTTCAGCGGAAACGGTATTTTCTCAATATTATTTTTAATTTTGAGAATTTTTGATAAAAAAAATTATTATTGCATTACATTTTAATCGAAAAACCCATGTAAAAGAAAAAAACTTTTTAAACTACACACTTATTTAAAAGATTTAAAAAATGTAGGTAAATTAATGTGTTTAAATTCCAACTACTTTTTCAAGTACTGATATTTTTTATTGTTTTGATTTTTTTTTTTTTCATTTGCTAAAATTTGTTATACAACACTGTGCAAAAATTTTTTGATACAACTAATATTAGACTTTATATAATTTTTTCATTATCATATATAGCAAGAATTGTGAAGGTTCTTCATATGATTATGAAAATAGAATGAAATTGCAATTTCATGCACAGCCTTAACACAAACATAATAAAGATCATCCGTAAAAAAATATAAACTCTATGTCAAAACAAAAGAGAGAAAATTACTTACTTTTTCAAAAACAAAAGCGAACAAAGAATGAATATTGAGAAAAAGTCATTTAAAGTTTCTATATGTGAAAAGTTCCTTGTGCTGCAACCCTGTACATATTACATGTAGTAATATTAACTATACAGTTTTGACATTTTAATCAGACATCTAAAAAGATGAGATCTATAATTTGAGATAATAATAAAATACTCGTTATTTTGGCTGGTTACTGCCTTCTCTTTAATTGAAAGTTTGAAAGGTACATTTTGTTAAATATTTCAATAGTATTTAGACGTAATCTAATATATTTAATTCATGAAAATATAAGCACAATATATTCTCCCATATTATTCATATCATGCCGTCAAGGTTTTAGATCATATTTAAAAATATTTGTACGCTATAATTTATTGAAAAGGATATCTGAAAAATATTTGACAAAAGTTACCACTTGAAAGAAAAAATAAATAAAAATACCCTACAGATCAATATACGTGATTATGCATACGTCATGAAATTTTTATTTTATAAATATATATTTTAACCGTTTGTGACCCAAAAACTCTGAAAAATATTTACTCATGATGTACCCATGATGTGCCATGATGTTACTCATGAATGCATAATTTTAAGCAATTAAAAATGAAGTTTCAAAATTCCCACTTTCTTAAATAAAACTTTTCAATCAGATGTTTTAACTAATGAAACGTTTTCAGACACTATGAAGAGATTTATTTCTAAATTTCTAGATTGAATCTTTGTAGATTTTATACAATTTCTCACATAGAATAATACTCATTGATATTAATTTTTTCATGAATCCTATATTTCCATGATTTTTCTTAATTAGTACTTCTCCACTGTTATAAATTATATTAAAGTTTTAAATAAAAATATGCAATGCAGATTGTTTTAGAATACACTTATCACAAAATTATAAAAATTAAACTTGCAAACAATTTTATTCAATAAAAGGGCTTTCTTATTCAGTAATTTAAATATATTTAAATATTTACAAATTATGTTACCTTTAATTAATACCTTTAATTATAATATTTGTCCACGTACTTTAACTTAAGAAAACATGTTACTTTAACCAGGTAATAAAAATATGATTTAAGTGAAATTTAACATACTGAATTTAATCATGTAATTAAAATCGTTGACATACTGTTATTTTTTTCAAGAAAATAATCATTAAATATTTTAACTTTATTAAATTGATAAAAGTTATATTAATAAAATAATGTTTGTAAAATTTTGTAAAATGTTTTATAAAATTAAATGAAATAGTTTTAATTTAATTAAAAATAAACAGGAAAAATAATAATTTTTCATACCTGTTTTTCTTTTTGACATCATTTTGAATATTCTATTTTAATCCAAATAGACAACGCTATTGTCGACTTAACGAATATCCGAATACAGAACAAGAGCAGTGACGGGAAGCATTTTAACCACGCCATAGCCGCTGTTCTTTTATCGGTATGAAATTTTATGTAAAATCAGTCTTGGCCGGATTATCATGCCGTCCAAGTATAAATTCAAACATAATCTACACATGTTCCTTAAAATGCCATTGTTGTATGGCGAGCTCATTTCTATCTGTTCCAAAGAGTAACTACATTGTTGCCTGTATCTTATTATTCTGTGATCAGTAGGCAGACGATTTTTTTCGCGCTGATTAAAACATCTGTTCTCTTTGGTCCTGCCTTAATAGAAGGCAGATGATTTTTTTTTCTGTTTTTCTTTTATATATAGTTGTTGTTAAACTAGAAAGATAAATGAGTAATATATTTTTGAGAGCCTGTCCTTTCCAATTAAATTTCCTATTTGAATATTTTTCCCTTTTCACCTTTAATTAATAATTTTTTTTTTGTTTAATGGATTGTATTGTTTCTTTTCCGTAACTTATAACATTAATGTTGTTAATATTTCGTGTATATCAAATAAAACATTCTTTAAATTTTTAGAGTATATATAAAAATCATTTTAAAGGGCAATAATGGTAAAAAGCAAAATTTGTATCACATAATAAATTGAAAATATAATCCTCGAAAGAAAAAACAAACATACAGTTAGCGGACGTGAAATAGTATTATTTCTTTTTCATCCTGTCATTTTTTTTTTTACATTAATTTCCTGTAGAACAAAAGCAGCTTGTAAAAAATAATACATTTTAACGAAAAATGAAGTCATGAATAATTATTTATGTCATGCGTTTGCATAGATTTTGTATATCTCATATGTTCGGAAAATGTGAAATTTATTTAAAAAGTAGGAAACATGTAGCACAATTTATATTTGAAGAACTACTTAAACTACTTAAACACTAATAGGAAAAAGATATATTATTGAAAGTTTACAAATGTTTTTATTATAATAAAAGTCTGTTTATTAGAAACTCACCCCCCTCCCCAACACCACACACACAAACAAATCGGTGCAAGTGAAGGGTCTACCACTGCTTGGCGCGTTTTAAAAAAATCGCCAAATTGGCGCGTTTCTACCTGTTGTCGCTCGGAGTGGCAACCTCCAGAAGACAACAGGCAAAAGCACTCAAATTGAAATGGCGATAATTAAAATAAAGTAAAAATACATATTTTAAAACACTTAAACGCAAATTAATGTCAAAATAACGTTTTTAAAAACACAGATTGTGTTTTAAAAAAATGCACTTTTTGGAATGACTAGGTAAGAATTAAACTCACCTGCTTTTGTGCGGAGTGTTCCGAAAAACACGCAAATTTAAATCGCGAGAATCAAAATAAAAGCAAAAATACATAATTTAAATCATTAAACAGCAAAATAACATCAAAATACATTTATGAAAAATAAAAGAAAACCAACGATCTCACTTACCTAGAAAGCTTTAAAAATAATTTTTGTAGAGAATGTGGGGGTCTAATTTTTTAAAAACTTTTTTAACCCCCCGGAATTCATATTGCATAAAATAAGGACAAATTTCAAATAGGAATAAAAAAATATCAAAAGACAAAATAAAATAAAACGCATTTACTCAATACAAAACAAACTGTTTTTTTTAAATTAGGAAACGCAAAATAAGAGTTTTTTTAAGAATCTGATACAGCTTTGATAGCAAATAATTTTTTTCGGTTAAACGTAACTAAATTACTAAATTCAACGTAACTAAATTGCGTTCAAAGCAACTGCTATACGGCCCAAAGTTATATCACCTACTGTAGAATAAAAAACAAACTTTTTAATTTTAAAGTATTTAATAAATGCTTTTGAACAATTTTTAAATAATTTAGGAGAGTTTCATAAAATAATCGGTTATTAAATTAAACTGTGAGTTAATATAAAAAGGAATGATATAAATGGCAAATTTCAATAATATAGCAGTTTTAAAAAGACAAAATAAAAATAATTGTTCATGAAATTTTCTGCCATCTTGTCGACGTTTAGCACCTTGTTTTTATATCTAACTTCTGTTAAAAAGCTCTATCAATTACCCAAAATAAAAATAGTAATTAAAAAAAAATAATCTGAAGTCTTAGATCGAAATTTTAGCGTTTTTATATATTAAAAATACTAGTGTTAGCATTATTCACCTTTAAATCTTATAAATGCATAATATCGTAACCTATTTTTTTAATCCAGTAAATTGTAAAGGTAACACCTTTTTAACTGCTTTCTGCCTTTATCATAGCTAGAGCCACTAAAATTGTTTGACAAGCTTTCTCTTGGAAATAGACTGTTTAAAAAAAATTACAGCAAATACTTTCCTTGTTGTGCTTACTTGCATCACGCATCGACTTATGTATGTTTAAGTAACACAACATTAAATCCCCAATAAATCTTTTAAGTCACCTAGTAAAATGGATGATGTGTTCCAGGTGATAATGGAGGGTGTGTAATTCTTGAGACTCTAAATATATGCAGTACTTCCTTACATGGTAGGAAATCATATTTTTACTTTATTGTAATTTTAATTCATTATATTAGTTACTGATACTTGTGTTTTCCCTTATTCCTCAGACAATATACACTACCATTGCCAATAATAGAGAATTTTCTCTTTTCATTTTTTAAAATTTAAATTTAAGAAAAAGCATTGCCCGTGTGCATCGGCATCTTAATCTCCATGCCAAAATAAAAGTTTTTCGTTCTTGCATACCTTTGACGGCAGTTGCAAAGAGTAACTCATTATTAGTATCAAAGTGTAACTCATTATTAGAGTATCTGAGTATTAAACAGATAATGCAACCAATATTAGCCTGAAATAATTTTCGAAATAGATTCAGTATATTCCAAAATATTCGTTATTTTAAAAAGTTTCCCACCCATTTAATCTCTTTAAATTCCGATTTTCTTACGAACCATATTTAGCGAGAATGTAGGTCTTAAAAGTAACCACCATGCCCAATTTCAAGTTTCTAGTACCAACAGTTTTCCGATAATTTGCATCAATGAAATATACCTCCAAATGTTATGTAGTTAAACGTAACACCATCATTCATCTTAAGGAATGACACATTTTATTTAAAATATCGTAAAAAGGAAGTACATTTTTTCCCAAAATTTTGTAAGCAATTTTCATTATGTAAATAGTACAATTATGGGATTATGTGTTGCAAATGTTGTAAAGACTAGCACTTATTTATTCTTCAGCCACACTGATATTTAAAAAAAATGAACCAGTGCAAGCCCTGTCAATATAATAATAATAGTAATAATAATAATAACTGCATAATTAATGGAAGAATAAATTGTAATTTTAAAACACACATAAATAACGCCTGCATTCAGCATTTAAAAATATACAATTATTATACAGACAAACAAACATACATTAAATACAATAATCCAAAATGGAGTGAAAAACTAGCCAGAGCAAGGAATAGAACCTGGGTCCACAGCGCTCCGGACTGTTTCTCTAACAACTGAGCTACTTTGACCGATTCCCGAGAATTTTTCACTAATAAACCATGTTGGATATATTTAAGTTAAATAATGGAGTGGCCTAACATAATCTTAGGAAATATTTAGAAAATATTTTCCATAAAATTTATTTTGTTTTCTTTTAGCAACCGGAAAAAAGTTAGTAAAAATTATATGTAATTTAAAAGTAATTTCGTTTGATATGTTTTTTTCTGAACTTAAACAGTTCTACTTGCAGTCTGTTTAGACAGGTGAAGAGCAATAAGCGTAATTACAGGGCTACACTGATATCGGGCTTGCTCATTTATTATCATGACGTCACAAAAGGTGGCTGGCCGCTACCAGCGATTGGTACAAAGCGAAACGACAAAATGAAAGACATACAGCGATTGGAACAAAACGATGGGGTCGTCGCTTTGCACCAATCGCTGGTCGCGGCCAGCCACCTTTTGTGACGTCATGATAATGAATGAGCAAGCCTGGTATCTAGTGTAGCCTTGGTAATTAAGTCTTTTTTAACCCTTTCCGGCACAGACAAATTATGTTCGTAAATTGCGAAATTACTGATTACAAACGACTTTTTTAGAAAAAAAGGGCTCCTTATTTTAAGCTTTTATTTTAGAAGCAAAATTTTATTAAAATATTCCTGGTTCCCAATGCAAGTTTAGAATTAAGATTAGGTGTGCCCGGAGTGGGACCACTGTGCCGGATAGGGTTAAACTGGAAATTTTATTGAAAATGAGAAGTCAAATAAGTGCTAAGCAGAAGTAAGTCACATTTTATTTAAAATAAATTCTGGTAGGAAATCGAATTGTCTGAGGTGCGGCGTATACGCGCGAAATTACGGTAATGGCTTTTAATAATTTCAATACTATTAATGATTTAGGACGACCGAGACTCTAATATTATATTGTATATTCTATACTTTTGATATTTTAGCGTTCTATTATTCATTTTTTAAAGTGTATTATAGCGATAAAAATAGACTTTAACTAATTAACAGCCATAAGACTTGCCGGTCGTCATGTGCATTTCAACTAGACGATTATTGATTATGATGAATTTTATATAATTATTACTGTTGTGAACTTTATGAGTTTAATATTATTGTTGTTTAAAATGTATTTGTTTTATATTACAATCATTATCTTTTGCTAAATTTTAGTGTCTAATAGCGATGGATGTGCCAACGAACTGTATGCTATATTAGGGGCCATTAGTGTCTCAATAAATAATAATCAACAGCATTACTAAGTAATGAAATTACGCAGCATTAAAGTACTGAAACATGTCGCATTGTATAGCTAATGTTTTCATATCACTGTAAAATGTCGTATTCTTAAAATGTTTAACGACTGAAGACAAAGAGAAATAATTCAAACGCAGCCTATATTTGTACAAAGTAAATTCTGTTGATGAAATGTTGAAACTGCCACCCTAAAATTTCAAACTGCTGTATCTCACAGCCATTTTTTAAGATAGAGGCAAAAAAACTAAAAATAGATCAGAAAACCTTGGATCAAGACCGAACGTTTAACGGAAAAATCTTTTAGAATTTTGAAGTATTTTTGTACATCTTTTTGAATTTGAAATCTTTAAATGGTTATCACAGCAACCCCTTCCGGCGGAATATCACCAAATTCAACTGGGATCTCCAGGCCATAATCAGTAATATATATAAAAAAAATTGGTTCAATTTTAGGCATAGTTTCATACAGTTTTCGAAAATACAAATAGTACATACACAAAGACAGACAGACTTTTTGTAAAACACGTTTTTCGGATTCTCTGACCCCTAAAACGTGGATATCCGTCGAAAACCGGAAAAAAAATTCGATTACAATACTTTATTCGATTATAGATAGAAGAATATAAATAATTAATTTGGAACAGCAAATAATAGAAAATAGGCACGCTTAATGATGTTTAATTAAATATTGAACTTTTGTTTCTATGAGGATAAAAGAAATTTTTTACTATGCCAATATAAATCGAATTAAAGAATAGTATTTCTGTATTTATTTTCAGTAGAATCAACATTATTATAAACTTTTCATTTGGAAGATTTTCGATCAATATTTTAACGAATCTTAATCAGGAAACGTGAAAACACGTTTTTTGGATATATGTAATTCTGCGCTCTGCCGATACTTTTGCATTTCTCAAAAAACATACACAATATTCGTATATTTACAATTAGACTACTATGCATTGATTATATACTTTACTGATTAAATACTCTGATTAGAAACAATACCATTATTATATACATTCCTTCATAATATCAACACGGACAGAGAAAATATTTTTGTTATATAATGAAACAGGCTAGTGCAGGGGTGTCAAACTGTGACTCGCCGGATACCACTAAAATGTTATAGTAACCTTTGCCTTATCTAATCATCGAATTTTTGCGAGTCAAGAAGTCAACAATTTCTTTTAAAAATTGTGGTATCTAGCGCGCCAGAATTTGACACCCCTGGCCTTAGAGTAATGCAGACAGGCGGAACTTCGCGTTTAAATGTCGAATACCACCAGCTTAATATCTTTAAAAATCCAATAAACTATTTTTGTTACTTACTTATCAAATTTTTATCAGTCTATTTCAACGAAAGAATCCTACTTATGAGAGTTCTTGGTTTAAATATTTGCTTCAATAAATTAGAGATTTAATGAAATGGAAAATTAAAAGTTTCGAAATGTATGTCAATTAAATTAGTCTGAGAGAAAAAAAAAATGTTGAAAGCCCCTTGAAGGGAGGTTTTTCTTGTACAATTTAATTTCAATTAAAATTTGTACCAGAATTTTGAAAAGCTGTAAAATTGCCTTTCCTAATTTCCAAAAATTGCTGTGTGAATTGAACGTTACAAAAACACAATCACTAGTCCTTGCAAGGGTTAAAATTGTCTAGTGCAGCTTTGACAGTTTGGTATTATGTTTTATTTAGAAATTATGAACTGTAATTATTGCCTTATTTAATGACACCCATTTTGTAATTAGTTAAAGTAAAAATTATTTTAGAATTCTCTGAATAAAACAGGAGGTCAAACTAACAATCCTAATCCAGAAAATATTTAGAATACTAAACTTTTTTGAGTAACAATTTGCACACTTTAAAGTAAAAGATAAACACATTTAACACATTGAACCATATAAATAAATATTAGTTTAAATCTTCATCTGTTTTTCCAATTAAAATCTATTAGGTTTTCTTCCGAACACAGGTAAATATGCATAGCGTTTAATCAAAAACTTCAAACTCTTACTTTAAAATTTAGTCATTGCTTAATTGCAAAAAAGTATACACGTTAATGAAGTGACATGTCTCATAAATTTTGTACACAATAATGAACAAAATAGTTGAGAGTCTAACTAAATGAACTTACACCGTATGTCATATCGTCGCTACCATGTCGAACTATCGAATTTGCAAAGATGCATTTTTCATAACTTTTAAAAATGGGCCAGTTGCCACCACTAAAGTTTAATAATATTCTCCAGCAGGGTTGCCAGTTTGGCCTCTCTTTTTCATTCAAAAATTCCGCATCCATACCAGAAATTTCAAGCAGAAATTTTTGCTTTGATTAATGACAGACATTTCCTGATTACTTAAAGTAAAATTTTTTCTCCAAAATTTGCGGTATGAATTCGGTATCTCTGAATCAATGAAAAGGCCAAATTGGCAACCCTGTTATTCACAGAAATTTTATGGGCATTCTTTCTTGGCGAAGAATTCTAATAAAATTTAGTGGTGACAATCGTCCCATTTTTAAAAGTAATGGAAAGTGCATTTTTCCACGTTCGATAGTTTGACATGGTAGCGACGATATAATCTGACTCCTGATATATCCCCTTGGAGGGCAACCACGTGGTCTAAAAATGCTAGTTTTTGCGATGTTTTGACACCAGTAAATTTCAATAATGAAATTTTACATTATCAATCTGCAAAAAACAATAATAAACATTTTTATTTAATAATACTGGTGGCAAAGTTATATATTAAAAAGTGGTATATACTGTTGTGAGCTCTGGGTTCGAAAGGACTGATGCCAATATATAAGAACAATCAACAGGCTTTATTAACTCTAAACAGTGCAATAAGAACACAGAGATCTTTCCAAAAACACAAATATTCAGCAATCTTCAACTCCAATAAAAGCACAGCAAAATTTCACACAGAAACAATGCGTTCAATACGGCGGCGTATCAAAGACAAAATCGCTCAGAGAAACGTAGTCTCAATGCAAAGCCTCTCGTATACATTCAATCGCAGTTGACAGAGAACTAACTGAACTGAACTGGTGGAGGTCCAAGCTGGCCCTTACATAGGCTTTAGAGATCATTCTAGAATTTTCGAGAGCTTTCGGATGTCCAGAATTTACCAGAAATTACTTCAACTTTCGAGAGAGGACCTCACGCGAGAAAGGATCCAATGTACAGGTATAAGGGGGGGGTTGCACTAAAAGTCGCCAAATCCGTCGCCAACTTGGTGACATTTGGTGATATATCACCAAATTTGGCGACAAAAATAAGTCGCCGACTTGGGAATAAACCCATTCCTTGGCGATATTCCCATAGAACTCCATTATAAAAACGATGCTGTAAGGTTGTTTTTCTTGCAAAGCACCTGAGGCTTTTTGCATTGAGTTACATAATTTTCGACAGGAAAAACATTAAATAATGCTGCAATTTCACAATAAAAAATTGGAATATGTACAAAATTCATAACAATATTATATGTATATAGTACTATAGTATAATATATAGTAGTATATGTATATATAGTGGTATATATTATATAAACCGTTAAACTAATTGCTCTCCCTATAAATTAGCAAACATAAATCAAAGAATTTGGTATCCGCTAATCTTTTCCAGGTATTCAAAGTTGACTAATACAAATCTAGAAAAGTGCCAAACTACTTCTTGATCAAAGGATTTTCTCAAACTAATCAGTGATGTGTAACTGACAAATTTTAATTAATCGGTTTTAATAGAACAGTCTTCTTTTCTGTTTTGTGCTAATTGTTAAACGGAAATTGGATGAAAACTGTAATTAAAAGAATCACAAGTACTTGATTAATTCGCCAGTTTTCGATTTTCAACTTCTTCAACCGTTGTCCGTGTAATTCTTAATGATTAAAAGACTAATTTAATTTAGTAAAAAAATTTAAAATATTATTCATTTAAGAATAACAGGAAATTAAGTGATATTTTTCAATTAAGTACTTTTCACATGGGGTTTTAGGATAACAGATTATGTTAGCATAACTGTATCAAAATATATATTATTAAACATAGACATAAAGACTATTCATATTTTTGCTGGATAATGATGGTAGCTTAATGATGAGCTTTCTTAATTTGGTTACAGGCAAAATGAAGTTACATTTATTAACAATAAAATATTTTTTTTTTCAGATGCTCAAAATAGCATTTTATGTATATATGCTCAAAATAACGTTTCTCGGAATTAAAGAAACTGTTTCCCTAATCGAAATTTTTATGCTGTAAGTTTATGTGATTGACTTTAAAATTTTCACCTCATAAATGAAAATTGACCAAGAATGAATAAACAAAATATCAAAGAGATTTTTAACCGTTCATTTTTTATCTCAGGATACGAAGATGGTTAACATAGCCCCAGAAAAGTTAATATTATTTTTTTTTTACTCAAATGATTTTGTCAAACTAATTAGTGGCAATTAAACTGACATATTAAAAAAAATCTATCTGTTTAAAGCAATGAAGCTGAACAGATAAAAGCTTACAAAAACCTTTTAATATAGAGATGTTTCGAACGTACAAACGACGACATTTTCAAGATTAAAAATGATTGTCGCGAATCCAATTGAATTCCTACTAACAGGAGATGTTTTCATAAATGTATCTTTCTAAACTGTGTGAGAAAGATGTTTTTTGTTTTGTAGATGTATTTTTTCCAAGCTGTGTGAAAAAATGTTATTGTCGAAAAATATGTTTTGTAGAATGTTTTGTCGGCAGGAAGTGAGATAATAAATATATCCGTTATGTTTTTTTAAAAGGACTGTTTTTCACGTATTAAAGTATTATTTTCTTTTGTTTAAAAAATGACGAAAGTATTAAAACGGGTAGTTTTAAGGTTTCGAAAATCGCTATGTATGTATTTGCGATAAATTGGCGTCTGAACAGAAGGACATAGGAAGAAATATTTTTTAAGTGGAAAACTGTTCAAGTATGGATGCGTTAAAAATAAAAAGAACGCCGCTTAGAAGCGCATTTACGACGACTTTAAATGCTTTAAACGAAGCTCCTAACCAGTCAAGTCCAGATGTTAATCTAATAGAAGAGCTATTAGATCATATTAGTAGACAAAGCATCTAGATTACGTTCCACAGATGACGAAATATTAAATTTTATGTTGTCGAATGGGTCTGCGGAAAAAGATTATGTAAAATAATTCGAAGCATGCGAAGAATACCATGAAAAATTAATAACAGTGAAGCAAAGTGCAAGACATTTTTTCATTAACCCCTTAATCGTCGCGCCCTTTAAGTGTAGGCTACTTTTTAAAAATTCAGATTCTTTGATTACCACCAGTTATTTTAAGTAGAAAAGTTCGGCTTATTTAATAGACGGATAAAATAATGCAAGAGTAAAGCCAATAACACTATTTTAAAAAAACTGGTGGGAATCAAACAAGCTGAATAAAACAGGCGTAACATACGCTGCCCGTGAATGTCTCGGGCACGACGAATAAGGGGTTAAGCCTGCCGTCCAACATCAACCTCTTTTACCTAATTCGATAGAAACCGAAAGAATGGGATCCCGCACACTCAGATTGCCTGAAATTAGTTTGCAGCCGTTTGATGGGGACTCAAGATCGTGGCTAACGTTTTGGAATACCTTCAAGAAAATTCACGAAGATACTGTGTTAGACGATCACTCGAAGTTCGTATATCTGATTCAAGCAATTACTCCGAAATCGAAATCGTCCCAAATAGTGAGTAGTTATCCTATATCGGCTGAAAATTATCCTAAAGTAATTCAACATCTAAAAGAAAGATTTGGAAGAGAAGACACTTTAATTCAAATTTATGTTCGTGATCTGCTGCAGCTGGTATTATGCAATAATAATACATCGAGAAGAGAGTGCAATTTGTCATCGTTATATGACAACCTAGAAACCAAACTTAGATCGTTGGAATCTCTTGGGGTCACAGAGGATAAATACGCGAGCATTTTATTCCCGTTAGTGGAATCATGTCTGCCTCATGATGTTCTCCGAATTTGGGAACGGGATCGTGAAAAGTCTGCTAAAGATAAGAGTGAATTAAATTCTATACTTAATTTCTTAAAAAAATGAAGTGCTGTCTGAAGAACGTATTTTATTGGCGCGTACTAGTTTTGGTTTTGATAAATCTAAGAATTTTACTAGATTTAAAAATGTTGAATATAATTCTGTGCCAACTGCTACTGATTTATTTGTAGGTGATAAATCTAAAGATAAACATTTAATTAAGAAATATGATGAAGCATGTATATTTTGTGACAAGTGTCACTTATCAGAAAAATGTTATAAAGCTAATTCGCTTTCTTTTGAAGATAAACGAAGTATAATTTTGAAAAAGGGGGCTTGTTTTGTCTGTCTTAAGAAAAATCATATTTCACGTCACCGTAAATCGAAGATTAACTGTTTAAATTGTGTAAAAGGCATTTTTCTGTAATGTGTCAAAATGTTTGTAACGAAGAAAGTAATACGGCGTTAGAAAGTCGTAAATATGAGTCAGGGAGTAGTGATACTGTTTTGACTACTCAAAGTTCCGACCCAACAGTGTTATTACAAACTTTGCTTGTACGTGTAAAGCACGATGGTAAAGAAAAAATTGTACGGAGAGTCATAGATACGGGCTCTGAGCGTTCATATTTATCAGAAGATGTAATTAAGTATTTGAATTATAAAAGTATTGATGAAGTTAAATTAATTCATAAATTATTTGGTGGTGTTGAAACAAGTGAGACAAACCACAACAAATATAGAATTCATTTAAGTAGTATTGATAATAGTTATAAATGTGATATGCATGTTTTAGATGTTGCTGTTATTTGTTCTAATATAAAAAAGGTGCCAAATGGACCTTGGTTAAAAGAATTAAATAAATATGGTATTAAGATTTCGGATGTTGAAAATAATATATGTAAAACCGAAAATGAAATTACATTGTTAATTGGTTCCGATGTGGCGGGAAAATTACTGACCGGAAATATTAAAGTTTTAAAAAGTGGTCCGGTTGCTGGAAAGACCCATTTGGGGTGGACTCTCATGGGGAAAATTCCAGGCATTAAATCTGAAACAAATGATTCTCTTATGGTTATTTCGTCTCTTTGGAACGAAAGTTCAGTTGCTAATTTATGTAAGCTAGATATTCTTGGTATAACTGATCCGGTTGAATCTAAAACTAAAAATGAAATTCATGAAGAAACTATGCAACATTTTAAAAGAAACATAAGAATAGATTCAGATGCGAGGTATGAAGTAGCATTGCCTTGGGTACTAGATAATGCCCGCTTACCTAGTAATAGAGAATTGGCCGAAAAACGGCTTGCTGCAACGAAGAAAAGGTTATCAAATTTGAATAAAACTGAAGTTTATAATGAAGTATTTGATACATGGTTAAATGCAGGAATAATTTAAAGGGTGGTCGATAATAAAAATCCAAAATACATTATTTGCTACACAGACCTGTATTTAAAGAATCGAGTGAAACTACTAAAGTAAGGCCGGTTTTTGATGCTTCGGCTCATGTGAAAGGTTTTCCTTCATTAAATGATTGTTTGGGTAAAGGATTAAATATGATTGAAATGATTCCTTCAATATTGCATCGTTTTCGGAAATTTCCTGTTGGTGCAGCATCTGATATAGAAAAGGCATTCCTACAGATAGGTATTACAGAAAGTGATAGAGACTATCTACGGTTTTTATGGATGGATAATATAATTTATAGACATAAACGTGTGGTTTTCGGAATCAATTCCAGCCCCTTTTTACTAGCGGCTACTCTGAAATACCATCTGGAAAGTACACCTGACAATTTTGTTTCTACAGCAGAGACTTTGAATGAATCTTTGTATGTAGATAATTGTGTTTGTAGTTTCAACACAACTGAAGAGTTAAACAAGTTCATAATTGAATCGAGAATGTTACTGTCCTCCGCGAAATTCAATTTAAGGGGATGGCTGTCAAATTATCCAATTCAAATTATGTCTGAAACTTCAACAGTTAACAGAACAGCAGTACTAGGCTTAACTGGGATCTAGAAAACGATACCCTATTTTTCAAAATCGGCCTTATTGAGGAAGAGCAAATTATTCCTACAAAACGAGCTTTACTTTCATTGGCTCAGAAGGTTTTTGATCCTTTGGGATTTGCCTCACGCGTGACTTTGCTCCCTAAACTTATTCTACAAGAATGCTGGAAGTTGAAATTAAAATGAGATGAATTAATTCCAGAAAATTTAGCTAAACAATTTTTGAAGTGGGTGCAGGGAATAAAATTAATTTCTGACATCAAACTTGAGCGCTGGATGAATCTAGATAATTCTGAAAATGATGTAAGTCTTCACATATTTTGTGACGGAAGTAAACACGCATATGCTACTTGTATTTTTCTGAGAGTAAAGAAGAAAAATGAAATTTTGGTCAGTTTTATACAAGCACGCGCAAGAGTAGCTCCTCTTAAAAACCTAACTATACCGCGGTTAGAGCTTTTATCATGCTGCATTGGAGCCAGGTTGGGTAGTCGTGTCATTGCTGATTTAAGAATTCCAAATTTGAAGATCTGTTATTGGTGTGATTCAACCACAGCTCTAAGCTGGATAAAGCGAGATGATAGATGGGGAACATTTGTCTGGAATCGTGTAGAAGAAATCAGGTCTTTGTCACAGAAAGATCAGTGGCGACATATTTCATGAAAATTTAATCCGGCTGATCTTCCTTCCAAAGGTTGTTCCATTGAACAGTTCTTGCAGCTAAAATGGTGGGAGGGACCAGCCTGGCTGGCTGAGCCAGTATTTACTTGGCCTCAAAATATCGAATCACCAGATGAAGAAGTTATTAATGCTGAGAAACGGAAAAGTGTCATTTCAGCATTAAAGAAGAACACGAAACCTAATGATTGGTATTATCGACGATTTTCATCATACAAGAAAATAATAAGATTGATTGCATGGATTCTAAGATTCATAAGGAATTAAGAAAACCGAATTCAAAAGAAGTATCTGAACTTACATGTTTTGAAATAGAACAGGCTGAAAGAAAATTAATGATTTTGATCCAGAAAGACAGCTTTGATGAAAAGAATAATGAGAAAATTCGTAGCCTAAGACCAATCCTAGATGAAGATGGTATCATCAGAGTAAAAACACAAGTCATCTATCGAGAAGATACTGTCAATTTTAAGTACCCAATTCTTTTGCCGTCTGACCATCCTGTAGTCCGTAGATTGATCTCCTGGAAACACCAAGAGCTATTACATGCAGGAGTGGCTCTTTTGATGACATCTGTACGAGAAGACTACTGGATCCTGAAAGCCAGGAAAACCATTCGGGCAGTAGTTCAGAAATGTGTGCGTTGCAAAATATTTAGTGCACAGAAGACAGAGTCAGAACCTATTACATTGCCAGCAGAAAGAGTTCAAGATGCTGCCGTATTCAAAATAACTGAAGTAGATTTAGCTGGGCCCTTATATTTGAAAAATAGAAAAAAGATATGGAGAGTGTTGTACACTTGTGCAGTGTACAGGGTCATACATTTAGAATTAGTGACGTCATTAGCAACAGATACCTTCCTCCAATCTTTTAGGCGCTTTATAGCGAGAAGAGGAATACCGACGACCGTTTATTCTGATAATGGTAAAAATTTTGTCCGTGCAGATAGAGCTTTTTCAGACATCGATTAGGAACAGATCTCAGCTGCAGCAGCTATACAAATGATTCGTTGGAAATTCAATCTGCCTACTGCTGCCTGGTGGGGTGGTTGGTGGGAGAGATTGATACAAATGGTGAAACGCATCTTGAGGAAAGTACTAGGTAGAGCCTCATTATCCTATGAAGAGCTTATCACAATTCTTTGTGACTGCGAACAAGTTGTAAATGCTAGATCACTTACGTATGTCTCAGAAGATGTGGATGATCTAGCCCCTTTAACTCCATCAATGTTTCTACAAGAAATTAGATCTTCAGATGTGATAGATTTTGATGCAATTGACGCATAAGAATTAAACAGAAGAGCAAAGTATAGACAACAAGTTCGAGAACATCTTAGAAGACGATTCCGTATTGAGTATATAGGGCAGTTACGCCAACAAAATTCCCTGCGAAAGAATGTCAAGCAACTGACCGTTGGTGATGTCGTTCTCGTAGAGTCTGATAAGAAACGTAGATATTGGACTTTAGCTCGTGTGCAAGAACTAATTTCTGGAAAAGATGGTCACCCGAGAGTTGCTCGGGTAAAAACTGAAAATGGTGAACTTTTAAGACCAATACAAAAACTGTACAAGCTAGAGATTTCAAAAGAACACTCTTTAGAACCAATATTACGAACAAGAAGTGGCAGAACAGTGACTGTTCCAAAACGTTATCAGTCATAAGACTGTCTTTTGAACACTGAACTTTAGAAACTTTTTTCCTTATTTTTAGTATATCTCATTTCCTAGTGTTAATTTGAATTTGTAATAATATGTTTAATTTTTGTTTGAATTTTTGCAAGAAATTGTATAATTTGTCTTTGAAAAATTAGTATTAAGAATATCTATGCTTTGGACATGTAATGTAAGTATAATGTTACACATATTTTGTGTTATTTTGAATTTTGTTGTGCCTATTGTTCAGTTTTCCTGTTGAAAACTCAAGGTGGGAGATTCCAATTGCATTCCTACTAACAGGAGATGTTTTTCATAAATGTATCTTTCTAAGCTGTGTGAGAAAGATGTTTTTTATTTGAAGATGTATATTTTCCAAGCTGTGTAAAAAAATGTTGTTGTCAAAAAATGGTTTTGTAGAATATTTTGTCGGCACGGAAGTGAGATAATAAATATATTCGTTATGTTTTTTTAATAGGACTGTTTTTCACGTATTAAAGTATTATTTTCTTTTGTTTTAAAAATGACGAAAGTATTAAAACGGGTAGTTTTAAGGTTTCGAAAATCGCTATGTATGTATTTGCGATAATGATAAACTATAAGATTCTTTTTTTGAAAATTTTTCCGGGAATAATTTCTCATTATTTTTTATCTTGAAAATGTTGCCGTTTGTGCGTACGGAATATGTCGATCTCTATTGTAAAAGGTTTTATAAGCTTTTATGTGTTCCTTTTTGTCATTTTAAGCATATAGATATTTAGTTCATTGATAAGGTGCGATTTTTTTATGATAAAGTGACATATTTTTTTGCTAAATGGAAATCAAATGGGATTTTAATTAAAATAAATACAAGTATTTCATTTAATTCGTCAGTTTTCAGATCTCAACCTGTTCACCGGATATCCGGAAATATGTCAGTGGTTAAAAGAGTTATTTTAATTGGGCGCACAAGAATGAAAATTTTTATTTTCCCAAGAAGGGAAAATATTCAATTCGAATTTAGTTAACTCATTAATGCCGGTTGGTACGAAAACTTGCCATTTATGTGACATGAAACTTCTAAATATGAAAACCAGTATCTTAGTTTTTAAAAAAAAAAATCATATTATCTAATGTGAAACTATCAGAGATTCGATCAGTCAAAATAACTGTATGGGAAAATTGGTGTCAACTGGTATCGAAGTATTAAAAGAAGTGTAAAATAAGTCGTCGTTAATGGGTAATACATTCGGATTTAAGGTTAATAAATTGAGGTTGTATCACTTTATTTAAACATATTTGTTAGAAATTATTAATATTTTGCTGAATGAAAATACTTTGAGAATATTTTATTTAATTAATAAATAGAAGTTGTCTACTGCCCCTAGAATACTAGGCCTGAGCGCTAACATAAAAATAACAGCTGTCGTAGGCGGGATCTTTTAAGCGGTTGTACGGTCCCCTGAATTTACACATCAGTAATTTCTAAAAGTTTTCTTTGACTTATTGAATCTCAGAAAAATACGGAGACGAAAACTTTTAAAAATTATTCGTATTCAGTTTCAAGGAACCGTACAAACGCTGAAAAAAAATCCGCCTGTGACAGCCACCATTTTCGGGTCAGCGTTCAGGTCAAATATTCAGGGAGCGGTGGTTTTTTCACAAATGACTTCACATTTTTAAAATTCAATAATTCAACCATTATTCTAAATATGAAAAGGAATGTTCTGAATTTATATAGAATTGTTAAAAATAGTTGTTACAAAACCAGGTATCCGAGATTTTAAAAAATCATATTAAAAAAATTAAGAGAATATTTTTAAAAAATCGTAATTTTTTTTTAAATATTTGGATAATGAAACAAAATTAAAATAATATATTATAAATTTATATCACGTATTTTTAATCCACTGTGAAAATTAGTAAATTATTTATTTAAATAACTGTAAATAATTTTAAATAGCAGAAAAAATTTCTTGTCTAAACAAATTTCCTACTCTCTTTGTCTCTTTTAACTTTTCATTAAATACTTAAACATGCAAAATTGCATAGTTAAAATTGAACTTATATGCTACAAAACATGCATTTAATTTTTATTTTACTAAAATTTAAATTATACATATTTTTACAACTGTGGTTCGAAAATAATTGATAAACATTTTCTGCACGAAAAATAAGTGTTCGCTGGGAATCGAACTCAAAGAAAATTTCAACAGTGTAGGAAGAATAAATAAATTTAATTTAATACATATACCAGTTAAAATATAATTCTTACATATACCCATGTAGCACGAAAGCTCCTGAATACTTCCCCAGGAGCTCCAAAACATCCCAAATTTCTCCTGATGCTAAAAAGACAAGTTCAGGACTTCCTGGGGAAGAGTCTTTTAAGATTTCCTGGGGAATTTGCTCGCAGTAACGTCCTACGGAGCAACCTCCCTAGGAAGTCGTTCCTGAGGAAGTACCTACGAAGTCGTGCCTGAGGAAATACCTAAGAAGTCTCAGTGCTGGCGCCATCTCATGAGTGATTCTGGAGTACAATACTCAATTGCTTTTTTTAAAATCAAAAATAGTAAATTCGATTTGATCAAACTAAATTTTAAATGAGATTACAAATTATTCCATTTTTTATTACATCAGATGATTCTTATTAACTTTTAATTATTTTTTTTTATTATTACAATACCTTTTAACATTTTAACTTTAATTTAATATTTTAATTATTTTAGCTTATTATTTTAATTAACTTCATTTTTATTTTAGATAATAATTATTATTATGTATCTTTAAACTCAAATTTTATTAATTTATTATTATTTTATTATCTTTTTAAAACTACCATATTCTTTCGTATATTTTATTACAATTACTTTTTATTAATTAAGGAATTATTTTTTAATTAAATAAATAATAAACTTCTAAATTAATACAATAAAACCTATTCATAGGGAACAGTTCTGGGCCACATAATTTTACCGCTATTTAGAGGTCAAGGTATCTGTAGCACTAATATAATCAGATAGTATGTCTATCCGTGTGTGTATTTGTTGTAAGGATAGACCAAGGCAAATTTTGAGGCACCTGAGACTCATATTTTTCCTTTTTTATAATTAACCGAGATTTTAATTAAGTCCCTCATTTAAGAAGAAAAAACGATAAAATTGGAAAAAAAATCCGAGGAGTCTTTTTTTCATTAGCACGCATCGACAAAACAGTTCAAAACACGGACAGCCTGATAATACATTCATAAATTTATTACTTCTTACTTTTAAACCTCACAATCTGCTAATAAAAATACAAATTTTATTCCTTTCAAAACAAATTTTTTAATAAAGTTCGATTTCGCAGGATTGTAATCGTCTCTTTTTTTGAACTTCGCATCGGTTTCTGTTTTAGATATGCGAAAAAAAAGAAAATACACATTCAACTTTTTTCTCTGTAATGACGGTGAAATTCGCTTTTTTTTCAATGAATATTAATCAACATAATATTCATTAATTCGCTTATTCATCATAATTGTCATACTTTCAAAAGAAAAAGAAATCGTGAGTGGAAATCAGTTTGCACCTGATTTTATTTGATATATTACCTGATCAGTTTGCAACCCCAAAGACACTCTTTCAGGGTCGGACTGGGTCCTTGTAAAGGGCGCAGACCTTGGATTTTCGAAGGGCGCAACTTTACTAAAGAAGCTCATTATTTTACCACTTTTATAGAAAGCCAATAATATCCATTAATAATTAATAGACTGTAAAAATATAATCCGAAATATCAATATTTAAAAAATTTGATTTCTGTGTTAAATTTTGGAAATTTCCAATTATTTATAAAGGTCGCTACACTGTACAAAATTTCAGAAATGTTTTCTGATGCAAAATAATAATAATAATAATAATAATAATAATAATAATTATAATAATAAAATACGAAAATTTATTTGTAAATTTTTGTCTGCAAGTCCTTAATTGACCATGCAATCATGAACCAACCACAAGCTTCCGATATTAACAGAAACCTCTTTTCCAAAATTTATAGACAAACAAAGGAACTTTTTTTTTCCATAAACATCGCCGAAAACTTCTAAAACCCGTTGTTTCCAGGAGTTTCTGGTCGGTTCTTTTCCAAATGATTTCTGGGGACATGGTAAAGAGTTACGGAACTGTGCGTAATTAAATAGCTACAGTCAAAAAAAATTTCGTAAACTTCTCTGTTACCTATAGTAATAATATAAAAGAAAGTTTTTGTCTGTCTGTGTGTTTGTTGACGATGGCTAGCGAAATCTACAGCTCGCACAGCTCTGAAAATTTCGATTTAGTCAGTGCAAGGCATGTCCTAAAGGCTCAGATTTTTAATATTTTGATTAGCCAAGATATTAATCAAAAACTCATATATTTCTTTGAGAGCCAGCAAAAGCATCTGCGCATGCCCAGAACCCGATTTACGCATCGGGAGGGAGTGAATAAGTAAACACCCGTTTCCTTTTTTTTCTTTGTGTGTGTTTGTGTATGTATTATTTCATAGTTTTAAATCGGCAAAAATAATTAGAACTATTGAAATTGGACGTCATATTCAGAAAGATCATACTCTTACGTCGTTACGTCTCAAATGCTGCAATATATTCGATAAAATATCTTTGTTAACCTTTGGAATTTTATTTTTTTTTCAAAAAGGTAGTTTTTCCGAAGGACATTTTTCTCCCTTATGTTAACGTTTCTCTAGGGCAGGCATGTCAAAGCTGTTTACCGCCGCGGGCCAAATTAAGCATTATATACAAAGCCGCGGGCCACATTAAAAAAATGTAGATACTAATATTATTACCATTGCACAGGATAAAATTTGTATTTACAAAACACAGCCATGTTAAAGAAATATTCACGCCAAGTTTCAAAGTTACTGTAATACATAGTTTAGTTTATCTTATTTTTGAAAAATACTCATTTTTTTTTCATTAACGAAATCTATAAAATTTAATTGAATTTCCTAAATTGTATTTATTTCAAAAATTGATTGTACACGCTGTTTTGTCCTACTGTTCTAGCAAAAGCATAGCTGCCAATCTTCTGTGTTTTCTTCGAGTAAAATAAGCATATTTTGAAAGAGAAAAGTTATTTAATAAAATGTGTGTTGTATTCCACGGGCTACTTTTTTAATTTGATTTATTAAATACATTTTCTGATTCAAATTATGTTTATTTGGGGAAAAAAAAGTTGGCAGCTATGAAAAGATGTCGTATAAAAGTGCGCTACCGAACATAGCTAAAATATGCCTAATTGCACACTTATACTTTAAAAAATCGGCCGATTGATGAATAATTACAGAAATTTTGAAACCCCAAATCCATATATTTTCACTTTAATATGAAATCGCACTGAATTTTGATTAACAGCAGTATTGAATTCTGAAGAATAATTTCAACATCAATCATTATATTTTTAAAAATTTCCACTTTGATGATTTTTTATAGTGCCTGGCAACATTTAAATTGAAATACATTTCCTTTTAAAAAATTGTTTTATCAAAGTAATAAAGTCTATTTGAAAACGCTAATACTAACAAATAACATGATAACATACTTCTGTTAATTGCTAAAAGGTATAAAATAAAAACATTATAAATAGTAAAATAACTTTTATTAGTCTGTCTTGAGCCACAATTTCGATAGGTTAAATAATGCTGCATCGTTACATATTGTATTTTTGCGTGTTTCAACATATATGGTTTCTCTTATTATAGATGGATAGTGTAGACTAGAGTGAAAAATTATCTTAATTTCATTGAAATTTATTTGGATACAATATGTAACGATGCAGCATTATTTAACTTATCGAAATTGTGGCTCGAGTTACTCCATGGTTACAATACAAATATGGAAATAAACAACCAAGTAAAAATAAAAAATACGTGAAAGATTAAATGATAGCGTTTCAAATAATAACTTCAAAGACCGTGCAATTATAGAATATTCTAATTTGTTTTAATAATGGCTCGGATAGAGCTGAAACATGTCTACAGACTAATAGAAGTTATTTTACTCTTTATGTTTTCATTTTACACGTTTTAGTAATTGAAAGAGGTATATTATTACAAGGTGATATAATTTCTTATGTTTTTAACAAGATAGCATTATGAAATTTGCTTTGAAATTTACTCAGGTGCTTTGTAATTTGAAATGAAAACTCCAAGTACTTTGTCTATTAGTAGACTTTTATAATTTGTGGATTTAAAATGAAAATTGTAACATTTCAGTTAAGCTTTTATAATGGAAAGCCGTCAAATTCCGTATAAAAAGGTAGATTTGTTTATCTTCATACCCACATTTCTAAGATATTTTTGTGCAGATTGACGATTATTAAGAATGTTACGTACAGATATAAGTTTAAAAGTACAAACCCGGCTTTTAGAAATCAGTCCGTTATAAATAAATCTTTTTAGCAACGGTACCTATACTTATACTATTTTCAAATTTCTTTAACTGCGCTAAACATCATTTCTTCAATTTCGTTTTGAGTGATTTCGACTCTCGGGACAATTAATGTGCTAAAAACAATAATTATTTTTTTTAAGCAAATGTATTTCATTCAATAGGCTTGGTGAAAGCAGTTTAATTCTCTTTTAAGAAGTATCAGTTTCAATTCTGACAGTTTATCTTTTCTATGTTTAGCCAGATTTTTGTGAGTTTTCTTTATACTTTGTGCTGTAGCACTTCTTAATGTTACATTCTTTTTAAACTCCAACAGTTTCTACATATCAAGCATAAAATTTCAGTTTTCTTTTGAACATAATTGTGTTGTAAATCACCTTTAGAAAAGTATGCAATGTCCATCTTTAGTTTATCATATTTATTCATAGGGTAAAGAGCTTTAACACATTTTTTTTTATAAATCTTGGAATATATGAGAGTATGTCAATAAAATGTGTGTATATCAATAAAAAAAAGGAAAGAAAGGAAAGAAAGATCATACACAATTACTAACCTAAGTAATAAAAATAATTAAAGAGCTTAAATCCGACTAAAAGCTAAGTTCGACTAATGCCCAGATGAAGAACCTGGATCGCATATTCGGGGTTTTTGGGTCAAACACAAAAGTGATTATTTATGCCACTTTCAAAGCAACTCATTTAAAGCTATATAATTTTATATATATATTTTTTTAAATTTTAACTGTTCTTAATTAGTACTGAATTTTATTATTTTATAATGCATTTCTTAGTAATTAATAAATACAGAATATTATTTTGTAAAATAGTGTAAAATCTAAGATAGTAGTAAAATAAAGTATTAGTTTCAACATAAACAAATTAACATTATAAGTAAAAATACTTTAAAAAATTTACGATCCTTTGCTACGTTCCGATTGGTAATCTATGTATTCTCAATGTTTTTGTGCCAAAATGTAAAATTGAATTATATCTGTCTATAATACATTACTGTTGCCAGACAGCAGGACTTTTTTAAATTCAGAATGCTACCACATTCTGAAGACAAATATTTTCCTCATATAACATAATAAATAAGATACATATTATTATTCAAAAATAGTGGAAGCATTTTGAATATTTAAAAATGCTCGTCAAATTGGTAACACTAATTTACATATATTTCGGATATTCACCATCTCTAAGACCACGATTGCTGCAAGTGTTCGTGCTAAGTGTATTTTTAGCATCTGTGTTCTAACACAACTAAATTAAACACGGGTAAACTGCCTAAGAATTCGCGGGCCACAGATAGGTTGTTCGCGGGCCAGTTGTGGCCCGCGGGCCACGTGTTTGACATGCCTGCTCTAGGGTGTAATTTTAAAGGTACCGGAGACCACAAATAAGCTCTAAAAGCTAAATCCTTCTTTTAATAAATGTGAAATCGGTATTTTAAAATGCGAATTGTAACCCTTTCAACAACACCGGCGAACGCAGGTCACTTCACGCCTCACGGAGACGATCTTTTTTCTATGCTAAAAGTATCTAAACGTCTATTTCGACACAGTATTTCTAGAGCATATCGGTAGACAAGATTTACATAACTTACAAAATTTTCGAAACGTTCGAACATGCAGAAGTATATATATAAAAAAAAAAAAAAAAAAAAAATTCTGAGAAATTTCCGAAAAAAAAAAACCCCGCGAAAAACCGGGTATGACGTTATAGTCCTATGTGACATACATGACATTTTATAATCTCTATGACCAAGTTATAATCACATTCTTCATTCTATTAAATCCTATCATGTGTAATTAATTCAATGATACCCCATGATAGGTAATGATTCTATGTTGCCATGGTGAAGACGTCCTATTATTTCCGTATTACTGAATTTAAAAACCGAATTTGTAAACTAAAAGCGTTTCATGATAGCAATCCTATAATCTACCGACAGTTTTTTGGATAGATGTTTCCGGGTAAATATACATTAAATGGAAAAAGAGTCTAAATATGGATTTCAAGTTCTGAAAGTTTCAAAGCTAGGCTTAAGTTTCCCATTGGAATTTTCAGTAAATGTCAACAAAAGATAAAATGTTGCCAACTTAAAATGTATTTATTTTTCTACGAAAATTGAAGGAATCGCGGCAAGAGAGTGCCAAGCCACATTTTTGAACTTCTGAGATATTTCTATTTGAAAATTTGATCAAATAATCAAATCAAGATATATAACCTAAAGTTTTTTCGCCAATGTCCTACTAACATTTGAGATATTCTGAATAATAATATGGCATTACTTTAATGATATTACTATTACGTTTATTGCAAATTAGCTATCTTCATTGAGGGCATAAACATCTGGGGCAAAAACAAAACCTGTCATATATGCTGCCACCAAAAGACATTAGAAACAAATTATATGTTGGATATTACATTTTACAATATTAAGCAACAGATTACAGTGTTAGATTTATTTCACCAAAAATGTGGCTTGGTACTTTCTTGCCCCGACCCCCTCAATTAATCATATTATAATAACAGACACTATAATTCATTTCACTTAAACTAGTTATAGTACGAACGCACCTTTTTGTCATGTTTGTCGTACAATTTTAAACTTGTTATTATTACATTTATAAACAATTCTGAATCAGTTCTTTTTTCACATTAAAATGTAATTGTTAACAAAAAAACAAAGTTTGAATTACCGGGATAAAATTCTCTGAAACCTATTTTATAAACATTTACTAGAAATTATAATATACATTTGAATTGTTACAAATACAGGAACACTACACTTTTCAGATAAGTATATGACATATATATAATGAATGCTTTTTCAGCAAACTCAATAATGATAATAAAATATTAAATAGAAGCGACACTCTTTGGTGCCAGACAGTCTGAAATTTATTGCACGGAGACTGCCGCCATTGGTAACAGATTGAATATACTTCAGGTTTTAAAAGATTTGGATTGGATGCTCTCCTGAAACAAAGAAATGTTCAAAAACAAACAGTGCTTGCAAAGAGAAAAATAGTTCACTATATATTTTTTTTATTGCAAAAAATGAATGTTATTTTAAAAATATATACAGAATAGTATTTTTATTAATGTTGTAAAGTTAGTTACTCTAGTATTTGCCGTAATTTTTTTAAACTTCATCTGTTTTTTTTTCACATCATCTGGACGAGGGCGCAGATTTAATGGCCGAGGGCGCACCGGCCCGCGGGCCGGTTGCCCGGCGGGCCAGTCCGAGCCTGCACTCTTTTTTCTACGCTAAAGGTAACTAAATGCAGATATTTTAGCAAAATCTTTTTACACGGTCTTCGTACACTCGAATTACATCACGCATAAAAAATTCGAAACATTCGGTCGATTAAAAATATTTGGAAAAAAAAAATCTGCAAAATTATGGCTTAAAACGTGAATAAGCGGGAGCCATTTGCTCATGTTTTTATAATTAAATTTCCACATTTTTACATGAAAAGTATACGCAGTCTTCCAAAGCATTATATGTATAACTCATAAAATTTTCAAAGAGTTCAAACGATAAGAACTATCTTGTTTTAATATTAAACGACCAGACGCGAAAAAGAAGAAAACACAGCTCTATTACAATTAAATATTTTTTTTTCATGACATTTTTACACATGTTTCACAAACATTATATTTTTAAGTGATAACTATTTCAAAAAATTTTGACAGTAAGATTTATTTTTTTTAAACTATTACACTGATCTGAAAAAAAAGGCCTTCTTAGTCGCTACTTTATTTGTAAATATCACTATTTATTCACAAATTTTTTTATACAGGTTTCGAAACTGTTTTTTATAACTCGTAAAATTCTCAAAGAATTTGGACAGTAAGAATATTTTTTTTCTTTAAGTATTAAATGACCCAATATAAAAAATAAAAGCAGTGCACTTTAAAATACTGAATCCGCTATTTATGTCGAAATACGGAAAAGCATATAACACCTACTAAAAGAGAGTACATTTTACTCAAAAACTTTAAAAAGTATAAATATTCCAGCTCCGCCGATACGAGGTTCGTTTGGAAAGATACAAAAAAATACAAAAGATTTAAAAGTATAAATTCTTACAAAATCTGGTTAAAGATATAATGTCATAGAAATTTGAGGTTTATTTAAGTTTATTATCACGTGCCCGAGCAACGCCAGGTGTCTTACCTAGTATAGATATATAGGGGTTAGAAATTGAGAAAATGTTCGCAAAATACAGACCTGCCAAGTCTCCGGCTTTGTGGATACCGGTAATTTAGTACAGAAAATGTTGTTTTATTTAATCGGAGCATTTTTCGATTTAAAAGAACAACATTTTCTCTAAAGAATTACTGGTGTTCAAAAAGCCGGAGACTTGGCAACTCTGAAAATAGAAGTGTCTGAAATGCAGGTTTTACGATATTTTGTTTCATTATTATTATTATTTTATTTTTAAATATAAGTTTGCCTTATTAATTAATTATTTTTTTATTATCTTTTGCAAATTACCATAGATAATGTTATTATTTTTATTTTTATAATAAAAGTCATGTCTCTATTTAGTAAACTTTCTTTTATCTATGTTTTTTTCCAAATAAAAAATATTCGCACCTCTTTTAGCAAATCCAAAAGTCCCATAATGCAAATATGTTTAGTCCGTAAAGGTTTAGTCAGGTAAGGGTAGAATTTTAACTACTATAAGAACATGAATAGTACTGATCCACCTCCAGTCACTTTTGTTGGATGAAAAATGTGTGTTTAAGCTTACTGGAATGCATGCAATACTTGCAAAGAAAAATCGTTGAATGGAGAGAAAAGTTCTTATTCCCAGAACAAGAAGTTATTTATTTCATCTTTAGCTTTGAGATAACTAAAAGAAACAATTGTCGGTACAATAGAAAAAAAATCTTTAAAGAAGTCGACCGATGATTCTATAAAAAGCAAAAGTATTGCTTTAAAGGATTTCCTTGTTTTTACACAATACATCGTTGACAATCTTAAAAAGAATTGATATTTTAAATCAATGTATCCGTACACTTAGGCATTTTAAATCTCCTGAAATATTAGTTTTATTAGCTAAAATGAAATTATATTTCAATGAAAAATAGTGCATAATGAAATTTTTATGTATTGAATGCTTTCACACAGGATTTTAAAAGAGCGCTAAATGGAGATTTAATTGTAAATTAGTCTTATTTATTACAATAAGAAAAAAATATTTTGTTACAGACACGAATTTACTAACAGAACTTTTTTCATGTTTAACTAGATACAGATATAGATCCCAAATTTTAAATATTAAGAGCTAAAAAAATGTTATTGTCATTTTAAACAGCAGTTTAATGTAGGTAATTAAATATTAAATGATGTATTTGTTATCTTAGGGTGTTTCTCAAATGATCTGCCCAACAACGCAAAACTTTCTAACACATCTTTTGACTCATTTTTAAACGCAAAGACATAAAAATTGGCTAGCCTGACTGTTGAATTGATTTGAAATCGAAATGAATTTTCCTTTTTTTGATAAATAAATCACTTATCGAGTAATAAGCGATTCAGGTTACATGACGACACGTTTTTCTCCTTTCGTGTGCTCTGGCCTCGGAAATTCAGTTCAAAACACCGACTTTGACAGTATTTTTTGAAAGATCTTCCGTCTTTACCAAAAATGGAAATCTTCTGTTGATTACAAAGTTTATAAATAAGAAGATCTACCGATTTCATGTGTTTCCGAACAAAACTGAAGTAAAAAATATATTATAAAGTAGCCAATTTGGATTTGAGAACAGTCTTAAGCATGCATAAACTTAGATTAGCTTTCATCATTTAACAACTGGTAAAATGGAAATATCAATATTAGAAATCAAATTCAGTTTTGCTTATTCTAATTCTAAATTTTAAATTATAATATTTCTAATTTAAAAAATGCATTTTTAATTTGGTTTTCAACTTTTGCTTTATCAAACCGTCAATTTTTCTCTTACATTGTTTAATTGTGATAATTTATAATTAAAGTATTTAATTATTTTTTTTTAATTTAATTGGCCCCATTATCATAGACCCCTGATCCTCATATATGTCTCTCCTAACTAAAATTATAAATTGCAATGTTTTAGAAAGTTCTTCTGCCCTTTCCCCTTTTACTGTGATGTCACGTGGAGAATTCGGTTCAAAACGGCGACTTTCACAGTATTTTCTGATAGATCTGATTTTACCAAAAAAAAGAAAAAAAAAAAAAGGAAAGCGTTTTTCTAGTATTACATAGTTTCTAAATAAGACTGAAAACGTCTTTCTAGTATTACATAGTTTCTAAAAAAGACTGAAAACGTCTTTCTAGTAATTACATAGTTTCTAAATAAGTCTATCTGCCAAATTAATGCATTTCCGAACAAAAATGACTTTAAAAATGTGTCAGAAAGCAGCTCTTTGGGTTTGAGAACAGCCTTAAATAATTATTGATACGCTTTTTTTCTAGTTATCAATTTAAAATTTTATTGAATATATATCAAAGGGTATGCATTTTTATAATAAAAGTTACAGAATTCCTGCTATACGGAGCGTAAAAAAAGTGCATGTTTTCTATTTATTGACTTTCATAAAAGGAGAAAGAAATACATGAATACCTTCTAAACGATTCAGGAACAACGGCCCTGTAGCGTAATCACTAGAGCGTATTTGTCGTGTGCGTAAGTACCCAGGTTCAAATCCAGTCAGCAGAAAGAAGGTAAGGAAATTTATTCCCTAAAATATTGACAATAACTTTCATGTGATTCTGTGTCGTGATTAATAAAAGTGATGTCTGTTACATGTGAATCCGTCTACATAATTGTTATGTAAATTTTTAAAATATAATGTGCGTATTTATTTCTGAAAAAAAACAATTAAATACCGATTACGTCGAAAAATGATGCATATTAAGTGACCTTGAAGTGTCCCAAATTCCTCCGGTATTACTTTCTGAAATCTTCCCTAGAACATCCTGAGGACCTCCTAATGACAAATTTTTGCATCCTCAGGGATGCCTGGCGGTTGAATGTCAATCTTCCTGGGGATGTCCTAGGGAAGCACATGTGCTATATGGGTAATAACATTGTTTTTCTTCATTGATTTCGTTAAATTGGAAGAAAGTTTTACAAAAATATTTGAGAAACGAGATTGTTAGAGGGACACGCTTTATCTTATGTTTCGCGAAAATATTTCAAAGATTTCGCACATTAATACTATTTTTTAGCACTTTCCACTTGAAAACATTTTATGACCTAGATTTGTCTGTTCATGTTATAACTTTCATCAATATGATTGGATTTCTCGCTAATTTAAATAATTTCTTTTAGGATTATTATAGCATATTTCTTAATAACAATGTCATAGCTACCAACTTTCCGCCTTTTATCGAATACAAAAACTTTACTTCAACCCGTAATACTGTCTAATAAAATAATTTTTGTTTTATGTAGTTATTGATTAAAATTTTAAAAATTAAAGAAACTTAATACAATTACTGGTATCAGTTGAATTGAAAAAAAAAGTTATACAATAATATGCGTATTATTTTTCATCTCCTTTACAAAGAAATACAAGATAATTTAGATAAGCTAAATTTTACAGGCAATTAATATATGTGCATTTTATGATGTTAATCTAATTCAATCAGAGCAAAATTAGCATATTTTATACAAAAATTTTTCAGTATTCTGAGGAAAAACTTACGTTAATAATAATAGAAGTATCACAAAAATTAAAATTTACTGTTATTTAACAAAAATGTCATTTACTTAAATCTAACTAATATAGTTATATTTCGTATAATTCATACGACGATAGGCAAAACGGCTAAAGTAAAAATTTTGAAGACGTTTCGAAAATGTCGTATTCCAACTGGATTAAACTGACATAACAGCGTTGTAGTATTTTTTAGATTTTATCACAAATTATTCGTTCGGAACAGTAGCCTCTATTTTAATTTAAAGAGTGAAACATATGTTTGAAAACTATTTCCAACGGTGTACAGAAAATTAAGCAAATTTTATTGTTATTATTATTATTTCTGAATGCTGAACCATAAATGAAGTCATAATAATAAATGTGTAGGCATATACTATCATTACTACATGTAGATAATAAAAAAATAAATGTTTATATAAAATAACCGTTAATGAAAATATATCTCTTAATAATAGAACAGGATAAAAGCAACCTTGCAATTGTAAAACATTGAATTTATAAATTTTCGCACATTTTATGACAGGATATGTTAGAAGCACTTAAAATATAGCATTTGAAATTTCAATCTCGGATGCAAATAAGAACACTTCTCTATGCCCCAATACATATACCTTTAGGAAAATAAATCTATAAGTGAGAAATGCGCTTCAGTGAATCTCTAAGCCGTATTATTTATGCACAGCCTGGGAGAAATTTTTTATAGGAAATTTTCCTTGGAGTTTGCATAGAGTAAATCTCATTTCTCGATTTTCTTAGATGAATTTTATATCTCTTTTTCGCATCCATGATTCTTTTATCGGATTAAAAAAAAAGGATTTGGCACATTTTCGTAGAATGTACACCTGTGTTTTGCGACAGTGTTATATGTTTCCACAAATAAAATCTTGTTAAAATTATGAATGTTAGAGACCCATAATATATCAAAACAATATAACTATTTTTTTCCAAATAAACCAAAAGACATTTTTACACAATGCGCAAACATTTTAAATGAAACATATATATATATATGTGGTGATATTTAAGGCCGAGCTGGTTGAGCAGTACTATTTTTTAATAAATGGTTTTTTGAAAATAAGATGTGTTCTTTTCACATATTCAACCGAAGAGGAAATTTCAGCACTCGGATTAACGGCAGTCGTGTTTTTCGTTGTCAATGGTGTGTGTATGTAATCATAATTAGGCATCTCATCCAAGAACACAGAAGTTTTTATTTTGAAGCTTAAAGTGACATCAGGGAAGAATCTCCTTTCACTCGAGTCCTCTTTTCGTTTCAATCAAACGGCTCCCACTATAGCAGAGTACGATGGCCATTTATTTAAAATAAACATTCCGCAGCGTATAAGAAAAAGCACACTGGACTCCACGCCAATACCAGGCAGAGATCCCATCATTAACCCAACAAACCAAACTTCGAACTAGCGTCTCTCTATTCGAATGCTCTTACACGAATACGTCTAGCTTTCATCAGTCATCACATCTTCGAATGTACGAATAGAATGCCCTCTGAGGCGGAAAAAGCGACGATATATCCTTTCAGTAAGAGTAGGGATACAGAAATCACGTGAGGGTCTTTGCGCCAATCGTGAGCCGAGATCTAACCGGGACTCTTTGCGATGGCTCCAGAATATCGTAATAAAATGGTTTCCGCTAATTTTTTGGCGCGAAAGAAGATTCTCGAAAATTCCATGATATTCCATGATTTAGCTATGACCCAGAGTGTTTTAGTTTAATTTGATTATCGTTAGTTAATTGGTTCGAGAATATGGAATGATTTTGACATTTAGGGAAAGGAAAAAAGAAAATAAAAGAAATGGCTTATCGAATTTGGAACATAGCCAGAACGGAATTAGAATAAATGTTTCTACATTTTAATATAAGAAAAATATTTTATGATCTGGCGAATTATTTTTAATATCGGAACTTATTAAAATAAATTCTTTTTTGGAATTTAGAAAATTAAAAGGGAATTATGCGGGTTTTTTTAAAAGTATGAATATTAGGGAGTTTTATAATTTAAAGATAAAGACGCGATTTATTGAACTAATTGAAACTTAGCAGCTATTAATATTGAAATTAGATATGAGGTTTTTTGGACTAAATAGAGTTACAATACATTAATAAACGGAGGAAATAAATATTATAGAGTAAGTTAGACTAGGATGGAATAAAAATACTTTGGTTTATCGCGATAAATTTTAAATTTTGTTATATATATATATTCTTCAAAAAAATCTCATTGTATAAATATTGTGATGTGTTATCACATTAATATACTTTCATTTTTTTTTTTTTTGATTTATCATCGAAAAATTAATAAAAATACTTCAAGTCATCTAACAGATACTTAGGGAAAAGTATCGCATTTCCCACTTTTCTCCCCACCTTGGATTGAGCTACTTTGCAACAACTTACTGAATTAGTGGATTGCGATGCACGAAAATTGTTATTTGTGATGGATATAATATCGGATATCTTATTTTGGAAAAACTGTTTAGAAACGAAACGCTACCATAATGTTTAACAAAAAAAAATTTGGATTACATAATCCTATATTTTTCTGAATGTAAGCAGCTACGCGAGTGGCTGGCATATATGGAAAAATAATTATATATCTATAATTCTCAGATTCTACAATTTTATTGCAATTTTCTATATGATAAAAATAAGTTTTATTAAAATTTATTTTTCGCATAAAAATAAACATCTGCTGTGATTGTTTGTAATTCAAAAAGGAACATTGTTACTAGGTAGAGTTACCAGCACGCTATGATTCGTTTTATACAGGTTCCTTGATTGCTACACTTCTTTTAAATAGTGTTTTGCACTCGCATATTACTGGTTCTATTAATAACTCACTCAACTCAAAAATCAGTTACTCTGTTGTGGTATACACAATATTTAATTTTCATTCTGTAAGTAATTCTTACACAACCTCCTTTCACTAAATCAAAACACACTCTGCCTTTACAATAGAAAATGACGAAACAAAGGGTTGCCGGATTTGGCTACATGCCAGCACCGAACATCCCGCCACGCCTTGCAATGTTTTAAACATTCAAGATAAATGTATTACACAAATTTTCACTATAATCATAAATGCAACAGCTCAATATTACATAACATAAACACTAATAAACAATCAGAAAGAATACCATAATAATAATACATTTGCAACAAGTTTAATTAATTATTCATAGGTAGGAGACATAGCTTTGAAATTGGGCACTTATATTTACCCAAGGCAGTTTTCACTTCTACTACTCTAACCTTTGTGTCTTTTCCAGGATAAATATTACAAATTCTCCCTACAGACCATTGACAGGGAGGTAAATTTTCCTCTTTAATAACAACTAAGTCTCCAACCTTTACATTATCTTTCTCAAATTTCCACTTGCCCCTCTGCTGCAAATTGCTCAAGTAATCTGAGCTCCACCTTTTCCAGATTAATTGGGTCATTTTTGTTAAATTTTGCCAGTGATCCAGCCTATTCTCACCAATATTTGTTAAATCACGTTCAACTATTGATGTGATAGGTCGGCCAATTAGAAAATGGGAAGGGGTCAAAACGTTAAGATCATCTATATCAGAAGACAAAGGAACAAGTGGTCGAGAATTTAACATTCCCTCAACCTGAATCAATACCGTCAGAAACTCTTCATAAGTTAACTTTGTGTCTTCAAATAATATTTAATTGATTTTACTCCTGCCTCCCAGATACCCCCAAAATTCGGGCCTCTGGGTGGAAGGAACTTCCAATCAATACCTTCTGATGACATGTATCCTGCAAGAGTTTCATCAGGTTGCTCTATCAACTTTTTCAACCTTTTAAGCTCAGCATTTGCGCCCACAAAATTTTTCGCGTTGTCCGTAAATAGTTTAGCACATTTACCTCGCCTAAAAATAAACCTTTTAAGAGAAGCAATAAATGAGGCTGATGTCATATCTGACACTACCTCTAAATGCATTGCTTTCGATACAAAACAAATAAATAAACAAACAAAAATTTTATGGTAGGTACCTTTCCTCAGGCCCCTATACTTGATAAAGAAAGGGCCGCAAAAATCTGCCACAGTTACATTAAAGGGAAAGGTTTTCCTGACTCTTTCTTCAGGCAATTCTCCCATTAACTGATCTAGTACCTGTGGTTTGGCCTTAAAACAGGTAATACAATTATGCACAATTTTCCTACATACACTTCTCCCATTAATTATCCAGAACTGCTGTCTAATTTGATGCAGTAATGCTTGGGGTCCTGAATGAAAATACTTTTTATGAAAATAATTAACAATTAATTCTGTTAATTTATGTTTGGCTAGCAACAAAAGTGGATACTTTTTATCATAATTTAAATCACTGTTGCTCAACCTACCTCCTACTCTTAAAATTCCATTTTGATCTAAAAATGGATTCAAACTACTTACTGAATTCGTTTTTGATATTTGTTTGGATTTTCCTATATCACTCAGCACCTCCTGGAAGCTTTGCTTCTGAACTAAACTTACCAACTTTAATTCTGAAGCTCTTAATTCTTCAGATCCTAAAGGTCCTGTCTTAGGGTGGTGCTTTTTGGAGTTCCCGATGAACCTAAAAATATAACTCAAAATACGTACAATAGTTATATAGTTATTACTTAGACCAATTAACTCATTTACAAAAGAATCATTAATAATAGAAAGGATATGTTCATTAATGTTTTTAGGATGTCCATCAGAGCATTTGAGTTCATTTTTGAACTGTTCACTGCTTTCTGTCACACGTATTGGACGGTAAGGATAGTCATTGTTTTTGAGAAACGCCGGGCCTTTCCACCGCAGGTCACAGTCTAATAGTATTTCTGGATTCATATCTCGGGATAATAAGTCAGCAGGATTTTGTTCTGAATCAATGTGTCGCCACTGGTCAATGTTAGAGTTTTCTTGTATTTTAGCCACTCTACTTCGAACAAACTGTTTCAGATCTATAGGCTCCTTTTGAACCCAGGAAAGCACAATCATGGAATCTGACCATAAGAATATTCTAGTCACTGTTCCTTTAATGGCTGATAAAACTCTTTTTACCAGTTTTGTTAACAGGACGGCGGCACATAATGCCAAACGTGGTGTCGTTAGACACTTTATCGGGGAAACTCTCTACTTGCTGGCGATTAATGCTGTCATAACGTTCCCCAGCGCATCACTAGATTTGCAATATATAGCTGCTCCATAGCAGCGCTCTGAGGCATCCGCAAATCCATGTATTTCAATACTAGTTGGATGCTCAATTACCGCACGTCTGTCAACCTTAATATTGTTTACACCTTTAAAGGACGTAAGAAACTGATGCCACTCTCGAAACTCTGACACGGGAAGTGCATCGTTCCAATCGATTTTTGTTCTCCACAGTTGTTGCATTAATATTTTAGCTTTCGCTATCACAGGTCCAAGCAGACCCAAAGGATCGAAAATCCTTGCTATAGTTGATAGTACTTGTCGGTTTGTGTATGAATCGCAAAGTTCCACCTTTACTCTAAAGGCAAAACAATCCTCCTTCGCGTTCCACGACACGCCTAGAGTTTTGGTTTCGTTTTCAAAATTATATCCCTCTCCAGGGGTTAAAGATAGATTTTTATGATTTGAGCTCCACTTATGGAGACTCATTCCTGCTTTCTGCATAATTGCTATGAGCTGCCTCTGCAACTCCTCAGCTTCCGCTAGCGTAGGTGCACCGCACAAAACGTCGTCCATATAAAACTGTTCTCGCAGTACCGGTGCTGCTTTCGGAAAGTTATTCTCTTCATCGTTCGCAAGCTGGTTTAGTGTTCTCATCGCTAGAAAAGCGCACTGACAGTTCCGTAAGTAACTGTTTGTAATTCGAAAGTTTTAGGCTCCTCACCATAATTATCGCTCCACAAAATTCTCTGTAAGGCATGCTGACTAGGATCAATATTAATCATGCGATACATCATTTTTATATCGGCCGTTAGGGCATAAACATGTTCCCTAAATTTTATCATTATTGAAAATAGATCGTTTTGAATTACTCCTCCGTTAAATTGCAAGTCATTAAGCGATGTGCCATTGGATGTTTCAGCCGAACAGTTAAATACCACTCGTAATTTTGTTGACGATTTTTCTGGCTTGTATATGCCGTGGTGAGGGGCATAATATGCTACCTCGGGTTCTCTAATATCTTTAATCTCTTTCATGTGCCCTAGTCTTTCATATTCCTGTAAAAACTCTTTATAGAGTTTCAAATATAGTTCATCCTTCGATAAACGAGTCCACAGCGATCTGAGTTTTTTATGAGCAATATCCCTAGATTTTCCTAAACACGATGGATTTTCTTTTAACGGCATTTTTATTACATACTTGCCTTCCTTATTTCGCCAATGTGTACGCGCAAAATGTTCCTCACATATGTCGTGTTCTCTACTCTTTGTTAATTCCACTTCGACATTTTCTACTTCCCAAAACCTTTTTAAAGTTTTATTTAAATCCTCCTCCCGAATTAACCCACAATGGATTTTTCTCTCACTTTCCTGTTCTACACATCCGCTAGCTACATATCCGAACACCGTGTTTTGTAAAAATAGTTTAGAACTCTGACCCCATAATGACGCATTCATAGAACGTATGTGACGTATCGATGAAAAACTTCTCAAGGTGGGTTTTTACAACCCTCTGAACGAAACAAGTGATAATCGGACGGCATCACGTTTGGTGAATATGGATGATGAGGCAAATTTCCTCAATAAATTCTGGATAATGACGTGTGGGGTTCGCATTGTCCTTGTAGAAAAACACCTTTACGATCGACCAATTCTCTGGTCATTTTTGGCTAAAGTACTGCTCAGTTTATTTAGCTGCGAGCAGTATACAGTTGAATCGATGGTTCTGTCTGCTGGTAACAACTCGTAATAAAGCACACACTTGATTATTGACGGCCAATTATCTACACTTGGGATATAGGCCCGGGAGGGAGTGCCCTTCGTGGGGGTCTTTCTAAGGGAACCTAACCCGTATTTACGCATGGATAAATCCACGGCTCGAAGAAAACCACGAAAACTCCGAACGATTAGGCCGACGGGCGCGATTGGGATCGAACCCAGCACCTCCCGTCTACCACCTTCGAGAGCAGAACCTCTCAGCCACTGGTGGGGCTCCACCACACGGAGAGCATAATATTATTGTGATGCAGTCACGACTTTGAAGTTGTTTTCAGCGGCGCGTTTATTTGTCTCTACAATCTTTTTCGGACTACATCATCGTAGATGATTCATTTTCCATCTATCATCACCATTCTCATAAAAAATGGCTCGGTCAATTTACGTGGATTCCAAACATTGAGACGGGAAAGTTGGCGCAAATGGTTTTCCACGCTTGTATGGGAAACATTTAATGCTGTAGCAATCTCCTGCACAGGTTGGGATTGATTCACATCAACAGTTCCCTTGACATTGGCTTGGTCAATCTCGGTCGGGCGACCGGAGGAAGGCGCGTCGTTGATGTGAAACTCTCCAGAATGGAATTTGGTACACCACTTTTGATAATAGTTTGTGATACAGCTTCATTCTTTTTCAAATAGTCTAAAATCTATTTAGGGATATCAAAGCGTATTGCCATTTTTCTAAAATATTAAACACGTATTTTTCCGTTTTTCAATCTGATATATATTTCTCGAATTATTGGAGCGTCTCCAGACATTGCAATGGTAACGATTCTCACAGCATTGCACTCGATTCAGCGCCATCTACAATATTTCGAAGAAAATGTTCAATGTAAAAGTTACGTATATTTTCCCATAGAATCCGAATCTGCAATAAAAAATGGGGGTCATCATTTAAGATTTGAAAGTTGCCTCTTTTCCCTTCTGGGCGCAAAGTTGGGGGGGGGGACTTTTATATCCCTAAATGGATTTTTCAAAAATATTGAACATGCATTTTGCCGATTTTCAATCAATGTATATTTCTCTAGTTATTTGACCTTTTCCAGACCTTTTGGACACCCTGCATAAGCAAATCGTGTAATATGCTTTTGAAGTCCATTAAAAATATATCAAATTGATAACTAATTTCATTTTCAGTCACTTAAAAACGTTTTTCTGTTTGTTTGCATTATTTAATAACCCGTCAAAACTGACAGGTTCTATCTTGAACAAAAAAGAATGATATCCCTAATATTAAGGACGGTGAACGTCCGTGTGTGTTTCTGTCTGTCTGTGCACTCCCCTCTGTACACGCAAAGACTCCGGGACGAATCGACGCACGGACGGCGGACGCGGAACGAAAAATTCGGAAAAAAGGCGCGGAGCTCAAGTTTCGGCCGGGTCGGGAGTCCGACCCGGACCCGGGGAGTTATTAATTGACAAAACTGTTTTAATTACGGACCGAAACCCAACTTGCAAAAGAAACGAAAGCCGCAAACTTTCGCCTCCGAGAAGGGTTGCCGGTCTCTCTCTGGTCGGGGAGAATGTAGGGTGGCCGCGGAGCAAATTAAGCCCCAAACCGCAGTGCGGGTTTTTAAACCGACCCGGATCTACGGAAGTCGGGGGGCCAGAAATTCGGAAATCGGACAGACAGATTCAGGAGAGCATTTGCTTTCATAAATTCGAAAATTATTTCAGTACGACAGTTACAACCGAAAAAATCCTTTAAAAATCGATGGATAAAAAATAATTTTTCATTTCTTTCCGTGCTGCGAATGCCAGAACGCAGACACGTGGCCAGATGATTGTCTGGATCGATTTTCGAGAGGCGATGCGCATTTTCTTTGACGGAGGTCACGTGACGTTCAACTGGGTTTTTTCAGAGGGGGGCCCAATCTCCGAATCTAAGGGGCGCAGTAATTCCTAACTTTTACAGGACGACGCAAAACTGATTCTGCTTTCAGAATATCTAAAAATTATTCTCATATCTCCATTACGAGCCGATATATTATTTAACTGTATAATTAATCAACATTCGTATAATTAACGCAAAAGAAAGATTTCCATCACAGGGCCCGCTAGATATTACGATTTTAAGAAGTAGGCCGCGTCCAAAAACTGCATGACGAGTATTTTAAGTTTTTCTTTTACAGTGGCAACCAGATATTATGATAAGGAAAAGCGGGCTTCGCCCGTTATCGAATCGGGACGGTTGACGTAATTATGACATATTTGTACATTTGTATTATTTTTGAGGAAACCAATTCCATTTCAACAAATTTAACATTTTTAAACGTTTGATTGTTTATATGTATAGAAAAATTACCACTATTTTCGATTAGTAAAAAGCGGGCTTCGCCCGTTATCGAATCCGGACGGTTTATGTAATTAAGACATCAGATTTTTTTTTCAGTTTTAAGTTTTTCTACAGCTCACTGTTATACTGCAGCGCGTGCGCAGCAGGACTGCTATACTGTGCCGCAGGTAGCGGGGACCCGAGCCAGAGGTTCGGTCAGTTAGAGGTTTATACTATTCGATGTGAATTTAAGGGATTGTCCGGTGTGTGCGTAGCACGACCGGTATACGATGCCGAAGGCAGCGGGGACCATGGTCGGAGGTTCGTTCAGTTAGAGGTTTATACTTTTCGATGTGCAAATTAAGGGATTATCCGGTGCGTGTGTAGCACGACCGGTATACGGTGCCGAAGGCAGCGGGGACCAGGGTCGGAGGTTCGTTCGGTTAGAGGTTTGTACTATTCAATGTGCAAATTAAGGGATTATCCGGTGCCGAATGCAGCGGGGACCCGGGTCGGCGGTTTGTCCGGTTTGAGGTTTTACAAGATTCGAGATTTTCTACAATTCGAGGCACCGATGTAAATTAGGGGCCCGCTGGCGGGCGAAGCTAGCTAGTCAAATCTTAATAATATCACTGATCTTTAAAATTAGTTAATTGTTTATCATCAAACATTTCTGGTATGAATTTTAAATTAGTTTCTTTTTCTAGATGATTTATTACTTTATAGAACTTTAAAACAATATTTCCATAACTGAAAAACAAACTGATATATTACTAAGACTTTTTATAACTCAGGCTTCTAAATGTCTACTATTTATCTAAATACGTAGTAATTTTAATGCTGGGTAAAAATAAAACAAAGTTATCTATTTGGAGCTCTTCTTCTATTGCTTTCTTCATATGGAAGACTGGAGCTCGACATATCATGCTGTAGAAAGTTGATTTATAAAATTTATAAATTCTTTTTTTGTGATATCTATTCCCAAAATTTTGCATGCTATTTTGCCACACATCATAATTAAAAAAAATCCATATCCATTGAAATAAGTTTTTCTTGAAAATGAGCTGCAGAATTAAATTTATGTTTAGAACGTTCGGTCACTATTTACTTTTCCATAAATATTTATATTAAAATTTATTTCCAAGATTTTTTTTTTATTCTAAGAGTTATGAAAAATGATATTATTTTTGTATTGTCAGTAAATTACTATTAAATAGTTGACCTATCCGGCGTTGACCGGCACAATGTTAATAACTTTAAATATATCTAATATAAGCGTTCAATGATTTCATAAATTTAAATGATAATATTTCCAAACGAACCTAATGTTGGGGCCCCCACTACTTTCGGCAACGTACATTCTAGAATTTATTATTTTAAATTTTTAAACGAAAATAGACATAAAAAAACCTGGAGTGGAGTCATCATCCTCAGAGCCTTCGGCAGCGTAAACTGTGCGTGCTACGCATGCTGTATTCTGTTTTGATTTTGTATTTGATTACTATGTATTTCTGATTTGATATAAAAATGAAAATATTTCCAAACAGACACACTGCCTTCGGAAGCGTACACAATCAAATTTGAATATTTATATAGTTTTAATGAAAATCTATTCAGTTTGGCCTCCATTGCTTTTGGCAGTGTTTTTGAACTACGACTTTTAAAAAGTTGGAAAGGGATCATCCCGTCAATCGTTTAAAACTGAGTTTCTGAAAATGTAAGTGGAAAACTATTTTACCGTTAACCTTTTAACATTGGAACTTATTTCTTCAAGCTGAAAAATAGACGTTAAAATCAGTGTTGGCAGTAGGCTACTTTTTTAAAATTCAGATGGCTTTATTTCCAACACTTTTTTTTTTTAATGTAGTATAATTTGCCTTATTTTCGAACTATTTAATCCGTCATTAAATAAGGCGAATATTTCTACTTCTAAAAAGGGGTCACAATCGCGTAATCTGAATTTTAACCCACTGACAACAAGGGCTAAAATGAGAGATGAATAAGTGGATTATAGGTTTTAAATAAAAAACATTTTCTCCCAGAATAAGACTTAATTTGAAATGTATTCGATTCCTGTCACTGCATGAACAAATAATAATTTATTGAACAAAATACATTACCAAATTAAATAATATTTGTGTTGCCATAAATACCTATGTATTAGGATTTGTAAAAACAAGAACGAAAAATCATGCGTCAAGCATAGATTATGTAACACTTTCCAACGCTTCCAAAATAATTTTACAAATCATGCCGTTTAATAAGCTGAAAGATAAAATCTAAGTAAACAATTTGGAAAACGCATAACATATTTAAAAACGTAATTTCAGGAATTTCCAACATATGCAATATTCGGAAAAATATCCGAATACTTTTATTCAGCCCTGTATAGGATCTATAGATTTGTATATATAGTACATAGGATGCTAAATTTTAGTTCAGTTAGGAAACGCGTAGCACTGTTTAAAATTATCCTTCTGGAGTTTCTGTCAATAAACGGAAATGTGTTCGCGAACTTTTGTGCTTCCCTGTATAAGATCTACAGAATTTATACACACCACGTAAGAGACAAAAAGCGAGTTAAGTTTAAAATCACGTTCAGTAACTTAAAACGCACTTCCAGGAATTATTGTTAACAGACGGTAGATAATTCTTTTGTGTGTCCCTGTAAATGAACGATGACATGCTATAGACACAATATATATAAGCCTCTTGTAATGCACCTTAGTGATATATATAAATTTCAATGCGTTTAAAATAGTGAAACATTATTTAAATAAATCGCAGACGATTTTTCTCCATAGACGTAATGTAACGGAATTCTTTTGACTGTCCCTGTAAAGTAACTATAAGTGCTATGCACACCCTATTCCATATTAAGCTTCTTGTAATGCACCTTAGTGATATATATAAATTTCAATGCGTTTAAAATCGTAAAACATTATTTAAATAAACCGCAACTGATTTTTCCCCATAGACCGCAATGTAACGGATTTCTTTTGAGTGTCCCTGTAAAAAACTATAGGTGCTACACACTTCCGTTGAAATAGGGAACATGCTATAGATAACGACAATAACATATAAAAATTACAGAGCAATCCGAGCATATTTACGGGAGTTAGAGCACGGACAGACGGTCAGACGGCAGACGGCAGACGGCCAGACAAACCGAAGTCATAAACACTTTTCAACTAGGTTGGAAAGTGTTAAATATGATGAAAAGTAAATTCGTCTTTGTTCAGCGCCAGTATATATTTATTGAGATAAATGATTATTTACCACACAATTCCAAATCTTACAACATATTTATCAAATTTAGGACGTAACATAAATTTCTTAAGACTAAAAATCATTTAAATTGGTGCAGAAAATATTTGAACATACAGTTCATAAATGCGCTACTAAAAGATGCAGTCAGTAAATAAGAAATACACAACATGATGAATATAGCATAAGTGACTTTAATGTTCAGAATTTATGTTTGTATTTATACTATATATATTTTTTGCTTGGGTATGTATTATATGTTTGCTCTTGTATTCCAAGCTTGGAAACTGTATTACAAATGTCTATGAAAAAAAAAAGTTTTCTGCTCGACTTAGATTTAGCTTTTAAGTTATGCTTCAAGTCACTGAATAATCACATAACAATTTATACTGCGAAATTCTTAACTATATAAATATTTTTCGAGATGTATTTCGTCGATAATGGGGTAGCCATAAATGCCTATGTATTAGGATTTATCGATGAGATTTGTAAAGATTTACTTTTATGAAAATAGAAATTAATCTTTGTTCACTGTAAGCGTATTGATTATTTTATATGAAGGATTATTTACTATGCGAAACAAAAGTGTGAATCATATATCTTTAAAGTATTGAGTTAATAATTTTTGTTATAGAACTTAAAATCATTTAAACGGAGCGGGAAAATGTTTTACATAAACTACCAAGAGATTACAAATCACTATAAAAAGTAATGATACAGCGAATAGATTTAGTTCATTAACCCCTACGCGACGAGCGTCCTTTACAGAATTTTTAATCTTTTACCACCAGTTTTTCAAAACAGAAATTTGTGCCTAATTGAATTGCAGAAATGCTACGATTTAATAAAGCAAAGCTTACAATAAAAATTAACTAGTGGGAATAATGAAGGATTCTGAGCATCTTATGCGTCACGTAATGCATCTTATGCGTCAACGTGTCGCTCGTCCCCAACGGGTTAACGATTTAAAACGGATTCGATTTCGTTTTCACTTATTTATAATTATGTTCTCGAAACATGGTTATTAAATTTCAAAGTAAAGCATAATTACTTCAGTAAATCAATAACAAAAATATTTAGTCCTACATATTTATTATTATGACTTCATTTATGGTTCAGCATTCATAAATAATAATTATAACAATAAAATTTGCTTAATTTTCCTTTTTTTTCAAATCAACTGACACCAACAATTTTATTAATTAAAAAAAAGGGGAGGTTTTTTTGGTAATGTTACTCATAGGAAAATCAGTATCATACGCAGTAAACATGTCATGATTTTTCTTATAATAGAACATTAAACGTTATCGAGTAAAATAATACTAACATATAGGATTCTGTTAAATATTTCAATACGTTTGAGAAATATTCTTCTAAAGATGAGAAAAATTCATTTTCCAAATCGTTAAATACACTTTTATTGAATGCTCATTTTTTATATGAAAAAAAAAAAAAGAAAAGAAAGATTATTTTTTATCTACAGATATTTCACATACTGAATTTTACGGTTACTTAAAAACAAAAATAAGCCATGTTTCATTAAAAACTAATAAAAATTACTTTGAGCTAAACCCTTATAAAATTCATTGCTGCCAACTCTTACGCATTTTTGTTAACCTTTAAAATTTAATACATTTTTTTAACTTATTTAATTAAAGATTTTGGCTATTAAATAAGGCAAAATTTAAAATTAAATTTTAGTGGTACAGTTAAAGCATAAAAGCTGATAGCTATGGAAATCCATACTAATGATATAAAAATAACGTTTGTGTGTTTGTTTGTAGGAGGAATTCTCTTGAATTACCGCATCGATTTCAAAATTAAAGGTGGCAAGTATCATCCTGTCAGTTTACGATTTCTCCAACATAGGTGGATACACCATTTTTTATGTGGGTACAACTTCCGCCAAATGAGTTAAAGGACTAAAAAAATTTCTAAAATTGTGATTTTCTTGATATGGGTGAGGTTGGAATTTGGTAATTGGGCAGAACGGTTACTTATAAGATATAAATAGTAACTCAGAACAATTTCTCATAAAATCTAAATTTAAAAAGTGGTAAATGATCAGAAAACGTTGTAAAAACGTTTTAAATTAGGATTTATTTGGAAGTTATAAATCTTAAAATTTGACATTTCTGTTAGTTTAAGGACGAAAATTCAGCTTTAAAAAATCGAAATTTAAATAGGTCCAGCAGCAAAAACTGCGATTTCTGTTGGGGTTAGAAACTTGAAATTTGGCATAGTCGTTACTATTAAACAAGTGTAACATGTGAAGTTATTTTTCAAATTGCTCATAAAGCGTAAAACCGACAGAGTGAAAAATTGTTCAGGCTGGGGATCGAACTCGGATACTTTGGAATAACGCTTCAACGCTCTACCATTGAGCTACGAGGCGATACCCAGTCTGGCAATTCTCACTCTAGGCTAATACGCACGAAAAGCGTACCAATCTTACATTCCAATAAAAACATATTATATTAAACATAAACAAAGTTCTCCAGCTTACATATCGAATCAATAAACAACATAATTTAAATGAATTCAAACAATATTCGAATAAAATTATGAAATACTAGCTCATATAATTCAACTTGAAAACGTGTCCACCCTTACGTACTATCTAGAAGATGGAAAAAAATGAAATTATTCCGGTTTATCTTGTATTTTGAATTTTAATATTGGAACTTAATATTGGAAAAAATTTCTTTATTTTATTTTTAAAATCAGGATGTTTTACTTTTATTTTTATCCAGCAATATTACTTTTACTAAAAAAAAGACATAATTAAACTGACACGGAATGGGTTAATAAATTAACTGGACTTGCCTACTTCTAATTCCCTTTAAAATACTGATCACATTGTTTAACCCTGTTTTTAGCTTCTTTATTACAAATTCATTTAAAAATTGCAATTGCCAATTTTCATAATTATGCCATCTAAATTCTCCGAAAATGCTTTTGAAACACAGATTCCCAAAATTTCAAACAACTGCTTTAATAAGAAAAACCTTTTAAATTGAATACACTCTTAAAATCAAAGTAATTCCACTTCTCGTTTTCCCTACATGCTGAAAAGGAAAAATATGCTTTTCGGCTTTATCGAAAAGTAAACATACTAAAGATTGTCATATGTCAACGATTTAAAAATTGATAAAAGGAGATGAAACCTGATTTTTCTGACATCGTTATGATTTTATACACTTGACTAGATTTCATACAATTAAATAAATTGCATCCTTATAGGAAATAAAAAGAAGAATGTAGAGTGAATTTTTACTAAATATTTTTCCTAATATAAATAAATCATTCAAATCCCTTTTTATTTATCAAAAGATCTTAGTACGTACGTTTACTGAAATATAAGTTTCATTGAATATATTTGTTAAAAGGAAATTGATGACCATTAATTATTTCTTCTAAATTTGAAGAAATAGTCTGAATATTCACTGGACATTTGACGTGCTTCATCCCGATATATCTTCTATACGTTCAATTACTCCTTCATTAAAATAAGTTACAACGGGATTTACAAAATAAAAGTTTCTTTGAATATTGTGAATGAGATGATAAATTTTGTTAGTTTATAATACTTTGTTTTATGTTTTTCTAGTTTATGTATTGCGAAAAAAAATGGTTTTGAAATCCCATCGCTACAACTTTCATATAACAGCAAAAGCTCTTGACAAAAATCTAATCTTGTAATTACAAAAAAAATTTTAATCAAGAGAACTTCCTCTTCTCTATTCGTACGAACGTCAATCAGCGCTTTTGTGCTCTAAAGAAAGCAACTTGGAGTATTTCAGTACATGCACTTGAAACGTTCAATCAGTTTCATGCACTTAAAAATTGAGAAATAAAAAGTGACTGTAGTTATATTGATACGTTTTGAATTTTTTTTATTTGGGTATTTGATAATAGCTTTTCACATACTAGTAACTGGTTTTGTGAAATAAAATAATTTAAATGAGAAAAAATTCACATTTTGTGGTACAATTTAATATATTTAGTTTTTTTTAAATTTCGTAAAATTTTAAAACCCGTCATTTTCTATAATTTTTAACTTTATGAAACTTCATGTACATGCTTTTCCCACATCTTAAATTAGTTTAAGCGAACATAAATGCTATATCATGCTATAGAATGTTGACACGTATAGTAAAATATGTTTTACTTAACATTTTCATTAAAAAAAAAATTAACTATTTATATAACTGAAAATCCTATTCTTACTTTTAACCCTTTATATCCTGAATTAATTTTCCAGCTACTTTTTAATTTTATTTTTGCATCATTGGATAAGTTTTGGTGCAGAATAAACATAGGAAAGAGAAAAATATTTTTATAGTGTTTTAGTGGTTAATTATGCAACTGTAACCACCATAATTTTTTTACCCTATGATATAAAATAAAATAGTAAATTTCAAATAGTAAACTTCAAATAAAATATACGAAATGTTCACCTATAGAGTATAGAAAACAATAGAAAATAATAGTACTAAATAACCGGTAATAAACCACTAAAATTACTCAAATGAAGAACAACATGCATGTCAGTTCTATTGCAAAATGGATTTCGAATGTAGCGTGGCAAATGTAAAATCCCTACAATGCAAAGAAAGAGGATATTTGCTTGAATTTCCCATCTCCTGCCTGCTGTCAGAAATACACTCTTTGTGCCATTGTAAATACCGTTAGGAAAAACGGTCATATTACCAATATATAGGTGTTTTATTAAAGTGGTACTTATAAGTACCGTCAGGATAAAAAGGGTTAAAACATTCCTCTTTCAAAGACCGTACAAAAAATATTTAAAATTGTATGTTAAAGTATTAGCTATCATGCTAATATAATAAAGAAACACAAACTGAGTACAGTGTATTTAAAGGTTGATGCTCTGAATCATTTAAAGGGAAATGAGTGCAGCAAAAAGCCATTTTCATATATTTATAATCAACATATCATAACGTAACTTTGCCAGATATACAAAATGGATTCATAAGCATATATTAAGCGAACAACTGTCAAATTGATATTCTCGTTAACTTTTTCTATAATTTTCTGCAGCAGTATAATTTTACCCTAACGTTAGTAAGCACGCATATTTCAACAGCTACATGTTCGTACGGCTCCTGGAATTTTGCGACCAGGAAATTCTTCGGTACCAATATTTTCTTACAGAAAATATCACTTTTAAAGAAGACGAAGTTTCGCGATTTTAACTTAGATTTCTTTTTCTATAAAGAAAATACTGGTGAAACTCCTGTAAAATTCCCTGATCTGTACGAACCCTGCGAACTAGTCTGTGGAGTTAGCGACAAATTTCAGAAAAATACTTCCGGATAATAGTATGAAATTTTAAACAGCACATTTATGTATACTAAGGAGCAAAAACCCACCGGGTCAATCAGAGGTTCTTGTCCCCTCCGGTAGGGGGTGGGGGATGCGCCGTTGACAAATTTCATCAAAGCATTTCACTTCCAGATACCAGTATGAACATTTAAACAGAGCTTATATATATACTAAGGGACAAAAAAGCACCGCGAGACAATCGATCGGATGTTCAGATGCCCGCCGGGGAGTGTCCAAGGACTGCAGAAAGATTTTAAATTCCTAATTTTATAAAATAGCAATTTCTAGGTAATTTGTTATAAAATAAAAAGTAATTTGTTATAAAATACCAAGTAATTTGTTATAAAATACAAATAATTTGTTATAAAATAATTATTTGTACGCTTATCTTAATAATTTGAAACATTTTTGGAATTTGAATAATATCTCTAAAACTAACGGTTTAGAAATTATTTAATAGTCAATGATAAGAAGTGGTACCCGTATATATCATATGTAGTGTTTTTTTATTTGTTAAGACAATCACTAAACGTGAATTTCTGAAAACGTGATACGTAATGGTGGACACAATCTCTGCTAGACAATGCGTTATTATACTATCTTGTCTACTGTTTCTCATGCGAGGTTAATCATCAAATAAAATAATGTGTATTTATTCAAGTTTGTGTACCTCATTGTTATTTTATATGTTTAGGCTTAAGCAACAAATAGCCACTTAACTTCAAAATTGATTCAAGGAAATCATTAATTTAGAACATAATTTGAATTTCATCCTGGGTATAAAAATTAATGAGGAGAAAAAATGTGTGTAATGTATTATAAAAATTCATTTGTGGTAACTAACTGAAGTAGGAATTCAACCCCTTGGGGACAAGCGACACGTATACGTGACGCATAAGATGCTCAGAATCCTCGATTATTCCCACCAATTATTTTCTATTGTAAGCTTTGCCTATCCTTTTGTAATCCTAACATTTTTGCGATTCTGTTAGGCGAAAATTTTTGTTTTGAAAAACCGGTGGTAAAAGATTAAAAATTCTGTAAAGGACGCGAAGGTGTTAACAAGTGCGAGATTTGTGAAATATTATCTTAAAAACCCATTTTCAAAAACCTGGTATTTTGAAGAGAAAGTCTAGAAGAACAGAATGAAATCATTTGTTTAGAAATTAAAATCGCATTTTTACGTTTTTACTGCTTGAACAATTTTTTAAAATTTTTCATACAATTTCCTCATGTCATTCAATTACATTTGGTAAGCCTAATTTAAAAGTTTCTTGTAAAATACCTTTTCGCGAAACTATCGAATGTGACAGAAGTGAGATCAATTACATTAATTTCTATTAAATATGATGTATGCATCATAAAAAACAAATAAAAATAAAGGCAGCAACTTTTTTCGATTGAGCCGGAAGGGCTTCGTTTTCTTTTGAACACAAATTCTTGATGAATCACAGACGAATATCGATACAAGCTTAAGGGATATAGGAATGTTAAATTTTCTATAAAATCAATTATTCGAAAAACAAAATATGAAAGCATATCTAGACATTTTAGACACACACACACTCAAAAAAAATACGCTGGTTGTTATTAAAAATGTGTTATGCTTTTCCTATATAAACTATCATTAAAAGGATACTTTAAACATAATTCTCTCGAAACAATGTTTTTTAAATCGTTTCCAAAATATCTCGATTACGTATGAACCGATTTGTTTTATTTAAATGAAAGCTTATACGTTTCCCTAGTTCGTGACCGATTCTTTAAAAATATTATGCTTTCTTATTTTATAAACAAAATATTACATTTTTTGTTGCTTGAATGATAAAGATTTGAAAAAAAAAAGTCTAAAAGGCATATTTTCAATAAAAATTTGTTTTTGTAATATCAATGTATATGTTTGTGTAAGCAAATACCTACATATTTCTACCTCGTTCCTTGACATCAACAAGTATCAAAACACTCTTCTTTTTCAAGTCAAAAAACTCCCATGAGACTTTAACCCCTTAAAGGGTGGTGGGATATTTTAACACCAATTTTAATTTTGATTGGTACGGTCATTTTTAAAGAAAGTTTTACATTTATAATCATAGTTAAAGAAAGAAGACTTCGAACAAATTTGGACCGAGGATCCCGTGGCCATATTTCACACATCCCCAGAACATAACAATTGATGATTAAAATGTCAGTGATTTCAATAAAAACTGGAAGCACCGTGTGGGGGGGGGGGGGGTAGCCTAAGCAAGATTAAAAAACACTAACAACTAAAATAAATTAGGAAACACAACTACAACTTTTTTTTACAAAAAAGTTTTTCGAAATTTTCTGGTGTACATTTAATATTAAAGCAACACAATTACTTACCTCCTAAAAGGTTAAATGATATTGATCACAGCTGCCAACTTTTACGCTTTTATCTTACCACTAAAATTTAATAGAATTTTTTTCCTTATGTAATCACACGATCTTGTCAATTTAATAAGATAAAATTTAGTATAAAATTTTAGTGGTAGGAATTAAGCGTAAAAGTTGGCAGCTATGATATTGATCCTTTTCAATTTAATTTAGAGCCGAAAGTTTTAATTAGTTAACTTTGAATAAATTTTTCTTGAGTTTGTGAATAGTTTGAAAGAAAGTCGGTACTCTAATGCTACTCAGTTGCACTTGGAAAGTTTTATAATTATTTAACAGATTATTTGCATTTATTTTGATCGCAACTAGATTGGAAATATTTATTTTACATCTACAATCTTTAAATGTTAATCTATTTCTTTGATAGAAAAAAATATTTATAATTAAATTTTATCTTTTCTTATTGAATGTTGATTCGGGAAATGCAAGTATTAACTAAGAATTATTCAAAATGAAAACGTTTTAAAAATAAAATGGGATATTTTATGATTCTACTATCTTTCATTTAAAATATAACATTTCTGATATTTTGAAAATACATGAACGGTAGGAAATATATTAAAATATCTTTAATAAAATAATGATAGTAAGTAGATTACAAATCAGGGAAATATTTTTAAAAAAACCTTGCATGAGTACGTTCTCATTTAAATACTAAGTTTATTCTAAGATTACTCTTTTTTAATTCTAACAGTGTTAGGTTCCACCAAAATAAAGTGAAAACACTGTTAAGCGTCAACATAAAATTTTCCATAATTTGACATAATTTTTGTTAAATCGCTTGGAAAAATTGCTCTATAACAAAAGTTGGAAGAAGGATCTTAAGTTTCTGTCTTTAATAGCATAGATAATGTTCAACATACATATGAAAATTAGTTAATAATGTTCAACAAATATATGAATATAAGTTAATTATGGTCAACATACATATAAATATTAGTTAATAATGTTCCACATATGTATGGATTTTTGTTAATAATGTTCATTTAATGTTGGTCGATCAAATATTGTATATACAATGGACTCGCGATAATTAAAACTGGGTTAATTCGTAGTAATCATTAGGTCCTTGCATTAAAACTAATTGCATTACTGGCATTTAACCTAATGATTAAAAATGTTTGTTAAGTCTAACTTTTGTTTTGTCATTTTGGTTGATTGAAACTTAAAAACCAATATATGTAAAAATATTTTCAGAAAAGGAAGCTCTGTATTATAGCTGGAAAGCTATTTTTTTTCAATAAAATATGGCTAAATTTATAACATCAAAATGCTATTAGCCATACATTACGTGTATTTTGCATGAAATGCTGAAAAAATATAAAAGTATAAAAGTATAAATATATATTTTTTAAATGTACTCTTGATAAATATTTATCTTGAAAATCACACCTAATTTCATGGCTGCAATTCATGTTTTTCCACTAAAATGTCCGATATAATATATTAATTTGGCGTGCGCACCGAACTCGATTATGGAAAAGCCATTGCTTTTTGTTTACGCTTGCACTAAATAAAACCTGTTGATTTAACGGAAAACATCTGTAAGCTATGTTACCACATTACCCTGTAGTTTGTACAGAGAAAATCTGTTAAAGTCTAGTCTAGATTAGAGATTCGAAGATCGCAGTCGAATAACTTTACCGGCAATACACATTAAAAGCTAAGAATTGTATGACTATAAAACTTTCTGTCTGAGGGCGAAAGTTATATCTGCGCTGGGTAACAGAGAAAATCTGTACGTTACATAAAATGGAGATGTTCTGTTAAACGTACTATAAAATATCTGTTAAAACTAGTGTGGTAGACAGCACAAGCTAGTGAATTTGTTAAAACAGATATGGTTTTTGCTCTGTTTCACTGTTAAGACAGGAAAGAAAAAGCGAAACATTATTTAAATTATCATTTTAGGATTTCTAAATTGATTTCTCAGCGTATAATAATAATTTTATTAATATGAAGCTATTAATGAATTAAAGCGTATCTTTTAAAAAAAATATTTCACACTTTTAGCTTTCTATTTATATTTCCATTTTTTAGTGTTTAAAATATTCCATTTATAAAGTTGCATATGCAGGTTGCACTTTTTGGCAAGCGTGGTTTGGCGCATTATTAAATTCATTGTTGTTCTAACTGGTATACAATTGTAGCCATAAATAATATGGGGGCGATTTATCAGCTGCGGTGGGCTAACGGGGATGTGCTTGAAAGTTAAGTTATTAATTTATATTTAATTTATAAAAATATTAAAATGTATTGTCATCGCTCAAACACATAATTCTTATAATTATAACCTATCAGGAAATGTGTAAAACACTCTTACTATAAAATTCCATCTTTACATACGATAAACAAGTTGCGTTAAACGAAAGTTTAACGCAACTTGTTTATCAAGCAACTTGTTTATCAAACGCATTTATAACGCAACTTGTTCATCAAACAAGTTGTGTTAAACGTTGCGTTAAAATAACGTTTTGATACTTTCGCTATGCCGAATTTACATATGAAAAAGAAACATATCATGCTCAAGATTATAGCAACAATATTATGTAAAAACTACTTTTCTTGAAAGAAAAATTCAGGTACAAAAGAAGAACACCTTCTTAACATATAGCAGCAGGTAATCAATTCCAAGTTTATAGAAAATTAAGAGATGCACAAATTGATTGTCAAATGTATCACAAGCAAAGAACCAATAAGATAACTGATTCGGCAGAAGACTCTATGTTAGATAATGAGACTATTCCGTTGTTTTTAAAGTCTTGAAGCAGAATTTGCTAATGGGTGAAATTAACATCTTGAAATATTTTATTCAGATTGGGGCGATGCCTTCAGCATACTTAAAACTGAAATGTTTATTTGAAATGGAAAGATTGCCTAAATACCATGTAAACAACAAATTACGACAGACAATACGTGATCCATTTTTTTTTAAAAATGTATTTTTTCTGAATTTTTTTTAGTTTATTATGCATTGCAATTTTTTCTGTTTTATTTCTGTGATATACCTTTCTTTACGATAAAGGTTAGATTTTGTTTTAGCTTTTTAAGGTTAATTTGTTTCTAATAATTTTAATTTTAGAATTTAATATGTTCTTTTGTAACATAATATGTTTAAAGCTATTTGAATTACAGAACAGATACTTTCTTATAAGTTTTTTTCTATATTTTTCGCGGAGTTTTGCGATTAAATAAGGAGACGATTTTTTTATATGGAACTGCTGGTAATCAAAGTACCAGAACACAGCCCTCCCTGATACAGAGGACGAATCTATGCCCAAAATATTAAATTAATATACTTGGTTCAGAAAATGGCAAAAGTAATACTTTTAAGGTAATGTGCAAAATATTTTTAAAAATGCAATAAAAAAAAACAAAATGTTACGTAAAAATTGAATAAGCCTAAAAGATCTCATTTATGATACAGCATTTTATATATACTATCTTTTTTTTACATTTCTATGCACGCTATACTGTCTACTAAAAGAAAGCCGAGTAGTATCAGATTCAAAGCATTCATAGTAAAAGGCTATTTCAGACACAATAGTCAGTAAAAAGTCTTATTTGAATATTATACCTTAAGACAAAATTCAAAACACAGGTTACCAAAAAAATTCTTTTACTAAAGAAAGTATATATATATATATATATATCAAGTTCTTGTAACAATCTAATTAAATCTCCAAAGAGATAATTAATAATAATGTGTAGACAGAATACCACATAGTTAATAAATTAACAAGTGCAATCATAATATTACCATAGCTTGTGCTTCAATGGTAATTGGCCAAAAATACTGAAAATATAACAAGAGATTTAAATTAGAATTGGATATGAAAAAACACGTGCAGATATAATCATCAGCCTCGATGTACCCACACGTGTTTTAAAAAATAATTATATATAAATATATATATATATATATATATATATATATATATATATATATGGTATTATTCTTTGCAATACTACACTGCTCAAAACAATTAAAGGATATTTGATGTTTTATATAAAACAAAGATATAAACGAAATTTTTTTTGCCGAAAATAGAAGAAGAGAATCACAAATGCAAATTTCTCTGGTTTTCAAACTGTGGAGTATGCAAATTTTGAGTTCGACGTCAAAAACGTCGCTTCAGCGGCAGCGAATGAAATTTGACTTTCAACTGGATAAAAGAGAATGAAGACAAGGATGATCGGCATTCAGTGATTGCTTTGTTTCGATGAGTACGATGTCTCAGCGAAGTCATTTGACAGATTCAGAAGCTTGGAGAATTGTTGGTAGGTTAGAAGGGGGCCAAACTCAAGCCGAAGTAGCGCAAGCCATTGGAGTGTCACAAAGTGTCATTTCCAGGATCTGGAACCGTTTTTTGGAGAGTGGATGTGCAGGCCGAAGACCAGGGCAAGGTCGTAGACGGGCAACAACGCCCAATGAAGATCGGTATTTAGCGTTAACAGCTCGGAGACACCGAAACATGAACGCTACTCTTCTCCAACAACACCTTCGCTCGGCTACAGGCACCACGATTTCAACTCAGACTGTCCGAAACCGGCTCCATGCTGTAGGTCTGTATGTTCGCCGACCGATGGTATGTGTTAGATTAACATCAAGGCATCGTCGTGACCGCAGGGAGTGGGCAACCGAGCATGTCAACTGGAGGAGAAATGAATGGAGAAATATTCTGTTTTCTGACGAGTCCCGTTTTTCTGTGCATCCGGATAATAGGCGTATTTTCATCTGGAGGGACCGTGGCAGTAGGAATAATCCTGCGTTCGTGCAGGAAAGTGTCAGATTTGGCGGTGGAGGAGTGTTGGTGTATGGTGGCATCTCCATTGACGGGCGCACTGACCTCTACATCATTCAAGATGGAGCTCTGACTGGTCGCCGACATAGGGATGAGATCCTCAGACCTATTGTAGTCCCTTACGCTGCAGCAATCGGAGATAACTTCATTTTAATGGACGATAACTGCAGGCCACATCATGCAAACCTGGTGGAGGATTTCCTTTTCGAGGAAGGAAACGTTCGAATGGAATGGCCAGCGTGTTCTCCAGACATGAATCCAATCGAGCACGTTTGGGACGCTCTAGGAAGACGAGTTTCTGGCCGCCAACAACCCCCACAAACTCTCCAAGAACTGGAAAGAGCTCTTCTGGAAGAGTGGGGCAGAATACCCCAACTCGTCATTAATAGCCTCATTGAGTCCATGCCTCAAAGGTGTTCAACGTTGCTGGCCGCCCGTGGAAACCATACCCCCTACTGAAAATGATTTTCTTTAAAGAAAACACCTTTTCTTATTCTTTTTTTCTCATATGTACAAATTGTGTTTTTTTCCTTTTGTACACAAATGCGCAATAAAATGCATTTTTTTCTGCCAAACATGTGTAATTTATTCTCATATAACCTACTATGTCTGTCGACCATGTATCAATCAGCTAAAAAGTTTCCCAGATACAAAATCCACCTAAAACTGCAATATCCTTTAATTGTTTTGAGCAGTGTATTTGAATTAAGACCATTTTAAGACCATTAAGACCAATTAAGACCATCAAAAATTTCAATTTAATTTTCCTGAAAATCGAAAATTTGATTTAAAAAGCAAAAGGAATTCTTCGTAGCGAAAAATAGACAAGTGACAATAAACTATGCAAAAGTAACAGAACACAATTATTTGGTTTTAGGAAAAATACGTTTTAAATAATGTGAAACATATATATATATTTTTTTAAATAGGAAATAAACAAATTAGAATGCTAAGTACAAATAGAATATTCCAAAAAAAAAATATCTCTAAGCATATTAATCTGCTAACCAGGGAATAAACTTTTGTTCGACTCGTTTCACAATGGGTACTTTTTTCTTCATAGTGATAAGTAATATCATCAGGGCCTGATTACCAACGGGGCACACTTCCATCAGTAAAAAAGAATATACATTTTTTCCTTATTCATGGCACTTATTTTGCAAATAATGGAACAATTGGTTAGCAGGATGGAATACCTAGTTGCGTACCAACTGAACTTCCAGGTTATAGGTAATCGACTTGCAAGGCAAAAGGGACCCGTGAGAAATTTAAAAAGTTAAAAATTAAATAAAAATATTTAAAAAGCTAATAATGAAATATAAATTTAACAATAAAAAGTAAAATTAAATAAAAAAAGAGTTTTATTTAGATCCAAGAAGATGACAGACGAAACCTACCGAGGGTCGAACCCATCTCAAAAAAGTAAAAATGTCTCTTTACAGAGACCATTCATTTCGTTTAGAAGTTACAAAATATTAAACTTTAAAGCTAATAGGCAGACTAAAGATGTTTTTCTTTCGATGTGGGGAGGAGCGTTTTAATAAGACGAAAATTTCTATTAAATTTTACTGGTGGAAATGTTCAAAATATTACGGCAAATTTCCATGACGAAACATGTCGTCATACCCATTGCAGTGTGGTTCGTGTATGACGAAATATTTCGTCATACCCAATTACAAAGTTAAAGAGAGTATCTATTTTTTTTCTATGCAAGTAGCATAAAAAAAAGTATTATAACCAAAGTATCCATATTTGTTTTGTTACAATATCCACAAACAAAACCTATTTGAATATTATATCTTATGACAAGACACAAATACAAAACACATGCTAACAAGTACATTCTTTAAATAGCGTCTATACTTATAGTATCACGCTTTGTAATATGATTTGTATGAAGAATAATATTCATTATTATTATTAAGGAATATTTTTTTTAATTCAAACCAAGACTTTTTAATTTATTTTTTCATTATACGGGCATAAGAAAGTTCAATTGAAAGAAATGTTCAATTTCATTTCTCTTAGAATAAAAAATTTTGCTTTTTTTTAAACAAACAAAATTAATAATATTCAAATTTTAGTTGCTTAATGGGCGTTTAGCCAACATAGTGAAAAAGTACCCAAGCTGGGACTCGAACCCGGGTCATCAGTATAGCGCACTCAAGTTCTACCAACTAAACCACTTGGGAACGATACTCAGCCTGGAACTTTTTCACTATATAACATGTTGACAAGGCTACAAACACAGCACAAGATGGAACATTTTCCGTGAGCCACCGACCCTGGGGCAGACACGAAACCAAAAAAAAATCCAGCATCAATAATTGAATAAATATATTCAAATTTTAATTGCTTAACACATTGGCAGACAGTAGGAACAAGTGAAGTTCGAAAATTGACACTATATGTTTTTGTAATTTTTAGAATATTAGAAGTATAGTTTTACTCCTTCTGCTTAAATAAACTTAATTTTGATTAATTCAGCACCTTTAATTAGGTTACACTACTCCCTTCACAATCACATCAGGGTGGCTAGTGGTCAGGGAAAAATACAGTCAAAAAAATGATAAACACCAGTATATTCTTATAGAAAAATTTATGTTAATTATTCGACAAATAACTAATTTGAATTTTTCCATAAGAATATACTGGTATTTATTAATTTTTTTACTGTATTTTTTCCTGACCACTAGCCACCCTGCACGTGCATACTGGAGCTGCAACTCGTATAACAGGTGGAAAACGAATTTCCACCTAAAAAATTGTTTCCAAAACATGACACTGGGCCGTCGATACTCCCAGTGACTTTTGTACGCCGGTAAATGCATATTTGTGCTGCTATAGCCGTAGTGTCTAAAAACGACCGTTTCGTTTTGGACGGCTATAGCCGTCATGCCACATAGTGAACTTCGCTTTAGCGGCTATAGCCGCAAGTGTCCGTCAACGTGTTAATAGGGTACTTTTTCACTATGTTGTCTATACGTCTAATAAGCAATTAAAATTTGAATATTATAAATGCAAGGCGTGTTACATTTTCTATGAAAAATTTTCCAAGTATATATCTCACCTAATGTCAGAGAAATTCTCCGACCAGTTTAAATCGAGGCTATGCCTGTTTACTAATTCAAGATCAAAAGTTATTTTGATATAAATTTATATTGTAGAAGTACATAAATTTGACGTTTTTTTCAGAACAGAACAGTACAAATTTCCAATGCTTTTAAAAATTTTCAATCCGTCTAAGACGACTATATTGCACCTTGATTAGATTGCTGGTTACAGCCATCACCGAACATTGCTGCGCTTAAAATTTATTAATTATTGATGAAATACTTTTTTCCGGTTTCCATTATTTAATTAGCGTTTTCAAATTTTTTTTTATCATATTTAAAATAAGTAATTCGATTATGGAATAAATCCGCTTTTAAAACATAGAGCCAACTAAACCCTTTCTCAAAGTTAATTATTTGCCAAATCACGCCTGTTAACATACGCCAACTGTCTGTTGACCCGATTTTGTAATTTACTTCCTTAACCCTTAATTGCATAGTGATGTAAATTTCCATCACTGTTTATTTAACTTTTAATAAATAAATCAACTTCTGCGCCACCACTATATTTATATAGAAATATTAATCCAGTAAATTTCACGTGAACTATGTTGCTGAACAAACTTAAAAATCTATCTTAAAATTTCTGGTGTCTAATATTTAATATATGTATAAAAAAACACAATTGTAAAAGAAAAAACTCATGCAAAGAAGGGTTAATTAATGCGTATGGTACAAAGTACACCTCCCTTTCAATCAGGATTAGTGGTTACAGATAAATGTAAATAAGGTGTGTCCCACCGAAATAAAGTCACTATGATTGTGTGCCGTAACTGGACATGAAAGAAACCAATAAGAACAAAACAAATATATCCCCCCCCCTGAAAGTCTATATACAAATACACATATACAAGGAGTAACTCACTCCCTACCCTAATTGGGCAGAAAAAAATTAATGTTTTTTAAAAAAGAGGGCGAAAACTGTCCCGCCGAAATAAAGTCACTACTGTTAATAGCCAATATATCCACCATGCGTATATATGACTTGGAATATATCGTCACTACCATGTCAAACTATCGAATTTGAAAAAAGGAATTTTCCATTACTTTATAAAATGGTACTATTGACACCACTAAATTTTATTAGAATTCTTCACCAAATAAGAATGATAAAAAAAATTTCTCTGAAACAATGGGTTGGTAGTTTGGCCTTCTTATGGATTTAGAAATGCCAAATTCATACCGGAAATTTTGGGAGAAAAATTTTTACTTTATGTTATCACGAAACATCTGCCATTAAATAAAGCAGAAATTTCTGCTTGAAATTTCTGGTATTAATTCAAAATTTCTGAATAAAAAAGGGGTCAAACTGGCAACCCTTCTGAAGAATATTATTAAAATTTAGTGGTGGCAATCAGTCCATTTTTAAAAGTAATGAAAAATGCATTTTTGCACATTCGATAGTTTGACATGGTAGCGACGATGTGATGTGGCATACTATTTAACAGTCTTTAGAGGGCAGTGGCATAAATATTATCCCATACTTCAATGATGGCGGCCTTCAATTCTGCCACAGACTGAAACTGTCTGTCATTGGCATATACAGTCCTACTGAGGATACCCCGCACATTTTCTTGGGGATTAAGATTAGGGGAAAGGGCAGGCAAATTCCATGGCATGTACCCCATTATCAAAAAACCATTTCCAGGAGGATTTTGCAACGTACATGGGGACGTTGTCCTGCTGAAAAATACAAATTTGGCCACCAGTTCTTTCTGAAAATGGCAGTAAATGGGTTTCTGGAATTTCTTGGTAATCGGTAGCCTTCATGCGGCGGGAGAGAAAAGCCAGTTTAAATTTACCACCATAGCCGAAGTCTCCCCACACCATTAATGAGACTCCATCTTGCTGTCTTTTGGAGAAAATTTCCTCTTCTTTTATCATACCATGCCAATAGAAGGCAAGACCGTCTGGGCCATCCAAATTATTTTTTTTTCATCTCAGAATATAACACGATGCCACTGGTCCTTCCAGGTTTGATGATATATGGCCCAATCGACTCTTCGTTTCTTGTAGACAGCTTTCAACATGGGCTGCTGTTTCCTTTTTTTATATCGCAAGTTGCTTGTACGTTTTATAACCCGTAACCGGGTTGATTGTGTCACAGGGATGTTATCCTCTTTGGCCAATTGTCTTAGAGAAATAGCACCTCGGGAAAGACGACACACAACATCTCTTTCCTACCTGGATCGTTTTTCTGCATGTACACCTCCATTTTTTATACCCGTACGCATTGCCCTGATTCCCAAAATTGTCTATTATGGTTTCAAATCTTTTGATTAGCTTAGATATTTGTCTACGAGAAAGACCTTGTTCTTCAAAAGCTGTTATCCGGCCTTTCTGGAACTCTGATAGCTAGGTTTCCTTTCCCATTGCAATACTTCAGGAGAAATAGAAAATACAACCTTCTGAAGTCTGCACAAAGTTCAACTGGCATAGAACAGGTATTTAATAACTTCCTGACATCGTAAACCTGTTGACCTGTAGCAGCTGTAACGTCGGGAGTTCCCATAAACATTGATAGGGGTGGTGGCTTTATTTCAGCGGGACACTTTTTCCCCCCTCTTTTTTTACATTTAATTTTTTTCCGGCCGAGGTGAAGCAGGGAGTGAGTTACTCCTTGTAAATATGTATTTGTATATGGACAATCTTAATGTATGTGTTTCATTCTCATTGGTTTGTTTCGTGTGCAGTTACAGCGCACAATCACGGTTGCTTTATTTCGATGGGACACACCTTATGTCTGTCATTTTCGAGGTATTTTAGTTTGACCTACGAAATATCATCATAATACTAAAAATTAGCAATATTTCTAGCATTATTAACAGTCCTCTGAGCAGTGCTTTTTTTGGTTACAAATATATAATTTTAATTATTCGCGTGATAGGTTACTATAACAATTGCAAGGAAAGGTGGTATTCATATTATCCGGGCGCATGTGATAAATAGCCAAATATTACTTGTATTCCTATATTAAAAGAAAGCTGTATTCAAAACATAATGGCATATATATATATAACAAAATTTAAAATTTATCGTGATAAACCAAAGTATTTTTATTCCATCCTAGTCTAACTTACTCTATAATATTTATTTCCTCCGTTTATTAAAATATTTTAACTCTATGTATTCCGAAAAAACCTCATATCTAAATTCAATATTTCAATGGCTGCTAATTAGTTCAATAAATCGCGTCTTTATCTTTAAATTATAAAACTCCCTAATATTCATACTTTAAAAAACCCGCATAATTCCCTTTTAATTTTCTAAATTCCTAAAAAGACTGTATTTATTTTAATCAGTTCCGATATTAAAAATAATTCGCCAGATCATAAAATCTTTTTCTTATATTAAAATGTAAAAGCATTTATTCTAATCCCATTCTGGCTATGTTCCAAATTCGATAAACCATTTCTCTTTTTCTTTTTTTTTCTTTCCCTAAAAGTCAAAATCATTCCATATTCTCGAACCAATTAACTAACGATAATCAATTAATCTAAAACACTCTGGGTCATAGCTAAATCATCGAACATCATGGAACTTTCGAGAATTTTCTTTCGCGCCAAAAATTAGCGGAAACCATTTTATTACCATATTCTGGAGCCAGCGCAAAGAATCCCGGTTAGATCCCAGCTCACGATTGGCGCACGTGACCATGTATTCCTACTCTTACTGAAAGAATATATCGTCGCCTTTTCCGTTTCGGAGAGCATTCTATTCTATTCGGAGATCCGAAGATGTGATGCACTGATGAAAGCTAGACGTATTCGTATAAGAACATTCGAATAGAGAGACGCTAGTTCGAAGTTTGATTTGTTAGGTTAATGATGGAATCTCTGCCTGGTATTGGCGTGGAGTCCAGTATGTTTTTTCTTATATGCCTGCGGAATGTTTATTTTAAATAAATGGCCATCGTGCTCTGCTGTAGTCGGAGCCGTGATTGAAACGAAAAGAGGATTCGAGTGAAAGCAGATTCTTCCCTAATGTCAATTTAAGCTTCAGAATAAAAACTTCTGTGTTCTTGAATGAGATGCTTAATTATGATTACGTACACACGCCATCTAATGTGGAGTGCTGGAACTTCCTCTTCGGTTGATTATGTGAAAGAGCCCATCTTACTTAAAAAAAAAAAAAACATTTATTAAAAAATGTTACTACTCAAGCAACTCGGCCTTAAAAATCACCACATATATATATATATATGTGTGTGTGTGTGTGTGTGTGTGAGTATGCACATATCTGAATCGCACTATAAGTTTCTTACTTAAAAGTCTGGTATTGCTTTGCATATAGTGTTCATTTACAGGGATACACAAATGATGGAAGTTCTCTCTCAACTTTTGTATGGGTTTTTAAGTTGTACTAAATTTTTGCATAGTGCATAGTGCGTGTAAATTCTGTTCATCGTATACAGGATACAAGGCTACACAACGTAACTCCTAAGTATACTCCCTAAGTATAACTATGGGGATAAATTGCTTAAAGGCGGTTGTTATGCATTTTCCTGCTGAACTATATTTAGTATACGAATAGAAATTTGTGGAATATAAATGGATCAAGTGGATGCCCTGTAGTACGATATTCTCATGAGTTCTAACAAGATGAAGTAGTACTGTTAAGTTTATTGGTATAAATATTCTGATGAAACAACACAAAGATAAAACAAATTAAAATGTTTCAAAAGTTTAACAATGTCGTTTATAGATGGTAATTGCTGGAAGTGCGCTTTAAGCTGTTTTATGAATTTTAACCCTATTTGTTGAGTATACAAAAGTCTAGATAGTATACAGGACTGTACAAAATAATTCAAGTGCATTTTCATACGTTGTTGAAAATTACTAAAAGTGAATTTCCTAATAGAATTAAGTTTAGTATTCTATCTAGTATACATGCAAATCTATAGATCAAAAAGAGGCTGCACTAAATAATTAGACTACTCTTTTTGAATATCGACAGTATCTGATAAAAATATAATTCAAAATAAAATTGTTTTCTAAACTATTTACTTACTTACCTTCTTTCACCGCATTCTAGATATATTGGAAATTGTTTAATAATCTATGCTTGTTGCAAGGCTTTTCGTTCTTCTTAAATAACTTTTCAGTTCAAATTGAACATTGAAATTATGTACACATAAATATTGTTTAACTTAAAATTTTCGCAATTATTTTACTGAATTGTTCGTTTTATTCTATCACAGAAAAATATTACAATGTCTACGATGAAACGTAGTGATTACATATCCTAGATATTACTATTTAAATATGATACACAAAATGTGTCTAATCTAAAATAGTGATGATAGACTCATTGAAATCTTCAAGAAGTTCCATTATTTATGTTGTAATATGTATGACTTTTAACTTTAAAGTTAAAACAACTCAGAGCTTGTTTCAAAGATCGGCTGAGACTCGTTGATTTGCTGCTGGTTAGCAGTAAGTCCTGCTTATCGTGCTTAGTTATGCTTTCGAGCTGGCATTTCACCAGTGGCATTAAATATATGTTTTCAAAGAAATACTACGTCTCCCGCTGAAGCGTTTTTTCAGCACAAGTGCTTCTGTGAGATACATAGTGTGATGGGTTTTCGCAAAATTTGCAACAGTAATATTTTCTGTAGTCTTCTATAATTTTTGAAGGAGAATTAAAAAAAAAAAATTGAAAAATAGTTGTATGAAACTATATAAGTTATATGAAACTTTGAAAAAAAAAAAACTGGTCCATTGGATGCCCTGTATTATGATATTGTCATGATTTCTAACAAAATGAAACAGTATTCTTGAATTTCCTGTTATAAATATTCTGATGAAACAAAACAGAGAAAATACAATTTAAAGTGTTTCAAAAGTTTCATAATCTTATAAAATAGAGTGTCTTTAAACCTTTTTTCCTTAACCCCTTCGCGACGAGCGTCCTTTAGAGAATTTTTAATCTTTTGCCACCGGTTTTTCAAAACAGAAATTTTCGCCTAATTGAATCTCAGAAATGCTGTCATTAAATTAGGCAAAGTTTACAATAAAAAGTTACTGGTGGGAATAATCGAGGATTCTGAGCACCTTATGCGTCACGTATACGTGTCGCTCGTCCTCAAAGGGTTAATCGTGCACTAAAATAACTGAAACATCAAGTCACAGAGAAAAGTTTCTGTACAATCTACAGATATTGTCTGTACTGTAATTGCACTCGTACACTACTGATGTTGTTCATAAGATAAACATCTTTTCATAAACTTAATAGTTTGAAAATATTTGAAAAACTCTGTTTTCTTCTTTTTAATAACTATTAAATAAAGACAAATTGTCGTATTGTGCATCAAATGTTTTTGAAGATATCAAATTACTTTTCTCCTGATCATGTAAAAAGACATATTTGTATTCGTTACCACAAATTAAACAAAATCTTCTGTTATTTTTACTGAATGTTACGTTAAGAGATGCAGTTCAATAAAATAAATATAATCTTGTGTGTTGGTTAAAACTATTATTTCATTTATTATGTTATTATTTTATAAAGTTTAATGAAAGAAAATTGTATAACATTTACCTTCATAATTTCCAGAAAATCTGTTATGTGATTGCAGTAGAAAGAGGTTTTGTTCGATTGATATAAAAATTAATTTCGATGCAATATTTTTCAATTTTATTGTAAATTAAGATTAGTAAAAGATTTTATTATTTTCTTCGTTTAAAAGCTAATTATTAAAAAGACTATTCACCATTTGTAACTGTCGTAGTAAAACTACCCGAGGTTCTTGGGTATGACTTGCTTTTAAGAATAATCTGCTTTTAAATAATATAAATTCATGTAAGAAAAAAATACGATAGAACTTTGCTTAATTTCAACATCAGAAATTTGAGTTTTCAGATATCTTCTGACTAAAATACCCCTGTTTCTATATATACAGAAATTGTTTCGGTCATACTTTTAGAATTGTAATATTATCCGGAAAATAATAGTTTACTGCTATTTCAATTATAAACACAATTGAAGATAAAATATATCCAGAAAACAGAGCGAAAAAGGCTCCAATAAAGTCTCGAATCTGCAATGCTTTTAGGTTATCGGGCTCATTTGAGTCAAAGTGCATTAATCTTAATTCGAGTGGCAGCAATTCATCTTTGTTAAGCTTATCAAATATTCCTGCTGCAAACAGACGATGGATCATTTTATTTAAATAAGATTTTTTACATGAGAAATTTCTTGAAATCGGAAACGCATACATTTCAGTAAAAAATGAATCTTCAGAAATAAAGTATTTTTGTTTATACGGTTTCAAATAAATTCTTCCTGTTAAGAATGCTTTCCCAGGGAGAGCCTTAATGAATAATTCTTCAGCTGCAGCAGAATTAATCTCATTACGTTGCAGGCATTTGCCTATAGACTTCCACGAGTCAAAATCCGATTGCAAAAAAGTCTCTGACAATATATTGCTAATGAATGCGTAACAAGTTACCGAATTTCGTTCTGAAGCTTGGATTAAATCGGGAATATCTCGAATTCCAATAAAGTTTGGTAATATGATGAAAGATAGGAAAAGTGTCTTGTAACTGTTTGTAATTACTAAGGTAAGCATTAACCATGCGCCTATTATCAGCCTATGACTAATTTTTCGGAGTTGAATTGGAATGGATTTCTCAAGTACCGTGCCGTATATTATCAATAAGATACTTTGATATGTTCGTGTTCTATTTTTCAGAATGAAAATGAGATATGAAGAAAAGAAAATGACTCCTATGAGGACAATCCACAGTTGCATTGAAAATGTATGTAATAAGGCTGAATTACTGGAAACTGGCTGTAGTTTATCCGTCATAAATGTGGTTTCCGTAAAACTATAAGGATAGGTGAAATTGACGGCTTCAAACGTTTCCTTGAATAGCAGGATACCGCCCACCGCAAGATCAACTTCTGAACGCCTCACCATTCCTATAATACCACTCCAGTTTCCGTCAGGTAGCCTGGTGCCGAATGTACCATCGTGGGGATATTCGATAAGGAACTTTAAAAACTTGAGATAAAAGACGAATAAAATCAGCGTCATAAAGTTGATCAATTGTATCATTGTTTGGTTTGGAGCGTAAATTTAATTTAAGTGCAAATAATGAAGCAACAGAAATAACCTTTGGATTACAATTGTCTTGCATCGTTGTGGATCAGAAGTTCTTTTTTACGGTTGATGTATGCACTTTGCTTTTATTCCATTGATTACGTTCTGGCTTTCAGAAATAGTTTATGTGTTTATAATATTTTTATGAAACTAAAGACGTAGTACGATATACAATGGAACAACTCAACATACCAACAATCGAGCGAAAGTAATGATTCATATTCGGATAATGACAATCATAATTTTTACGCATACACACATATTATTTATTTCCAATACATTTCTACGAGCCATTTTGCATGAAAAGATGCAGTAATCTCTAATACTGTTTGTACTCCTGTACAATAAAGACGTACGAAAATAACAGATAATAAAATCGTATACTAGTGTATTTATAAAGCACAACGCTATTATGCATGAATATTTAAATACGTTCGTTACTATTTTGGTTAAGTATTTTTATGCTTAAAATTTATCTGATTATTCGAAATCGTACATTTGCCTTTTTATTAAAAAAATATTCTAAATATACTCACATTCATCAAGAAATAAATATTCATATTCAATGACTGACATAAACATTATCTTGGTGATGTTTTTTAAACTTATCTGAAAGAAAGATTTGTTCCAAAAATGTTACTCAGTGTAACTAAAAATGAAACTGTTTGATTATTTTATAACAAAAGCAACAACAACAGTATTCCATGAGCACAAAATAAAGTAATATTTTTTATAAAACCTACATCTATATGTTTAAATTTTAAATAAGAGGAATTCTTGTAAGACTCAGTCCATCCACAGTGTCATGAAATTCGATTGCTATATTGATGTAGTGCAAGTACTAAGTATATTTTTCCTAATGTATTTATAATGCATAGTTTGAAAGTAGTTGCCATGTTATTTATATTTACTGCAATGTTCTCTTATGTATAAATGAAAATCAATATTTATTTCAGATTTGAATTTTTTGCAGTATAATGTGTAAAAGATACATTTGTTGATATTGTTACATACGCTTTTAAATAGTATATTAGTAGTTGAAATTGTTAAAACTATCCTTCCTGAAATTTTACTGATAAAGATTTTTCGAAAGATTCATATTCGGATAGTGGCAATTCTCTAAGATATTTTCATACACACTTACATTTCATCTGAAATAGATTGTTGATATACATGAACATTTAAAAATTTATATTACTACTTTTATTGTTATGCTTAAATTTGTTTTGATTATTCGAAATAATACATTTGCCTTGTAATAAAAAAAAAAATCCTAAATATACTCACATTTATCTACGAGTAAAAATTCATATTCACAATGAACATATATAAACATATTCTTTTGAGGCTTTTAGTTAAGCTAACCTCAAACTAAGACCTGTTCCAGAACTGTCATCCACGTGTAACAAGAAATGAAACCATTTGATTGATTTAGGGGAAACATGTTCCAATCTTTCGAAATAATAACAGCATAATGTGAATTAAAAAAAATGCCTAAATGTTTAATTATTTATAAGTAAGGGATAATTATCTAAACACGCAATGCACACTCTCATGAATTTCCTATGCTTAAATGAAACGCAATTTTCATTTCAGATTAGACTGCTTGCAGTATAAAATACAAATATGTTGCTATGGTTACATATGCTTTTCGATAGTGTAGAAATAATTGAAAATATTAAATCTAATCATTGGAAAATTTTATTTCTAAAGATTAATCAAATCAGTAAATATTTGTTCGATATTAAAGCAGTAGGTAAATGTTCGAGTACGGATAATAATTACAGTTCTAATAGTTTTTTTATACTTTCATATTAAAAAGACATTTTTAAAAAATATATATTTTTTGATTTTATGTCTTTTTGATAGCATGATTTCTCAAAAATTTATACTTGAAATTTATATATACCCCTGACCATTTTAGAATTTATAATTAAGAGGTATCTTTTCGTCAGAAACTGTGATCATTTTCCGTTTAAAACAGTTCCATCTAAAAGGTCGTCATATAAAGTGCCTGTTTTACACATTTTACTTAAAGTACAGCACCTAGTATACATAGCGTGGAAAACGGTTTTACCATAGCTGCCAACTTTTACGCTTTTTTCCTACCACAAAATTTTATAGTAAATTTAAACTTAATAAATTGCCAAATCATGTGATTCAATAAGGCAAAATTGTCTGTTAATTTTTAGAAGTATCAAAAAAGCATAAAAGTTGGCAACTATGATTTTACCTTTTTTTAAATAAAAATTTTCGAATTCAAACCGGAAATTCTGAAACGATAATTTTTATTTTAAAAAGTCACGAAACATCTGCCATTAAGTAAGGTAAAGAACTTTATGGGGAATTTCTGATATGAATGAGGAATTTCGGAATTTTTTAAAAAAGCCAAACTAGTAACGCTTAAAAAAAAAAAAAAAAAAAAGTGAACGTGTAAGCTACAGCTTAATTATAAATGTTTTAATTAAATCTTTTGAATCTGCTCGATCATAAATGTTATTTTCATAAATCTACATTGTTACTTATGTGACAGAAGAAAGAACTCGGCACTTTTTAGTTCAACGTATCGAAAAATATTACAATTACCTAAATCGTTGCACAAATGCGTATTATTTTGTAATCCTGTATTTTGTAACATAAATACCTCAAAACTTAAAATAAATTTTAATTTTTTAAATTATCCTTTATGAAACGGCTAATATAAAATTAATACACCCGTATGATTAGATGCAAAATTTAATGAGTTTTTTTATGTTTAGAAAATTTTTATCTCTTATGTAGACGATACGATATTACATTATTCCCTGTACAGTATTTCTCACGACAGTTTATTGATCAAATAAAATAATGCTTATGTACACAAACCCGTATATCTTTTATAATTTATTAAAACTCTTTTCACCCAAGCAAAAAGATGGATTAAGAGCCACTCAACTGCAAAATTACTTCGAGGAAATCCTTACTGATTGGAGGTTTATGCAGGGAACAAATTTATTGAATAAAAAAATCCTAAAGATACATTTAGGATTTTTTAAATTCAATAATGGGTGACTAAAAACTAATTTGGGGTAACTGAAGTACGAATTTGAAATGTGTGAGTGTTTCGTAATTTTTTCTTTTTGATATTTTAAGGGGAAAAAATCTCAACATGTAGAAAGAAATTCAATAAATGAATGTTTAAATGAGTGAGTATAAACCGAATAAATCATACATGGATGATGCGATATCAAATTTAATGAGTTTCTTTATACTTCGAGAGATTTTGTCTGCTCCCTAGATGGTCCTATTCTCAGTACAGTTTTTCCTGCGAGGGCTTAGTGGTTAAATAAAATAATGCGCATTTACACAAACCCGTATATCTCATATATATCATTTTTTAAATTAAGAAACGAGATAGAGTAATAGACTTTGAACTGCAAAATTACTTCTAGGAAATCCTTAATTGAAAAAATGATTGGAGTTTTATCCGAGGAATAAAATTATTGAAAAATATTCCGAAAGATTTGCATTGGACGATGGAAATTTATTTGTGTGAAATGAAGTATGAATTTGTAATGCACACAATTTCTTTTATATTCTATATTGTAATATCATGATGTTTTATGGAAATAAATATAAATATGTAGGATAAATTTCAGCAATGCTTTGAAAACGAAATAAACTTGTTTTTAGCTCAAGAAAACAAAATAAAATTAATTATACCATAATTTGTTAGCTTCTCATGGAGTATGTTTGCTAAACATAATTTATTGGATCCAAGGACTGCCGTAAAATTTAAATTTCCTAATTTTATAAAATAACATTTTTAACGTAATTCGTTATAAAATAATTAATTTGACGCTTAGATTTATGATGTGAAAAATATTTGAAGTAATTTGAATATGACCTCTAAAACTAATGGTTTAGAAATTACTTATTAGTCAATGATAAGAAGTGATACCCGTGTATATCATATGTAGAGAATTTTTTATAATTAAAAAAAATCTCCAATACGTGGATTTGCGAATACGTGATATGTAATAGGGAAGACAATCTGTGCCAGACTTTATTAATAAAATAAAATAATGTGTATTTACTCACGCTTGTGTTCCTCATGTTTATTTTATAAGTTTACGCATAAGCAACAAAGAGACATTTAACTGCAAAATTAGTTCAAGGAAATCATTAATTCAGAACATAATTGGAATTTCATCCCGGGGTGTTTCCCCCCTTTTAAAACTTAGTGGTATCAGGCGGGCCACAGTTTGACGCCCCTGGTTTAACCCTTTGAGGGGCGGTGGTATATATTATATACCACCTAATTTAAATACGATTCAAACCAGAAACTTTTAATTAAATTTTACTTTTTTAACTTTGACGAAAAAGAGTTTAAAAATTGCTTATTCTTATTTTGAACTAAATTCTTTCCTAAATTCCGGTGGGAATTCAACGTTACAGGAGCACACGTGCTTGCCCCTGAAAGGGTTAAATAATTTGGGTATAAATGTTGAAGTAAACACCATTTTATACATGCTCAATCTGTCAGTGCCATAAATTTAACTGCCACGCTATCTATTAAAAAAGTACAGAGCAGCTAATATATTTTATGGCCTCTAAAATATTTATTCTAGAAGTCAAGAATATTTCGAAATCTGTTAGTCTGTCAGTTGTTCAATTTCAGCGTACACTAACGGATATTTTTATAGTTCATCTAAAAGAGATTTGGAAAAAAAGATTTTCTAAACTCTTTAATCTCGAAACGTTTAGTTGCAATAAATAGGTAGCTATAAAAATATCTTATACCCGAAATATTCACAGGAAAATGTATTCTAACTTTATTGTCTTATTTTTTTATGCACCCTTTACTCTATTCCTGTCAGCTTACAAATAAATGTTTATAGCTTCAATAAAAGGTGTCTGGGTTTTTTAAGAATTGCTAAGAAGGCAGTAAATAAAAGTTGGGAACTTACGGGTAAACAGCCATCAAATATTCAAGATCGATATACCTATGATTTTATTAATAACATTTTAATAAATGAAAGTACATACCAGTAACCACTGTTAAACGTAGATCAATTCTTGTGCAACAGACATTGAAAGCGTGTTTATATACCTACTTTGAATTATTAAAATTTATTTGTCTTGGTTATATTGATTTTTTATTACTTTGGATTACTTTGTATTACATTACAATGAATTTTATATAATATACATTAAAACTGCTTGTAAATAATTTATTGATTCTGCAACGCTATTTGAAGCACTTAGCATATCGTTACAATATTTACCTCTTGTCAAGCATTTTTCACTTTAGAAGTGCATGTTGTTAAGGTTGTTTTGTTTAGTAATACATAATTTCATTTTATATGCCTACAGTAAAATAATCACCTGAAAAACCAATTTGTTCACAATATTTTTTAAAAATATTCAAACATAAAATTTCATTAAAGGTAAGTATAATGGTATTATATATCTCTAAAAGCAAAATAATCATTATAAAAATAATTTATGTTTTCAATATTTTATTTAAATCTTAAGACATCTAATTTCATTAAAGTTATATATAAAGTTATTATACATCTCTAAAAGCAAAATAATCATTATAAAAATAATTTATGTTTTCAATATTTTATTTAAATCTTAAGACATCTAATTTCATTAAAGTTATATATAAAGTTATTATACATCTCTAAAAGTAAAATAATCATCATAAAAATAATTTATGTTTTCAATATTTTATTTAAATCTTCAAATATAAAAGTTCATAAAATAATTTAAAATTTTTGAAATAAATGGGAATATAAACACTTTTCACGCAGTTCCAATCTGGCAACACCATAAATTTTACTGCCACGCTATCTATCAAAAATTACAGAGCTGCTAATATATTTTATGATCTGTAAAATATTTATTCTAGAGCAAAGTCTGTTCCAAAATCGTTTCTAGTCAGTTTTGTCAGGAGCTGAGTTCTCGAGTCGGACGTTTATATGGAGAAATTCAAGAAATAAATTGACTAATTTTTTTTATATATTAAAACATTTTTATATTAAAATATTTTTATATTAAAATATTTTTTATATTAAAATATTTATTCAAACAAACCGGTAGCCATAAAAGTAGCTTATAGCCTCAAAGTTTACAGACAGTTGTTTATCTACGTTTATCGTGGTATTATTTATGCTCTCTTTACGTTTATTTATGTTCAGTTCTCAAATAAATTGTTATGGCTCCAATAAAAAGAATATGTTTATGTAGGAGTAAAATGCTAAAAAATACATTGATAAGTCGTGAACATTTAAACATAGGAGAACTATAACATTTATATAATAAATATTAATAATGCTTTATAAATAAAAATAAAAAATCCTTTAAAATCCGCGAAATCCTTTCCTTACACAACTCGACACTTGCGAGGCTTTCACACTGCAATTTTTGAGATAATTTGTCGATATGGCGATTTAACTAATTTTTAATTAATTGAAATTTTAATCAAACATTCAAAAGTTTCTTAAAAATGCTCTATAATAAAAAAAAAATTTGGAAAGCTTTTTCCATTTTCCAAACTTTTTGTATATTTAAGGAAGTGTTCCCTAAATATTTTTGTGTCTCTCTAGATCTGAGACCATTGGATAAGATAATATCAGCCATAACAATGAGTACTATGCACGGAGGAAGATAGATGGAGGGGAAAGTAACGTTGAAATTTTACAATACAGTTTTTCTCCTCATAGATGGCGCTACTGTAAACTGACGGCGATCCTAGTCTGCTTCTGCAATGCTTTTCATTGCGAAAAGCATTCATTTTTTAAATGTTTTTGATTGAAAATTTGAACTTTAAAAAAAGTCAAACAAGTAGAAATTTCATTAAATAAAGTTTTCTTCACACCATGCATATATTTTAATAGATATTTGGCGTTTCGATTGCTTTTTATAACTTCATCCTGACAAAAATATCTGAATAGTCATTTAAAATAAATATCACGGATATTGTACTGCGAAGAAATACGGAATGGACGTATAATTTTTAGAGATTAAAAGTATTATTCAAATTTTCTGGAATAAGATTTAATCTTGCGTATATATCGATAACCTTTGAATAATTTAATAACTCATAACTTTTTATATCTATGCAATTAATATTATGTACATTTAAAAACAAATTTTTATCTTAATTATTTGGGAAATAAAACTTGAATAAATAATAGGGTCTATTAACTAATGTGACTTTAACATAATGTTACTTATGAATGGTACAAAAACTCTCATTTTTTTACTTTCTTCTATCTATAATAGAAGAAAGTATTGTAATCGAAATTTTTTTCGACTTCCGGTTTTCGACGGATTTACACGTTTTAGGGATCAGAGATTCCGAAAAACATGTTTTTACAAAATGTCTGTCTGTCCGTCTGTCCGTCCGTCCGTCTGTCCATCTGTCCGTCTGTCCGTCTGTGTGGCTTTTTTTTGTACCATCGAAAAGTGTATGAAGTTATGCTTTAAATTGAACCACATTTTGTTTCTATGTTTTTGGCTATGGCAAGCAGATTCTATCAGAATTTGGGGATGTTTCGACGAAAGGGAGCGCTGCGATCGATATTTTTGTTCCATTTTCACTATTCTACCATCTAAAAGTGTATGAAGTTATGCTTCAAATTGAACCACATTTTTTTTCTATGTTTTTGGCTATGGCAAGCAGGTTCTATCAGAATTTCGGGACATTTCGACGAAAGGGGGCACTGCGATCGATATTTTTGTTCCATTTTCACTATTGAACCATCTAAAAGTGTAAGAAGTTATGCAGATAATTGAACCATTTTTTTTACTTTCTATCTATAATAGAAGAAAGTATTGTAATCGAAATTTTTTTCGACTTTCGGTTTTCGACGGATTTACACGTTTTAGGGGTCAGAGATTCCAAAAAACATGTTTTTACAAAATGTCTGTCTGTCCCTCTGTCCGTCTGCGTGTCTTCATTGTATCATCGAAAAGTGTATGAAGTTATGCTTCAAATTGAACCTAATTTTTTTTCTATGTTTTTGGCTATGGCAAGCAGGTTCTGTTAGAATTTGAGGATATTTCGACGAAAGGGGGCACTGTGATCGATATTTTTGTTCCATTTTCACTATTGTACCATCTAAAAGTGTTTGAAGTTATGCTTCAAATTGAACCACATTTTTTTTCTATGTTTTTGGCTATGGCAAGCAGGTTCTATCAGAATTTGGGGATATTTCGACGAAAGGGGGCGCTGTGATCGATATCTTCGTCCCATTTTCACTATTGTATCATCGAAAAATGTATGAAGTTATGCAGATAATTGAACCAATTTTTACTTTCTTCTATCTATAATTAGAAGAAAGTATTGTAATCGAAATTATTTTCTACTTCCGGTTTTCGACGGATTTACACGTTTTAGAGGTCAGAGATTCCGAAAAACATGTTTTTACAAAATGTCTGTCTGTCCGTCTGTCCGTCTGTGTGTCTTCATCATCTAAAAGTGTATGATGTTATGCTTCAAATTGAACCAAATTTGTTTTCTATTGTTTTGGCTATGGCAAGCAGGTTCTATCAGAATTTGGCGATATTTCGACAAAAGGGGGCGCTGTGATTGATATTTTTGTTCCATTTTCACTATTTTACCATCTAAAAGTGTATGATGTTATCCTTCAAATTGAACCAAATTTTTTTTCTATATTTTTGGCTATGACAAGCAGGTTCTATTAGAATTTGGGGATATTTCGACGAAAGGGGGCACTGTGATAGCCATTTAAAGATTTAAAATTCAAAATGATGTGCAAATAAAAAAAAATAGAAATCCTAAAACTTTTTTTCTTTAAATGTTCGGCCTTGATCCGGAGAATCCGGAGCAATTTTTGTTTTGCTTCTATCTTAAAAAATGGCTGAGATAGAGCGGTTTGAAATTTTAGGGTGGCTGACATTTTCAAACAAAACAGCAGAATTCATCCATAAACGGATTTAATTTATGAGTTTTAGTTAACATGCTTTCGGCAAATTTTCTTTCATTGTTGTAACCATTAATCCTATTATATGCTTATCACTATATATTTATATTCGCCAACATCAAATTCTCGCCAAACTTGGCGACAGTTGGCGGAATATCGCCAAATTTGGCGACCAAAATAAGTTGCCATAAATGAAGCGAACTTGACTGTAGAGGACTAATTTTGCGATATTCTCATTCAAATTCAATGTTGACGAGAACTGGGACTGAATCTTTTTTATTTAGGTTCCACGATTTTACCTTCGTGTTTTCCAGTAAAATTAGCTGAAATCGTAAAACCAATGAATAGGGAGGCTATCTGTTCCTGTCGGTTCAGGCCAGAAGGACTTTTTGTAGTTTAGTATACATCAGTGGATCGCATCCCGGTAACCCGATGATTCGCAGGCAGCTGACGTACAACAGAATGACGAAAAATATTGATTTTATTGGCGATGTGATAGCGAATTTTGAAGTATTAACATGACTGAGATAGAAGAAAGTTTTGGGATTGGCACATCCGACTAGTTTATCATACATAAATGCTTCCTCTTTCGTACACACTGCTGCAGATAGAAAAGGTAACATGCTTACCTTACAATTTGAAAATTATACAGTTATTAAAAACCATATATACTTAAATCTAATTACAGTAAGATAGATATAGAGACAATTCTCTTAATTTAAAAGTAATTTTGAAAAAACAGCTTCATGTTACAGCCAAACAAATAGCACTCTATAAGACAATTTAAATGGCCATGTCAATTAGCCACAGACATTAGCATTCATTAAGTATAACATTTTAAAAACATATACACTAAGATCGATATACTAGAATAAAAATTTCTTAGTTTAAAAATGATTACATGCATATAACTTTAAATTAAAGTATAATAAAAAGCACTCACCTTCGGAGCTCTAAACATACTTAATTTTTTTTCTTCGATTTTTCTTTTGTTTATCTCACCATCATAGCCCGATCTACATCCCGGAATAAAACATTTATACCCCATCTTAAATTTATGACATATAAATGCTATAATTAAAAATAATCGAGTAAAATACTTTCGGAATTTAACATGTAATCTAATGACATTCTGTTTAAAGGCCGCCGCCAAATTTTACAGCGCCCTCTTTCGTTAAAAAAATATGACTTGCATTAATCGATATCCTCGCCTATTCTAGTTTCCCCTCCAGGTTCTTTCTCCTTGGTGCTATGTATACTTTTTAAAAGTCTCAGATAATTCGATTAACAGAATAACTCGATTCCGCGAGATGTGGTTTAATAAAGTAGATAGATATTCGAGCATCTCAAAATATGTTGCACATTACAACTCATCCAAGAAGACAACATCGTATCACTATTGCATAGCAATTAATTAGACCGATACACGTTTTCTAGCTAAGGTTAAAAAACTATTAAAATAAATTCTTAATTTTTTCCGGTTACTATAATTTACAAATAGATTTTTGAAATGTGACATTTGTAGTTATATGATATTAAAATTTATATCTATTTTAAGGACCATTTATCTACTTTTCGAACCGCACAATTGAGGCCAGAAATCTGTTATTCAGCAAATATGAAATAAATATTTTATTTCATAATTTAATAAGGTGTGCTGTGTTTGACTTTCTCCCGCTAGGCATTAATATCTCTGAGGCATTTATAAATCCATTTAAATTTCTACAGCCATAAGAGCCTTTTTCTTCCACAATGCATTTTCGAAAATTTCTTAAAATGTTTATAAAGAATTGAGTTTATTAATAGCTTAACCCTTTAACGGATGAAGCACCTCAATTGCTAAAATGTTGAAATAACTGATTGACACCGGAAATTATAATCAAATTTATTTATATATAATAAAAAAGGGAATATTTCACATATATAATAAATGGAAAACATTTCTATTAAAATTCTGCTGTCATTGTTCAATTTCGTAATTAAAGTTTTGTGGTTTCCTAGGGAAACCAATGAACGTTAAATGGTTAATGCATTTTTTACATAGTCTATATACTATGCAAATATACTATGTAAATATGTAGTATGCAGCATACATGGAGAAGTGAATATTCACAGCAAGTATCTATCAATGGCATTTGCTTACAAAAAGTTTTTCATAATTGTCGTCGAAATTTGCATTTCTCTTCGATATCGAACTGTAACGATAAGGCCGTAAGAAATACTCAGATGAGTATATGCTTTCTGAGTGTCATAAGTGGGCATGCAATGACATTTTAAGCATTGTTTACCGACAACAACTCGTACATTTTAAGTTATAAATACGGTAATTGTAAATTTTTGTATGCGATTTTTTTAAATGGTCAGAAAATATTGCTTTTTCATATACATTATCTTTGAAAATTCTAATGTTTTGAAGATTTGAGAGGAGTATGCTCCGTTATCCGTTTTGTCCGTACACCGTAAAGGGAAGATGAGTTTGATCCGTAACTCAAAGTTTTTCGATACTTCTCATTTTTAATTGTAATACTCCATTTGTTTAATAACAGAAAATTTCAGATTAAATAAGGCAAATGTTTCAGTTCAGAAAAACTGGTGACTAGACCACCATATTTTTATTTAATTGTGTAAAAAAGAGAACGAAAGAAAGACATCGTCAAGGGATAAAAGAATTCGAACACCTCTTATAGCACACTCCGAATAATAATTTTAAGGAAACAAGAAATTTCATTGCAATCATACAATAAAAGAAACGTAAAGTATTTATATAATTTATATGAATCAACTTAGGAGTAACAAGCACATAATACATATTAATATCCTTTGACAGTGCAATAAATTTAAATATTAATTTTTAAACCGATTCATAATTATAAGAACACCTTGATAGTCAGGCAAAAAAAAAATGTTCAGAAAATTACTAATTCGTTGAGCCACTATTCTTAGCAAGATATTCTCGAATACTTTCAAGGAGTTTTTGTAAGCATTTCGGGTCAAGATTGCTACATTTCTTAAAATCATACTATGTCAATCAAGAAAACGATCTTCTATTTGCATAAACCTTTGTGGCTAACATTCCTGAAACGTTCACAATTATGTTCAAGTCTGCTAAGTTTGCCGTTTATTTCAAAAGTTTGATTTTCCGTTCTTCAAACCATGTTTTGTTAGATTGGACGTGCGACAGGGTGTACTATTTTGCTGAAAGATGAATTTGCCTCCAGCTAGAGCTCAACAATATTCTAAAAGCTGTTCATCTGAGATCCGAACATAGATATGGGAGTCCATCGTATTTGAGACGAGGACTAGAACAGTCTTTGCACTGGCTAAAACTGCTTCTCAAATCTTTACATTGGGTGCTCTGAAAACATCTAATCAAACACATTTGAAGCGCCTGCATCATCTGACGTCTTTGTCGGACCATAGATCATGCCAAAAGATTTTTAATCTACCATTCACTTAAATTAAACCTTTTCTTATCGGAAAATATCACATTTTGCCAATCACAATTTTTCATTCAACTGAGTGCTGCTTCTTGGCGATAATTTCGGTTTCAAGAAGGTTTTAATTTTTCACGTAAAGGCGATTTCTTGGAGTTTTGATGTTGCAGTTATTCCAAACACATACCACAATTCAGAATAAAACCTTTTTGTTTAAAAAACAAGCTATTTCTTTAACAGACATCTTTTTGAATATTGCCAAGCATTGGATTTCTCTTCGATCGCTTTGGGAAAACTTCAGTTTCATACCGGTTCCGTTTTTTACAAAGCCCTAATCCCTCGTTAGATAGCATTTTATACGTCGTCTTTAGATCTCTTAATCGATATAAAAATATTTCAAATTGAAATATTATACTTGTAAATTCCATATTTTTTTCATTTTAAGTTCATCGAATTCTTTTCCGAGAGGCTTATGAAAATAGCGAGCGGAGCCAATCATTTCTCCATTAGCACAACCGGTTTAGATCCGCAAGTATCAAATTTGCTTAAAACACTGAAATAACGCGTATGCGTAATCAATGAAACAAAAATAAATCAGGTTTCTTTATATTTACGAATCGACAAATTCATGCAAAATTTACATATTTTTCATGTGCATCATTACTAGTTAATTTTCTATGCAAAATAGTGAGTCAACAAGTTCTACGTATCTAGATTCTTCCATATAGTTATCATAATTATTACAAGTACTTCCTAGTAAATTTTGCAAATACGTGACTGTTCTGATATTGGGGATTCTGAGTGTAGCAATATTAGTAGAAGTACTATTTAAATAATAATAATTAAAAACTATTCATGTTCAATAAATAGCAAATCACAATGTTTGCAATAAAACTCCTTTGCTTTGCACGGTCAGGGTTGAAATAAATGGCACATTAGCATACATTTTATCATGGTGTTGGTATAACGAAAAATTACCAAACTCTATCATACATAAAAAGGATATTTAAAAAAAGTATTTACACATTTTCTTCCTAATACCTGGCATGGTCTTCTTTTCCTTTCAGGTTTATCTGACTTGAAATAAAGCTGAAAGTGAACTAGGTCCAGAGCAAAGGGGATTTAACATAAAATGTCACTGAAAGTTTGCAAACGTAGATGAAGTAAAGGGAAGAGCTTCAAACATATCATCGCGACTTACAATCGCTAGAATCAGAGGTAAGTTTGAGGATGGTGGAACATTTTTAAACGTTTTTAAATGCGTTCAAAAGCAATGTTCCGGTAGACCACGGTCATTAATCCTTTCAAGGACGGAGTTCTGAAAAAATTGAAACGATGGAATGACATCAAAATTTAGAATTATTTTTTTTAATAAGTAAAAGATTTTCTTCACGTACATTATTAAACGAAATTTCATTCTGGTGACAATGTTGCATTTGGGGATTAAAATTAAATTTGATATATAATATCCGACAGCCCTTATAATATAAGCACCCGTGTATAAACACCCTGTATATATATTACATACAAAATCGTTCAATACTTAGATGTAACAACACTTTTTTATATAAAGTAAAAATTATAGTGATTAATGAGTAATCTTCCGCAATCCTGATTTAACGAATATGAATAAGTATACCTTGTAAATTCAAAAATTGACTGCATTTAATCTTTTTATTTGTAAAAATTAATATGAGTACAATTTAGTGACTTTATTCATTAAAAAGATTATAATTTTTGTCTGTGATTATTTAAGGCGCATATTATTGTTTGAAAATTCTGGTACATACGGAATAATAAAACGCTGTGAATCGTCAACACTGAATGGTATGCAGAAATGTTTATTTAACATTCGTATAGTAAGAAAGTAATGACTCTGAAAAAACTATATCAGCAATACCAGTCCTAAATTTTCTAAAAACAATAGTGTAAATAAATAAAAAAAAATCATTTTTAGATGTGATAATCAAGTTTTGAAATCTGATTTTTTTATATAAACGCTAATTTAAAAATAGAATCCGGAAAACGTATTTAATCAATAATCAATAAATTGTAAGCACCACAAGAGCTAATTCTGTATTTCTTTCAGGTTAAATAATCAAGATGCAATCCAGTCGTCTTGGATGGATTGAAAATTGTTCAAAACGTTGAAAATTTTTACCAGTGTTTCCAGTAGGCTACTTAAAAAAAAAAAAAAAAAAAAAAAAAAAAAAATCAGATTGCTTGATTAGCACCACTTTTTTCAAATGGTATAATTCCCCCTGTTTTCGCTTTTATTAATCTGTCATTACATAAGGCGAATTTCACCAGAGCGCTGGCATTGCATGGTTTGTGTTCAAACTATTTCGTTTGATGGCAGTGAGTAATCAGACAATCGTTGATCAATGTGGTTCCATGCTTTATAATTGTAGAGCGGGGTTTCCAGTTTTTGAAATTTGTGATCTAAGGTAAGTAAGTGACTTATATTACATACAATTAACAATAACCTGTTGTACTTGCGTTTATTTATTGAATGTGTAAGGAAAGAGCATATTTTCAACTTCACATTGGTTTGTGAATGGTCGCTGACTGTTCACGGTAAACTGCGATAGGTTAAATTGACGAGCTCGACATGGGTTCAATATCAGTACTTTCCATCTACCCGCATTGAGAGGAGAACTACTGAGAAGATGGTGGGTTTATAAAGACGCGTAAATTAAAAATACGTCTGTCTTAGGAATTCCTATAATACATGAAAATGTAATGCGAAATACTTTAATCAGATTATTTTTTATGGTGGAGTAAAAAAACCTAAAATTCGAAAATCAAAATGTAATATCGCGCAAAATTGAGGCATGGTCCGTGGTAATAAGACTGCAAATTTTCCTCCAAATCAAATGTTATCTTCCGGTGGCCCCTCCCCCTCTCCCCCCACCCATTATTTGCAAAATTCGTCAAAAACGCCTTGTACAACTAAATCGAAATAAACATAAAGTTGGAAAATAAAAATGTCATACCCCACAAACGTTGAGAATGGTACGTAGTAATATGCTTGCATAGTTCTTTTAAATCATATAATATCTTCATGTGTCTCCACGCACTCCATTTTTTTTTTGTTGCAAAATTCGAAAGTTACAGCTTCAAATTTATCAGACTAGATTGCGAAAGTTTTTGGCGAAGTGCGGCCAAAGTGCTCGAACGCATTCTTGGAGATAGTTTTATAAGTGAATAGACGTTAACGTTGTTCGATGTTCGTTGATCCACTACTTCTTAAAAATCGTCAATTTGAATATCCGAATAGAAAGATCATAATATATTCATTTGAATTTCATTTTTATTGTAGGCTATTGCGTTTGTATTCCTGAATATTGAATTATTTGAACCTGAACGAACAAGCAATGCCGGAATCGTTTGGACTACTGCATAGCCTATAGTATTACGTAATGTTAATATAGGACAAAACGTCAAATCCAATTTTGAGTAAAACTAGAACTATGCAGAAATTTCGGAACTACCGTCAAAAGTACAAGTATTTATTAAAATCTTACAAAGAAAGTAAGGACAAGGAAGATTACAAAGCCAAGGTGCCTAAATTGATGATACCTACAGAATTTTAAACAAAGTATTTAGAATATTATTTAAATGTTAAATACAAAAATGAACGTTTTATAGTAATCTAATTTAAATTAATACTAAACTTCTATTTAAAATTTTTAAACCTGTAATTTTAATTTTGATTTTAAAAACTACAAACAAATCAAGTCAGTTTAGCAAGAAATGTAAATTTCAATAGAGATTATAAACAGTATTACAAGAAAGAAACAACGTTAAAAAATTCCCCCTCAAAGTTTACTTTTAACATCTACGTGCATGGGATACATGATAGGTATTTGGGATTTCACTGGCCTCTATGTATCGCCATTGGTCACTGTATAAAATAGTTGGCAATTTTGTATGCAAACTGATTAAACTAGTAAGCAATGCATTATGAATACTTTGTAATTTTAGCACTAGCTATTAAATTTCAATAGGATAAAATTTGTTTTCTCTCTCTAAATAAATATTAAAAATTAGGGTGGGTGTGCGTGTTACACGAGGGCATGGCACACATAAAAAAATACGGTAACTCCTTTAAAATGTTTGTACTCCTTAGAATTGTTCTAGACTGCATGGATTTTTTTTCGTCTCAAATCTGTATTAACCTTGTTATTAACGTTAAAATAACACAGAGTAAACAATTTTAAAATTTTACAATTTTATTGTACAGTCTGGGGATTAACATAACTTTTTTTTTAATCACACACACCTTGTTTCGAATTTTGAAATGGAATTACAATAATGACCGATTTTTAAAATTAATGCTTCTATTCAAACTGATGGAATTTCTAATCCAGACATTGCTGATAATGTGCAGCAATGAAATCGTAAACATCGATCTACCATCTTTCTTTATTTTCAAGGTCTGTTAATGACCGCTGTCCTGGAACATCTTAGACAGTTACATATGCCTCAAACTTACCAATTTATCTAGTAATTGTAAATCTCTTAGGGGCATCAGTTTGAAAGAGTCTTTCCTATACTGTCTGTACACATCAGCTACTTCCAGTAACGCTTTAAAGGTGAATTTCATCCCTTCAGCACAAGACGTACACTGCGCATGCCACGATTTCATTATACAGTCCTACCAGATGTATTACGCATACGTGATTTATAATATTTATGTGCGTGGTGTTCAAGGAAAAAAAGCGTTGTACATTTTATATAAAATAAACATATTAATATACGATAATAAATTTAAAAAAATAAACTAAGTGAAAAATGAAATGTTGAAAACAACATTAAACTTTTGCCATTTTATTGTTGGACACTTAGGATAAAACACTCTGGTGCTGAATGTGTTAAACTTGAAAAGTAGAAAAAAACATGAGAGTTATCATTGCCCATATTAAGTAAATTCATAATTTTTTAATATAATAATGAAATTCGTCATTCATTTGTATTCGCATGCATACATTTTATTTTGAACGTACCATCATTTTTTTTTTTTTATGAGTTTCAGTGTAACCATTTAAAAATTGCTAAACTTTATGTGTTAATAGCAATCAGATGTGAAACGTTTCATGAAAAATGATGAAATATATTTATCTATTATTAATTTATTCTTAATTTCCTATCTTTTAATGCCTTATGCTTTCTTACATTATAAAAAAAAACCTAATACTTAATCAGAGCTAGTCATCATTATAATACTTTAAAATTAAAAATAATTTATGATATAGGTACGATAGTTTCGCAGTCATTGTGATTTTAGAACAATTTCTGTTCATTTCACCCTTTCAAATTTCAATTTTGTTTTTCAAAACCATTCTTAGTGGGCATGTACCCTATCACCATCTTTTTAAAGTTTGATATCAGAAATAAGTAATATAAATTTTGTTTAATGTTTAAATAATGTGATCACGGTTAGAGAAATAAAAATGTAGCAGAATGAATTAATGCGCTCTGCCACCATAATGCGAAAATAGTTGCTCAGTTTTTTCGGTTCTTTTTTACATATAATAGCCTTTTGGTTTGTTTGTTTTTTACATGTTGCGAAAATTATAAATTTGTTTTTAAATGCGTAATTAGCATGTAATTTTTCTTGCATGAGATGTGCAGGTCTTTTTGCTTTGTTTGGTACCCTACACTGCACGAATTTGTTTTTATGTTTTCATGGTATGTTTTTTACACTCATATTTAGGGTTAGATAAAACGGATTTAAAAAAGATATTACTTGTCTTATGCAATACCAGACATCTGTGACCACATAAGACGGATATTTTTATTTAAATATAGTGGTTGCCTGGAACTCTATTTATTAATTCAAAGATAAATTTTAATCGATTCATATATTAGTCATTATGCACTGTAAAATTAAAATAAATTTAAAATAAGTATAAAAGTAAAATATAGGTATTTCAGAAACAGTCTTTTATAAGTGTTAAATGTTTATATTAAAAATAATGCCAAATCTCATGATTGCATATAGATTAGGGTTGTCTCGACGCGGAACATGGCCATTTTCCAGCAATTCGGGGATTCTGATCCCATTTAATAGAAAACAATATAAGTCTGTTGAAAATATCTTACGGAATATTTATTGTTATTAAAGTTATTGACGAAAATCTGGTTGAAGCGGGTCACCCTATATTTATGGTAAAATAAATGGATTTCGAAACTCTTTTTGTTACTTTGAACTCTACCAGCTCTTAATGTTTCTACACGACTTTTCGAGGAACGCTGTATAATATATGATCTTGTAGCTATATCTTTACATTATTGCTTCCTAATCAATAAAAGTAAACTACAGCCTCTAACTTTTAATATTTTTTTTCACAATACTGTATTTTCGCATAGAGATCTTACCCTTTTCACTGGAATAAGACTCATGCCCTTTCAGAAGATTTTATTGTATCATAAGTATCAAATCTTGAATTTATGGAATTAAAATTTTATGACTGGAAATCATAATATGATAGCTAAGTGCGATAAAATTTCTGAATGCACAATTTTTTTTTCTTTATTTGAAATTTAAAGCAAAACTAGATGTAGAAAAGTTCATGTCAATAAGAGCACTCAGGTTATTTATTCTCGGATATACTAGGAGTTCCGATAATGCGAAAATCAACTACACTTTTTAAATTTAATTTATTTAGGTGCATACAAAACTTACTTTTGAGCATTTTTATTTCCGAATAATAATATTCTCATTTAATTGCAGAATTCGTGATAATTATTTGCGACTAAATAAGAAGAAGATTACAATTCTGAAATAGTGGTACCGTACGCATCCTGGATGTTTTCCTTTAAATAAATTCTCCCCATTAAAATAAAATATTCTTTTCATTTTATATTTTTATACTTTTTTGTAATTTTTATTTTATATTTTTATGCTTTTTTGTATTTTTCATTTTATATTTTTATACTTTTTTGTATTTTTCATTTTATATTTTTATACTTTTTTGTATTTTTCATTTTATATTTTAAGTTATTACACTATCGCTTCTTGAAGAATAAAATTAAGCTAGAGCCTTAAATTTCTATTGTACTTCTCAAATCTGCACATTTTTTTTTTTTACAAATGTTTCAATGTTTAAAATGTGATTCAAATCTTGTCAGGATATTTTGTTTTATTATAAATATTACGACTTTAATTTACTAAATTGACATACATAATGATTCCTAAGTGCGATAAAATTTCTGAGTGTACGAATTAATATTCTTTATTTAAATGGTAACGCAAAATCAGGTAATGGGAAAATTCTTGTCGCTAAGGACACTCGAGGAAAAGATAGATCGAAGAATTTTTCATGGATATAGTAGATTAAAAATTATAGTAGATTATTAATTTTTAAATAAACACGTTCATTTGTTAACCCTATATAAATAATATATAATGTGGATTCCATATTTATCTTTTTCCGTATTTATCTTATTCGATATTTTCCGGAAAAAATAATTCAAATGTTTTTGTCAGATAAATAAAAAGTCTTTTGCTATCAAATTCCAAGTTTTTATTTCTCTCCCATTCACGTGAATAATTAAAGTAATGTTTCTTTTATTTATTTTTTAATCAAACCAGAATATTTTTTTGTCGTATTAATTCACAAAATATTTTTTTTTTCATAACGCAATGCTTAATCTCTTGCTTACTTTGTATATTATAACACATACATGTTTTAAAACAAGCAGAATTATTGCGTAATTAGTCAAATATTTCGATGTATAAAACACAAAATATTAAAAACTGAGCTATCAAAATGTTTCATTAAAGCTTTATAACGGGAAAACAATTTCAATATTATGGCGAAGTAGAGAGTGATTTAATGATTGTTTCTCACTAATAATTTAAATTATAGACTTTTCAATACTGTCACTACTGGGTTAAAATGAACGGAATTTTATTTTATTCAGAAATTTCGAATTCATACCAATAAATACCAATAGCAATATTTGATTTACTTATTGATTGACATTTCGTGATTACATAAAATAAAAAATTCTTCTTTCAAAATTTCCGGTAAGAATATGCAATTTTGGATTAAAAGTGGAATATCAAATGAGTGGTATGCGTCCTCGGTAGCGAACGTGTTAATCTATGTTTGTTTATTATGTAGTTCATTGAGTTACCACTGTATGATGCTGTTTGTTCATGCCATGTTTCCATTGCACTATTATAATGAAAAGTATAAATATATGTTAATATAAAATCCTACCTATTAACTGCAACATTGGAAACACCAAAGTCGTTTTATTTTTATCAACAATTGGCACGGAATATCTTTAGAATTTAAATTAAAATAATTCTTTTTAGTTAAATACTTGCTTCTGCTCCAGTTTACATGTAAGAATTCAAAATATAACTGAGAGATTTGCTCGGATCATTCTTATTCAAGAAGTGGTGCGCTGTAGTATAGCGGGATTAAGGTTCAAGATACCTACCTTTTTTTAAATTTCACACAATCGTCATTGAAAACAACTGCCTTTAGAATATTGCACCTAAGAGAAACAAAAACAAAAGCCATGTATGTTAACAAAGAAGAGAAATCCTTAAGAATACACCTATAGAATTTTTCTGCTGTGAATAAAATAGTGATATAATTTCACAGTTTCTTTTATTCTGCCTCACCAGAGATGTTAACTCCAGTGAAGCCAAGGTCTCTCCTTCGTGCCATCGAAAATTAAGTTTAACTGTAGTATAAATCGTCACACCTACATAAAAAATGACTAAAAATCTAAAACTTTGTGAGACGGACCGCTCTATGTTAATAGCACCTGAAAAGCTTAAAGTATGTATGCTTAGCTTTCTCATGTATTATTACAGTACCTTAAAACACGTGCTAGTTTGTTTAACCCAATTTTATTATTTTAATCACAGAGTAATTATTTATACAGAGCTTCAACTTCGCTTTAAAATATCTCTAATATTGGACGACTTAAGCCCTAATCTTCACGTTGCAGATTTTTATCATCCCGACTTATGCGAATCGTAACCTTATTCCTAATTGGCGACCTTTTCTTCCGTCATTCGCACATTGTAAAATTTATGACGTTCTACCTTTTTTGTTTTATAGATCTTATAGATCTATTGCTAAAATGATTTTTAGAAAACCTAAATATTAGTTTATTTTGTTATTTCAGGCACACTCAAGTTAAATAAATGAAATAATAATCTGTATCTGATTTTGTATTCTTATGGTCTTGCATAGGAAATTCTGAAATTGATTAAATTATGATTCAATAGAGCATTGGTTCTATGTTTTCTTATGTGTATTTTAAAATTATAGCTACATTAATTTAATAATTGTCTTAGTAATACAAATAATATTTAATAATTCAAAGGTTTTCAAAAGTAAAAGCAATATTAAGTTACATTATTAAAATTTTATTATGGTGAAATCTTAAGTATGATATCAAGAGTCAATTTACGTAAAACATATATATGGTTCACTTCTCTATGTGATATGTCGAAAATAATCGATTCTTAGCACATATAAACGTAGAAGAAATGGATAAAACAGGAGATTTCCTATAACTCTTTCATTCTTTATTGATCCCAACTAACTAATGGTTTTTTAAATAGTTCTTTTTATAAGTATACATCTAATTTCAAACGTGTTTCAAATGTTATTATTGAATATTAAGGATTTGTAGAGTTTTCTAACTAAAAAATGGAAACTTCAAGCAGGGTAAATGTTTAAAATGAAATAATGGAATTAAATAATGAATGCCGTAAAAACGGCGACCCATTATTTCCCTTTTAAACGGAACAAAGATGTGACGACAAAATGACTATGTGAATATATGATGACGATGTGGTCTTGACCAGGTCGTATATCATCATTCAGAAATTTTCATCCCCTGTAGAAATATTTGAGCCAGTCCTTCAAACAATTCAACAGCAGTGCAAGTTATCCGTACACGGCCTTCCTTCGCCGATGCACTTTCCAAAACCTAACTTCTTCTGCCACTAATAAAGGAATAAAAACAGTACGTGCTTTTTATTCTGCAGATGCTCATGAATAACAATCTACTGCCTACAGGACGATACTGTTGACAGACCCCCAGTGCATATCGCATGGCCCAGCAAAACTTCTTAGTTCAAATCTATTTCCGCAGTAGGGGTTGTCATCCTTACTTCCCACTCTACCTCTAGACATAGTTGTATCCCTACGCATACAAAATTAAACCAAATAATAACCACGGTTCCGTTTTCATTTTGACCCGCACTAATATATTCGTGTTTATATCTAGAAGTATTTTGTTGTTCTTTGCCAACTTACCGTCAATTTACAATCTTAAAGAGCAGTGTTATATGACCTTTATTTTTATAATCAAAGTAGATGTGTAGATTTATTGAAGTTGGCTGTTGGGGATTGAAATTAAGGGGGATAAATAATATACCAACGCCCTTCAAAAGGTTAACTTCTCTTATACAAAATAAATAAATAAATAAAACTAAAACCAGAAACATTTTCTGAGAAAAGATAAATGATTTTAAAGATTTCCAAATAATTTTCATTAATTTCCCTGGTAATCTCTCCAAAATACAATCTAATCGTTTCTGATTGATTGACCAATAATATTAAATTAATGTAGGTAACATTTAAATATGTACGCATAATTGACGTATATATGTAGCGTGAATAGATAGATTATTGTGTCATCAAACCAAGGCCTGCCGATTTGATGAAAATAGATTGAAACTATAAATTAGTTTAAAATTTTATTTACTTTTAGCAGACTTCGGTAAAATTGATAAAAATCGAGAATTTCTGTCTATATTATATTATACACTTCACTTAGTACTGTTAGAATTTTGAGTAAAGTTACCTCCAGTTTAAATGGAATTAATCAAACTCATTTAAATCTCTCTAAACATTGTCAGAATTTACCGTAATTTCCGGCGTATAATCCGCAGCTCAAAGAGTCGTTTTTTGACCCAGAAATATTATTTTATAAAATGTAACTTAAACGATCGCTGTAAATATTTAACTACAATTATTGAATAAAATTTCTGGGTCGAAAAACGACTCTTTGAGCTGCGGATTATACGCCGGAAATTACGGTATTATTTTAAAAATATATAAATAATATTTATGAAAGAAATCTAAATTAATGAACAGGTGGAGGCAATTTATTAAATCATATTAAACAGTGATGCATTACGTCTCAAGATGTTAAAGAAAAGTTGAAACTCCTTAGAAATAATTTCATTTTCAAGTTATGAAATTTCTTTTAAATTAAAATCGAATGAAATTAAATGCAGTGAAAGAGAAACAGCTTATTCCCGCTCTATTTTTGTGAAATGTCAAGTGTATAAAGTCACTTTTAAGTTTAATTAAGTAAAGTAGATTTGAGTGATTATTGTCCCAGAATTCACAGTTGAATGAAATATAATATTAATGGAAACATGGGCTTAATTAAAAAGAGGCATGCTGATTTTAACGTTTTTATTGATGTTTTATGTTTGAAATATAAGTGGCACGTGTAAGTGGTAACTAAATAAAAAATCATTTTTAAAACAACAAAGTTTTTTTTTGTAGTTTCTATTGATGATAAATTTTATCTGTAGGGGATAGTTTATTTTTATTTAAACAAGACCTAATCTTTTTTTTTCTAAGATCAAAAGAAAAGATACAACAGCAAAATTCCAACAACAATATACGGCTGAGAGGTTGTGCTCTCGAAGCTGGTAGACGGGAGGTGCTGGGTTCGATCCCAATCGCGCCCGTCGGCCTAATCGTTCGGAGTTTTCGTGGTTTTCTTCGAGCCGTGGATTTATCCATGCGTAAATACGGATTAGGTTCCCTTAGAAAGACCCCCACGAAGGGCACTCCCCCCGGGCCTATATCCCATGTGTAGATAATTGGCCGTCAATATTCAACCCAACCCAACAACAATATACAAAGAATGTAGCAATATTGCAAAAAATATATCGCTTTAATATAACCAGTTTTTGAAGTAGAAATAACAGACGTATACTTTCATCATCATTCTATTTGTTAAATGCCCAGTTTTATTTTCTGTAATTAATCATGCATCTTATCCCTCAAATATATCTAGCACTTTGAATGCATTAAAATATCTATTTTTCATTTGGTGAAAAAAAATAATTATTATTATAATTATATTTCTCAAAAGTTAAGATTAAAACAATTCAATGTTTGGTTACAATATTTCTACAATATGATTAAAAAATACTGCAAGCGTACTACGTTTTTTATATAATATATCATGCATAATTTGTATCAAGAACTTTTATTACATTTAAATTCACTTTCGATTGGGAAAAAAACTAAATATTTTTATAATAATGTTTTAGTAATGACTATACTGATTGAGAATCGAATATTTTATAAAATATATTATATAAAAAATATATCAAGAAATGTTTAAAATATTTGTACAATAAATTTAAATTAAAATAATATATTATAGATTTATATCACGTACTTTAATTTAATCCTCTTTGAAAAATAGTAATTTATTCATTGAAATAACTGTAAATAATTCACAATAACAGCAAACGTTTCTGGTCAATAGAAATATAAACTGTCTACTTTTTAAAACTTTCTATTAAATATTTAAGCATGCAGAATTTCATTGTTAAAACTGTATTTATATGATACAAAACATATATTCATTTTTTTGTATTTTTCGTAAATTTCAATGATTATAAATATAGTTTCCAGTGTAGTTCAAAAGTAATTGTTAAATATTTTCGCTGTGAAAAATAAGTCAAACTGGGGATTTGAACCCAGACGCAAAATTCTGGAATTCAGCGACATCCAGGCTACGAAGACGCTCGGCAAAGGAAGAAATATATCCACTTATAAACTGTAATGTAAACTTTGAGTCTTTTTTTCTCAAGACCACCTGGGTGTAATGAAACTTTCTAGCATACATTTATATACTAACTATACTCTATCGATACACAAAAGTTCACCGAATTCTGTGACAGTGACCTCCTAACCTCTCCTTGTAAGAGTGTAATCGAATTCTTTTGTGTGTCCCTGTAAAAGTACGATAAACTGAGAGACATATGGTTTATGCATGATGGAATACCAGCAAACTTTTCCAGCATGGTCCAGTACTTCTAGTATGTCACATATCCCTCACGATGGATCGGACGTGGCGGACCTGTGGCTTGACTTCCTCGCTCCCCGGACTTCAAGCCACAAGCCTTCTTCTTCTGGAGGCAAATGAAATCTTTAGTGTACGAGACGCCTGTGGACTTAGCTAAAGATCTCGTAACGAGAATCGTTGTTGACGCACACAAAATTAACATAACACCAGGAATCTTCGAGAGTGTACGCCAGTCCTTTGTTCACCAATGTGTTATAAATTTTCTTACTTAAGATATGACTACTGTTAAAATCGTGCAAATACAGAAAAATGAAGCATAGCAGCGCTGTCTGTTGGCAGATTTACACCAAAACGTAATCAATTACAACTTATATCAATCTCTAACTCAATCTGAAGTTTGATGATGTTCTGTGCATTAGTGCTTGAGATATAGCTATAGTAAAATTCGTGAAAAATGCAGCATAGCAGTGCCACCTGTTGGGTGATTTACACCAAAAACTAATCAGCACTAGCTTATATCAAGATCTAACATAATCAAAAGTTATATTAAATTCCGGAAATTACTTCTTGAGATAGAGCGCCCACAAACTTTTTGTCACATACTGACACACAAAGAGACAGACTCACAGAAAGACAGTTTCTAAAACCAGTCAAATCGTGTTCAAAACTTTCTAAAACTTATAAATCCGTTGAAAACCGGAAATCGAAATTTTTCATGAATCCAGAACTTTTTTCTTGTAATGAAAGAAGAAAGTAAAAACAAGGGCTGATCTTATGTTACAGAAACAAAAAAATCAGAAATATATATATTTTTTCTTTGTTCTTCTTTTATTATTTATTTATTTTCTGATCAAGTTCTTTTCTGATTTTCTCACTGATACAAGAAAAAGTACACGAAGAATTCCTACTTTACATATAACGATAATATAACGGACGTGCCAGTCCATGCAAATATGTTGTAAACGTATTTTATTGGAAATTCTCACGTAAATCTCTGCGAAGCAGCTGTCTCAAACTGCCTATTTTCTCGGAGAAGACTTTCCAAATATATTTTATTCATTTCTACATCATGGTGATAAAATAAAGAATTGTTCTGTAGAAGTTCAGAGAGATTTTTATGTACCGAACTTGAAAAAGTGTATGTCATTAAATTTCCTTATTTTCTATGGGTATAAAACTTTTAATGTAGTCAGACTCATTCATATAGATTGAATATGAATATCGTACGAACATTTCTTAATATTACAACAATTCTGGATTTGTTAACATTTTAGCTGTCTCCCCATTTTTTAAAATTCGTCCCAAGTGCCACCTACTTTTTCTCTTCCTACATAATTTTTAAAATTAAGAAAAATTAATCGGATGAATATAAGTTGTAATATATGTGTTCTACGTGTGTATTTTTTTTTCAATTGACGCTCTGTGAGTTAATATAAAAATTAGTAAAATATAAGTTATAAACAGTAATTTCTGGTATATAATCCGCGGTTCAAATAAATTGGTTTCAAGGCAAATGAGTGCCAAGTAGAAACAAGTCATATTTTTAAAAATAAAATTTCTGGTTCGAATCCAATTTATTGGAACCGCAGGTTATATACCAGAAATTACGTTACATAGTATATATTTTTTGTGTATAATAGTTGAAGTGTATAATGTATGTTAGTTTGCGATTATATAAATAATGGGAAACAAATGAAATCTACTCATAATTAATAAAATATAATGATTTTAAAGTACTTGCATCGAATGGTGAGAAATTTTGTCGTAAAAATTAAAAAAATAAAAGTTTTGCTCGAACCAACCTTATAGTATAAAAGGATAGGCGATACAGACAAATGGGTGCCACCCTAAAATAGGAAGAGCGTAGGCAGGTGCCGGTGGTGAGGAGATTCCCTGGAAAAGTAAAGACGCGCTCTGAAGGATGTTCGAGAATATACTAAAATGCTTAAGATAAAAATATAGGAAAAGGAGAAAGGGTAATTCGGTACTTTGAAATCCGTTTTAATTCTTGAATACTACCATTTTATTTATTTATTTTTTTACCTACTCAGAATAGGTGTCATTTAAGTATACTTTCCTTTTCAATTTCAGTAATTCCGTTTCATATATCTCGCTTAATTTAGCAAAAAACTTATACAAATAGACCAACTAGAATATTCTGGTACTAAAAAATAAAAATAAAAACATACGTAACCTATATCGTACGTATACATAACACTCATTTTGAGGGAACGTTTACCTTGTAGAAAAGTTGAAGGGCCATTCAAACCAAAATTACCAAAAGTATAATGTTTATAAGCCATAATAAAAAGTTACATAATCTATTATGTAACTTTAGCTGAGTGTGTATGTTCTTGTAGCTTGAATCAAAATGAACAGCAAATTAATATTTTCGTAAATTTACAAAACGTTTTTCTAAATTACAAATAATCGAAAAGCATTTTTCATAGACTTTGTGAATTGAATGATTTATACAAATCTTATAGCCTTTACTTATTTAATGCAAAACGGATCATTATTATCTGCTAATAATTAACCCTCGAGCCACGGCGATGTTTCCATTTTCTTATCTAAAACCACGGCCTATTTTTATTCGTCACTTGTACTAGTTATAAGGATTGAATGCCACCGGAATTTACAAAAAGATTTATTTCGAAATAAGTAAAAGCAGTTTCTACATGTACATTATAAAAAAAAAAGAATTATTTCAAAATTCCGGTGGGAATGTGGCATTCATGGTTTCAAAATATTTCAAAAACCGCAGAACTTTCAGAATGACTTAATAAATGAAATAACATATACAGGGTGATTATAAAAAAACTATCCCGATATATGAGTCCTTAACTATCACACCGTTCACAGAAACTGACTGAAATTTTGGTTTTAAGTATTTTGAGGTATGCGCTCAATAATCGTATGATAAAACAACAGTTAAACTCTAACAGTTACGGTTACAGTGACAAAATTTTGAAAATTTCAAATGGCATAATCTATTTTTTTTTAATTGGAATGTGATCTTCATAGTGAAAAACCATAAAAAGCGTTGGAATGGTACCTGTAGCACGAAAATCGCCGGCGCTAGACACACTAAGAAGAATAGTGAAAACAACCAATAAGGACAGAGAAGCAACAGAAAGCAAAACATTTTATTGTGTTTCACAAATTTTCCACGTCACACACGAAGACACGTTGCATGCGGCAGATGGTGGATAGCACTGAATAATAAAATGTTTTACTTTCTGTTGCTTGTCTGTCCTTTATTGGTTGTTTTCACTTTTCTTCTTAGTCTCTCTAGCACAGGTAAGCAATTTTCGTGTTACAGGTACCGTTGTAACGCTTTTTATGGTTTTATCACTATGAAGAACACATTCCAATAAAAAAAAATAGGTGTTGCCATTTGAAATTTCCAAAATTTTGTCACTGTAACCGTAAGTGTTAGAATTTAACTGTTGTTTTTCATACGATTCTTGAGCGCATACCTCAAAATACTTAAAACCAAAATTTCAGTCAGTTTCTGTGAACGGTGTGATAGTTATGGACTCATATATCGGGATAGTTTTTTTATAATCACCCTGTATATTATAATTTGTAAACGAATCTCTCTATTTCTAAATAAAAGAAGATAGATTCAACGAAGAAATATAATCTCTTGATGCTTAAGTACTGTAAAAATGCGGGGAACGTCAAAATAGCGTTCCCCGTAATTAATTGTATAGAATAAGTGAAACGCGATAGGAGCGTTACCCGCGGCTGGAGAGTTAAAAAGACTATATAAAACATTTTAGATTTTCCAAGGGAATAGAGTTTCGGAGAAATCAATAACTTTTCCCAGTTGAAGTTTCTAAAACTGGTCAATTAAATTTAAAAAAAAAAAAAGAAAAAAAAAAGAAAGTCTAGGTTTTTAAAAAGGTTTCTATATGAGAAAAATAAAAATGAAAATATTTAGAAAATAGAGTTTTTTGCTTTAAGTACGGTAAAAATTATATTACTTTCGGCCTTTGTTTAATTGAACTTTTTTTTTTCAAAAGTACGCGATTGGGAAAATCATTTTTAATGGCTTGTGGTCTAACATAGACCGAAGTTTGATGAAATTCCTTGCATTTGTTCTTGAGATATAGCCATTTTGAAAATTGCATAGCAGCGCAGCTATTGGCCGATATACACATGTACATTATAAGGATGTATTTTTGTCAAGGTCTAACATAATATAAAATAGGATGAAATTCTATCCATTAGTTCTGGAGGTATAGTTATTTTACAAATAGTGAAAAATGCAGCGTAGCAGCGCCATCTGTTGGCCGAATACACGCAAACATAATAAGCATCAGTTCAGCTCAAGGTCAAAATGAATCTGAAGATTTATTAAATTATGTGAAGAAGTTTGCAATTTAGAGCGCTCAAAACATTTGTGTCACATACAGAGACACGGACATACACTTATTAAAACTCGTCAAATCGTGTTTAGGATCTTCTAAACTTTTTAAAACGTCAAAAACCAGAAGTCAAACTTTTTCACGACTCCAGAACTTTTTCTTTTATATAGAAAAAAGTAAAAAAAAAAAAAAAATACATACGGTACGATGGCTGTTTTTAAAACGTAAAGGTAAAAATTGCATACATACGATGACCGTTTTTAAACCAAAAAACAAAAAGGAAGTTGAAAGTCAAAAATACATACGATGGATGACTGTTTTAAAAGAAACAGTGTAATCTTAACAGTATATTCAAATTTCGTAGCGTTGGACCTTTTTTTTCAAAAAGTGAAAGAATACCCAAATAGAAAATAGGCAGGTTGGTAAACACTTCTCAATGTGAGTATACTCTTTGGTAATTCCAAGGAACATGTCACCACTATTTAAAATTAAAAATTTTCTATTTAATATCTAAATAGTATAAATTTGGGGAAATAATTCAATTATAGAATGCGTAGATTTTACAGCAAATACATAAAATAAGAAATTCTATTTCTGATGCAATTTTAAGGAGATCACCGTAAAAATCAATTGTTTTTTAACAATAATAACAATAAAAATGCATCGAAATAGGAACACAATCGGGCAAAAATCCATGCGTGAAAATAATTAAAAAATATATGCAAATGTAGTGTAGAACCTCATTTGTATGAAATCGGCAAAAATGAGTCGATTTATTGAATCTATTTTCAGCGTATAGTCGTGATTCCTTTAACCCTTTCAGGGGCAAGCACTTGTGCTCCTGTAACGTTGAATTCCCACCGGAATTTAGGAAAGAATTTAGTTCAAAATAAGAATAAGCAATTTTTCAACTTTTTCTCGTCAAAGTTAAATAGTAAAATTTAATTAAAAGTTTCTGGTTTGAATCGGATTAAAATTAGGTGGTATATAATATATACCACCGCCCCTCAAAGGGTTAAAAGAAAACTGTTGTTTCAGACCGCAATAAAGATTATATGATTAAAGTATTTCACATTATAAACTCATGCATTATAGAACATATTTTTAATGTACGGGGTTAGAAAAACAATATCCTCATACGCAGCTGAGTAGCAAAAACTGGAGCTGCTGGTATCAAACCCATGTCTCGCTCACCAGTCTAACTTATAAGAGTTTTCCGTACTTTAATTGAAACCTTGCATAAATACATGTTAGATTCCCTTAAGACAGTCCTCGGCTGATAACAATCTGAATCCCCTCTCGGTCTATTACTCTTCGGCAGATAATCTTGCGCCATAACGAACATTAACTAACCTACCAATCTTAAAAAAATAAGGCATAGTAATACGACAGAAGTATAGTAACAAGAAAATAGTAATAACACCATAATAACGATAAAAGGCAAATCTTAAGGGCAAAAATGTAAAATAAACTCTATTTTAAATTGAGTCTACGCATTTTTACTAATTTAGAATCAAATAATAATTTAATACAAATTTGTACTATAGAAGTACATATATTGATGAGTTTCTTTTAGAACACAAACCGTAAATATTTTCTATAGCATTCTATGACTCTATTTTTAACAATTCCCAATCCGTCTATTTCTTTCTTGATCAATACAGATTGGACCAAACTACATTCTAAATATTTTGATGTTAAACATTTATTGATAGTTGTGTCCATACTTTTTCCGGTTTTAAGATTAAATAAGCGTTTGAATAAAAGAAAAAAAAACTTTCAGAGATGACTATTATATTCTAGAAGAAAAATATATTTTTATTATTTTTTTTCGCACTAATGCGTTTGGAAATTTATGACTGTGGAATTTTTGACACCCAGATTTTTTCGTAGTCGTCAATTTTTTTACGAAACTTGAATAAATGAAGAAAGTATAGTTCACTCATGGTTTTAAAGAGGTTAAAGGGCAAAAGTAAATGAAAATTAATGCGTACTGTTCAATGTTGACAATTTAGAGCGTTTTATTATTCTAACTACAGTGTCAGCCAAAAGTCTGAGCACACCTTTAGAAATAAAAAAGAAGCTTAGTTAAAGCACATTCGGCTACTTGTGTATGATTAAAATAAGAAAATGTATTATTTCCGTACCGATTCAACCCGGAAAACCTGCAGAAACGGGTAAAAAAATAGTTTTATGCTACGCGACACAATTTCAGCAACGTACATCGCGCGGTTTCCTTAGAGTAGCATCTCTAAATTGCCATCTAGCTGGCATTTCATCTACCATTTTGAAATAGTTGATTATTTACTATCGCGAACAGTAGTGTATACTTGTAGTAACGTGTCAGGTGCGCTCAAAGTGATGGCAAGTAATCGAACATTATCAACATGTGATTGTGTTGTTTTCCCATATCCCATATTGCCAACAAGTTTCTTGAATCTCCAGTTAGTCGAAAATGTCTAAAAGAAACTGTAAGATAAGTGGGAAAACACGTGCTCAAATTATTGTTTTGAAGGAAGGTTATTTTTTGCGGCAAATCCACAAACGGTTGAAGATAACCGTTGGGGCCGTGCTCCAGGCTGTAGAAACTAAAAAATCAGTCAAAATCTTATAAGTAAACAAACTGGTCGCCCAAAAGAACAGCTGTTTTTGAGGATAACTTCGCTGTGACTACTAACGAGTGTCGCAGATGTTCCGGAAATAGGAAGAAAGTTGCGGAAAAGTAGTCTGCAGCCATTGTCCGTTGGATGGTGGTCAGGCGTTAGTAAAAATATACCCTTAATGGTAGAGTTCCGTTAAGAAAATCATTTCTGTAAAAATGTATGTATGGGATAAGAAACATAAAGATTCGGCTGAGGAACAATAGAACAGTGTCTTTTCGACATACGAATTCAAATTTAAACTTATTATCTCGCATCGCCAAGATTTCGTGCGTTGTCTTCCAGATGATCGTTTCCCCCAGACTGTGTATTGCCAACAGTTAAGTTTGGAGGAGGCAAGGGATAATTTGGCAATGATTCATAGACAACCAAGTAGGGGATCGACGTAATAATGAATCAAAAAGTGTACCACAACATATTAGTGAGTCATGCGATTCCCTCAGGAAAGCGACTTGTGAGTCAGAACTTCGTTTTTCAACAAGATAATGATCCAAAGCAGTAGTAAATATTTGAAAACCAAGAAAGAGGCTCAAGTCATAACAAGACCGGAATGGTCGTCTCAAGTAGGGCTCAATGTTAGTTTTTTGAATAGGGAAAAAATATCTAACTTCACCGTGATTTAGTGAAAAAAAATCTGCCTTAAATAAATCGATATTGAAATTTTTAAAAATTAAAAAAAATGATTGCCTATTTCTTACGTTTTTATAGTATATTGGTAAAATCAGAAAATAAAATAGTGGAAGTAATTGGTAGAAAAATACAATTGCAATAAAATGTTAGTTTTCATAGAATTTTCAGATGTAAATTTGTGAAGTAATTTGAATATTATTTTATGGGGTGTTTTATAGTAAAATCTTTAAATATTCAATTAGAAAGTAAGATAATGCTATATGCATTTATTTTATATGTCCTAATACAAATGCCGTAGAGATACGCAGTCTGTATTTTTCTATTAAAAAATATTTTTAGATGTTTATGTGCAGCTGAAGCTGAAATTTAAGTAACATTCTCGAAATATTTTAGCACATTTTTCAAATTTTGCTGCTCTACAGTCCACTAACGCTTAAATTGATAACTTTTTAAATTTTTGGTTGAGCCTATTATAATTAGGCTAATCAAAAGTATCAATTTGTAATGCATTTTAAAAATGAATACAGGTTGTCATATTTTTTTCTTGTCTTTGACTTGAAATTGCCAAAACTTGTAGATTTTTTAAGTGATTATAAATGTTTTATAAAACTCTTTTGGGAATGTCCTATTTGTCTCCTGTTAAAAAATATCTTATTCAAAAATGTTAAATCTTTAAGTAATTGTAATTAATGTAGAATATAATCTTTAAAATTCAAATTCAAAAACCAATTCATTTATTTATTACTTAACCACATCTAATATCATTGTATACAAGTTTTATTTCAGTCATGGTGTATAAAATGTGAATATTCAAGAAACTACTTAATCTAGTGTGTGATCTTCTATTGGAATACCTTAACTACTGGATATATATATTGGATATATCAAATATTCGATTGACCATAGAAAAGGTAAGCCATTCCTTTTCTTCCATTCTTTTTCGACCCTATCTTCGATGCCTCCGCAGCTCTACGTTTTAGCCGGACAAAGCACGGCTGCATTTTGGCCGTACTATCTCGACCTTCCTTGATACAGAATATGTCCCTGGCCAGCACGTTCTCCTGTTTCTCACTAATTGAAAATGTCTGGTCAATGGCTGCTGAGCGACTGGCACGCCACCACTCGCTAGTCACTACGGTTGATGAACTGTGGCATAGTGATGAAGGTGTATGGACTGCTGTACCCGTACATGACATCCAATCTCTGTTCGACTGCATGCCTAGGCAAATAAAATACTGTTATTGCGGCCAGTGGTGGCTACTCTGGGTAATGTTTTCTCAGGATCTATAGGGGTGACTTTGGAGAGTTGATCCCTAGGGAGACTTGATCCCTAGGTCTAAAACCAGGGAAAAACTGCAATTAAGTCTCTGAAACCGGCAACACTAATAAAGTGATTCCTTATCAACAGATCTGACAACATACTTTCATTCACCCATTTTTATTTTTGTTGTAAGAAAGAAAAATCTGATTTCTTACATTCAAACCTCTTTTTCAGTAGGTAGTTTCTGTTTCTTATTTTTTGCTAAATATAACTAAATTACTTAAGTTGATTGATATAATTTACTAACATTCCTTACTGCTTAAATGTCATTATTTAAATCCAATACACTTTCTTTACTTTTGATTTAACAATTATTTTTCCAACACATGTACATTAGGGACACTTGATCCCCATTAAATGGGGAGACTTGATCCTGAGGATCAAGTGTCCCCAAAGTTAAGCTAAATTATTGTTAAATTTTATTAACCCCTACTCCTAATTGTCACTTTCAAGTCGCATTTAGACAATATCAATATTAGTTAGACTGTGGTTATCTAGGATTTAAAATCCCACTGGCATATATTCCTTAAACAGGAATATTTTTTCTGAAAATGATTTTTTATCATCCTTCGTCATAGATCAGCCATTAACCCCAACAAGCAGTAATACAATTACAGTTAAAACAAACATAGTGACTCCAGGAGACATATAAGCCTTCCCTAAATTTTAATTACCCAAAACGGGAAAATAAAGAATCTTCAAAAATTTTGACAAGCACACCAACTAAAAGACAGATTGAAAAAGAAATACAAGATCGCCAGCTGAATAAAAAACATCAATCAAGAAAAACTCATTTCATCTCAAGAAAGAAAAGTAAAAACACTAAAAATGAAAGCCCCGAATCTTCAGAAAGTGAGAGCAGTTGTAGTGTTCATGATTCAACCAAGCCAGATTCACTTGATGAACATTGTGATGAAATGATCGAAAATACCCAAAATTTGTCAATTAATGAAAGTGACTTTGTCATTGTGCGATTTCTAGGAAGGAAGAAAATTCGTCATTTCGAAAAATTGTAAGAAAGATTTCATCATCTGACCGCAAAATCAATTTTCTAAGAAAAAGATAACTTAATTCCGACCAAGAAAATGTTAACATTATCCAGAAAATGTTAACATTAGTGTTGTGGGGAATGACGAACATTGCCAAAAAAGTACAGTCGTGGAAAAAAAAAACGGAACACCCCCCACTAACTCTGCAACAAATTATAGTAGAAGGACGTGACTGGTACCAAACGATTGGAAATAAAGTCTACTTTTAAGTGATGTATCTAAAATTTGCTTAAGGGGCCATCTACATATTAAAACCAGCCTAAACTTTAATTTTTTCAATGGCAACACCCACTTTTGACATGATATTTTAAATCTTCGGTTCAAACTATGCCTAGATACAAAATTTTAAGTCATTTGGATGATAAGTTTTTGAGTTATAAACATTCAAATTTTAGAGCTTCTAATGTTAAATTACATTTTCATATTTTCATTAATATCTCCAGAAATTATAATCCTAATGTGCTAACGTTTTGTTTGGTTATAAAACTCAAAAACCCAAACGCAACTACGTCAAATTTGTAATTTTTAATATTTTATAATATGAATTATGAGTTATGAAATTAATATTCGAAAAAATTATGAATTGCAACCTACAATTTTTTGATGGATTTATATTTATTATGTCCTGCTTTATGTGTATTCAAAATTTCATTTTTTTTTTCCAAGTAGTTTTCAAATTATGCTTAAAAAACGACAAAATGCTGCATTAAATGTGCATTAACCGTTTGAGGGGCGGTGGTATATATTATATACCACCTAATTTTAATACGATTCGAACCAGAAAGTTTTAATTAAATTTTACTTTTTTAACTTTGACGGGAAAAAGTTGAGAAATTGCTTTTCCTTATTTTGAACTAAATTTTTTTGTAAATACCGGTGTGAATTCGACGTTACAGGAGCACAATTGCTTGCCCCTGAAAGGGTTAAAGCATAGTTTGAATAGGGATGGAAGCGCTCCGACTCGAAATCCCGATTGACACCACTAAATTTTAATAGTATTTGTTACCTTATTCAAGGACAAAATTTCTGAAATTCTTTACGTTGGAGAATACTATTAAAATTTAGTGGTAAGAATCGATATTCGGGTCGCAGAGCTCTCATTCCTCTTTGAGAAAATATTATACTCATAGGCTGGGATTATAGTGACTTGATAAACTTAGAGATTAAGTCTGTCTTACACTATAAACAATGCGTAAACCGTATTTCAATGCTTCGTGATCTTATGTTAAACAATTCTGACAACGACCTGCGATTGTAGTAAGATATAAGATAGCGAGGCACCAGAACCCCAGTCTTTATTAGTATATATATATACACACACACACATATATATATATATATATATATATATATATATATATATATATATATATATATTTCTTTTACTTTTTCAATGTCTGCTTTAAAATTTTTCATTAAAATTACGTAAAACGTATTTGCATGAGATATATGTTTTCATTTATGGAAAATAGTTTCGCTTTTATTTTTAAATTAATAAAGCTCATTTTTGAAAAATATGATCAGTTCTACCTTAGAAAAAACTTAATCATTTTTGTTACCTTTAAATGGATTTATAGCTTCTTTTCCAGTCTAATAAAGCTATATTGTTTTTTCTGCAGTATATATGTTTGGAGTGAAGTTTATTATAAATGCATATGTGTAGAGTATTTGCTGAAACAAAATGGCCCCACAATTAACTGAAGCAACGAAAGGCCAAATGATTGGCATGTGACAAGCTGGAAGAAGTTTTCGTTATATAGCTGGGCATTTTCAAGTGTCTGTTCAAACTGTTTCAACATGGATTAATAGGTAAGGTTTATATTGGTAGTTTATTGCGAAGAAAAAATTACAATATTTCTTCTATAACTTTCGTATTTAAATCTATTCGATTAAACAGGCTAATTGAAAAAAAATTACAAGTTATATTTATGGTTTTCTTATAGGCAAGATTATTTCCCAATCGCTAGCAGTGTGCAAAAAAATCTAATAATAATAATAATAAATAATAAATGTCATATGGCAAGTTTTCTTGCCAGGAGGCTTTAATGAGTTAATTGTAAAATTTCAAATGAACTACCAGAATAGGTTTAATCATAGAATTATTACCCCTATTCCGAAGGAGAATAACTGATGTAAAGTTATTCAGATGTCTTTATAACATATATTTAGTTTTAGGTCTTCAAAACAAGACACCCCCCCCCTCTCGCTACTAAAAAAAAAGCAATGTCTGGATTTATTTTCAGACTAAAAAACAATTTATCTGCGTTTTTGTTTTTGTTATTTTTACTTTGTTTCATTACGCTGCTTTATACTATTTTTTTTTAATTCTAAATTTTGTATCTGTCAATATTATTCACGTTTCTGCCAATAAACTAAAGAAAAGACGAGTTAAATAGATGCAAAATCTGAGCAAAAGCATTATAAAAGCACCTGTAAAATTCCAATAACATTTACATATTCTAAGACTATTTTAATTACAAATAATCTTATGGTTTTTTAATCCCTTCGTGACGAGAGTCTATTACAGAATTTTTAATAATTTACCACCGGTTTTTCAAAACAGAAATTTTCGTCTAATTGAATTGTGGAAATGCTAAGATATAATAAGGCAAAGCTTGCAATAAAAAATAACTGGTGGGAAAAATCGAGGATTCTGAGCATCTTATGCGTCACGCATACGTATCGCTCGTCCCCAAGGGGTTAAAATCGGATAATTCAACACTTGTAAACATTATCTTACAGCATATAACAATAACCGAAACTTATTAAGTGAGTAAAATGGTCATATCGGTAAAACATAATACATTAAAAGGTGACATTCTGCAGCATTTCAACAATGGAGTACCGAACTTAAATTTGGATACAGCCCCTTAAATATGCTCATTATAAAGTAATTAATTTCTCAGAAACTAATCGTAGGAATTTAATGAAATTTGGTATCTAGGCATAGTTTGAACTGCAGATTTCAAATATGTTGTCAAATTTGGGTCTTGCTATTGAATAAAACAAAGTTTGGGTGTGTTTTTATATGTATATGGCCCCCTAAGCAAATTTTATATACATCACTTAAAAGTAGACTTTATTTCCAATCGTTTGGTACCAGTCACTTCCTTCTACTATAATTTGTTGCGGAGTTAGTGGGGGGTGTTCCGTTTTTTTTTTCCACGACTGAACCTAAACCAGCCATGCTTGTTGGAACTCTTCAAACTGCAACAATTTTAACATTTACGTTTGACTTTTAAAGCTTTGAAAATGTTTTTTGATCATTCATTTTAGCAATAATAATCATTCATATGAGAACCAGTGATTTTTACCAAATGTAGAGTTTGTTTTGTGTTTTTCTCCCTTTTTTATATGTTAGTCAACAATAAATTTGATTTCTACAACTTAATTTGAATCATTTCAATGCATCTGTTTCAAGGATCAAATCTCCCTTGGAAAGGGATCAAGTCTCCCTGTAATTAGGGAGACTTGATCCTTTTTTTCTTTTTTGGAAAATAATTTATATTTATTTTAAAAATGGTTTTTCAAAAAAAAAAAAAAAAAAAAAAAAGAAAAAAAAAATACTACAACATTAAATACACATGAGCCTTTAATAATAACTGGAAACATTAAAATTTTTTTTTGCTTTTTCAAAATAAAAAATAAAAAACTGAAAAATGGATCAAGTCTCCCATACCTCTAATTTTTATGAAAATGTAATCACCTGTCCTTCCCATTATAATGTAATTGTCCAATAAATATCATTCTGTTATTTGTGTTCCTTCCTGATGTTTCAATTTTAATGGTCAGCAGTGTAAATAACCAAACTGTTGTTTATTTTCTATGCTCGGATTAAATACGGCACATCAAATGTAATAATATTTATCTAAACTTATTCCCATTTAAACCTATTTATATTCTACTATTTCTGAAAATCTTAAAAAAAAATTTAATGTGTATTAATTTCAATTAATTTTAGTACTATAAAATTCATCACTAAATTCCATGCATATTTTACAGTGTATTTAAAAAGGGTAATTTTAAAAACGAAGTGACTATAAAATTTCATTACTTTTAATGACTCGGAAATATGTACTCGAAAAAACAATACCTACAAAAAAAAAAAAAAAAAAAAAAAAAAAAAAGATTTGTAGAAAAAGGAATCAAATTTATTGTGAAACATATTTACAAAAACACGAAAAACAGTTAAAATTGTTAAAATACAAAACGCAGTAGAAACACGGTGACATCGCAATTATATGCGATTTACGTAATTATTTTATAGTACCATATTTGTCTTAAAAGAAATGTACGCCTTTTAAATTCGGGTCTGAGAGCAAAGAAAAATGTACACACGCAAAATTGCCTTAAAAATTATTATATTCTTTTAATAGTTCTTTGTGAATTCAGTGGCGATACATATTTCTTTCATTTACAAAAACAACTAAAAAACTGCACGGACACTTAGGATGCGTGTAGTCCTACCAGAATGTTTCATTATTTCACTATATTTAATTTAATCGTAAAAAAATAATTAAAAATCTGAAATTTAATAAGGCGGGGTTGCCAAGTCTGCTATTTAAATATTAAATAGAAATTTTCTAATTTGAAATGGTGATGCATTTCAGTCCACGTAAATTGTAAGGAGTGTACCCGCACCTTGAGAACATAACTTGCGCTGCCATTTCAAAACGAAGCTGATAATGTATTTTTTTTTTTATAATATTTATCTGTTTTTTCATTAAGATTTTGAAGAATCCGTTCCATTGCACATACTAATATTTTTAAACACTGCAAATTTTTTATGCAAAATTTCTTAACCCCTTAGTTGTTGCGCCCGAGACATTAACGGGCAGTTTAGACTACTTCCTTTGTAATCAGATTATTGTATTCCCACAAGAATTTTAATATGAAGTAATTGGTTTTATTCTCGCAATATTTTATTTGTCATTAAATAAGGTGAGTAAGGTGAGTACTTCAAAAAAGTGGTGGTAATCAAACAATCTGAATTTTATAAAAGTAGTCTACACTTACACGATTAAGGGGTTAAATGGTGAAACAATATGTTCAGTACCACAGTGTAATTCTTTAATACGGAGTAATCAGAAATTCTTCAGTAGAGAGCGTTTGTTACACTAGGTCAGAATACGTTGAGGTGTTTAGTGTTTTGGTACTATTCTTTCTGAATAGTAATTTTTGACTTAGTTAATTGTAGAGTTCTGTGATTAAATAAGAGTAACAATGGTATAGAGTGGAAATCACATAGCTGGCAGCTGTTTTCTCCTTTTGGATACCACAATTTTCGAATAATAATGTTTGTTTTATTTAATCGCAAAATTCTGCACCTCTACGAACTCTATAAACTACCAAAGGTATTATATTAAAAAATGCCTGCTGATTATAATGAAAATAATGTATCGCAACTATACATTGGTTGCAGTATTAACATTTAAGCATACAATATTGAGAAAACTTTATTATTTTATTTTTTGTTATTTGTGTTCTACATAAAGGAAATGCATAAGGCAATTTACGCGAAAATAGATCTTCTACCACCAAGCAACATTAAAAAAATATTTTTACGCAGACACCGGAAAAAATATTAAAAAAAAATATATATATATTAAAATATTTTTCAAACTAATAGCAGAGATATTCAGTACATACTCGATCACGTAATCATGCTGTTTCCAATGGCGGCATGAAAAATTATAATGGAAGATTTGTCGGCAAGGAAATGTGATATACGAATATAATAAATGTGCAACTCCAAAATCTAAATAAACAGAAGAGATGTGATTGTACAAATTTCGTTTACTATACGTCTCTTTTCTGTTATCACAGTCTTGATAACAAATATTCAGTTTTAAATATGAGTGTTTTGGCTGTATAAAAGAAAATGCATACACCAATTTTACTTCAACAGTAACTGCAGTTATAATGAATTCTAAAAGACATTTTTGCTATCTATACCATTTTGACAAAATTTAAATCATCGATTAGAACATTTACGAACATCTGTGGTTTTGCAACTGATGTCTCATGAATATTCCAATCTATGTTTTAATTATCATCATATATAATTCTGATGTCAACATTATTTTTTTCTGTACACATACAAAACGCACAACGATGACTGAGATATCATACGAACGTTTTTTAACAGGCTTTTGTTTGACATACGTGTCGAACCCGGTTAAGACGATTTCAAGCGCGTATTAAACGGAATCGGGTATTCAAGGTGATTTTTATAATGTTACAGAAACTAAGCTTATTTAGCAATCTAATCTTCTAAATGAACTTTAGAGATTTCGCTTATACGTTTACGGTCACTCTAAGCCTAGATTTGTTTTAAAACATAACTTGAAAAAAAGGACAAATTTCCAATCGAATAGATATTTTGAGATTAAAATGTATGTGGTGCTTTTCTCCCTTTTTATTTTGCCATACTTTACACACTTATTCAATTTCTTTTGAAAAAAAAATCAAAATTGAGACAAAATTCAGTAAAAGAAATTAAAAATAAAAATAAAACAATGAAACTAAAGTTTAAAAAATCTTTTCATCAGGCTTTAAAGACAAAATAAAGTAACTTAGGATTGCTTGAACCCTATCGATCTACTACTGCCCAAAAGAAAATGGTGCTTTAAATGACTATTGGATTGACTGTGTTGAAAGGATTGTTGTGATTCGCCTATATTCTACAGCTAACACAACACAAAACAGAAACAGAGCACACACAGGAATGATTTAAAACATTTTTATCGGGGTCCAAGTAATCGTCTCTTGGATTCAAGTAAACCCAAGTTACGGTATATGTTTAAAACAAATTACGAATCTTGTGAAACAACAGCATTTTATGTATTTTGTAGAAAATTAGAAAAATGCCTGTATATTTATAGTTGTTTACACTTTTAAAATACGATAGTTATTTCGCAAGTCGCACGGGAGAAGCTGTGTCTAATACGACAGTAATATATAAAGAAGTGTCTGGAAATAAAAATATTTTAAACATAATTAATACAACGCTTTAGTGATTATTTGAGATTCTTTTATTTCACTTTTTTAATTAAAGTACTTTGAAATTCCTTGTTTCCGTAACTTTACAAAAGAACCCCACTGAATATTAAACAAACTTTTACCCAAAGGTTTTCCATAGCATATCCAAAGTAAGTTTGTTACAAATACGAGTTTCAAAGACAAGGCAGGTGATTTTCTTTAGATATTTTAATTGAAATGCATTGTTTTAATCTTTGTTAAAGTTATTTGTTAATTTAAACTTTGATGTCCTTAACTACTGAAGAGTAATTCGTTAATTATAAACTTTCTTTTAACTATTTTCAAATGCTTATGTTGACATAGGAACAAAATAATATACATTTTAAACAAGTTTCTTAGTAATAATTCCAAAGTAATTGATTACCATTTCTCGCTGAAAGATTATCTATGGATTTTTTTTTCTGCGATTCCTAAAATACAAGCAGCTAATAAATTATATTTCATGTCATAAAACATGAATAGTGTTCTCCTTTTTAATTTAAACCTAGACTTACTGTTGCATTACTTATTTGTCAATTTAAACCGTGTTCAAAGATGACTTACAAAACACATCCGCTAATTATACACTTTCTTTTGAGTATTTTTGAAGGTTTTGTTGGGACGTGGAGGCAAACGAAAAGGTTTTAAAACGCTTTCTTAATGTTCTTTGCCATGATATTAAATTACGATATTTCGCGGTTCGGAAATCGACGCATTTTCGTCTTTTTCTTTTTTTTTTTTTTTTTTGCCAAATAAAATATGATTTACTGCTGTTTTCGAGATACATATCCCTTCATGCAATATTATTGCATGAAGGGAAAAAGTAGTCATATATTATAACGGGATTATGTAACATATTATATGTTTATATATTGTTTGGTTGTTCAAAGCCATCATCATTTCTACATTTTCTGGAACGTGATTTAGGATTTTGTTGAATTAATATGAAATTTCTCATATTCAGATTTTATTTCATATTGCTATTTTTTTCCCGAGTACTAGATTTCTCATTTCCAATTTAATTACTCTTTGTTATCAAGTAACTTACGGAATGGTGCATGTAGAGTGCAAAAGTCTAGTATATTTTAAGATTAAAATTTTATACAGTCATTGTTTTATGAAACATAAAATACGTCTTTGTATGTGAAAAAGGATAAAAATGCGTTATTATCCGATTTTATTTGCATACCAGAGCGGACTAAATACTTTTAAAATTTTATTATATTTTTTAATAAAATCTGTGTTTCAGACATATTTTCAACGTTCACAAATGGCAATTTAAAAATATACAACAAAATATATTTAAAACTTTTACAATCGATCGCAAATATAAAATAATGACAACCATAAACTGCACGAATTTCACTTTTTTGAAGTATGTTCTTTTTATTCATGTTTGGAGTAAGATACCACGAATTTTAACCCTTTCCGGCACAGTGGTCCCACTCCGGGCACACCTAATTTTAATTCCAAACTTGCATTCGGCACCAAGAATATTTTAATGAAATTTTGCTTATATACCGAAAGCTTAAATTAAGGAGTTCTTATTTTCTAAAAAAATCTTTTGTAAATTCCGGTGTCAGTCAGTAATTTCGCATTTTACGAACAGAATTTTTTTATGCCGGAAAGGGTTAAAGAGCAATGTTTCACCTTTTTAATAGTGATCACATTGCCGAATATTTTTATTTAATTATCGTAATCCGTTAAGACTGGAACTGAATTATTTTAGTTAAAATTTATTTGATTCATATATGCAACGCTGTGTATTATACGGTTAACAATGAGTGGGCTGAATTTGTAAGACAGAAATAACAATCTGTTGCTGAAAAATATATCCCCATACCTTATTAAATGATTCCAATGGCTCGTGTAAAACATACTACTACAACCGCGATAAGTTGACCGGACAGTATTTCGAGCATCTTAATATAACTTAAAAAACAGATCGAGTCATTCTAATTACAGAAGTGGCGAAATGTAGTACAGCGCCACCACGGTTTAATATTCCTGCCTAATTATTTATTTTTAATTTTAACAGCCGTCCTTAAAAACAACTGCTTTACAAGAACTTTAAAAATGAAGAACAAACACTCCACACAATTTAACAACGAATAGAAATCCTTTATAATGTATTCATACAATTTTTTTCTGGTGCGATGTAAAATAGTGAAATAATTTCATAGTTACTTTTATTCTGCCTCACAAGTCTTGCTAATTGCAATGACGCCAAGTTATCCCCTTCAGTATCCTCCCCCCCCCTTGTACTCAAAAGAAATTAACATATTAGCAGAATGTATGGACAGTTTTTTATTTAAATGACATATGTTCCGTCATTAAATAAAACAATAAATGCTATAAAGAACGTCTTGTAAGACGTTATTATTATTATTTTTTTTAAATAATAAAACTGAATAAATTGCCAACACTGCATAATTCACTGACTGCAATTTCATGCTTATCATGATCTCAGACAGAAATTTCAATATTTACAGGAGTTATCAGAAACATTATATTTATAAAAAAAAAACCTCTGATGGTAGAGAAATCAAACAGAAAATAAAACTGAAAGAAATATCAATAAACCTTAGCATTAAAATGGTTTAAAACTCAACTTTTAAAAACTCGACAGACATGATATTAATTTTATGTTTATTATAAACTGAAAATCTTTCTTTCTGTTGACATATTTTAGTTAAGCGCCAGTGTGCGGTACCTTATGGCTAATCCTATCTTGCGGTTGTTCTTTATTTATTTTTTTTTTTTTAGTTTGTGTGGGCTCAAATGCTAAATAGGATAACTTCGGAAGTACTTACTTTATATTATAGTGGCAAATAAGTGCTCCGTGATCTCTGAAATATCCGTTTTTAAATTTCCGTTTCATAACAGATAAGTTCCGTATTAAAATATATATATATATATGTAATTAAAATAAACTTTAAAGGACTTAAAAATAGTTACTTCTTTAGGATAACTATGTAAGGGATAGATACATTTCTGCTTTTTTTCTTTTTCATTTCTGAGTGAGTTTTTAGTAAATAACCTACCTTTGTCACGAGGAGAATCGAACCCGGAATCTTTTGTTTACAAAACTGTCGGTTTCGACAATTGCGCTGTGACTGTATACGCCGCTTTCTGATATGTTGTTACTTATTTTAGTTGCTTTTTACGATGCAAAAAATTGAAGGTTTCATCGATAGTTTGATATTTTTCTGAGTTCCAATGTTTTTAATATTTTCTTGTCATAATTTTCAATATTTTGTTTTATTATTTTATGCTTTATAGCAGATAAATTTTAATTTATTATGCATTATATGCGTAAAACATTGTACTAAGAGTAATTATGATTCTTTTTGCAATAATAGCAACATTTTCTTTTTTCGAACATATACTTTTTTTTAATTATTTGTCTAAAGATATATTTATGAATTCCAATAAAAACAATAATTATCTTAAGCAGGAGTGCAAAAATTTAAGCGCCAATGGGATGATTCCCACCACTAAATTTTAATAGAATTCTTCGTCAAATTTTATTTGTATACTTTGCCTAAATTCTATCAGTATTCTTATTAGGTGAAGAATACTAAAAATTTAGTGATAGCGCCGATTGGCGCCTAGATTTTTGCACCCCTGATCTTAAGCAAGCAGACATATTTATTACATGCTATTAAAATGAATTTTCTTTATCTCTTATTTTAAAAAACTTTTAAATAAACAGTTTTATAATAAATTAAATTATTACATGTGGACTATGCTGAAAGCTTTTGTGTACGGTTCTGTTAAATTGAATAGTTTTAAAAATACTAAAACTAAAAAATAGATTTTTAGAGAAAATTTTGAAATTAATGACCTTGGGATATGTAAGTTTAAATTTAGACTTATTAGTTTAGTTTAATATATAATAATAGTTTAATAAAATTATAAACTAACGAAATAGATTATAAACTTCATTTTTATAAAAGTAAAGAAAAAATTATTAACTATTTTTATAAATTTAAAGAAAAAAATTTAAATTTTGTAAAATTATAATTTATAAAACTATAAATTTTAAATTCATAAATTTATAAGACAAATCAATTTAATTTAATACCAATTTCCATTGCGATAATTTGCAGATATATTATGTTATGAAACATTTAAATAACTCAATATTGCCTCACGTTAGAAAAGTTAAAATAAATAAAATAAAATAAAATAGTGAAAAAAATTCATAATTTTAAAGCACTATGATGGAAAATAGTAGATTTAAAAATATTTTTCTGTACCTTATAAAAATAAAATAAATTTCTAAATATTTTATTAAAAAATATAAATATTACTATTAATTTGACAAAGAATTACTTTCCAGACATGGCCCCGGTTAGAGTGGGCCTGCGGATCGAGGCGGGCCAGGACTGAATACTTGAAGAACTCGAGTAAATACAAAATCTTAATTCGCATTTCAAACAAAGCGATTTCTGTACGCAAACGTCTAAACTTCATTTACGGAAATTGCATTATTTTGGAAGAAATACGGAAATTGTACTGTTTTGAAAGAAAAACGAAATTTTAAGAAAACCTTCTGCATATTTACGGATTTGAAATCTCTTTTACCGAACTAATGCCATTAATGGAAATTCTACTATTGTTTTGAAAAATGAAACTTCTCCGTAAAATTTAAGAGAAATCTCTTGTATTTTCACGGATTTTTTTTTTACAGTTTACGGTTTAGTTCTTTACCTTTAGTTATGAAACAGTGGCGCACCAGAGAACCAATTGACACCGCTGAATTTAAATAGTATACTTCGTCTTATTTAATGGCATGATTTCTAAGATTTTGTAAGCCGAAGAATGCTATTAAAATTTAGTGGTGAAAGTCACCCAAATGCTGCGCGACTGTTTCATCACTGTTTCTTTTTCACATTCATATTCAAAACGTAAGACAGTAATTCACATATATATATAAAAAACTTTTAATCATACAAACTAATTTTATATTACATTTGCAGTATATGAAAAATCTGTATTGAAATGTTTTTAGAAGATTTTCGAATGGAAAATTTTAGCAACATTTTAATATCATCATCACAGCTAATAACATATTCATTTATACAGTTATTATTATGGATGCAGATATTGGCTTGAATATTTTGAAGTACTGAAGGGACATGAATAATTCAGTAATTATGCTAAGTTCTAATCAAAATTCAAATGTATGTTTATCCTTTGTAATGATGCTTTAGAGGAAAAATTTTCCATAATTTTAGACATCATAATATCATATGCTGTGTATGCATGCCTCGCTTCAGAAAACAACGGCAAAATTAAGTCTTATTTATATTTTTAAACATTCATTTTAAATGAAACTTCTTTATTTGCTTAAATTCATTGGTTACTTAATAACTAATGAAATGTTTTAAAAACAATCATCTAACCAGCATCCATATTTTTATCGCTATCATTAACTATATTTGCCTGTACTATATTGCCTGGAAATGCATATAAAAGGAAATATCAACGTTTCAAATGGTTTAATGACAGTCTTATATTTATCTTCATGTGTTTATTTTATCGATTCTATGTTTAAACACCAATTTAATTAATTTGTTTGCATTTTATTTTTCTTCGATTTTTTTTCTTTATTTACCTGAAAACGTAAGAAATTTTAATGAATATATAAAAAAGTGAAAGAAAAAATCTTAAAAAAGTGGAGGTAATGCATATTAATAGTGAAACTCAAATTCCACTTTGAGATTTATGCACTTTATTGAATTAAATTGAAATATCGTTTTAATCATAAATCAAAATCCTGGATACGAGGCATAAATAGAAACTAATTTTTATTATGGTATGCAATTTATGATTAAAAACGAAATAATCATAAATTTTTGATGACTTTTCGGTAGTTTTGATTGGTGCGTTATTTAACATATACATATTTGTATCTGTATAAACATATGATTCTTTGTATAAACATATTATATAAACATATTATTATATTTATATATTTGTTGCAATAACCAATTAGAAAAGACTACAGCTTTTTCCACGCTAATTCAATAAATAGGAAAAAAAGAGAAAAAGAAAGAAAGGTGATTTATTTTTATGGAATGACTTGTCATTGTCAGGGAAGCTTAAATAGATGACCGAGTATCCAATGCGTACGATGTATATATACTATGTTGTAATAATTTATTGTACATTTTTTTCGAGTTTGAATAATGTTGTTCATAATACATACTCCATTTAGATATATATTTGCAATTCCATTGCCTCTGTTTTTTCATTAAACTTGTTAATGAGGCTGCAAAAAAGTAAAAAGGTTTTTTGTTTCTGAATAAAAGAGGGCTATTATTTATTTTCTTAATAGATATAAATTTAATCCATTCAATCTGCGATGCGACAGCTTTAATTATGAAAAAGGATACATATAAAAAGAGAAAAAATACTGCATATTGAAAGTGTACCTTTATACACAGCCCCACATTATTAATAATATACCTTTGATTAAAAAGAAAGAAAATTGAAAGTTCTTGAAAACATTTACAGAAAAGATCTGAATAAAAAAAAAAAAGAAAAAGATTCTATTTTCATTTTTACATATCTTTATCCCTTACATTTACAGATTTTTTGTCAGAGGTATTTCAAAATAGAAAATTTTGCCTAATTGAATCGCAGAAATTTTACTAATGATGCAAAATTGTGTGTTCAAAATTACAAGGACTCTGAACATTATGAAAGTCCTGATGGGATTATCGGCTTACAGCTGGGTGGTTTATTATATATAACACTTAATTTTAATCCTCAAATTTGACATTTGCACTAGAAGTTCGCAATAAAGTTTTGTTTTTATAATGTACGTGAAAAAATGCTTTTGCTTATTTTCAAATAATTTTGATCTTGATTTCTGTCGTCATTCAATCATTGCAACCTTTTAACAACAGAAATTATTTACCCCTGAAAAAGTTAAAACATGCTATTTTAGGAGCAGGTACAATTTTAATATTGGTAACACAAACTTTTAATAGAAATTCACATTGGTGGAGAAATATTGGTTGAGAAATAATGAAGTCACATATCTACTGCTTTTATTAATTTTGTCATACGAAAAGTTTTTTAGTTTTTTTCGAGCTTGACTTCTCTCCACTTATTTTTTGTCACGTCGTAATATTTTATACAAGTTTGATTTATTTTCAATAGAGTGCTAAAGTTTTGTTAGTATTCTGCCGTACATTTGAGTTTTTGCTTGTTTATTAGAGTGCGGATCAGGAGAGTAATGTTTCCACACACTGCGCATGTTTTGAATCTTTCGGACGAGATCCCAAACCGTTCTGATTGGAAAGCCAGAATCATATATCGAGATCATACTTACTTTGAATCTCTTCGAAGTGGTAGTCGGTTGAATTAAAACCTTCTTCTAAGCTACTTCGGTGTGAGTATGTAGTAGCTATGGCCTATGTCGTCTATCTGCAGCACTGTAGAACCGCAGTTCAAATCCAAGCATTGGAATGTTAGAAAATATGGATTTGAAAATCTGAAAGTATGAAAAAGTCGAAAGTTTCTTTTTTTCAATACTTAATTAAGTTATAAAAATAGTTTTAAACAATATTAGCAATTTATATAATGAATGTTTTTTCCCGTTATCCTTATTACGGTTTCAACGAATTTCATACATTTTTTTCAGATTTCAACACAACAAGATATCCAGTATTTTTTTTTTTTTGCCATGGATTCGCACAGCATATACACGCGTTGTTAATCGCGGCTTTAACGAATTTCATCCATTTTCAGATTGCTACATGGCGAGATTGATTCATCCAGTGATTTTGTTTTGTTTTCATGGGGGCAAAACTCTTATAGATGTTTTCATGACCGCGACATTAACGAACTTCATGCATTTTGAAATTGCTACACGGCGAGATTAACTCATCCAGTGTTTTTTTTTTTTTTTTTTTTTTTTTTTTATGGGTGCAAAGGTTTCATACATGCGTTGGTGATCGCGACTTTAGCGAATATCATAATTTTTTGAGATTTTATTTATGTTATATTCATGGCCACGAAGTCTTCATGCAAGACAATAAAAATACTAATTTACAAAGTTTAAAAACGCCCACTAAAACAACCCTTACATTATTAAAAGCAGGCGAGGAGCGGAATTTGCTTTATTGCGTTTGTAGAAATTAAAAAAAAAAATCATAAGTTCATGAAAAATTTATGTAGATATATAAATATTTTTTTTAAATATTCAGAATCATAATCAAATTGTGTTATAATTAAATTGTGTGCATCAGAAATATGTGTTGTATGATGCATTTACAACACATTAAAAATCAGTATGATCTGAATCTACGGAGTCAGTCAGAACACGAGCGAAGATCCGACGCATGCACGGTGTGTGGAATCATTACTCTCCAGATCCGCTCGTGTTTATTAATAGGAATAGCTTTTCGATTTTCCAGGATACATAATTATATTTTATTCTTATTTATGGCTACTCGTTACGTGTTTTGTTTTTGAAATGTTTGTGTTATAAATATACATATATATACAGCGTGAATCTGAAATGCTTCAACAACAGATGCTTCAACATAGAGCGATGATAGTACTCATGAAGACGAACAAAAAATGCAATGGAACATGGGGTCGCAAATGACGTTTAACCCTTTCAGAATCAGTGGTATGTTTATGAAACCACTCAATTTTAATTCCAAAACGCCACAATGGCACCAGAATTTTGCTAAAATCTTTTCCATTTAATATGTATGTGACATGTAGCTCTTTTTCTTATTTACAAACATTTTTTTTGTAAATTCCGGTGCAATTCATTTATTTCAACATTTTAGTACTAAAAGTACTTTGCCCCTGAAAGGCTTAAAGGAAGAAAATCGAGAAAATGCGTCTGGAAATGGACAAACTGAGACAAGAAAGAAATACTTCAGAAAATTATTTATTACACAGAATAGGTACAACACAGCTCGTGATGTTCAGAGAAAACAAACATTTTACAACAGTTGTTCAAAGTGTCGACCGCGGACATTATTACACATAGCGTGTCCTCCAGTCGTTGCTCCGTAGATGTACTCTGTGTAATAATGTCCGACACTTTGAACAATTGTAGTAAAATATATGTTTTCTTTGGACATCACGAGCTGTGTTGTACCCATTCTGTGTAATAAATAATTTTCTGAAGTATTTCTTTCTTGTCTCAGTTTGTCCATTTCCAGACGCATTTTCTCGATTTTCATCCTTTAAGCCTTTCAGAGGCAAAGTACTTTTAGTACTAAAATGTTGAAATAAATAATTGGCACCGGAATTTACAAAAAATATTATTTGTAAATAAGAAAAAGGCTATATTTCACATACATATTAAATGGAAGAGATTTTAGCAAAATTCTGGTGCCATTGTGTCGTTTTGGAATTAAAATTAAGTGGTTTCATAAACATACCACTGCCCCCGAAAGTGTTAAACATCATTTGCGACCCCATGTTCCATTGCATTTTTTGTTCGTCTTCATGAGTACTATCATCCCTCTAAGTTTGTTGAAGCATTTCCGATACACCCTGTATATATTTATTATGCAGGGCTCGCAGCGTTCCTAATTTTTTAAACATTTTCTACCACTATTTTATATCAAAACATTTTGTGGTATATTCCTTTAACATCTGCATTAGACGCCTACTATAAAGATTAACGTTTTAAATTAGTGGTAGGAAAGTGAGAAAATTTTAGGAACGCTGCGAGCCCTGATTATGTAATATATATATATATATAATAAAACAAAACAAGTAAAAAGTATTTATTATCATGTTACTGTGGATTTAGCAACATTTCACTTCTTTGTCACGATATATGAGGGAAAAAAACTCGCATCTTTTCAAATTGGAAAATGTAGCAATTATCATAATCGCTACTATGAAGATTTACGTCATAATGACTATGTTCTACGACGAGTTAAGAAAATGAAATAAATATCTAGAAATACAGTAGGTAAAATAAAAAGAAATATATTGAAATACACACTAGAAAACATAGTACTAAATATATATATATAATATAATTGGAAAACTTAAGTAGGTAAATACCTGCAACATTCGAATAAATCAAGCTACCTAACTATGCCTTAATGGCCGTTAGTTTTGCCATAATAATAACACAAAGTATTCATATGGATTCACGTTGCGCCTCATTAAAGTTGGAGCGCATGGCGATCTGAAAGGTATAATCAATGAAAGTTATGTGTTATATCCTCTTGAGACCCAAGCTCACATTTTTTGAGCAAATTTTACAATTTTTTAGATTTATTTTTCTTTTGAGTCTAAAGCAATACATATTTTCATTTATTTAAAAAAAACAAAAATACTTTGTTTTTTAGTATGCCCAACAGAATGGACATTGGGTTTTAGTCCTGTAAAAAACTTGCTATTGAATTAGATTAATCCAAATGTAAAATTCTTAATATTTGAGGGAAAAAAATGACACAAAATTGAATTCTACATAAAATAATTATGTAAAATTTAATTAGCCACCAAAAAATAACAATAAGAGTTTTAAAAGGTTCATTACCCGTAAAAAATAAATAGATGAACCTGAATTTCAGTAGTTTATAAATGTGCTTCTGCAAGTCAATTATTAATTATAGTTAAACGAATACAACTTGCATTTCATGCGCACAACGTTATTTTATATTATAATACTTATCAAGTAAGATAGGATCGCTATATAGGCTTAAAAAACAGATTTTTAAACAAAATACTCAAAAAACCGCATCAAGTTATTATTTCTAGAAACACTTCTATCATCAGAAGTGTGTTTTTTATCGTTTATACGTCACTTCTAAATATCGCATAAATTCAATTTTTGCATCATTAAATAGAAAAAAGTGTACTTTAAATACGAAACCTGTTGATCAATGTACTAATTTTCAAAATAATAATAATAATAATAATTTACATAATATTACTGATGACAACATGATAATGACAAGTACTAGTTTTTAATAATATTTTATTTTGTTTTTTAACTCTTCTCAACTCCAGTCATATGTTTGTTAGAATAATGATAAAGAGTGGCACAGCTACCATAATTGACAAGTAAATGCCAAGAAGAAATGTAAAAGAAATCAAAATGAGCTTATTTATTATCTTATACTTTTATCTTTAAATATATTGTCTTTAAAATTTTGTTGTTATTTAAATATGATAAAGTTTATTGATTCAAATATGAATAGCATAGTAACAGAAAAATAACATCAAAAATAGTTACAATGAATAAGACTAACACATAACAAAAGCTTAATTCTAAGTATAGGCATTTACCAAATGCTGCAAAATAATATATATCACTAAATATACTTTTAACACTTTCCAACCTAGTTAAAAAGTGTTGAAATCTTTTGCGGTTTAATTAAATAATGTTTCACACTTTAAACGCATTGAAATTTATATATATCACTAATGTGCATTACAAGAGGCTTACTACAGAATATTGTGTGCATAGCAGTCATCGTTCATTGACAGGGACACACAAAAGGATTCTCTACTGTCTGTTAACAATAATTCATGCAAGTGCGTTTTAAGTTGCTGAACGCGATTTTAAATTTAACTCACTTTTTGTCTGTTACTTGGTGTGTATAAATTCTGTATATCATATAAAGGGCAGCACAAAAGTTCGCGAACAAGTTTCCGTTTATTGACAAAAACTCCAGAAGGAGAATTTTAAACTGTGCTACGCGTTTCCTGAATAAGGTAAAATTTAGCATCCTATGTAGTATATATACAAATCTATGAATCATATACATTGCTGAATAAAAGTATTGGATATTTTTCCAAATATTGTATATGTTGGAAATATATGTTAGAAATTTCTGAAATTACGTTTTTAAATATGTTATGCGTTTTACAAATTGTTTAGTTAGATGTTATCTTTCAGCTTAAAAAAACGGTAATGATTTGTAAAATTATTTTGGAAGCGTTGGAAAGTGTTACATAATCTATACTTGACGCATGATTTTTCGTTCTTGTTTTTATTTATTTAAGAAAACATATTATCTACTTCTGTATCTATTATATATTTCAATACTGTCTTGATTTTTAAGTAAAAACTATTGCCTTTTTTCAGTATACAACAAGAGTCTAATATGAATAAAAACAACTGATGAAGACCCAACGTCCAATAGAATGGACATCAATTTTTTTTTTGGTTTATTCTCTAAAATATACATTAAATTACTTAAACCGCGATGTCATTTCATTGATAAAACATTTAACATTAGATTTGTGTAGCATTAATATAAAAATACTTTTAAAAAATATATAAAATTAGAGTTAAAACTGTCTGCTTACCTTCAAAAGTATTTTTCTTGTTCTCTGCCACTCTCAAATGATTAAAGTACATATTTAGCTGCGATTTGTTTATGATTTCGGTGCACAGATAGCAGCACTAGACTGTCTAGTACAATGGACAACAAGTATTTACAAGTTCGAACTGAAATTAAGTATTTTATATATAAAATAAAAATGTCCAATTGAATGGACGCGGGGTCTCAAGAGGATATAATTTAACTCGTGAAGTACGCCTTCATTTAAAGAATTAATTAAATCAAGGAGGAAAAGGATTATTACATAATATTAAGTTATTTATCGGGTAAAATGACATTGCAGAGCTGCCTGCGTCTTAATTCTGCTTATGTAAAAATAGAAAAAATCATAAACATTCCTTATTAAGAAGCGTTTCACATCAAATTTCAGTTTTTATCTTTCTTTTCCCGTTTGTTTTACGTATATCAACAAAGATAAAAATCATATTTTGTTATGCTGTCTTGTATGTTTTACAGAACTACAAAATACTCCATCGTCAGAGTTCCGCTCGTTTCCCGGGAAACGGCATTCAATTACAACTTTAATTTTTATGGCAATGTATAATGTTTACCAAAGGATCGGACATTTAAAAAATAAAAGTAAGGTTTTGTGTCGTGTAAATTCGTGAAATAAAGATTTTAGCTAAATAAACTTACATGGTATGTTATATAATATAATTACTGATATATACGGTTAAACTAATATAAATTTCAACAACAACAACAAAATGCATAGAATATTGTATCCGCTAATCTTTTCCAGGTTTTCAGTGTTGACTATTACAACTCTAGAAAAGTGGCAAATTGCTTTTTGATCAAAGGATTTTGTCAAAGCAATCAGGGATGTTTAACTGACATATTTTAATTAATCGGCTTTAATGAAGTGTTTTGTCTGTTTTTGTGCTAATTGGAAAACGGAAATCGGATGAAAATTATAATTAAAAGAGCTCCAAGTACTTGATTAATTCGTACTTTTTCAAACTTCAACTGCTATGCGAATGATTGTGAGTAGTGAAAAGACTAATTTAATTTTCATAGGAAAATGAAAGTATTATTTATTTAAGAATAACAGGAAATTAAGTGAGATTTTTCAATGATACATTATCACATGGGTTGTTAGGATAACAAATTATGTAATTATAACCTTATTCAGATATATGTTATTAAAGACATAGAATATTGATATTTTGTAGGATAATGATGGGATATAGAGCTTTTAATAAATTATTTCATAATTCGTACTTTTTCAAACTTCAACTTCTTCAACTGCTATGCGAATGATTGTGAGTAGTGAAAAGACTAATTTAATTTTCATAGGAAAATGAAAGTATTATTTATTTAAGAATAACAGGAAATTAAGTGAGATTTTTCAATGATACATTATCACATGGGGTGTTAGGATAACAAATTATGTAATTATAACCTTATTCAGATATATGTTATTAAAGACATAGAATATTGATATTTTGTAGGATAATGATGGGATATAGAGCTTTTAATAAATTATTTCATAATTCGTACTTTTTCAAACTTCAACTTCTTCAACTGCTATGCGAATGATTGTGAGTAGTGAAAAGACTAATTTAATTTTCATAGGAAAATGAAAGTATTATTTATTTAAGAATAACAGGAAATTAAGTGAGATTTTTCAATGATACATTATCACATGGGGTGTTACGATAACAAATTATGTAATTATAACCTTATTCAGATATATGTTATTAAAGACATAGAATATTGATATTTTGTAGGATAATGATGGGATATAGAGCTTTTAATAAATTATTTCATAATTCGTACTTTTTCAAACTTCAACTTCTTCAACTGCTATGCGAATGATTGTGAGTAGTGAAAAGACTAATTTAATTTTCATAGGAAAATGAAAGTATTATTTATTTAAGAATAACAGGAAATTAAGTGAGATTTTTCAATGATACATTATCACATGGTGTGTTAGGATAACAAATTATGTAATTATAACCTTATTCAGATATATGTTATTAAAGACATAGAATATTGATATTTTGTAGGATAATGATGGGATATAGAGCTTTTAATAAATTATTTCATAATTCGTACTTTTTCAAACTTCAACTTCTTCAACTGCTATGCGAATGATTGTGAGTAGTGAAAAGACTAATTTAATTTTCATAGGAAAATGAAAGTATTATTTATTTAAGAATAACAGGAAATTAAGTGAGATTTTTCAATGATACATTATCACATGGGGTGTTAGGATAACAAATTATGTAATTATAACCTTATTCAGATATATGTTATTAAAGACATAGAATATTGATATTTTGTAGGATAATGATGGGATATAGAGCTTTTAATAAATTATTTCATAATTCGTACTTTTTCAAACTTCAACTTCTTCAACTGCTATGCGAATGATTGTGAGTAGTGAAAAGACTAATTTAATTTTCATAGGAAAATGAAAGTATTATTTATTTAAGAATAACAGGAAATTAAGTGAGATTTTTCAATGATACATTATCACATGGGGTGTTAGGATAACAAATTATGTAATTATAACCTTATTCAGATATATGTTATTAAAGACATAGAATATTGATATTTTGTAGGATAATGATGGGATATAGAGCTTTTAATAAATTATTTCATAATTCGTACTTTTTCAAACTTCAACTTCTTCAACTGCTATGCGAATGATTGTGAGTAGTGAAAAGACTAATTTAATTTTCATAGGAAAATGAAAGTATTATTTATTTAAGAATAACAGGAAATTAAGTGAGATTTTTCAATGATACATTATCACATGGTGTGTTAGGATAACAAATTATGTAATTATAACCTTATTCAGATATATGTTATTAAAGACATAGAATATTGATATTTTGTAGGATAATGATGGGATATAGAGCTTTTAATAAATTATTTCATAATTCGTACTTTTTCAAACTTCAACTTCTTCAACTGCTATGCGAATGATTGTGAGTAGTGAAAAGACTAATTTAATTTTCATAGGAAAATGAAAGTATTATTTATTTAAGAATAACAGGAAATTAAGTGAGATTTTTCAATGATACATTATCACATGGGGTGTTAGGATAACAAATTATGTAATTATAACCTTATTCAGATATATGTTATTAAAGACATAGAATATTGATATTTTGTAGGATAATGATGGGATATAGAGCTTTTAATAAATTATTTCATAATTCGTACTTTTTCAAACTTCAACTTCTTCAACTGCTATGCGAATGATTGTGAGTAGTGAAAAGACTAATTTAATTTTCATAGGAAAATGAAAGTATTATTTATTTAAGAATAACAGGAAATTAAGTGAGATTTTTCAATGATACATTATCACATGGGGTGTTAGGATAACAAATTATGTAATTATAACCTTATTCAGATATATGTTATTAAAGACATAGAATATTGATATTTTGTAGGATAATGATGGGATATAGAGCTTTTAATAAATTATTTCATAATTCGTACTTTTTCAAACTTCAACTTCTTCAACTGCTATGCGAATGATTGTGAGTAGTGAAAAGACTAATTTAATTTTCATAGGAAAATGAAAGTATTATTTATTTAAGAATAACAGGAAATTAAGTGAGATTTTTCAATGATACATTATCACATGGTGTGTTAGGATAACAAATTATGTAATTATAACCTTATTCAGATATATGTTATTAAAGACATAGAATATTGATATTTTGTAGGATAATGATGGGATATAGAGCTTTTAATAAATTATTTCATAATTCGTACTTTTTCAAACTTCAACTTCTTCAACTGCTATGCGAATGATTGTGAGTAGTGAAAAGACTAATTTAATTTTCATAGGAAAATGAAAGTATTATTTATTTAAGAATAACAGGAAATTAAGTGAGATTTTTCAATGATACATTATCACATGGGGTGTTAGGATAACAAATTATGTAATTATAACCTTATTCAGATATATGTTATTAAAGACATAGAATATTGATATTTTGTAGGATAATGATGGGATATAGAGCTTTTAATAAATTATTTCATAATTCGTACTTTTTCAAACTTCAACTTCTTCAACTGCTATGCGAATGATTGTGAGTAGTGAAAAGACTAATTTAATTTTCATAGGAAAATGAAAGTATTATTTATTTAAGAATAACAGGAAATTAAGTGAGATTTTTCAATGATACATTATCACATGGGGTGTTAGGATAACAAATTATGTAATTATAACCTTATTCAGATATATGTTATTAAAGACATAGAATATTGATATTTTGTAGGATAATGATGGGATATAGAGCTTTTAATAAATTATTTCATAATTCTGTCAGAGGTAAAATGAAAATGCATTCAGTATCGATAAAGCAATTCCTATTATTTTTCATATGCTCAAAATAATATTTCTATCTATTATTTGTCCAAAATAACAGTTCTATGTATAGGTGCTGTAAAATAATATTTCGAATTATATATGCTCTAAAATAATATTTTGATTTATATATATATATTTACGTTTAATATATTTTACTCAGATCTCTCATCAACTACACCAAAATGCCACTTTAGATGATTTATATCAATTATGTAGTATTCAAATAATAAAGATTTAATATATATTAAAAACTATATGCTTAAAATAAATAAGTACAAATTACGTACATTTATCGAATAGTGTGATTGTGATGATTTGACTAAAACAACTTCTATTTAATTCAAATTTTTTAACCTTAATCTTTTAGAATGATTTATGCTTCGGGGTGATACATAACAAATAACTGCAATAAAATTTCCAGAAATAATTTTCTTACTTTAGGTTTTGCTCTCGTAAATGTATACATGTTTCATATTCAATGTTCCGGGGTTGCAGTAAACATTGCCTAAGGCGGACTCTGCGGAAATTTTCATAGTTTCTCTACACAGGGCCTGATTACCTCACAGATAAACAAGGCTATTTCATTTGCCCACTGCGGACAAAGGCTCCAAAATAATTAGAAGACGAAAGATAAAATATTTTTTATTAAATTCTTTCAGAAAAAAATCTTAAATCTCCTAGGAAGAAATTAATTTCAAGCTCTGATATGTAAGTATAATAAATACTTTTATAACCACATTGAATATATTTTTCCGTTCTCGGACAACTGAGTTAAACCCTAGAACAAGCGAGACTGTTGGCGGCGTCAAATATGGCGAAACGATAAATGAAATTTTCTTGCTACCGGTTTGTTTGTTATGTTTCTTCCACGCCTATTGTGGTTGATTAGTTGATTTATTGTTGTTTGTTCTGGAAATTGGATTGGGTTTTGAGCTCAGAGCAATTGTATAAGAAGGTCTTGATTGGATTATTGTGTGTCGGATTTGTTGAATTACGTTTGTGGAATGTATTTTGTGAAGTTAATTGGTTTGACGTTTTGTCGTATGTCATAGCAGGATAATTCTTGTGAAATATTTAAAAAAAAAACGAAACATGAGAAATAAGGGTGTAATATCTATTTTATTACAGTGGTAACACTATTTTTCTATAGACGTTTGGCAACAAGACCGTTTATTTTAATATTCGATAACCACTATGTTTTTTCTATACGTTTATTAATGTTGATTAAAAGATGAATACAAACAATAGTAACATAAGGTAAGTGAATTATTGTTGATTTTATTTGATAAGATGTATTTCATGACACCGATGCATGTTGAGTTTCATGCATCCAGAGGGTTTTTGTCGGTAAATGTACACGAAGCGTACATATATGTAAGTTACTAACCGCGGCTTATATGAGTTTCGTGCATTTTAGTGACCGCTGCACGTTGAGTGTCATGCATCCAGAGGAGTTCTTTTCGGTTAATGTACGCGAAGCATACATAAATATCACCTACTAACCGCTGCTTGTATGAGTTTCGTGCATTTGAACAATCAGGAATTTCGAGATTCTCCACAATCATAAACTGTATGCTTTGTGGCAGCGAACTCGTTATTTACACAGCTCCTATGAGAATTTCTTTCACGAAGTAAACATTGATTTTATTCTGTTTTGTGACAATTTAGAAAATTTAAGAAGACAGGAAAAAATAGCTTAAGGTATGTAAAAATAGAAAAATCTGGAGAAATTTCTAAATGTTTCTAAAAATTGAAATATCCGGAGGTAATATTGCTAAAATTTGTAGAAATACAAAAATATGTTAGGGTAGGTTTTTCATTTATTCTAAATTTTCCATTTTTTCTTTTTTTCTATATAAGTTGTAAGCCCCCCCCCTCCTTTTTTTAATAATCATAATGTTTTTCATTTAATATTCTCTTTATTTTATTCTATTTAAGTTGTACTGTTCATAAGCCCCCCCCCTTTCTCTACTGTTTTATACCATTAGTCTTTAATATCGGAGTTAAAATACCTTTTCTTTCTTTTAAATGTCTAAGCTAAAACAAATTCATTATCTCTTTTACTACCTACTTTTCATAATTTTTATATTTTCCCTGTAAGATAATTTCACTGGGGTGATCCTTGTTACCCTGGGAAATTTTCAAATGCTCTCGGACACTTGGGCAATAAAAATCTATTTCCCAGGCGACGTATATTAGCTTGTATTGTTAGGAGTTTTATGACTCCATTTATTCTGTTTTTTTCGTAAACAGCATTCACGTTGGTGGTCTCCAGTAATCAGCTGTGCTTATCTCTACGTGGAAAGGGAATCGAAAGCAGTACAGCTTCCATGCCAATCACCCCTGTGGGAAAGTAGTTCCACCCGCGAGAGAGTGGCGGCCAATGGTTTTACGCAAAGTATTCGGAGGGAACTGTTTGTTGCTCGGATTGTTTTTAGCGCGGGAAGAAGGTAGCGGGTAAGGAGTGTGTTTTAATTTTTGGGGAGGACGTATGCCCCCCCCCCCCCTGGATTTTTCCTGGTGTTGGCCAGTGATTTAAAATTTTATTCGAGTATGGACCGAGGAAGTGATAAGACTGTTTGCAATGACTGGTGCCTCTAGGTGGAAGCCTCTTTTCGCGTAATACGATGCCGAAAACAAACATTTTATTCGAATATGAATTGACGAAAGAGTAGTTCTAGGAATTGTGTCTGGTGTTTCTATAGGGAGGATGAATGTTTTTGACTAAGAGTAGAAGAAAAATCGAGGAGAGTCCGGGTTCGGAATCGGGATTTCCCACTGAACATTGCGATGTTTAAGAGCACTATGTCAAGATTGGTATGCATCCATTAATGTGTAGGACTGGAGGCGTCACTGTCAAATGTTCGATCATGGAGCAGTCACTTTGAACTGGGAACTGACCGGTGCTGTCGCTGTCATTTGTTAGTAACATTACGTTTAATGGAGTAGTAACCGAACAATCCTTTGTAAAGTATGTCAACGCCTCTCAGAAATGAGATGCCAGTAGCATTGATGGATCTCCAAGTTTCTATTTTCAACTTATGCTAATATAAGGAAACGCGTTTCGAATAGAGATTGGTTGATGACAGTCTGATTTGGACTAGAGAAGTGATTCCCAGTTTGTTTCAACCCAAAGCCTTAGAAAGTCAACATCGCGGGTAGACTCTTTAACTGTAGATGACCAGAATAACATTTAAACCATTTAAGTACGTAAACATCGAGTGTTATGAACTTTAAAAAAATGAAATACTGCTAACTGAAAAATCCTACGAAAAAAATACTAAGGTTGTGAGTATTTTTTTTATATGATTCCTTATTATGTTGTCAATATCATATTTTATTTACTATTATTATCACATAGGAAACAATAATATAAACATGTGTATGTAAATATCTGACCTGTTCTTCTACAAATAAATCCTGAACCACAGTGCTAATTAGATATTATCTTAATATGTCAACTTTTTAAAGAATACGCTCAAGCTATGTTGTAGAAGTTTATTCCTGCTTATTTCAATTAAATTCTACCTTTTAGAAACTGAAGAGTTTTTGCTTAATTATTTAAATAATCAGAGCAAGTAATTATTTAATATTTGATTCTTTTCTAAGATGAATTTACTAAGACTGAAATTCCAAGTAATCTACTTTTGTCAATAAAAATTAATGAAGTAAAATTTAAATTCTTGATTTGCTCCTGAAAATGTTTATTAATTTGGTTTTCTTTAAATATTAAATTGCTTCCTTAAAATATTATGAAGTACTTTTATTTTCTTCTATAAAGAAAAGGATTTTATAAATAAAGTAAATTTAACCTGCTCTTAATTGAAGTAAAAGAATTGAAGTTGAATGCAAAAGAAAAATTTAATATTAACTATGTTTAATTCTTAAATTTTATTAGCTGATTTTAAGGTAATTAAATTACACCAACTTCTTATTAAAAGAAAATTGTTTTACCTAGTTTTTCTTGGTATGGTACTATCCACTATACAAAATCACTCGCATGGTTCTGGCAAATTGGTACATTGATATGATCATGTTTTGTAACTTTAATTAATTATCTATTTCCTTATTTTTATTAACTTTTTTTCCTATTTTTTTGTGCCTTTCAAATTTTGGAAGGATTACAGGACCCTTTTTTATGTTTCTTTTTATTGAAAATCTGTCCTATAAAGTTTTAATGCTTTTTTTATTTTTGTTACCATAACAATGTTCCAATCCGCCAAACCACTTGTTGGGTATAAGAGGTATTGTGATGAATGAGAAATTTGTTGATACCCTTTTTATAAATTTATTCATTGACTTAATTATTTTTTTAGTTATTCAAAATTTATTTGGTTTGTTTTGTTTATTGCATCTCTCTGTTTAAATTTGTAATTAGTAATTGTGAAAAATTGTTTTAATTTCCAAAATCAACAAAATTCATTCTTTTGGTTATTTATCACTTTATCAAATACCCCAACAAGAAAATGGTGCCGTGACCAGGATATTTTCTTGTTGGGGTATTTGATAAAGTGATAAATAACCAAAAGAATGAATTTTGTTGATTTTGGAAATTAAAACAATTTTTCCCAATTACTAATTAAAAATTTAAACAGAGAAATGCAATAAACAACACAAACCAAATAAATTTTGAATAACTAAAAAAATAATTAAGTCAATGAATAAATTTATAAAAAGGGTATCAACAAATTTCTCATTCATCACAATACCTCTTATACCTAACAAGTGGTTTGGCGGATTGGAACATTGTTATGGTAACAAAAATAAAAAATGGAATAATAAGAATAAATAAAAAGAAAAAATGGAAAATTTAGAATAAATGAAAAACCTACCCTAACAAATACGCTGGAAAATATTTCTAAAAGTTTGTGTAAAAATCGAAAAATCGTGAAGAAAAACTTGCTAAAACTTTGTAAATAGTCGAAAAAAGGAATAAAATAGATGTTTACTTTCTGAAAAAGCTTTCCGTAGGAAGCTGATTGGGTAGAATTTGGAGGTTGCTGGTTTTTGGGTTGGCGCGCGTCAAAAAAATCTGATAGAGATTGAGCAGAGTTGTAAAGCACAGTGGTTAAGGTCTGTGGTGTGACGAAGTATATTGCACATTGAAGAAACAGTTTATGTAGAAATCAGAATTATATTTATTCATTCAACTTGAATGTTAAACTTAAATAAAGATATATACATAGACCTCCAGCCATTGCTGGGAACTTTGGTATCACATTATAGCAAATAAACATTCAGAAAGGGGGTTAACTGTCCTTCCATCATATCACCACACCTTCCATGGAGTTGTTTCACCCTAGATATATACTTACTCCGTACCTCAAACTAGAATAAAATATGAATACAGTTACAGTTAAAAGAGAGTGCCTTTACGACCGAAATGCAAAAAGAAAAACCGGTTCGGAACGATTTTACTCCCGAACAAACCACTTGACAGAGAAAGGGGGACAAGATTTTGTCCAGATTTCCAACATGCGGCCCCATCGGTCGTAAAAACTTCCTCTTTCTTTTCATAGTCAAAATCAAAAATGTTACAAATGGCTCTCTGAAATTTTATATACAGTAGAGGTTTTGTTAGAAAATCAGCCTTATTAACTTTAGAACTTACATGTTTTAACTCAAAAACATTTTCATTTATTAATTGACGAATAAATTGACACTTTATGTCAATATGCTTAGTTTTAAAGTTTTCTTGACTATTTTTAGAAAAATAAATAGCAGATTCATTATCACAGTCCTGAACTGGTTTTATTTTATCACATAAATTAAGTTCATTTAAGACATTTGCATACCACGTTAGTTCTTTTACACTTTCAGTTAATGAGGTAAACTCTGACTCCATAGAACTAAGTGCAATGCATTTCTGCTTTGATGATTTCCAAGCAAACGGAACGTTACTAAAGTAAATTATATAACCACTACTTGAATGTCTTTTAGTAAGGTTACATCCCCAGTTAGCATCAGAATATGCATATAAACTTGAGGATTTTACATTAGACAGGTTTATTTTATAACTTTTTGTAGCAAAAACGTAATTCATTATATCTGCCAATATCAACCAATGTTTATATGTATAACCATTACAAAATTGTGACATTATATTTACAGAAAAAGTAATATCAGGTCTCGATCTATTTGATAAAAATGACAAACAACCGATTAATGATCGGTATGGATATTTTTTCATCAATTCATTTTCCACAATTTCATTTTCGTTAACTTTATCTGGTAAGATACAGCCAATTTTAAAAGGGTAATTTAACATAACTTTTAGGTAAACCTTTATATTTTAATTCTAATCTTTCAATGTAAGTTTTTTGATGAATAAATAATGAATCAGCAATAAGTTCAAAGTTAACACCTAACAAATATTTCGTTAAACCTATTTCAGTAATTTCTAAGCTATTTTTTAACATATTAGTTACAGATTGCAGTATATTTTCATTTTCAGCAAACAAAAACTAAATCATCTACATAGACAACTAAAATTGCGTTACTTTTTAGTTTATATACACAGTTACACCATTTTAACTTACAAAATCCTAAATTATGTAGTATATTGTCCAATTCAAAATTCCATTCTCGGCCACTTTGCCGTAAACCATAAATAGATTTATTTAACAAACAAACTTTATTTTCGGCACCTTTCATGACAAATCCTGGTGGTTGTTTCATAAATACAGTTTCTTTTAAAGACCCATATAAGTAAGCTGATTTTACATCTAATTGAATATGATACCAATTTAACATAGAAACTAATAAAATAAACATTAGTTTTATAATTGAAAAATTTACAACTGGTGAAAATATATCATTAAAATCGATACCTGGTTTCTGTTTAAAACCTTGAGCTACGAGACGTGCTTTGTACTTTTTCCCACTTTTTTCTGTGTTTTTAATATTATAAACCCATCTGCTTCCTACTATTGTGGCGTTTTTGGGTGGATCAATCAACCGCCAAACCTTTCTTTTACTCATGATTTCAAGTTCTTCCCTCATCGCGGCGTTCCATTTCCCTCTTTCTGGGTTAACTTGTGCATCCTCAGACGATTTAAGGATTTCAGTATTGTAAGTTTCATGTTGGAATATTTCACTTAAATATGAATCATCCGAATCGCTAGTTGAAGGTTCATTTAAAGTTTCTAGATTGGAAATGGTGCCGTGACCAGGATATTTTCTTGTTGGGGTATTTGATAAAGTGATAAATAACCAAAAGAATGAATTTTGTTGATTTTGGAAATTAAAACAATTTTTCACAATTACTAATTAAAAATTTAAACAGAGAAATGCAATAAACAACACAAACCAAATAAATTTTGAATAACTAAAAAAATAATTAAGTCAATGAATAAATTTATAAAAAGGGTATCAACAAATTTCTCATTCATTACAATACCTCTTATACCTAACAAGTGGTTTGGCGGATTGGAACATTGTTATGGTAACAAAAATAAAAAAAAACATTAAAACTTTATAAGACAGATTTTGAATAAAAAGAAACATAAAAAAGGGTCCTGTAATCCTTCCAAAATTTGAAAGGCACAAAAAAATAGGAAAAAAAGGTTAATTAAAATAAGAAAATAGATAATTAATTAAAGTTACAAAACATGATCATATCAATGTACCAATTCGCCAGAACCATGCAAGTGATTTTGTATAGTGGATAGTACCATACCAAGAAAAACTAGGTAAAACAATTTTCTTTTAATAAGAAGTTGGTGTAATTTAATTACCTTAAAATCAGCTAATAAACTTTAAGAATGAAACATAGTTAATATTAAATTTTTCTTTTGCATTCATCTTCAATTCTTTTACTTCAATTAAGAGCAGGTTAAATTTACTTTATTTATAAAATCCTTTTCTTTATAGAAGAAAATAAAAGTACTTCATAATATTTTAAAGAAGCAATTTAATATTTAAAGAAAACCAAATTAATAAACATTTTCAGGAACAAATCTAGAATTTAAATTTTACTTCATTAATTTTTATTGACAAAAGTAGATTACTTGGAATTTCAGTCTTAGTAAATTCATCTTAGAATCAAATATTAAATAATTACTTGCTCTGATTATTTAAATAATTAAACAAAAACTCTTCAGTTTCTAAAAGTTAGAATTTAATTGAAATAAGCAGGAATGAACTTCTACAACACAGCATGAGCGTATTCTTTAAAAAGTTGACTTATTAAGATAATATCTAATTAGCACTGTGGTTCAGGATTTATTTGTAGAAGAACAGGTCAGATATTTACATACACATGTTTATATTATTGTTTCCTATGTGATAATAATAGTAAATAAAATATGATATTGACAACATAATAAGGAATCATATAAAAAAAATACTCACAACCTTAGTATTCTTTTCGTAGGATTTTTCAGTTAGCAGTATTTCATTTTTTAAAGTTCATAACACTCGATGTTTACGTACTTAAATGGTTTAAATGTTATTCTGGTCATCTACAGTTAAAGAGTCTACCCGCGATGTTGACTTTCTAAGGCTTTGGGTTGAGACAAACTGGGAATCACTTCTCTAGTCCAAATCAGACTGTCATCAACCAATCTCTATTCGAAACGCGTTTCCTTATATTAGCATAAGTTGAAAATAGAAAGTTGGAGATCCATCAATGCTACTGGCATCTCATTTCTGAGAGGCGTTGACATACTTTACAAAGGATTGTTCGGTTACTACTCCATTAAACGTAATGTTACTAACAAATAACAGCGACAGCACCGGTCAGTTCCCAGTTCAAAGTGACTGCTCCATGATCGAACATTTGACAGTGACGCCTCCAGTCCTACACATTAATGGATGCATACCAATCTTGACATAGTTCTCTTAAACATCGCAATGTTCAGTGGGAAATCCCGACTCCGAACCCGGACTCTCCTCGATTTTTCTTCGACTCTTAGTCAAAAACATTCATCCTTCCTATAGAAACACCAGACACAATTCCTAGAACTACTCTTTCGTCAATTCATATTCGAATAAAATGTTTGTTTTCGGCATCGTATTACGCGAAAAGAGGCTTCCACCTAAAGGCACCAGTCATTGCAAACAGTCTTATCACTTCCTCGGTCCATACTCGAATAAAATTTTAAATCACTGGCCAACACCAGGAAAAATCCAGGGGGGGGGGGGCATACGCCTTCCCCAAAAATTAAAACACACTACTTACTGTGACATGATAAAATTTTTTTAAGTGCCGTTATAATATTATTATCTTAATGGATGGAGTAATAGATCGTATAGTAAACTTTTAAATATTTATTTATTATTGCAGTTGTGATTAAAATAGCAATTAACCCTGCACAATTTGTGCATCTGTTCTTTAGGTCAATATTCTTTGAGAAGAGAATCAAAAATAATAATAAAATGAATTAAACGTTCTTACTTGAGTGAAGAAATAGATGCAGACTATAAATGATGAATACCATAAGTTGGATCCATAAATTCTTTATTGTAATTCTTGAGGAAGGAGGCAGGATGAGATGAAAGCTGCACATCAAGTCATTAAAAAGTACTGGCTCAAATTTAGTAAAATTCGAAGAATCTTTAAAATATTCCTTCTGGCAGAATCCAATAAGGGATGTAGAATTAATGCAGAATTAAATTACCAGTTGATTTAAAACTTTTAAAATATTAAACTTAAAATTTACAACAGCATATTTATAGAATAATTAAAAACTGAAAACGCGAAATTGATCTCCAAAGAATCCGCGCATGGCAATTCTAGGATACGAGCGCAGGCACAGGCCTGGCCTCAGATCAGACGACGTTTTGCATAAATTTACAGCATCATTTTTATTAAAATTCTGTTGGAAAAATGCGCTACATTATTATTTATACCCATAATAGGGGTGCACAAATGTGACAGCAAGATTAATTTAAACTAATTTGATGATTAGGAGTGACGTGAAAATTAAAATAACAAATCAGAAAAAGATTAACATTTAATAATTAAAAGAACCATTCTAATTTGTATTTGAAAGACACGCCCCTTTCGCATGCAGCGCCAAAACAAAACAGCTCCCGAAAACACAGGGAACAAGAGCGACGGTGACGCATGCGCACAACACACGAGCGGGGAAGAGCCGCCGAAAGCGATGACGTCACAGCTCAGCGCCGATTGAAGCGAACGCAGAATGCCTTGCAGAGAAAACAACTTGCGCGGCGGCGACGGCTGCCGATAAAATAGCCTTTAAATGAGCAGCAAATAAACTGGAAAGGTTGTAAAATACAGAAATACGATAAGCTGAAATATAAAATAATTAAAAAAAGATAAAACTGTGATATATCTTTATCACACTTACCCGCTACCTTCTTCCCGCGCTAAAAAACAATCCAAGCAACAAACAGTTCCCTCCGAATACTTTACGTAAAACCATTGGCCGCCACTCTCTCGCGGGTGGAACTACTTTCCCACAGGGGTGATTGGCATGGCAGCTGTACTGCTTTCGATTCCCTTTCCACGTAGAGATAAGCACAGCTGATTACTGGAGACCACCAACGTGAATGCTGTTTACGAAAAAACGAATAAATGGAGTCATAAAACTCCTGACAATACAAGCTAATATACGTCGCCTGGGAAATAGATTTTTATTGCCCAAGTGTCCGAGAGCATTTGAAAATTTCCCAGGGTAACAAGGACCACCCCAGTGAAATTATCTTACAGAGAAAATATAAAAATTATGAAAAGTAGGTAGTAAAAGAGATAATGAATTTGTTTTAGCTTAGACATTTAAAAGAAAGAAAAGGTATTTTAACTCCGATATAAAAGACTAATGGTATAAAACAGTAGAGAAAGGGGGGGGCTTATGAACAGTACAACTTAAATAGAATAAAATAAAGAGAATATTAAATGAAAAACATTATGATTATTAAAAAAGGAGGGGGGGGGCTTACAACTTATATAGAAAAAAAGAAAAAATGGAAAATTTAGAATAAATGAAAAACCTACCCTAACAAATACGCTGGAAAATATTTCTAAAAGTTTGTGTAAAAATCGAAAAATCGTGAAGAAAAACTTGCTAAAACTTTGTAAATAGTCGAAAAAAGGAATAAAATAGATGTTTACTTTCTGAAAAAGCTTTCCGTAGGAAGCTGATTGGGTAGAATTTGGAGGTTGCTGGTTTTTGGGTTGGCGCGCGTCAAAAAAATCTGATAGAGATTGAGCAGAGTTGTAAAGCACAGTGGTTAAGGTCTGTGGTGTGACGAAGTATATTGCACATTGAAGAAACAGTTTATGTAGAAATCAGAATTATATTTATTCATTCAACTTGAATGTTAAACTTAAATAAAGATATATACATAGACCTCCAGCCATTGCTGGGAACTTTGGTATCACATTATAGCAAATAAACATTCAGAAAGGGGGTTAACTGTCCTTCCATCATATCACCACACCTTCCATGGAGTTGTTTCACCCTAGATATATACTTACTCCGTACCTCAAACTAGAATAAAATATGAATACAGTTACAGTTAAAAGAGAGTGCCTTTACGACCGAAATGCAAAAAGAAAAACCGGTTCGGAACGATTTTACTCCCGAACAAACCACTTGACAGAGAAAGGGGGACAAGATTTTGTCCAGATTTCCAACATGCGGCCCCATCGGTCGTAAAAACTTCCTCTTTCTTTTCATAGTCAAAATCAAAAATGTTACAAATGGCTCTCTGAAATTTTATATACAGTAGAGGTTTTGTTAGAAAATCAGCCTTATTAACTTTAGAACTTACATGTTTTAACTCAAAAACATTTTCATTTATTAATTGACGAATAAATTGACACTTTATGTCAATATGCTTAGTTTTAAACTTTTCTTGACTATTTTTAGAAAAATAAATAGCAGATTCATTATCACAGTACTGAACTGGTTTTATTTTATCACATAAATTAAGTTCATTTAAGACATTTGCATACCACGTTAGTTCTTTTACACTTTCAGTTAATGAGATAAACTCTGACTCCATAGAACTAAGTGCAATGCATTTCTGCTTTGATGATTTCCAAGCAAACGGAACGTTACTAAAGTAAATTATATAACCACTACTTGAATGTCTTTTAGTAAGGTTACATCCCCAGTTAGCATCAGAATATGCATATAAACTTGAGGATTTTACATTAGACAGGTTTATTTTATAACTTTTTGTAGCAAAAACGTAATTCATTATATCTGCCAATATCAACCAATGTTTATATGTATAACCATTACAAAATTGTGACATTATATTTACAGAAAAAGTAATATCAGGTCTCGATCTATTTGATAAAAATGACAAACAACCGATTAATGATCGGTATGGATATTTTTTCATCAATTCATTTTCCACAATTTCATTTTCGTTAACTTTATCTGGTAAGATACAACCAATTTTAAAGGGTAATTTAACATAACTTTTATGTAAACCTTTATATTTTAATTCTAATCTTTCAATGTAAGTTTTTTGATGAATAAATAATGAATCAGCAATAAGTTCAAAGTTAACACCTAACAAATATTTCGTTAAACCTATTTCAGTAATTTCTAAGCTATTTTTTAACATATTAGTTACAGATTGCAGTATATTTTCATTTTCAGCAAACAAAAACTAAATCATCTACATAGACAACTAAAATTGCATTACTTTTTAGTTTATATACACAGTTACACCATTTTAACTTACAAAATCCTAAATTATGTAGTATATTGTCCAATTCAAAATTCCATTCTCGGCCACTTTGCCGTAAACCATAAATAGATTTATTTAACAAACAAACTTTATTTTCGGCACCTTTCATGACAAATCCTGGTGGTTGTTTCATAAATACAGTTTCTTTTAAAGACCCATATAAGTAAGCTGATTTTACATCTAATTGAATATGATACCAATTTAACATAGAAACTAATAAAATAAACATTAGTTTTATAATTGAAAAATTTACAACTGGTGAAAATATATCATTAAAATCGATACCTGGTTTCTGTTTAAAACCTTGAGCTACGAGACGTGCTTTGTACTTTTTCCCATTTTTTTCTGTGTTTTTAATATTATAAACCCATCTGCTTCCTACTATTGTGGCGTTTTTGGGTGGATCAATCAACCGCCAAACCTTTCTTTTACTCATGATTTCAAGTTCTTCCCTCATCGCGGCGTTCCATTTCCCTCTTTCTGGGTTAACTTGTGCATCCTCAGACGATTTAAGGATTTCAGTATTGTAAGTTTCATGTTGGAATATTTCACTTAAATATGAATCATCCGAATCGCTAGTTGAAGGTTCATGTTAAGTTTCTAGATTGGGATGAGTAGTTTTAGGTTTAAAGTCAAATTTATCCGGTTCATAAGCGATTTTATTTTCTTGACAATATTTTTTAACATCATTTAATGATCTGAGTCTCTTATTTGTTATCGGGGTATAATAATACACGTCAATCCTGTTACTTTTAGTTCTAGGTTTTTCAATTCTTTTCCATTCTGAAATATTTATAGAAGTTAAAGTTATTTTACTCCCCCTTTTCTCTTCGTCTTCATTTAAACTTACTCCTGGTAGTTTATGATTAAGATCTAGAGTTGCGTTACTTAAGCCATTTGATTCAATTTGAGATTCATTAAAATTCAATAGAATATCCTTATACTTATTTACTCCAAATAATGTTTCTACCCCCTTTTTGGATTCATCTATACGCACATGAATAGTTTCTACAATTCGCCTTTCTTTTGGCATATACATCCTATATCCTTTTGTTTTCATGGCATAACCAACTAAAATACCGGGTAAAGCTTTAGGTTGTAGTTTATTTCGTTTAACTTTAGGAACATTAACAAATGCTAAAGAACCAAAAATTCTTAAATGTTTTACCGAAGGTTTGAATCCTGTCCATAATTCTTGGGGTGTAAGACCTTGGGTTAAACTGTGTTCGGTTCTATTTTTTGTATGAACAGACGCTAAAAGAGCTCCCCCCCAGAATGATGGTTTTAATCCGCTATCATGTAACATTGCTCGAACTGCATTCATTGCTACTTTATTGAAATTTTCAGCAACACCCACCTGTTCTGGCGTATAAATGGAGAATCTTTCTATTTGTATACCCAAATCAGTTAACAATTTCTCAAATAATTTATGAATAAATTCTAACCCACACTTTTTAATTTTTTACCAGTTTGTCTCTCAGCTTTCGCTAAAAACCTTTTAAAGTATTCAAAAACTTCCGTTTTATCCTTAAGTATATACACTTCAGTCCTTCTAGAATAATCGTCAATTATTGACAAAAAGTATTTCCCCCCTCCTAACGAGTTAACTGGGCTAGGACCCACAAATCCATATACACTCTATCAAGAATTTGACTAGAAATGCGTTTATACTGATAATTCCTTTTAAACGAATGTCTATTAGATTTTGCAATTACACAAGATTCACACATCTTATTTTTGTTTTTACAGTTAATATTTTCAATACCTTTAACACAATTATTTTTACTCATTTTTTCAAGTAAAGGCAAATTTGTATGACAAAATCTACGATGTATAATTTCTGCATTTAAACTAGTCGAAAAGGCAAAATTTTCACATTTTGAAGCATAACCTTTAACAATATACAATTTATCTACTCTAGGTACAGTAAAACAATATCGATTAAATTTATCATACACAATCATTTTATTATTTCCCCATTGAATGTGGTTTCTTGCAATATCTATGTTGGACCCACCAATTAAATTTCTTCTCATATTTGGAGCATATAAAACATTTTATAAAGTTATTTCTACATTACCTTTTACATCTTGTATGGTAAAGTCAATATCACCTATACCCAATACTTCCGACGAACAGTCCTTGTCTCCAATCAGCACTTGTTGAGGGGGGGGGGGTCCTTGTTGGTTACAAACAAACTCCTGTCCTTCGCAAAGTGAGAAGTAGCTGCTGAGTCCAGCAGAAATTCGACAATTTTCTCATTTGAAGACATTAGGGCGTATTCCGATTGCTTTGTAGTTTCACTGTAGAAAACTTACTTCTTCTCTCTATAGTTTCTCTTTTTGAAACACCTTGTATCTGTGTGACCAGGTCGTTTGCAGTAACTGCATATTAAACTCGGCCCCATACGAGTAGCTGGTGAAGTACTAGAGCATCGAGAGGGTTCCAGGTCGCTTCCACGACTTGAAAACCATGGCTTTTTACTGGTTACGAAATTCTTCTTTGGAATAGTTGGTCTATCGGTAGGATTCTTAAACTTGGTTGTATAAGCATCACCTACACTGATAACCTCTTAACCTTCATCCTTACGCTTTAAACAAATTCTTCCATATTCACTAATTAACTGTTTAGAAACATTTTCCAATTTAAATTCTGTATCATCTAACCTGTATAACATTTGAACGAGATTATCATATTCTTCGGGTAAACGACGGATTAACTGGAAGCATACTAACAATTCTGGCATATCAAAACCTGCATCTTTGATTTGAAACCTTTTTTCTTCAATTCTCTTGCAAAATAAACCGATGGTTTCCTCTTGCGAGTTTAACTTCATTTAAAACAAAAATCATCCACTAATCCAGCTAAACGTGCCCGTGACGTTGGTTCGAAGTTTAACTTTAGGATATCCCAGGCAACTTTTCCGCTTTCAGTCTGAGCGATTAATATCTGGAATTTCCTTTCGATGGATTGATAAATCGTGGTATAAGCTCTGCGTTTACGCCATTCAAAATCACTGTTCTCTCCATCAGATGCATCCTGTTTACATGCAATATCGGGCTTCGTAATAAACTCCCAGCAATTCCGATCTATCAGTACACATTTGACGTCGAGCTTCCAAGAAGAATAGTTATAATCCGACAGTTTCGGGAAAGAATAAGTTAACTCTGGAACTTGTGCCATTATACTTTTTAAGCTATATATATTTTATCTAAAACACACCACACTGCATCTATTTGACCTTTAAATAGCATAACATGGCCCCTTAACCTTGATAGAGATTGAGCAGAGTTATAAAAACACAGTGGTTAAGGTCTGTGGTGTGACTAAGTATACAGCACATTGAAGAAACAGTTTATGTTGAAATTAGAATTATATTTATTCATTCAACTTGAATGTTAAACTTAAATATAGATATATACATAGACCACCAGCCTTTGCTGGGAACTTTGTTATCACATTATAGCAAATAAACATTCAGAAAGGGGGTTAACTGTCCTTCCATCACATGACCACACCTTCCATGGAGTTGTTTCACCCTAGATATATACTTATTCCGTACCTCAAACTAGAATAAAATATGCATACAGTTACAGTTAAAAGAGAGTGCCTTTACGACCGAAATGCAAAAAGAAAAACCGGTTCGGAACGATTTTACTCCCGAACAAACCACTTGACAAAATTAGGGGGACAAGATTTTGTCCAGATTTCCAACAGTATCTTTATCTGCTTAAAGCGCGCTTTTATGAAACAGGTGATATTTTATTAATGGAAGCTTCCCCTCCCACCCCACCCGTTTAAAAATTACATGGAAACAAAAAATGAGGGAGTAATAATGAAAACATTAACGTCTGTGATTTGACCATAATTTTGTAACAACATTTTAGTTTCATAAATCTGAATAAGAAAAACTGGAAAATTGCATTTTCTTATTTTCAAAGAAAATCTGTCAAATCTTTTGGTAGGAATTTATCATTACAATTAGATATTAGTTTGGCATCTTTTCGGAGCCCTAGCTCAATGCCGATTGTACGCAGTAAAAATTGCTAATAACATTTTAAAATTGCTTTAAGATTATTCTTCTTATTTAATAATCTCTTCTGGAATAGAAATATGTTTTAACCCTAAATACGCTCTCATGAAAAAGTTTCATGAATAAATTTGTTATTTATACACAACCACTGACTTAAATCTCCAAAACCTTCTATTGTTATTCTTCTAAAATATCATTGAACAACTATGGAAGAAAGACATGAGTTCTGCTTACCAGTAATTCAGTAAAATGACTTCAAGCAAACAGAGTCAATAGCTAAGGAATATGCAACGGATTCTTTATATTACTTACACTAACTGTTTAAAGTCTTCAGAATCAGATAGACTATTTCTCCTTATATCCAATCAATAACAATTCAGAAAAAAATATTAATTTACGAAAATGTATCCTAACCAAGAACGAAAATATATTGGGTTGTTTGGGAAAGTTGGTACGTACCGGAAAATTCTATTACTTAATTATTAGACATTAATTCCGATATCTAATGTCTAATAATTGAAGATAATTTTCCGGTACGAATTGGTTATCCCAAACGGAAAGAACTTTCCGAACAACCAATACAATAACCTATTCAAAATTTACCATGAATCTGAACAGCGTTTTTCATCATTATACACTACAAAAACCAAATATAGTTTCAAGATTTTAAAAAGCATTTATAAAACCAATGTTTCTTTTATTACCACTGTTTTTAGCCTATTAATGAAATTTCTCAAACCAGAATATTGGTTTTTCGGATACTAACAATTCTCAATTAAACATTTTCATCTGCTTCACTGAATTTATACATTCAATAGTAACAAAATAGTGTCAATTTTAATGTTCATGATATTCCTGTTAATTGATCATGTTCGTCTGTAAAGCATGTTTGTTGAACTTGAATATGTTTACTTGAGAATGGATAACATCTGAAAATCCTATATTCCCGGTTGAGAAAACTGATTACTACACTACAAAACCTACTCGGAAACGTTTCTGAAAATTTATTGGCATCAAATAAAACTATGTTTTTATAAACGCTTCTTTAAATATCGAAAATGTATTGATTTCTGTGGTTTCTAAAGATAGAAAATGCTTTTCGGAATCATGGGTTTCTCAGAAAAGGATATTGTATATTTTCTTGTTTCTAAAGTAGCAAATTATTATTGTATTATTTTTAAATTTCTGAAAAAATAAAATTTAACTTTGAGGCCGACTACGAAGACTGGTGTTAAATTAGTCTGTATGTCTAAACCAGTCTCATTTCTACATTACAGAAACATAATCACTTACTTGCCTTTGAAAAAGATAAAAGGACTGCACAAAATCATAGTGCTAGAATAGTTATTTCCTTTCAAGCAGGCGAAATATTTTTCTGGTTTCCTTTTACATTTTTCGATATTTATACATTTTTCTAATGTATGTAATACTCATATAAAAATAATTTCTTCATCAGTGAGAACGACTTAATATTTTAGCATTAGAAATTAAATATAATCCAAATTAAATTTCTGTCATATACATATTTTTTTAAATATTAAAAATACAATTTCTATAAAGAAGGCAAATTATACAAGTTTATTTTATGAAGAAGATATTTAAAATATATATATATACCAATTTCCCTCCCTTAAAATTCATCGCCCCACTATTTGACCCAAAAACCTGGCCAAAAATGCAAAAATTAAAATTTCGTCAACAATTGTAAAAATCATATTTCTTAATAGCTAACTAGTTGATGCGTCGATCTATGTCTATTTTTGGAACCTGAATTATATCTAGTGTCTTCTGGCCTCCGTTGAAGAGAAAGTTTTTTTGTGAGAAGACGTGTTTTTTGTTGATTTTAGGCATTGTTGTTATGTTTAAATATGTGTCTCAATGAATTGTTGAATTGAAACTAAACAGGGCTTGCGTGTTTAACAAAGGTCACAGCTTAGTGTTAAATTATGTGTAAATTTAAATAGCTTAGTTTTTAATGTAATAAAAAAATATTAAATGTGTAAAAAGGTCATTTTTAAAGCGTTTTTTGCTCTAATTTAAACATATCGAAAACTTTTTAAATATGTGCCGGGATTTGCCGGACCATGTATTAGTTATAATAGTATAATAGTATAATAGTACCATTGTATTAGTTATAGTCTTGAGTGCCAATTTCTGCAAAAAAATCTTCCGCATATTGTTGCCATTTTTTTACATAATTTTTTTTTCGGGTGGACTACTTAAATCCCATTTTTTGCGGCAACCGAATTGAAAATATAAAAACTTTATTTTTACTCTAGTATTGCAGGTTTTTAGCTTACAGGATATTGCCTGAGAGCTTTTGCCCTACATATCCTGTATGTATGCATGTACGTACCTATGTAAGTACGTACATACCTACGCAACTCGATACCTCTTGATAGAAAAATCATATCGGCTTCAAATTGTAAATACTTATTTACTGAAAAAACGTGTCTCCAATTAGTTTCGGAGGCTCATAGGTAGAAAATAAGGGGAGAAAGGAAAGAATTAAAGAAGTCTGGAGAAGACGCAGAGATGATTAAAAGGTTGTAAGTAACATTGGAAGTCATAAAAAGTGGGCATCACATTGACGAAAAAAAGTTCCAAACAGCTGCTGATGAAATAGCAAGACTGTATGTGAACCTTTACAATTGGTACCCCATGATTCCAACAATGCACAAGGTTTTGATTCATGGTGGCACTGTAATTAAGAAAGCAGTCGTACCCATTGGTCAACGGTCAGAAGAAGCTGCCGAGTCCAGAAACAAACACTTTAGACAGCACCGTACAAAGTACTCAAGAAACTGCAATAGAAAAGTTCGCAATAGAGAAGTTTGGTATAGAGATGTTCCAAATTGGCTTCTTTAAGGCAGTGATCCTTTTATAAACTGCTCTAGACAAAGACCAAGGGAAAAGAGCAAGCCATACAGTAGCGAGACCCTACAACTTCTTCTTCCAGCTAGGTCTCATGGTAGTCCTGATAAAAGCCAAGAAGAATATGAAAAGCAGAGTTCTGAAGAATCGGATTGAAACTGGTAATCTATTAAATACACTGAAAAACCAGCATCTCTATACTGTAGAGACTCCACTGTATTAAATGTATTATCAAATGTAAATAATCTTTATTAAATGTAAATTAAATGTAGTAATTATTATTAAAGTCAATTAAATGTAAATAATAAATTTTATAGATAGTACAATTAAATACATTTAATTAAACATTACTAGTAAATAAAAAAATCTATCAACAATTAATTTTCTCTTATAAACAGTAAACATTTAAGGCTGCTAGTCACTCGACTTCCAAACTCCCTTCGGTAATGTGAAGTCTATGGGCATGTGATATATTCGTATTTTTAAAATATCTACTTAGTAAATTAATATTTTAACTTTTTTTTTCTTTTGCTCTTCTTAAATGATGTCTCTTTTTTTTCTTAGTTGTCAAAATATTTATGAAATGTATACTTATTATGTTAAGTGTTAAAATTGTACTTACACTTCGTCAGCTTTTAAGATATAAAATATTAAACTAACCTATGGATTTGTATGTATACTAAGTAGTATGCTAAAAGTTAGTTCAGTGAAACGCATAACAAAGTTAAACATTTCCATTTAGCCATTTCAGGGAATAAACGGAAATGTGCTTGAGAACTTTTGTGCAACCCTGTATATGATCTATAGAATGTATCCACACCAAGTAATATTTAAAAAAAACTCAATTTAAAAATGCATATCACAACTACAAGCGCACTTCCAGTAATTATTGGTCATAGACTTTAATAGTTAAATTTATTCTTCAGCCAAATTGTTTTATGTGTCCCTGTAAATGAACGATATATTCTATGCACACCATATTCTACAGTAAGTGCCTTAATGCACCTCAGTGATATATATAAATTTCAGTACGTTTAAAATAGTGTGATATCATTCAAATAGAGAGCAAACGATTTTTTCCCATAAACATAATGTAAGAGTCTTTCGGGTGTCTCTGTAAATGAACCGCAAATGCTATAGACTTCATTTACAATACCAAACATGCCATATTGATACCCAATAACATCTAACAATTTCAAGGCAATCGGACTATATTTACATAGAAAAATATTTTTGTCCAGGATTTCGGGTCAAATACTCCATTGTGCGCCCTCTGAATATTAGGCCTGAGCGCTGACACAAAAATGAATGTTGTCTTAGGCGGAAATTTTTCAGTGTGTGTACGGTACGGTCCCTTGAAATTCAATACCAATAATTTCTAAAAGTTGTCTCCGCCTTATTTGTTAGAGATTCAATAAGTCAAATGAAACTTTTAGAAAATACTGGGGTGTAAAATTAAGGGACCGTACAAAGGTTTTACAAAATCGGCCCACGAGCACCGCCATTTTTGTGTCAGTGCTCAGGCCTAAGTATTCAGGGGGTGTAAAAATTAAGCACACCCAATATCGTGTAATTGAGACTTTCACTACGTTGGATTAGCCACCATTTTATTTTCAATATTTCTCTTAATGGGAAAACTTAAAAAAAATTATCTTTCTATTAACCATACTAATGAAATATTGAAGAAGTACCTACAACGTTCGTATTGACTATGTATATCTTCTTTTGAATTTGATCAATCGATGTAACTAGTTGCGTAAATACTGAATTCATTCTGTTATATAACGTTATTACATTATTTTTGGCTCTAATTTTTTAATATTTCTACGTTTTAATTCTGGTATGAAAGGTAAAATTAAATTTACTAAACTTACATTATGATTTAATATTAAACTACATTTAAAGTAAAATGAAATAAATGCAAAATACTCTTTTTCTTCTGTAGGTGGACATGTTCAAATGTATTTAAGGATTACATTTAATGTTTGTAATTATTCATTTAATTTTTTTAAATTTAAGAAAAATTAAATTAATTTTTAAATTTAACTTAAAAAAACATATTCACTTTATTTTAGCAACATAAAAAAAGCTACTTTAATATTTCAGTTTTGACTTCGAAAATTTGTTATCAAAATAGGAAAATTTAAAAATCCACAATAACGAAACCACAAATGTAATGAGACTTAGGAAATAGTGAAGTTTCATTTTTTCCTTCTTTAAAAATGGTATCTTTTATGAACACGGCAAAAACTCTAATTTTCTGAAGAGGAAAAATTTGCTGTAATCCGAAACGGTAATCGAATATTTAAAAATAATAATAATGAAAAATAAACGTTTATTGTACCTGACATTTTATTTTAACAAAGGGAGTAGGTAAAAGAAGACGATGCTTTAGAAAATATAATTCTTATATTTTTGTGTTAAAATTGCTAACAAAATCGTTTTTAGAAATAAAAAGATAACATATGATTGAAGTTACGAAGTATGATTAAATTTTTAGCGAAGAAAAATGCCCCGAAACGCTTGGGAAAATTGTTCATAACAGAAAATTCTAATATGAATTTGAAACGAGTTTTACTTCCTTCAATACTCTGAATAAAGAAAAATTATTTATATTATAATATATTTATATTATATTATAATTATTTATATTATAATATAATAATTATTTATATTATTTATTATTTATAAATAAAGGACACTACTCTTGCATCTGATATTTTCTAATGTGGAAGTATTATTATATATTATACATATAAAGTATAATAAACTTATACTCTTTAACACGATAAACAACTGGGAATTAGACTAATTCTGAATTGTTTGATCATGTTAAAAAACAATTCAAGTGTATAATTATGATATGGATAGCTTGCATGTTTGGAGTAGTATTTTGCCTCATATCAAGGTCATTTTTAATATAGTGAAAGACTGTTGTCCGCAGTTCATATTAGACTATTGATATAAAGAATTGACACTGTCGGGCAAATATCCCTCTCTCACTCTCTCTTTTCATCTGCCGTAATTTCAATTTTCAGAAAAAGATCTATAATAGCACAAAATAACACAAAATGATATAATATAACTTTTAAAAACTACATAGGGTACAGCATAGCATTTTTTGTCGTACGGTACATCTTTGCATACATCAACAGTGAAATTTGTACATTATATATATACACTATATCGCACGTCTCTAACTCGGTCCGTTTTTTAAAATACACTATTTTAAAAGAAAAATGTTTTCAGATTTATCTTTCAAATTTTGCAGAAACCTACCTCGAATAATTTTGTTGTTGTTGTTGTTGCAAATCTTCTATAACCCTTCCACGAAAATGTTTCTTCAGTAATAATAGTATTTAAAGGGGAAAAACTGACCATTGGGAGCCTTGCTGAAAGAATAATGTAGTAGTTGATCATATTTCTCTTTTTTTTTATTAAGGTTTTAATTATAATAAAGTCATGAGAATGTATGGAATTACAATCACAAAAAAGGTATAAATGCATGCTTAATACATTTTGTTAAACAATGCATTGTAAGTAGAAATGAGCAATTCCCGAAGATTTATATTACGTTCTAAGTATGTAATGTCGTGATGTTTTTTGTACCTTTTGTTTCTTTACCATTGAGAAAAATGTATTTATGATGCTTTATTTAAACCAAAAACTATTTCCATAAATATGACGAATTACGCATTTTAATACCATTAATTTTTGAATAGCAAGTGCTTTATTTGATTATAAATATTCTGCTATTAAATAAGACAAACATTATTATTCATAAAGGGTGATATTAGAAATCCGGAATCAGCGTCATTTATCATGTGTTTAATTATTTAAAGAATATTTTCATTGCATTTTTATTTTTTCCATTTTGTAATTATTTCACTTATAATATGTAATTCCTCCAGTAAAATTGCTGTTTACTTTATATTCTTAGATATATGATTTTTAATGTCTGTTAAGTATTTTTTATTTACGGTTTATCATAGTTTGAAAATTTTAAATTTATTTTGCATATCCTAAGATTTTTGTTTCAGATTTTCATGTTGATGTTATTTTTTTTCGTTAAGTCCATATGTTATTTATTTTATGTGAGAAAATTTAAACAAAAACTTACAAAACCAATTTTATTCTTAACAATGAATAGTATTTCTATCACATTACATATATAATACATTTTTTTACGTTATGTATTAAAGAATGTACTTCCATAAAATAGATTAGATACGCCCTTTTAGTTTTTGTAATATGAAATAGTATTGTGTGAGGGAGATGTTAATGAACCGGAGAATTAAAAAATAATATTTTTGCTATCGGTAGTAATTACATAAATAGGATCAAAGGGATTTTTAGGAAATAATAAAAAAAATACTAACAATCAGTTTTATTATACGCACCACTTCACAAAATGCAAATATGCAATTAAGAGACGCCAGGTAAGTTTATTTAAAGTAAGCATAGTCTTTTTTTCTTTCGCAGTGAAAGTGCATGTTAAACAAATTTACCTGATATGTGCTAATAGCAGAATTTCATTTAGTGAAGTGGTGCGTATTGATCGTTATTTTAAAAAAATGTAGCTGATAAAATTGAAATAAATGAAGTGTCTTTTTTTTTTCGAAATATGTTTATTGATCAATAAACTAATGTAAAAACCTTTTAACTTTAAGCAAAACGATAGTTCGGTTGTACATTAATTATTTTCATCTGCCATTTTTTCCCCCCTGTTTCCTTGTTTGTGATAGTTTTGAAACACGAACCTGCTTTGTCATTTACCTTATATTTAAAGAATAAATGATTTGTTTACAATTTTGTCAATACATAAGTGAAATAATGTGAATTTAGTTCACATTATATTTCTAAAATGTGTTTACTCTTTACCAGCGTTCTAAAAATTAAGTATTTTCTATCTAAAAAATATTTATGATTTTGAAAATTTTGTTTTTAATTATTATTTTAAAAGCAAATTATCGTATGGATAATTAATACATCAACTGGCAAAAATTAATTAATTATATTATCCTACAATTTTTATTGCTAAAGTAATTTTTTTTACGTCTTGTAATGTGAAATTTCTGAAAAAAAAAAATTCCATTTCTAAAATGTATTTCTAATGTTAAGATTAATTGTGTTCAAAACTTCATTCTGTAGGATATAATTTTGTTTTAAAAGTATAATTTAAAAAGTTTTATTCTTATAAAGATTTAGAAAAAAAATAAGATTCTAGCTGGACAGTATTTTTTAACCTTTTAATGTCTGTCGCATTTAAAGAAAGAATACAGTTTTAAATGGACGAATTCTAAAATAGCTTCACTGACAAAAAAAAAAAAAAAAAAAAAAAAAAAAAAAATCCGTTAATTGCACAATTTCCGTATAATTACGAATTTCTTTCCAAAGAAAGTGATTTCGTGAATGTATCAAACGGTGTGGATTTGGGAATATATTTGACAGAAATTTCTAACTTTTCACTTTCTCAAAAGCTTGGTGATTTATTTTTATTATTGAACTGAAAAAGTCAAAACACCGTAAAATTGCAAAAATTGTACTGCCAAAATATGGAAATTCTTTCGAGAGTGTATGTATATAAAAAATTTCAAAACTTCAGCAAAAGCCAGAATTTTAAAAACTTTGATAAGATTATCTAAGTTTATTAGCCTTCTGTTAAAAAGTCCTGCAAGATGGTAAATAGCTGCTATAGACATGAATGCTGACAATCATTAAAAATTATACTATACCTGATAAATAAGGATATTATTAAGTATGATTATAATAAAGAGATAAATTTACAGCAAGATAATATTGAGACAATATGCTGTACACTGGCTGTATAGTGGCTAATATTGGCAATCTTTTAATAAAAAAATATTGACTCAACTTAGGGAAAATTACACTTTCCCGATATCTGTCAAGATGACAAGAATTATATCCTGAACATAGGGAATTAAAACGCACTTCCAGCATTTATCGCTCACAGACTGTAGTGTAACCAAATTCTTTTGTGTTTCCCTGTAAATGAAAGATAACTGTTATGCACATCATCTTCTACGGTAAGCATTATCTAGTGCACCTGAATAATGTTGTATAAATTTCATTATGCTTGAAATACTGTAACATTATTAAAATACGCTGCAAACAATTTTTCTCGTAGACCATTCTGTGATCGAATTCTTTTGTATGACCGTGAAATGAATTGTAAATGCTTTTCACTTCATATTCTTCAGAAAGCCTGTTATTAGTGCACCTCATTAATGCATATCAATTTCATTATGTTTAAAATAGTGTAACATTATTAAAAGATACTACAAGTAGGCCACAATTTAACGGGATTATTTTGAATAAAGCGAAATATAAATGCTACGCACTCTATTTTCAATAGCGATCATACCATTGTAATCTCAAAAGTATGTATCAATTATATGCCAATCCTAGTATATTTACGAGAGTTAGAATACAGAGATGCAGACGGCAGACAGACAAAGCGAAATCATAAACCTTTTCAACCATGTTGGAAAGTGTTTTAAAGATTGAATAGCTCACAAATATTGATAGAAGATGGTAAAGAATGCGTACTGTGGTTTTGCATATTTCACAGTGAAAATATGATATATGGACGGTTAAAAGAGTATAAGTCAATATGGAAGATAACGAACTGTTTTAGACAGTGATCATAACAGTACAAGAAAGAAATGTTCGCTAATATATATATATTACAGTACTTACTGTACAAAACCAAACAGTAACAATTACTATTTTATCAAAACACATTTCCCACAGGTGTACGCAGTTTTTTCACTTTCCGCTAAAATTGCAATTTCGGACTTGTAGCATTAAGACCGCCTACCTAAAAAGTTATCATAATATTAATTTTTTTAACAATGTTGTCTGACTGTATTATGAAATAATATACGTATTCGTTCATTTAATAAAAATAATAAACACTTCTTTGATTGTCGAGACAGTTAAAACATTTATATTATGCTTCTAAAATTAAGAAGCTTCAACTACAACATATGACTCCGCCTATCATTAGAGACGTCTTAAAGTAAACCATTTTTACTCCCTCTTGAATGCGTTTCATATTTTATCCCAATAATAAAACAGTGACTCATCCAATTTCACGTTGATCCATTCATAACTAAACGTCTGCTGGGATCCGCTCAGCCCTTATTCTGTGAATCTTCAGTCCTCCAATTTATCTTTTACCAAATTTGGGGTTTTTATTAGCCGCCTTATTCCCTAATTTATAAAAATATGTTTCTGCTCCCCTCACTTATTTATTATTTAGCTCCTTTTATGAAGATAAGGATGATCGATTGGAAATTATCTGTTCCAACAGATAGAGCTGTATGAGCAGTTACGATTTCTTTGTGAACTACTTCTTGGAATCTGCTTATTGATTGGATGTAAAAAAGGAATGTTGCCATCGGATTGTTTTGAGACAAATAATAATCAAACGTTTCTTCTGTGATAAATAAGAATTTCTAACTTATGGTTCATTTTGATGGTTCGGGTTTTAAAGAGGGTTGATTATTTAGCCAAAACGAGTATAGATATCGGTAACATTTATAATCAATATATTCAAACAACGATTTCTAGAACTGTACTTTTTGAGACAAAATTGAAATTTTAATGATTCAGTAAAACCTACTAAAACGGAATTGCAAGGCATGGGAGAAAAATCCCGTTTTAAACAGGTTTCTGCATCAGAAGGTAAAATATTTCAAATGGAAGTTTCTAGAAATTCAGTATTGATGCTCAACAGCGAATCTATTTATATTTTTTAATTCCATTACAATTTTATATTAAAACTTTTAATTTTCGTAAATAATACTAATTCTATAATTTTAGTGGGTATATGAATAATATAATTAATTAAAAATATATCCTAATAATATTATAAATCTGATTGTGTGCAAATGTTAGGCTGAAGCCAGCGTCAAAATGGAGCTTTTAATGATCCTGTATTTTTGCATGTAGTTTTATTATAACCCTCAAATGAACATAGACTAGGTTTTATTTGTTTTATTCAAATATTTTCTTTAATAATTAAAAATTTCATTATTTTCATAGAAATAAATGGACATTTTTCAATAAAATTTAACCATTTTACTTAATCGTTGCTAGGGCTTTGATCGTTGCCAATAAATAAAAACACGGAAAAATAATTTTTCCTCAACAACTACTTTTCAATTGAACGATTTTCACGTGAAAAATTAAAATTAAAAAGAATTCAAAAGAAGATAAATTTCCGTGATATTTGAAACAAAAATATGGAGTATTTGTTATTATACATGAAGTATGAATATCGGTTACATTGAAAAGATCTTTTTTTGTCAAAAATTGCGTTATAATTAGAAGGAAAAATGACAATAATTATATTATTAAAAATAGATTTAGCTTGAACCATGGAACTATGAAAAGGATCCTCCTCGGTTCGGACAAATATGACGTCATAAATAAAACATGTAATTTTCAAATGTTCGTAATAATACAAGGAGCATGCATATCAATGTATAATGAAAGTAGATAGATAATGGACGTATTATTTAAGATCAAAAACTGAATGTTTTTTATCGTTACTGATTAATTATTAGCTTGAATACCGGTTACATACAAATGTGAGTTTTCCGCTAAAATTCACGCCCTGATTGCCAGAAAAAGAAAAGTAACAAGAATTATGCCATTAAAAAGAGATTTCTCTGAGGAAAAAGTGACGTCATATTTGAAATAAAACGGGAATTTTCAAATGTGTTTTACAAGGAGCGTGAATCAATTCCTTACATTAATAATACAAGGATCGGTAAGTTTAGAAAGTAAATGAGTTTCACGCCATATTTAAAACGAAAAATTTGAAATATTTTTTTATCTACACCGATTATTAAGCATGAATATCAGTTACATACAGATGAGAGTTTTTTGCCAAAAGCCAAAACGTGATTAGTTGGAAAAGAGAAATAAATACGAATCTATTATATTAAAATCTGACCGCCTGTTTGCATTTCGCAACTACTCCTTTCAGGTTGTCGAACGCAACTCGATTTACTTAAGACCGGCTATCATTGATCCGAGGATGTCATAAACTCTCAGAATTTAAAAAAATGATTTAAAATCCGAGATTTTTTTTTTTTTTTTTTTTTTTTTTGTAAATTTTAACGAAGTTTCTCTAAAAATGGCAACTAAATTATTCCAATTTTGTGGATAAACAAAGAAGAAATAAAACGGAATAATATATTTTTTCTCATTAAAACTGAAAAAAAAAATTATTTTCAATTTGAATAGATGCTGAAAGAAAAAAAATCTTGATTACAGTGAAATTTTTGAAAAATAAAAATGTCTTTTCACATATTCAAACTTTATGAATCAATTTATTCTGGAGAACGAAACTCATCTGTGAACATATTTTCTTTTAGAAATAAAGATTTTTTTTTTCAGTTATAGATTAAATCAAGGAGACAAATTTAAGCTCCTTGCATTTAGGTCTAAAATTATTGCTCTCTATTCACAAGAATTGAATTTAATGAAAAATAATAAACTATTTCCATTATCTTTGAAGGATGGCTATTAAAACGTTTCACAACGGCGTTAAAAGTAAAATGGTTTACCAGGTAAACTTGACATATGTTTTTACACAATTCGCCGATTTCCACGATTTTCTTTGGCCCGCCTTTTTTCATTGGTTGCAGTTTCCTTTTCGTGATTATTTGTCACAAAATTTCACTTTTTTAGAACTTAGTTATTTCAAGGCCTCAATAACATAGAAATACGGTATTGTCTCCTATGGAATGTGATAAAGAGTTAGTTAATTATTTACGATTCTAATTATAGGGAATGAAATATTTTGCTTAATTAATGCATTTATGCTTCTTTTAATAATATGTGAACGAAGTCACGGGTAACAGCTAGTATATAATAATTGAGGAATCGTAAAATAATGAAAAGTTTCGCTTAAAAAAACATTTCTTCATAATTAACTTATAAAAAGTTTCATGATCAAATATTTTTTCATCAACCTCCTCTATACTATAAAATCCTACGAAATGCAATGCATTTTCGGGATGAGATTTCTCCGCCTTTTTTTGCATACCAGTATAATCTTACAGAAAATGTTTTTTTTTTATTTAATCGGAACACTCTGCGAAATAGCAAAACAATGTTTTCTCTAAGATTTTAATGGTATGCAGAAAAGCGGAGAAAACTCATCCCTGAATACAATATCCAACATTAAAACATTGAAATGTAACCTCTATACATTTCCGAGTCAAATGAATACTCTGAAATTTAACAGCATGGAACATTGAGGATTAGATGTTATTTCACACGAAATGTTGCCGTTTAACTTTCCCTTGATGAAGTAACTTAATTCAGTGGAATGAGGTGCATACATTAGAAGAAAACTGATGAATCTAATTTACTTGGAAGATGTTTGCTTCACTAATTTATTAATGAATGCAAGTCTTTCACAATCCAAAAGTTATGTGAAGTTTTAAATGATATTTATATTTTGTAGTAGTGATTCATATATTAGTAATTCAAGATATTACTGTGGGATATAAAGTTTCTTGCAGTAGTAATTTTTAAACCATAAATATTTATTGAAATATTACAAAAATGTTTACCAGGTCAAGTATATATACAAATGCTTAATTAAATATGAAGTTTAGAAATATTTCCAAACACTTAATATTTCCCAGAATATTTCATAGGACATTTCTCGCACCAAAGTTAGAAAAAAAATTATATACTACATTAAAAGCATTTGATTGCAATATGACAAGTAATGTAAAGTTCAATTTAGATACAATCTATATTTTATTGCAACATTAAGAAGTAAAGAATTTGATATTGTATTGGTGCATTTATATCAGTTTCTTATTAAAATTTGTATTTATATTTTATATTTTATTGTTCGTTTAGTCTATTTTTACATAAATCTCCCCTTAACACGTTCGCTGCCAACTACGAGTATACTCGTAGTGCTATCTACGTTTCTTCAATCTAAAATTAGTTATTCGTCCCGGGAATTTCAAAAAAAGAATTTTTATTTTATGTAATCACGAAATGTCTGTAATAAAACAAAGTAAATATTGCTATTAGTATTTTCTGGTGTGAATTCGAACATTCTAAATAAAATGAAAATTTCGGCATTTTTAGCTTGGCAGCGAACGTGTTAATATAAAGTCTATACATCATGAAAGAAATCATTCATAAATCAACCATGAAAGAAATTTCAAAACATTTTATTTCAATATCTGTATCTATATATACACATCTGTATCTATACATATATCTATATATACATCTGCATATTTATTTTCGGAAACTTAGGATTTAATAGAATAGAACTTAATTAAAGATTTGTTATTTTAATACATGAAATTTAGCTATGTAACTTGTACTTGATGCACTAAATTCAATCAAATGAGGTGCATACATTAAAGAGAAATTTATGGATGGTATTTTTGGAAAATAGTTGGCATGCTTCTAATCACCTATTAATTAATAAATACAAGTCTTCGAGAATCCGAATGTAACACGAAGTGTTAAATTTGAGTCATTTTTTTGCATCTGGCATGATATTGTGCTATGTTTTAGCCTTACAGAATGTTTCTTTTAATACTTTACACTGCGGAGATATTAGAACACAGTGGAATTAATTAAATTTAATGATGGATTAACTAATAAATGAAAAGGGATGTAATGATGTAAACAATAAAAATAGTAACACATTATCAAGCAAAATAAATAAATATACATAAATGTGTACAAATGCGCAATACATTCTGTAGAATTTCAATTCAGCTCTGGCAGAAACCAATAGAAACTATTACAGCAAATATAATCAAGATGTTTTTTCCTACCAATCCCCCCTGTTTTTTTTATTTCAAATAAAGACAGGAATTTCATTAATTAAAGAAAACTATTAAGAGATCACATACAAAAAAAGAAAGATTTCATGAGTAACAAACAAGTGGATTTTTCAATGCTAAACTGAGCGTTAAGCGGACAGAGTGAAAAATGTACCAAGCCGGAAATCGAACCCAGGACCCAAGAATAGCGATCTGAGGCTAACTGTGAGTTTCGGGCGAATTTCACTCCTGAAAAATGTATTGAAAAATTAATTAGAATTTACATCAAAGATTACATTAAATATTTTTCTGCCGCAGACTACATTTGACTGAAAAAAAAGAAAAAAGAAACTGACAGCTTGATAGCTATGTGTAATATATTTGTTTGCTTTATAATGTAATTCCTGTTCTAACTGTCATGATATGAACAATACATTAAAACTGTAACATTGTGTTTTGTTTAAGGAAGCAAATTACTCTTAAATCGTCAAAAAATTCGAATTTTTGAAGAGCGTGCTTATAAAAAGCAATATTTTCTATGTATTTTTAAAACAAGCGGCATAAACAATTCCTACAATTACTTTTGTTATGACTAAAAATCTCTGCGGTATTCTTATTAAACAATAATTAAAAGGTCATTGCCACGCCCACTAAGATAAAAATGCCACAAAATCTCAAGAGATAAAAAATACAATTTAAATAACACAAATATTTAAGTTATAAATAAAGCAGAACATTTGTTTCAGTGTATATACTTTTTCAATAAACAAAATACTACTGACGCAAACATTTATAAATTCGTAGTGATCAGAGATATTCGTATTTTATTTCACGTTCTTCCTTACCTGATAAACTTTAGAAATATGTTTTTTTTATTGAATAATTTATTTGACATATCTCTTCTTTTTTAGGATTTCTGCGGACTTTCTTTCTGTTTCGAAGAACGTTAAACAAAAAAATTTCTCCAGACATATGTTCTACAGACATCCTAGAATGTGCTTAAAGCATTTTGCTTGGGGTTGAAAGAAATAAAAGTGTGGTACCCGCTGGCGGGGCACGTCAGTTTCAGCGGTGTTGATAGAGCATCTTTATTCACGCAATCGGGTGCATGCATTAAAATAAAATGTAGACTTAACGGACGTGGCTTCTTGTACATTCACATTGTTGATTATTAACAATTCTATAATGTTAAAAGCTGTTGTTAATTAATGTTGTTTTTGATCGGTTTCACTTTAAAAATTTTCGAGCACAAACATATAATTATCAATCTTTATCCAAATGTTTCTTGGTGCAAAGTAAATTTGTGTCATTTAGAATATTACATTAAGCATGCATCTCCATAAATTTATGCTCCCTTAATTAAAATTGTGAAGATAGAATATATTTTGAAGACATATTTCTCTTTACTTATAATTATGTAACACAGTCCTTGAAGTGGGTTTTATTTTTCTCTAAAAAATAATTATTATTAATCATTAAATATAACACGTGTTAGTTTTATTTTTCTCTAAAAATTACTTGTTATTAAATTAATCGTTAAGTATAACATGTATTTGTTTATTTTCGAAATTGCTTTCTGTTGATTAACTTATATTGCACACCTAGATAATTTCTATAGACTTATAGCATGTTCTATTTCTTTCAGTGCACGGAATAAAGGGATATCCATAATATTCCCTTTAGTAGAGTGTAATAGATTTTTTTTTTGAGCGTGGTGAAAAGGTGAACCATTTTATTGATACGGGAAAAGATTTGAAGTAGATAAGTGATGCAACTGATACATAAGATTGGACACACAAAAAAAATGGATAAGTAAAATTTTTTAAATGATACTCATCATTTATAAACATAACACATATTTAAAATATGCCTAAAATCATATAAAGCAGTAAATATATACACATATGGAACATAGAAACAAGCGCACCAGTTACTATGCCGGTGATTAAACTCGGAATACGATACAATTTTACATTTACGTTGTTTAAATTTGGAAAAATAAAGAAGTTTTCTCAGTACGGTAACTAAAATAATTCCTTTATTAATTGCAATTTGTATTAAAGTATATAATTATGATATAAACAATCTAAAGAGAAAATTTTAATTAAATTTATTTGTTTAATAAACAATGTTTAAACAACATTCTTAAAAGTAACCTTTTTTAAAAGCAAATGTCCAATAAAACTGATTTAAAGTAGTTTCACGGTGGGATTTGTACTCAACACGACCAATTTTATTAACTTATCCAAATGTAAAAGTTTTAACCGTTATATTTGATTTTCCCCCATATTAAAAAATAAATAAATGTATATTTTACAAAACAATGTGTGCTGTTACGGATGGGAAAAATTATAATAAATTCATGCGTCCTTTCATTTAAAAACTTTCGATGTTTAAATGACTTATAAACTTTGACCATTATTACGTTTGTGGTTATTATAGTATGATTCATTATAATCAGTGTGCGTAGGGTTTTTACACAATTTTTTAATATAATTTCTCGCCTTATTTGTGCGTTAACAAATATTACAAATTCTCCGATTAAACAAGTCAATTAAAATTCTTTCGGCTTAAATATTAATTAGAAAACTTTCAATCTGAAACAGTGCTTTGAGACACATTGACATAACACAATAAAAAGGAATTTTCTTGTTGATATCTTTTTCTATCTTAATGTGAAATAATTTGAACGAACTGAGAATATCGGCCAAAATATTTTATTAAGCCGTTAATTTACTTTTTATTTGGATACATTATTTTTTCTGCGTTCACGAACAAAAAACATAAATTTTTAAATTATTGTAAAAGTGGTTTAATCTTTTAATTAATATATATTGGAGTTAAAACATTTATTAAGACTATTCAGTCATAATTTCAAATGTTTTTTTTCTTTTTTTTGTATAATTTTTGGGATTAATTTGTGACACATTAGGTTGCTTCTAAATGTTTTGACAAATTCATCTGTAAGATTTTTGATCATCGCCAATACAACCAAAAGTTGGGATATTAGTAATTTTATCGCTGACAACAAGCGCTCGAAGTGACATTCCGTTCTAAATTTTTTCGTTTCTAGTAAGCTATCAGTGTTCATAGCTTTTGCATGAAGGTTATCGGGAGGATAAAATAGAGCAAATCAGCACTTAATTTTTAATTTGTATATTTATTTTCCTTATTACTTTTCCGGTGACAGAGTTAGTTATTTTAAATGTAAAAATACATATGAAGTTTTATCTTAAGCGAAACGCATTCGTTACGCTTTAAATTATTTTTTTCAATATCATAAATAATATTTTTGCTACCTACTAAAATTATATACTTGCAAAATATAAAAACAACAGTATTGAAAACTTCTCATGGCTTACTCATACTATACGAAGACATGCCTTCATTATTATATCGGAGTTTAGAAGCAACGTTCTAGACAAAAATAATTATTTTTGTGTTCCCGTAGCCCAAGTCCAACGATTTGAAATTCGAGCTCGTCCGAGCCCGATTTCAAAAGTATGCAGTAGAATTCTTGTTATTAATTGTTAATAGCGTTTTAATATTGTTTCAAAATTATTTTTCTCATTTAAAAAGTATCTTCTTACGTAGAAATAAGTATTAAACCTCGTAAGTATTTACACCCTCATGGCAACGTTTCGTGATTTTCATGTCCCCCAAAATGTATTTGGAATAGCAAATTTGTTATTTATACCCAACCAGTGGCAGAAATATTTAAAAATCACAATTCTTATACTTTTAAAATATCATTGTGCAACTATGACAGAAAGAGATGTCACATGAGTTCTGTTTTCTTGTTATTCTAGAAAAGGACTTCCAGCAGAAAGCTATGTTAGACATGAGATATCCCACGGTTTCTTTATGTTACTAACACTCAGCGTGTAAAGTCTTCAGAATTAGATAGACTGTTTCTCCTTATATTCCATCAATGACAATTCAATTTCCTTCCAAACTGATTTTTAAAGAAGTGTAAAATACTTTAAGAAACGTAAATTACATTTTTGTTTTAAAAAAAGTTTTTTTTTCTCAATTTGTAAATAAATATTTTTTTATTTATTTTGAATCCGAGCCTGAAGGCTGGTATGAAAAACCCGTCTCATCTCTAAAGCATTCGGCATCTACACAGATAGGAACTATGCTTTATCTGTTAATATGAGCAACCTATTCTCACGAGTTAAGTTAGTTAATCAAGTATGAGTTAAATGACAATATTTTTGAAGTAATTTTTAATTTTTAAAGTGCCATTCTATTAATTTGGCCAGATATCATTCTGATTGAAAAAAATATATATAAAGACAAAATAGTTTTTCAAAGCTTCTAATGCCTGATACTGCATTGATTTTTTGTCGAATTTTGTAATAGAGTAAAAATAATTAGGATTTGAATAACTTTGTCAATAAATATTTTAATAATTATACATTCAGTATGTTTCAATAATATTACGTCTGTTTGAAGGGGGGGGGGTGATTTTTTTCTAAGCGAAATATTTATTATTTAAAAATTCCTATTTTTTTTACTCGTTAATAATATTTATAATAACAACTAAAATTATGGAAATATTAAATTCAGAAAAGTAATAAAAAACTACAATAGAAAATGAATATATATGTAAATTAAAAAAATCCCAAATCGTTCGCTTTTTGTATACCGGTATTTTCTTAGAATAAAATTATTTTTATATTGTTCTTGTAAATTTTGCAGAAACCACCTTCGGAAATAAATTTTTGCGAAAATGTTGCAAAAACCTACGATGAAATTTTCTGTAAAAAGATTTTGGTATTCAGTTGGCTAACCATTTGGAAGCCCTGAACATGTTATGTAAATTATGTTATTGTGTATGTTTTTGATACAGCTGTTTCTAAAATTTTAATTTGAAATGTTTTGAAAAATACTGCTATGCATGCTATGTTCATGTTTAATTAAGAATATGTGCCTTACTTGATTACAATATATATATATATATATATAATTTTTAATCGTTCGTGCAATATTTTCAGCTACAAGTACGGTAGTAATATCAAGAAAAAGGCTCCTAAAAATTCCATTGATGTAGCTATAACGTATGAGTAATTCTTGGAGCATCTCGCTTTTAAGAGCGTGAGGGACAACTCAATTCACCCTTCCCTAATAAAAAGTTCATAGGATTAGAAATATTTTAATATGACTATACGAAAACATATGTGAGTGCTATAAGACACAGATGTCAAACACATTTTTTTAATATTAAACACATACACCAAATAAATTCATATTTCATATTCAAATGTTTATTATAAACAATACAAAAAACAATAGCAATACCAATACACTAAACGCATTTACATGTTATAAAAAGTTAATGCACCTGGTTTAAATCCAGATCGAATCACAAAACGAACTTAATGCTTAGAATTTGTTTTCACTTAAAAAAAAAATAAATAAAAAATAAAACTCCATTCAAATTAAAGTAGATTTAGCTTGCATAGGTTTATTCTCTGGCAATGAATCTATGATAAATAAAATCCTCCTCTTTCTCTCATTTTTTAAAAAAATGCATTTCTTTTTCTTTCTTTAATATAAAAGAGGTAAAAAAAATTTCTTTAGATAAATGAAAGGAAATTAGTTTTACATTCATCTCCGAAAGTTTTGCACTGAACTACGAATAAGTTTGAATCCCTACACTTTTTAAACTTTAGAGGATAAGAACTAATGCTCGATGCGAATAATTATATATATTTTTTTAAGTTTATCATCTTTAATTGCATTTTTAAATTGATATCTCTCGAAATTTAAGCTATTTTTAAACTTTAATCTCAAAAGTATAGTTTTTAAACAGGTCTTTAAATAAATTATTTTTTTCAGAATAAATAATTATTAAATTGTTATAAAATAGAGTCGATTTGAATTTTATAAAATAAAAATTTAAGTATGAAATGACATAAGATTACATCTAACGTATAAAACAACCATACGCCTTTAAAACTTTTAGGAAAATACAGTTTTTTATTAAAAATAAACAATCTCCAAGCAACAACAAAAAAGTGTTATATTTCGTAACGATTTATTTTATTTTAATCTAAAAAATATTCATTCTGGGTGTCTAGAATTTTTTAGTATTTTTTTCATGCTCATATTCTTTATGTATACCAAGTACAACTAGATTCACGATGAATAAAAATGTTAAATCTGTACATTAATCGAAAACTGCCCAGTGTTCATTTTTAACATAATGAGAAAAAATTAATTTAACAATTTTATTTTTCTTAATTTCTTTAAATTATTGTTGAAAAGTATAGTTTCGTACAAAAATAAAATTAGAGTTTTTTTTATTTTAGAATTAGTCTTGAAATGGAAAATGTATTACTAATTTAATAAATTTATTAATTCAGACATCATCCAGAATTTTTGAATAGTAATATTCGTCTTTTTATGAGAGAATAAAAAAAGCGAATATTAATTACTATTTGAAAAATGAGATTTAAAAAAATCCCAAATTTAATAATCAACACATTTAGAAAAGGAAGGGAATCATAAACATCACTTTCCATGTTAAATTTAATATTGTCATCAAGTTTATTTAAAGTCTCAAAAAACATATCCAAACCTTGGTCTTCCCTCATCCCACACTACACAAATGTCATCAACGTATCTTACACATAATCTAAGTTTAATCACGAATGTGTCAAATATAATATCTTCTAACGGTCTAAGCTTGAATTCTGCTAGAATACTTGACATAGGTGACCCCTTTGAGGCACTTTTATCCTGTGTATAATATTTACTGTTGAAATACATTACATTATTTTGATTAATTAAATTTTACCCTGTTTTGAGATGTTTTGATTTCTTGACTTAAATGATCCAATTTATGAAAAGACTTGGCTGACAGTCAAAGTAAAATGAGAACAACGTGAAGATGTCTTTGCAGATAAAGACCGAAACGTTGGGTACATTTTAAACTTGTTAAAAAAAATTCATTTTGATTTTATATATGTATACACTGATGCGTATCTATGTATGTTTTAAATATTAAAAATTTGACAGAGTAAGTGCAAGTTTTTATTGTATGTTTCAAATATTTTACATTACATACTCATGCATTATAGTAATTCATAAGACTGATATTACTTGACTTTAAGTAAAATGGCACCACCAGCGGCTGAGAAGTGTTGCTCTCAAAGCTGGTCGAAGGGAGGTGCTGAAATCGAATCCATGTTCAGCTCGTCAATCTAACTTACAGGGTTTCCGTGGCTTTCTCCGAACGTAGCACAGATACTTGTTAAGATCCCTTAAGAAAGACCTTCGCGTATGGTAATCGTAGCCTTTCCCTTCAGCCTATATCTCTCCTGGAGATTATCGGTCGTGACAAGCATCAAACAACCGACCAATCTTTAAAAATAATAAGGCTTAGTAATAATTAGTATAGTAACAATAACAGTGAATTTATTTGGACCAAAAAAGCAAAAAAAGTTTTATTTGAACAGGGTGCCTGCACTTTTAGAGTAAACACCAGTGTTTTGTTATAGAAAAATTCGACTTAAGTATTCGCTCGATTGCATAAGTTTTTTTCTAAGTAAAACACTGGTGTATATTTGACCTAAAGTCAGAGAAATTCCCTGTAGGAACTCAGTTTAAATCGATGTGACTGATTTGTACTAATTCAAAATCAAAATGTATTTTGATATGAATTTATAATGGAGAAGTACACATATTTACACAGTTTTTAGGATACTACCGGTAAATTTTCAATGTTTTCAACAATTTTCAATCAGTCTAAGATGACTGGATTGTTTCTTGATAACAAGAAAATGCAAAAGTTTTTACTATTACATGTTGAGGCGCTTAAAATTTATAAATTATTAACTAAATATATTTTCCGGTTTCTAATACTAAATTCTCATATATCTATACTAATAAAATAAAGTTTCGCTTTGCGTGTCTGTGTGTGTGTGTGTCTGTGGGCGATAGCTAAGAAAATCCAGCCCAACTAGAAGTCTGAAAATTTAGATGTGGAAAGTCTAACGTCTGACCATGTGCAGCTGAGTCTCAGAATTTTAATATTTTGATAATTACTCATGATATTATTTAGAATATCATTAAACATCGCATCGAAAATGCCATCTTTTAAATCAAAATCGCTAAAGAAAAGAACTGCTGTTGTGAATTTGCAAGCAGAAATGAACGAATTCAAAATTATTTTACTAATTAGCGAATTTTAAGAAAACGCATTAAGATATCAATTTGAAAATTTCTGAACAAATGTGAAAAAAAATTCTGCATTCGACTATGCGACTTTTTGAAAAATTCTGCATCCGACTATGCGACTTTTTTAAAATTCTGCCGGAAATTTCTCTTAATTTATGCAAAAAACTGCCAAAAATCTACCGTCGCTAGTTAAAAAAATCCGAGAAAGTTACAGACAAGGATGTGCTTTCATTAAAAAACGAACTACAATGATATATGTTTCTCTGGCCGATCCCTCTATTTAGTTTGCGAAAATGAAAGAAAATAATTGCCAATTTTTACTAATGAACATAAAATTGAGGTTGGGAAGTGTTGTCATCTGCCGGCTATTTTAGCGTAGCGTCTTTGTTATGTTCTAATTATCAGAAAAATTTTGTTTCTTTCTTTAAGGATCGCATTAATGTAGGTGAAGGTGGTTTTCTTGAACGAATTATTCGTTATATTTGCGGGTATGGGGAGGGAGGGGGTTAACAACGCCTTGCTCTGAGATTGTTATTATCTCGGGCCCTGGCAACGCCGGGCGGGTCGCTAGAATATATATATATAATATTTCAAAACTTTATTATCATATCTAAAATAAGTAAAGTTAATATATTTGTTCAGACTACTGCTTTTGTAAATTTATGCCTTTTTTTTTTTTTTTTTTTTTTTTGCAACTATCAAATTTTTACGACACGTGAATACATTATAAGAGGAAGCAGTACACCCAGGGTTTTAAAGAAATTGTTAAAGGACAAAAGAAATGAAAATTTATTTTTACCATTCAGTGGTGCCGATTTATCCCCTTTTATTATTCAAATTATGTAGTAGAATTTCCGAATAATAATCACAGCTTTATTTATGGCAGACAAAAATTACAATTTGTTACAAAATGCGATGAATACCTGATTTTAAAAGTCGCGAGCCGCATAACGAAAAAGTTTCCTTGAATTTTCGGCAGAGGTTTATACTATGGTTTCTGTGGGGTGTGTTAATGACCGTGGTGTACGCGAACGTAACTTGGGAACATTTTGAAAACTTCCATCGTATTCAAACTTACCTCTAATCTAGCGATTGTAAGCCATTTAGGAGGATCTGTTTGACATTATTCGCTTCACTTCAGCTACATTTTCTAGCTTCCAGTGACATTTTTAGGGTAAATGTCCTTCGATCAGAGCTTCGTTCCACTTTCAGATTTATTTCAAGTTACTTAAAACTTTAACAACAATAAATTGTGTATATTTATTTTTAAAAATAACCTTTGCACATATCAGATAGATATAAGCGTGTATAATGGAGGGATGGAAGTAAAATGCATTTGTGTAAGTAATAATTATGAAGAAGGTACGTCAACTCCACGTCTCGTTCTTACTGTTTAACAATAAAAAAATGCTTTTAATTTTTCAATTAACTCCATGTTGAATATTTTATACATACTTAATACATTAAATATTTTGCTTGAAATATATATAAATAATATATATATATATATATATATATAAACTTTTAAAGTCTCACACCCACGTATCTTTATTTTCAGAAAACATTTATGCCATCAGCATTATCCTAAAAAATTTCCATTAAAGCTCAATATCTTGCCTTTGTTAATATTTCTTTCTAAGGAGTTATATTATTTGTAAAGATATGAAAGTTTAATTGTAGGGAGATTATCGGTCGTGACCAACATTCATAGTTGCCAACCTCCCGATTTTTTCATACCAATATTTTTATGTAAAAATATTTGTTTTATTTAATCGTACAATTTTTGCAATTTAATAAAGCTAAAATTTTTCTAAGATTTTACTGATATTTAAAAAAATTGGGAGGTTGGCGACTATGAAACCGGAGACGTTTGCTTCAACCAACCATTTAGATATAACTACCTGTCTCTTTTGTGAAATGTCGAAAAATAAAAATAATAGCTTCTCAAAACTTTAAATTAATAGAAGTTAAAATATAAGAGCTGACCACTGAATATTTTAGTGTTCTTTGGTGTTCATTTCAGCCCCATTGAATTAAAAAATTCTTCCGAAATTTTATTAAGAAACATTTATTTAAAAATTCAATTTTTTTTTCTATGGTTAAGATTTATACAAAGTGCATTTTTCCGTATTTTTATGTCATGTTTATAAATAAAGCAGAGCTTTCAAAGATTATTACTTGCTTCAAAAAATGTTTTAATTAAAATTTATTAAGTGAAATAGCAGTGTGACACAAAAAAATAAGAAAAACAAAACTGAATGCAGATTGAGATGAATTTTCTCTATTTCTTTTTTATTTTAAAGAAATGTAACAATTTGAAAACTCACCAGAATCACCAATTAGTTTTATTTGAATATAAAAAAAGCACCCGTTAGATATTACCAAGTGAATTATAATAGGAAATTTTTATTAAAAATTTCGAACTTGAAATGCGATTAAAATTAATCCTTATAAACAATATTTAACTTCCAGTAAATAAATGAATACAGATCGTCATGATGATGTCACATCGTTATTATTTACCATTCAAACAAGATTAATGTTTTAAGAATGACGGATACATGAGTAGTTTTGATATTTTTACCTTTCGTACGAAAATGCTGTAAATATAATGAGTGTTTTTTTCCTATTTTCTCCTATAATGAAACTTTGCTGGAGTATAAGTGAACTGTTTTTATGAATATTTAAAGATTGGAAAATATTACTTCGCAGGCACAAAACTTATAATATTACATATGGTATTTTAATATGTGACTTTATGTTATAATTCTCACATAAAAGGAGAAAAGGTATTATTTGCATTAGGAAATGAATTTAAGAGGTCAATAACTGTCATTTCCTAATACTTTAGATATTATTCATTGGAATTACTTTAAAATATTTTCATTGCTTGAGAAAATGATAATATAAATTTCTTGTTGAAAGTTGTGCAACTGATTACTCATCATGTCGATCAATCATCATGTCTATTATCGTTATTAATATTTAGTTTCTAAACCGCTTGTTTTAGAGGTATGGATCCAATTGCAAAAAATGCATTCTTCAATGACCAAAACTTAACCAATTTATGATATTTTGAATTTTATCAATTTTCTGAGTTCTGTTGGCTCTAAAAGCGTAAATAACACCAGACAGCATTTTATCTTCCAAGAAATTATTCTCACTTTAATAAACTAATTCGTAACACAACCAAAACCTATAAATCAGCTTTCCTCCCATTGCTTATCATATATTCTAATATGAGCAAATCTTGTGTGTGGTTATATATATATGCAAATTTTATCTTAAAAACGGCTCTAACGATTTTGACGAAATTTTGTATCCTACCGTTTTGGGGCACCAGAAAACCGATGGACTAGGTCACGTGTTCCAGAAAGTTCGATTAGTGGGCCATTTTGGGTCGTCAAGGGTCAGGGTGAAGCTAATTCTACCTAAAAAACGGTTCAAACGATTTTGACTAAATTTTGTATCTTACCATTTTCGAGCACGAGAAAACTATTGGGCTGGGACATAAGTTCGAGAACTTTCGATTAGTGGGTCATTTTTGGTTCAACCCGGGTCAAGTTAATTTTATCTAAAAAACGGCTCTAACGATTTTGATTAAATTTTGTGTCCTACGAGTTTCGGGCACGACAAAATCATTGGGATAGGTCACATGTCCGAGAAAATTCGATTAGTGGGTCGTTTTGGGGTCACTGCGGTTCAAGCTAATTTTATCTAAAAAACGGCTCAGACTATTTACACTAAATTTTGCATCCTATGGTTTTCGGGCACGAGAAGACTGTTGGGCTAAGTCACGTGTTCGAGAAAATTCGATTACTGGGTCATTTTTGTCATGGGTCATTATGGGTCAAGCTATTTTATCTTAAAAACGGCTCAAACTAATTACACTAAATTTTGCATCCCATGGTTTTCGGGCACGAGAAGACTGTTGGGCTAGGTCAGATGTTCGAGAAAATTCAATTAGTGGGTCATTTTGGTCATGGGTCATTATGGGTGAAGCTATTTTAACTTAAAAACGGCTCAGACTATTTAGATTAAATTTTGCTTCCTATGGTTTAGGGGCACGAGAAGACTGTTGGGCTAGGTTACATGTTTGAGAAAATTTGATTAGTGGGTCATATTGGTCATGCGTCAGGATATTTGAACTCAAAGCTAATTTTGACCGAGCATAGCTCGGTCTTCCCTGCTCGTTATAGTTAATGAACATTATTACGGTGTTGCAACTTAAGCGAATTCTTTTTGTTGAGATATCTGGAAGGATTTGCGAAGAGTAGAAATGACTTTGTTTAATATGAAATTAAAATAACATGGTGTTTACAATTTAGAATTTCTGGTAGAAATCTAAATTTTTAAAAAAACTTTACATTTCCAACATTATATTATTTCAGTGATTTTTCTAATAATAACAATAATATTGTAGTGTAGTCTCAATTCTTCATGAACAATGGGGCGAGCGATATTTGTTCCGGATATGTGCTTCCAAGTTAAATGTAATTTACATACAAGTTATTGAACCAATAACATCAATATAAGTATCCTTATATCATGCGATCCTAGTCCCGTGCGAGGCTTTCCCGCGGCAATTTTGAAAATTATTTGTTGATAAGTTGTTTCACAGTGTTATGTTTAACTGCAGATTTTAATTAAAAAAACAGCGTACTATGTTAAAAGGCCGTTCAAAAAACTATTGTATGATACCTCATTCATCGTTGAGCGTTTTGTAACTGCATAGAAAAAGGAATGTTGACATCAGAAATATCATTTATGATACCTTCATAAATGCTTAGAAATTCATTTGTATCGATACATGTAAGGGTTGCATAAATGTATGCTGTCTTTTTTACGGAAACACTGACGATACTATGTTAAGAATCTCATCAGGTTTAACTTAACTTTGCAAAAATTTAGGGAGCCAAAGTAACTCACCTATCATTTAAAAGGTTTGATTATGTTGATTTGATTGTGAATAAACTAGTAATAACTTTTAAAATCTTATTTAATTTTTTAAAAATATTTTTGGTGCAAAATAAATAATTAATCGGTTGTAGAAAATATACGTATATTTAGTTTAAAATTAAATTTTAACATCTTTTTAGCCGTGAAAAACTAATTATTGATAGTTGAAAAACAAAAATAATTGAAAAATGTTTAAAATGCTTATATGCATTTCTATACTTGTGAAACTGTCAATGCTGTATTATTTATCCTCTAAATTGCATATAATAAACATAATCTAGAATAGTTGAAAGCGTAATCCGTACCTATTATATTTTTTGATGTTGCATAATCTGAAAAATTCCTTTTTTGCGTTTCACATAGATAGCCGAAAACTGAAATTGAAATTTTTCCATACAATTTGATCTGAAGAAAGTTACAATTGTAAAAGGTAATATCTAAATATTGATTATCGGTGAAATCAGATAATTTTACGTAGCTACAAAATTTTTAACTCATTCCACTCTTTGAAAACCATTGTTCAAAACAACTATCACCATTTCGCTACCACTATTTCTATACTAACTTCGGTGTGTAATCCTCTTTCATATGTTGTAGAAATATACTACTTAGATTTTTTTAAAGTAGGTGCAGTCAAAAGATTATTCCTCATATAGTGGTAACGACAAGCGTTGTAGGTTTATACTCGATAAGTAGTGGAAAGTGTCATCTTGAGCAATTTTCCACAAAATGAAGAGCTTTTGTCGATGTTCGCAGCTTCGATACTTGATCGGTCTGGTGACTGTATAAGATTTTCATGGTTTTCATTATACACAGGCTAGCACTAGCGACTATTTTTGCTATCTCGCACCACTATTTTTCAAAGATAAATTTTATAGTATTTTTATTTTGCACATTTTGTTAAAATGTTTGTAAAAAAAATTTCTTGAAAAAAGTAGAGCGAGATAGAATTAAAACATGGTCACCATTAGCAGGCCTTTATACGAAAACGTTCTTTTTTCTGATTTCTGAAGTTTTCCTTTACAAAAAATGGAGGTAATATCGTTTGTATAAGCAATACTACTAGCTGCGATACTATATATTCGAAAAAATACTTATTCATTCACTGGTTACGAGAACGGCAAAAATTTTCAAATTCGCGCCATTGTTTATTTATTTATTTATAAGGATTTTACAAGAATCATTTCATGTGGAACTAAATAATTTCATGGGTCAGTACCCTGAAACCAGTTTTCAATTTAACTACAAATGGATAAATGGAAAGCTTAATAAAACTTTCTTTTTCAAAGACAAAATTCATCTAAAATGATAATTATATGTATAAAATATCTGCGAGTAGAAAATATTTATCTTGAAAATATTCATATGTTAATCCTCCAAATTTTATTCTCAATTTAATTTTCAATTGGATGGATGAACACTCTCTAAAATTTCTTTTATGAAGAGAAATTCATAAAAGATAATAAATTTAAAACAGAAAAAATAAATAACCAAATATATATTTGATAGATATTGCGAACTAAACTGATTTCAAGTTTTAATGCTTGAAATAACTTTTCAGTCTGAACTTCAAATGGATAAAGACAGCTAGGAATAAAAATTTTTTTTAAAAGATAAATTAATCAAAAATAAATGTTATTAAGTATAACATACCTATGAAAAAAAAAACAATATGTATTTTGAATAATTTCTGCTATTAATCCATTACAATGTATTGTAATGAATGGAGGGAGCGGCGTTTAGAATATTCTTTTGCGAACAGAATTTCAGAAAAGGTAATAAATTTTAAATAAAAATATTTATAAACGAAATGTATTAATCTTTGTTGCTATCAGTCATTGAATTCATCCCAAGCGTTAATACGTTGAAATTAGTTTAAAGTTCATATGTGTAAATGGAATAATGAATAAAATATGTTTAAAAAAAGAAAATAATGAAAATCGGATATATATTAAATTTCAAATAATGTATGAGTGTAGCTAGATTTATGAGGAAGGATTTCATCTGTTAATCCTCTGCAAATTATTTTTGATTTAATTTTTAAATGGATGGGTACTAATGACTAAAGCTTCTTCTTATCTAAGAACAACATATTCAAACACCATACTTAAGGGGAAAAAATAGAAGTATCAAACTTAATTTTTGAATGAAAACACTTAAACATTTTTTCGTTGTGTATCTTTATTTTGATTTGTTTAGAACAGAGTTCCCAAGTCTCTGTTTTTTTTTTAAACCAGTAATTTTTTAGAGAAAACGTTGTTCTTTTGAATCGCAAAATGCTTCGATTAAATAAAACAGCATTTTCTGTACTATATTACTAGTATCTAAAAAGCCGGGGACTTGGCAGGTCTGGTTTAGGATATGATAAATGAAATACAGCAAATAAACTTATATGCAATTTAATATGTAGGCAGTTTTACAAAATACGTTGAAAGGACGGATTGTTTTAGATTTTAACGTGTTTTATTGCCAATAGCACAGTGGATACAGTTCACCCTAAAACAAAACATCCCGTCTAAGAATTAAAAAGAAACAAATTAACTTTAGCAAAACTGATGAAATGATTGAATTAGGGCACAATTTCGCATGACTTTTCACCAATAAATTATTTTTATAGTTACCTGATTAGTAGATCAAATATCATAGGGGTAAAAGTTTGCTCAAATTTATTTAAAAAGTTTCTTCCTGCTAAGGGATCATACTGAATACTGATAACAAATTTTATTGTTTTGCTCTGAAAGTAGCATCCGGGGTTTATATCGGAAAATAAATATTTTAGAGGCTGTAAAAATACATATTCGCAGCTTTTACCTTTACAAAGTTGAATAATTGTTTTACAGATTAAGTTTACAGATTTTAACTTTTCATAAACTACTGTACAGACACCATTATTAATAATACAAATTTGGAGATTCTATGTAATTTAAATTTTAAGCTTTTCAATAGTTTTATTAGATGTTTATTTGCGGGCGTATCTTTACTGAACAATTTTGTATTATTCATTCATTAAAAGCAAATTCTACTGCTTCCCTGCTAAACAAGCATAATTGAAAGCGAGTTTATGTCGGAAAGTAAATATTTTATGGACCGTAAAAATCTTTAAACGATTTTTATCCTTCCACCTCTGGCGCGAAATTAAAACATATACGAGTGATGGGACGTTTGTGCAAACTGATGCATAATATTCGCGTTATTATTAATCCTTAAAATAAGAACTTAACGTATTTAATTTATGTTGTAATTGATTAATTTAACATGTTTAAAGTTAGTTGGAAAATGTGGCTTTAATTAATGGATAAAATAGTACAGGTATGCTTTATTTTAAAATGGGATTGATTCAATACGCATTCACAAGAGTTTTATAATCTGTGATGCCATAAGCAAGTATTTTAATGTGCCAATAGAATTTTTCAGATCAATAAATTTCAAAATTAAATATATAACTATAAACAAGCAGTAGAAATGTCAGCACTAAAGAATTTATCTTCAGAAATTTATTTAAAATTAAACATGTGAATACTTTACAACATTGCATAAAGCTTTTAAAATATCAAACCGGTTTGCACATCAACAATGATAAATTATTTTAAATAAACGCCTGCATCGTTCATTTATTAACTATAATTTATAGTCTCTTCGACTGCAATATATTCATCACAACATATATGAAATTAAAAGCTTTTACCTCAAAATATGACTTTACGAGGGCATCCAACTAATACTGTAATTAATTAATTTAACCGCATTTAAAGTGATTTGACAAACCCGATGAATTAATGAATAACGTCGTGTACGCATGCATTCTCTGTTTTAACAGCTGGATTAAGTCAATAAATATTTACAAGAGTATTACAACTTGTGATGTTATAAAGAAGGATGTAATCGTGTCCGTAAAATTTATGATATTATCCTACTTATAATGCATACGAAAAGAATAAAATAACTACGCATGAATAAAGTACCTCAAGGATATGTGTATCCAATATTAAATGTGTCATTAAACACAGCATGTCTGTGAAATGAATTCAGATTTTAGAAGATTTATTAACACTTTGAGTGCCGGGTTCGAAACATTTTCGCAGTTAAGGATCTGTACCTGTGTGCCGGGTCCGAACACTCTTCGGAGTGCGTCTTTTTATTTCAAGGGGATCTCCCTACCACAGGCACCTATCTGCCTATGCTCTTTTTATTTTAGAGTGGATTTTTAAGACGAAATTTCTCACCATTCAATGTAAATAATATAAAATAATTATTTTTTATTATTTAGGAGTAAATTTCATTTGTTTTCGATTATTTATATAACCACAAACTAAATACATCGTACACCTCAGCTATTCTACACAAAAATTAAAAAATAGTTATACAAAGTATATCAGTTATGTTTTGCTTATTTTTTTATATTATCTTACAGAGCTGCGATTGAAAAAAAAGTGCACACACGCAGAACACATATATACATACTTATATTCATCATGGTAATGTTTTTTATTAGTAAAAATTATGTAGAAAGAGAAAAAATAGGTGACACCTGGGAACGGATTTTTGGCAGTCAAAGTGTTAAATTTTATGCCATAATTATGTTGTAGTAATCAAATTTAAACAGTACATAGAATATTTGTATAATATATTTATAAATGATACATTTTATTATTTGAAAAGATCTAAAGTATACTTGCAATTTAATGATTTAACTGTTTGAACTTTTGTTAAATATTTATCTTAAAAATTCAATTTTGGAAATATGTTTTACATTTAACTTTTTTAAGCCACTGACCTACCTGCCGGGTTTTTGCCCAGCTGAACGAGTTCATGTCTGGCAACGGGGCAAAGATTTCCCTGACCTCCGTTTGACGGAAATCTACTTGACAAGGCTCTAGGCTGTAGTTGCTGCAGTGCATCTTGTGGCCTTCTACGTTTTTTCTAAGTAGGCCGGTCGCTAATTGATGTTTAGATGAGTCAATTCGGCGACTGCACAACTCAACGACGTCATACTGGGTGGATGTGAGATACTAGAGTATTTATTGCTCTTCATTTAGTAACTAATATGTTTGTAGCCCTTAGTTTGGTTTATAATTTGCACTTATCTTGTGAGTGATTGACTATAGTCTTGGGGTTGGAGTTCTTTTGTCAGGATGAGTAGTCACTGATCGCAGTTATGGTAATCACTCTTTTTTTTTGTTATTAGCTGTCTCTATAATGAGTAGTTGTCATATTCTCTTCCTTGTTTCACTTTTGTCGCTTCATAGTTGTTGTTATTTGATCGGGGTTGCTCCTATCATTTAAAGTGGTGCTTGCTGTCATTATCGGTAGTTGATATTATTTAGTGTTTTGTCATTGTCATTTGGCGATTGTTGTTTCTTGGTGCTTTAACGCATTCGTGGGATGGTGTCTCTTGCGTTGGTAATAGTTGACTCTTTCATTGACTGACACTCTTTCATGGGTATCGTAGTTGGCTCTGTTGTAGTGACCTTTTGGAGTAGAACCATAGTCGGCCATTATTTCATCTTATTCGATATCCACCAACAGAATGCCAGCTGAGAATTTTCACTTTCATTTCCTTTGTTATCTTTGTGCCATTGGCACGCTTGGTTGCTTGTTGCACTATAGAGTTGTAGCCAGTTGTAGCCATTAGTTCGTATATATTATAAGATGTATTTTCTCACTTGCTGGGATCTCTTTTTATTTTATGATGGTTGTCTGGGTGAACTAGAATCTAGGCTGTCAGTCCTTCATAATTGAATCGCTGTTATCACTACAGTTTGGTTTTATATCGCGAAAGTGCTCGTTGGCCATAAGTTCACATACATGAATTGCTGTTATCACTGTTATTTTGAAACATCTTTAATGTGACTCAGTTTATCTTATTAGACTTCCACTCTACTATAGCGTGGTATAGCGATTTCTTTGGCACTCCATGGAGCTAGCTTTTATATTTTATTGGTTTTTTGGTGCACGATGTCTTTTTAATTTTTTACACTTTAAGATGTATCTTTATATTATAACAGACTTAAAAAAACACTTGTTACATTAAATTACTAAATTAGAAAATTAAATAAAATAGTTTTGCGTCTTGAAACACAATACATCTATAGGTGTGGAATTTCAGACAAGGTACGATCATAAAAAATAATTATCGATAAGAAAAGCAGGAATATATCTTTAATTTTAAAATTTGTTTAATCTTTAAAAAAATATGTATTATTCTTAAATTCTAGATTAATCTTTAAAAAGTAGTCAATCTATTGTAATTTTATTGAGAATTCAAGAAACTTTTATAATTAGGAGACAAAAAAAACTTCATTGTAAAACTGTATTTAATCGCCGAAAGAGAAAGATACAAATTTACTAATATTTTTCAGATTAGATTAGCTTTTTGATTTGTACAAGCAGTGTCAGCTCGTGACTGCTTTTATTTGGGGCACTAAATGCATGGTTGCAAAATATATTATTTTTTTACCACTATTTTGTAAAAGAAATATTTGCCTTATATGTTGGTAGAAAATTCTGTCATTAAAGAAAGAAAAAGTTTTCTTTAAAAAAATAAAGATAAGAAAAGAATATTTTTTTCAGACATACATTTAGTGCCCCAAAAAGAGATAGTCATGAGCCGCCACTGTGTACAAGATATATTTCCTTTTTAAGGTTGCATGGATTCCTTTTCAGAATAATATTCTAGTTTAAGTTTCTTTTGCGAACTGAATTTCAATCTTTTCACATAAATAAATGTTTAAGAAAGATATTTTATAAAGCAAACAAACATTTTCCTTTTAAAATAACTTTTTTCATTCACTTCAAAATACTTTCATCTCTTTATCAACCTAAAGCTAGAACATTAAAAAGCTTACGTATGCTTTTTATGTAATATTTTGAACACTAAAGCATTTCGCTCCTCCACATAAGGCTTTTGACAACTCAAATTTGCTGATTATGACATTAATAAACGTTGTTAAATAGCTTTTTTATTTAATAAATAAACAAATATACTTATTCAACATACGTTTAGAACCTCCTTGAAAAATGCTTTCACAGAAAATAAGATGTTTACATATTATTTACATGTAATAGATCAGAGAACAGTTTGTTGGATATTTAGTAGATTTAATATTACATTTATTCTTGCTGAGGTACAGTTTCGACAAGTACTTATTTGTATATATTCTCTTCTTAATTTAAATCTCCATACATATAGTTTCGAAATTTTATTCAATTTACACTTTCAATTGAAATTGAAATTTCAATCACAGGACATCAATAAATATTTAAGAAAATCTACTTTTAAGAATCAAATGAATATTTTTTTCTTATCAAATACCTTTTTTTCAATCACTTCAAAATACGTTTATCCCTCTGTCGCCTCTGAAGGGAAATGAATAAAACTCTTTGTCCACTTTTGTCTGTATGTATCATTTTCTTTCATTGTTTGCAGTTTAATGGGATTTTTTTTAACGATATTGCTTTTAATATTTCCTATAGATCACAGGAATAAACACTATTAACCCTTTCCGGTACAGTGGTCCCACTCTGGGCACACTTAATTTTAATTCCAAACTTGCATACGACACCAAGAATATTTTAATAAAATTTTGTTTCTACAATGAAAGCTTAAAATTAGGAGTTCTTATTTACTAAAAAAGTCGTTTGTAAATTCCGGTGTCAGTCAGTAATTTCTCATTTTACGAACAGAATTTGTCTGTGCCGGAAAGGGTTAAAATTTGTTTTTCAGAAACAAATTTATTTATTCCATATCCGCTTTGAGTGACTTTTAAATGAACTTTGACATCTTTCAAAGAAAATTAAACATTGTCTGTTATTCATGCATCTTTTAAAAAGCAGTTTGTTGGACATTTGTAAGGTTTAAGGTTACGACAAAATAATTTTTTTTATTCCTAAAGTTAATTTACTTATATATGTTAATTATCTACGTAGCAACCTAATGTGTTTCATTTAAATTTCATGGAATTTTTAGATTTCGTGAGGCAAACAGAAATCCAATATTATAGTACTTTGAAAAAGCTTATATCAATAATTTTTTTACAAACTAGATTTCAAGTCTCGATATATTTAAACTGTAAGTTAAATCTAAATTACAGTAAAATTACATTTTACAAATTTAGTGATTTTTTACGCAAGATGTTATTTTTCAAAAGTTCGTTTAATATTTCGTTTCTCATTTTGGAGTTGCTTAAATAAAAATTACGCCCCACTGACTAACTTATAAATAGATATTTTATTGTTTTGAAATGCTTTACAAATAAAAATTATGTCATTTTTACGCAATAAACCATTTTACTTTTGCAACATTTTGTTTGGCATCATTAAAAAATAATTGACAATAGTTTAAGTGTTTTCTTTAAATTAAATTCTTGTAAATAGGGGGACGATAATTGTCCACCTAAGTCCAAAGGAGTGTAAATATTCCACCTTGGTTGAATGTAAATCTGAAAACATACCACGATGCAATCAATTTTAAATGTGAATATGTGGAGTGAAGATTTCTGGTTCTGCAGAATAAACTGATTCATGAAGTTTGAGCACATGAAATATTTTTATTTGATCAAATTTCCTTAGAAAATTTCATTTAATCAAGACATAGTTTCACCATCTGTACGTTGAAAATAATTACTCTTTTAGATTTTACTGAGGAAATGATGTCAATAAAAATGCAACAATCCGTTTTATTTTCCATTTCCACTTTCCATTTAGTTTTCATCTATAAAGAATCTCCATTAAAAGATACAATAAAATTATCTCAGAAACTGATTCAAATTTTAAAGAGCTTATATGGCATACACCGGTTCATGCGGGTAACACGGGTGTTAATTTAACGCGCTGCGTTCCATATACTAGAAGTTGGATTTTTGAAATACAAACAGCCTGATTTTAATGTAAAAGATTCTTAGATAAAATCTGCATATAATTATTTTCAAATCATTATTTGGGTTTTTTTTTTTTTTTTTTTTTTGAAAATCAAATGTCAATCACATGTCACGTATAAATGTTTCAAAAAAGATATTTTAGGAAGCAATTTCTCTTTTTCTCAAATATATTTTTTCAATCACCTTTAATATACTTTAATTTGATTGACACACAAAACGTAGAAAAAGCAAAATGCACTTGCTTTTCATGTATTATTTCGGTTACTTTATCTGCAGCTTATTCTCGTTGGCTTTCTGAGATAATGCTTTAGAATCTCACATTTGTCACATACGACATCAGGGCTCCCAAATGGTCCGCCAACTGAATACCAATATTTTTTAACAGAAAATTTCATGGTAGGTTTCTACAACATTTCCACAAAACATCACCTCCAGAGGTGATTTTTGCAAATTTAAAAGAAAAGTATAAAAATAAAATGTTTCTAAAACAATACCGGTATTCAGTTGGCAGACCAGTTGGGAGCCCTGCGATATTAAAAAATGTTGTTTAATCCTTTTTATCCTGACGGTACTTATAAGTACCACTTTAACTCCTTCGCGACGAGAGTCTTTTACAGAATTTTTAATCTGTTACCACCGGTTTTTCAAATGAGAAATTTTCAGCTAATTGAATCGAAAAAATACTATGATTAGATAAGGAAAACTTTACAAAAAAAATAATTGGTGGGAATAATCGAGGATTCTGAGCATCTAAAAAGTAGCTGGAAAATTAATTCAGGATATAAAGGGTTTTAAATGATTTTGAATAGTATTTTCATATCTTCATCTGCTTTCATGAAATATAATTGAGAACAATTTGTTGAACATTTATCAGAGTAACCCCTTCGCCACGAGCGTCCTTTACAGAATTTTTAATCATTTACCACCAGTTTTTCAAAACAGAAATGCTATAATTAAATAAGGCAAAGCTTACAGTAGAAAAGAACTGGTGGGAATAATCGAGGATTCTGAGCATCTTAACCGTCACGTATACGTGTCGCTCGTCCTCAAGGGATTAAGGACAGTATACAAGACTTTCTTTATTTGCTAAACGTTGTTCTCCGTTTTTGTTATTCCCATACAGGATTCTAGCCGCCGATCGTCATTGCGGCGATTCACAACAAAATGCTTCATTTAGCATCGAAATCACCAAATTGTTTTATTGTGCTCGGTGGACTCTTTTTTCAATATTAATTATTTGACGCATTTAATAATATCACAACCTTTATATTACTTTATTTCTGGTGAGAATCTTTTGCATATTTGCTTTTTTTTTCTTTTCTTAATTTCATCAAAATTCTTAGTATCAGCCAAAGCCGCAGCAAATGTTGTGCGGGCGATGGAACCCGACACCAGATGCAAAACCTAATTAAAAGTAATTAAAAAAAACTGAAGGTTAAAAGTTGATTTAAAAATCAATGTTTCGCGACAAATCTTTTTTGCTAACATTTGGTTGCAATTTTTTTTTTCCTGACTGACTAATTTGCTAAATTTATTCGAAAGTGAACAAAAAAATTATGAGATGCATAGTGGACTTATTTATTCCTTTTTGTTGTTGTTGTTGTTTTAAGTTGATATTTGGGTTTCTTTTGAAATTTAAATTTCAATCACATGACATGAATGAATACTTCAGAAAAGCGTTTTAAGAAAAGCTATTTTCTTTTCCTTATTATCCTATTGACATAAAAATTAAAAGATTGACATACACTTTTTAAAACAAAGTTTAATAGGATTTATTTTCCCGATAAACCTTTTTAAACTCAAATTTTCTACATATGACATGAATAATTGTTGTCGAAAAGTTGTTGTTTTTTTTAATAAATAAAAGCAAATTTTCTCATTTAATTACCGCTTCGAGCGATTTTTAAAAGAATTTTAACTTCTCCGTTTTCCGAAAGCGAGATAAATCCATTTGAAAAATTATAGAACATTTCAGTGGATTCGATAAAAAAGACGAAACTGATGTCTTAATTTATTATATTTTGTCTATATAGATCCGAATTCCTCTTTTTTCTAGTTTTTCATAAATACATAATTTATAGTTCTACTTTAACATAATATGGGAACCAAATATGGGAAATTCCAGTTTTAAATGTTTAATTTGAAAAAAAAACTATTTGTTGTAAACTATATTTTAACAATCAGGTTTTTCAACTCTAGTCAAATGCGCGGCCACCCCTCTCCTCTTTTTTTAACCCTTGAAGGGTGGTAATCCCACTTAATTTTAATTCCCAAACGCCACAAGGACATCGGAATTTTGGAATCAAATTTTGATTTTATTTGAAATAAATTTGTTGTTAAATCCTGCTGTGATTTCAACATTTCAGAAACGTAAGTACTTTGCCCCTGAAATGGTTAAGAGAAAAGATGATACCTTATGCATTGATCGTCTTAAGAAAGCGATACGGATATATTGTTTTCAGAAAGGTTGGTTTGTTGTTTCATGAACATCTTGAAAATCAAGTTATATCTTATTTTCCGATTATATCTTATTTTCCATAATACATTGTATCAAACCAACTTAAAATTAACAAAGGATTTTTATCATAAATTGAAATTTGTTTAAAATATGTTGAAATTTATCTATTCATCAAATTTAACAAATTACATTTCTTAGTTAACCAATTTTTTTTAATATATGTGCATTGAATGAAATTCTTTCGAAAGAGCTAACATAAATTAATCACACCATTGTCATGTTACAAAGAGAAAATATTTTCTTTTATAAGATGCAAATAATTTCTTCTTTAAATTTAACACAACTTGGACTTTCCTTATGCAACTGTTATTATTTCAAAAAGTATTTCAAAACGATTTCATTAAAAAATTAAAAACTCATTATTTATCAGAAACTCTCAGTTTATTAATACTTTGAATATTTTGTTCACTAGTTTAGCAACGTTATTGAATCTTAATTTACAAGCATTTAAATGATCTCAGAGTACTTACTAATTCTGTACAACAGAATTTGTTGCCATATGTAATCGCAGAAAACGTTTACTTATGATTAAATGTAGCAACCATGAAACCTGCAATTGAACTATTAAATATATTTTTTAATCTGATATAGTTATTGATAGCAGACTACTTAAAATTTCCAATCAGTGTGCACACTTTGTGATCCTATCAGTACTTTTTTGAAAAACCTCACAAATACTTTATTACTTAAAATTATTATCGAAGTATTCCTAGATTTAAAAAAAAAATAAGATTAAATATCTTTCTGCTTTCATCAAATTTTGATAATATGCCTTTATGCTTACAAAGGGACCTTTAAGGCTCACAAATATTTTTTAAAGTTACGTATCACTTGTATTTTCCACATTTATCTATTAAATTAAAATTTATTCGAAGTCTACTTCTTAGCAGAGTCTGACTCAAAACGTCTTTTTTTTTTTTTTTTTTTAATATCCTAAATTATGTTACAACTTTTAAAAGAACGTTGATCATTAGTTGAAGTACTTTTGAAAGATACAGTGTTAAATTTCGAATTAAATTTCATCAGTTTCATTTTTGAATTCAAAGTATTGAAGTATCTTTCTTTCTTCTAAAAACAGAGATTAAGTAACTTTCAGTTCTCATTTAAAAGAAAAATCTTTCATAACATAAATGAATTATATGACTTTCACGTGTTCTCCAAAAAGAAATTTCTTTTCAACTTGTAAATATTTTTAAAAATAATATCAGATATTTTGTTAAAGGACTCTATTGATCACACTCTTATAAAATTGCGTACTTTAGTTATAGTTTAACAAATCAAGAATGATAAAAAATTACATTGAAGGAAAAATACGGATTTATTTTTACATTTCTTGAAAATATATTTTAATTCGGTGTAAAGAATGTCTCACTTTTATTAAAGTTAGATAGGTATCATCCAATATTAATTAAATAACATTAAAATATATATCTACAAAAGTGTATTAGATGTAATATAATCTATATATCTTTTATCACTTTCCATGTCGAGTCTTAATTCCCTTGTGATGGGAAGTACGTATCCGTGCTTTCGAACAATATTTTTTTCTTTCGAAGCACATAGTCTAAGTTAAGTTATTTTAACCACGATGTATCTGTATGTGTGTGAAAGCGAACCAGATAGCTTCCAGACAGTACTTCAGATTGATTTCCGATTTCGCGATTATATTATAAATCACTCTAACATGAACTGTATAGATTTCCGTACAAATCAACGGACGGAATAGGTATACAAATCATTTTGAAACCATGTTGCGCCCTACATGGCCTAAAGGAAAATCGCCATAGAAATGTGACAGAATGTAAGATAAATATTGCGGCAATGTAGTCAAGCAATAGTGGATGAGAGATAACGTCTCCAGTTTATAAACAGGAGGATCTGTGTTCGAATCCAGCTGATTCTGTTGTATCAGAAACTTATCAAATTTCATGATATTCTATACAATTCTCGGAAAGTCGAAAAAAGTCACTTCAGAATTTTTACTCTATATGTTGCAAATTTGAACGATTAAATGATACAAAAATTACATTTGAAAATAGTGTCACAAAATTAAAAGAAACATACGGGAAGTTGGTCACGAAGGGCTTAATAAATTCGTTATTATTTAAAATCATTCTTAGAAAATTTATAAAAAAAAATCGAACTTGTAATTTTTTTTCCATTTTAATACGGAAAGCCTTTTTGTATTTTGATAGCGCAATATTAATATGGCTTAAATTCACTGATTTCTAAAAAAGTTATTTAACAAATCTTTTAATATTAATTTGTAAAATCCCTGTTCCTAAAGAAGCAATCTAGCCTGAATTTATCTGCCTCAGAAATATACACAGATGTGTTTTTAATTGAAATAAATATTTAAGTCAAAGATATCGCTTCCAAAATCCCGTAGCAAAATGAACTAATGAAATGTTATTTTTACAGTAATAACAATAGGTATGTTTTCTATCAATCTCTGTTTGTCTATTTTTAATTAGTTTCTACGGGATTTATGGCTATTTTGTAAAGAAGTTGAAATATTTTCGAGAAGGATGTTCTCGAAAGGATATTTTTAGTGGTGGAAAAAATAAAAAGAGAATTTATTCATTCAAAACTGTTGATTTTTAAACATTTCACAACTATTTTTCTCTATTAAGCAGATTAATAAGTATTTAATGAGTGTGGCGTAAATGTATATGTATAATTGCACATGCGGATTTCCAATAATTTATTTTAAAAGAAAATTTAAATTGCTGTTAACATCAGATAAAAGTTTTTAAAAAATACATAAAATTTAAATTTCGATATTTTTTTTATTAAAATCTATTGAATTCGAAGTAAGTTTTTTTAAAAAGCTTTATACATGAAATAAGCAAAATCTTTTTAGTAATTTTCATTTTTATGTATAAAATTATTATTCTGGAAGACATTTGAATTTATATGTAATCAAAGAATGGGTATGGTAGATCTTGATGGATGCTAAATTATAAGGAATTATAAAAATTCAAATATGGATTATCTCAAGAACCATTAACTATATTTTAACACAATTTCTGCATACTTTTACCTAATAACACTCTCAATACGCTTTAATTCTCATAAAAATTCATTATTGGCCAAAAAACAAACAAAAAAAGCAATATATATATATGTATATATATATATATATATATATATATATATAATTTTTTTTTTTTAACCTAACCTTAACCTTAATGAAACGTTTGATGGCAATCGATATAATTTAAATTAATTGCAAACGTTTATAATGCGTTCAACTACATTCAAATTATCTCCCTTTTAACGTTAGTTTATCTGTTACATTGGCATCGTAGGGGATGTCATGTGATATGCCTGATTTGTCAATTGTAACCGGATTTGTGACTCTGTGACTCAGCTTGTCTTTTAAGTAACAATGATTTTTTTATTAGCTAATCGTGCTTGTATATGTCATACCTAGCGTCCCAATAATGATGGGTCTACTTAGAAAACGATTTTTATTTTAAATGGCAAATTATATAAATGCATCGTTTACTGCAATGTACTTTGAAAAACAGCTAACTTTAAGACACATACTAATATTTAAGTAACTTGAATTTAATATGAGAATAGTATAAATAAAATTATATAAATTTTCAAATAAACCCGTTATTTTTGGGACACGTGTAACGTGTGTGGAAACCTTGATTTATTCTACCAATAATTTCATACAATTAACATAATTTCTGCAATTAAATTAGGCATATATTTATGTGTAAAAGTACTGGTTTAAAAAACTTCATATTATTTAAATTCTCTTAACACGAAAAAAAACATAGTTACTTTCCAATTTTTTCTAAAAAGTTACTTTAAAAATTGTTTTAAAATTTTCTTTCAACACTAATAAGAAAGTTATTGTGTTTTAAAAGCAAGGGATTTTTATTTTCACATCATTAGCTTTGTACTTTTAACCAACAAACTTGATGTCGCAAGAGCTTATTTTTGTTGTTGCTACTGTTGCTTTATTGATTTACAAAAAAAAAGATCATTGTGTTTCCTGTTGATTCAAATAAAGAGCAAAAACTGCGATAAAATTCTGAAGAAGCTCATTAATAAAATTAACTTTAAGGACATATAATCAGTAATGGCTTATTTTTTTTTTTTCCTTAAACAAATTTTTGTAATCTCTCACAGTTTTAATAATTGACATTTTTTATTTTGCAACGTTATCTGACATATTTCTTTTTCATAATAGGAAACGCCAGCATATTTTGTTCGGCCCTTTTTCTGACTGTAAAAATTATTTGAAATTCGATTCTAATTTCTACATTTGTTTCAAATGAAACTTTCTTTTCGAAGTAATGAGAATAAAAGTATAAATCATATAATTTTTAATTTTGTAGTTTAACAAAATACTACTTTTAGCAGAATATTAATTAATACATTGTGTAACTTCCACATTAAATTTCATAAAATAGGTTGCTTGTACAACAAAATGCCTGCAATGTCAATAAATTTAAAACAACATTTTTAATAAAACATTTTAAACCCTTAATTCTCGCTCCCGTCAATATCACGGACTGAGGTGTCGTTCGTTATTTCTCGTGCCTGTCATACTTCCGAACTCAAGATTTAACTGATGGAAAAAACTTCTGAAACCAGAAAAAATTAACTGGAATTTCCATCTGAAGTCTGAATATTTGCGCTCGTGTGTGGTTTGTACGATCTATATTTTGGTAAATTGTTGATTCTGATGAATCAAGCATTTCTGATGATAACTAGAATATCAGCGATTCGGAAGAAAGTGCATTTTATGTCAGTTCAGATTCAGATGATGAATTTGATGATACCAGTGATGAAGCGGCACTGTTACCTGGCCATACATGAAAAGAAATTTCGGATGCTGGTGTCGACCGGGCTCCCCAACATTTTAGATTTGCGGAAACACCTGAAGTAAAAGTTAGTTTTGATCCTAGTTTGGGTGTTTTTCAGTATTTTGAGTCTTTTGTAAATGATGAGTTAATTGATCTTATTGTGTCAGAAACAAACATATGCCAAACAACGCCAGGAAGTTCCAGGTTTTCGTTTTTCAAAAGGTAGAAAAAGTTCGAAATCAGTAACTAAAAACGAATTAATGGTATTTTTGGGCATTAACATTTTACAAGGCATTATAAAAACCGGAAAATAAAATGTATTGGAGCAAAAGGCATTCCATTTCAGCACCTTTTTTCTCTAGCATTATGGCATGCAACAGATTTTATGAATTACATAAATACATTCATTTTGTAAACAATGAAACTTATGATCAAAATAATCATCCAAATCCTAAATTAAACAAGATTTGGTCAGTATTAGAGTATGAAAATAGTTACTTCAAACGGGCTGTAACTCCACAATGCGAAATAACTATTGTTGAAACACTGATGCTTTATAATGGTAGTTTGTCGTGGCGACAGTATATCCCCAGGAAAAGGTCACGTTACGGAATAGAATCCTAAATGTTGTGTGAGTCAAGCTCCGGTTACATATGGTCACAAATTATATATACCGGGAAAGGTACTGTATTTGATCCGGAACACAAATATTTACCCCAGTACATACAAGTTGTAATGTCTCTTATAAAATCTATATTAAAAAAAGGATACTGTCTAATAACGGATAAGTTTTATACGTCACCACAATTGACAGACCTGCTTCTGTAGAATCAATATAGGATAGTGAAACAGAATCGGAAAGAAATGCCACCAGAGCTCATGAAAAAAAAAATAGAAAGAGGACAAACTATCGCTTTTCGCCGAGGTAAGGTACTTGCCATGAAATTAAAAGACAAAAAAGATGTTATAACACTGTCCATGATGCATACAAAATACAAACACAATGGCTGATGTAAATTATCACAACAAAGAAGTGAAAAATCCGACTGTGATAATTGATTATAATAAAACTATGGGATGTGTAGATATTGTAGATCAGTATCTTTGTGAATATTCAACTGAAAGAAAAAGGGGAAAAAGTATTATAGAAAAATATTTTTTCATCCTTTAGATCAAATGATATCAAACTCTTTCATTATTTACAAAAAGGAAGGTGGAATAAAACCTCATTTGATGTTTCGATTGGAGTTAGTGGAGTCTCTTCTGGAAAAATATCACTCACCAGAAAATGTTCGAAAAGAGGACGTCCCAGTTCAGAAGACAATCTCAAACGTTTGACAGAACGCCATTTTCTAAAACAAATACCTGCTTCAAGGAAGAAACAACCATCTAGAGCAGGGGTTCTCAAACTTTTAGACAGACGTACCACTAAATCGAAGTTCATACTTCCACGTACCACCATATAACAAGCGTAAAGCTAATCTAGAAAACCCTGTAAAAAGGAACCTGTCTAAAATGAAATATATCTCCAGTCTTTTGTGTTTCCGTTATAGCAGTTTTTTTATATTTAAAAATGAATGATTATATTAAAAGATTGGTACTTAGATTGACTGCTTTATAGTAACATTCAAGTAAAAAGTAGTATCATCATAAAATGTTCATAATGCATACAATATCAAAATACAGTGTTTTGGTATAGAAAAAAAGCCAATACGTAATGGCATATTGGCGCACATTGATTGATATACTGTTATAGTAGGCTGATTGCACTATTTTTCATCTATTGCTAATGAAAGGAGTGGACTTGTTTTATCAAGCAGAGCTTCCTCATAACTGGCTCAATATTAGATACTTTTAGTCATAAGTCAGATTCGATGTTTAGTTTATTCCTATATTTGTTTTTCATACAAAGAAGGGTAAAAAACCACATTTACAGATATATGCTGTGCTAAATACAAGCAGAATTTGACGATATCAGACGGTACTCTGATATTCTCGCCAGTGAAAATTCTATTACAAACGTTCTTTTGAATGAGGACCCCAGTAATCCATCATAGGAGAGTTGAATAAGTTCATTTATTTCCTCTCGTGAGGTACAGTGGCAGAGTGTCGCAAATGAGAAACTAATTTCTTTATCCAAAGCTTAGTTAACCCATTTAACATAGGCTCGAAACAACTGCGTTAATAATCTGCATATCTTTAAATGCGACAATAATGTCGCGCAGTAGGCAAACACTTGCAAGTTTCTTCATACATTTATGTCCTTGCATTTAGTGTCCCAAAAGAAGGCAGTCACGAACCGGAACTGCTAATAATTATGTTTTTAATTCTGTAAAACTGATTGTATCTTAAGCGGTGTGTGCGAATTTCAGCAAGTCTGCTATTACGAACATTTCTTGCAACAAAAAAATAGAAAAATAGTTTACAGATCCTAAATCGTATTCGAAATTTGTTTTGAAAATTTCCGAGTTAATAAAGATTTTGATTCCATATTAATGTGCTGCAATTTGTTTTTTATTCCACGTACCAGTATCTGACTTCTGCGTACCAGTAGCCAGAGTTTCGCGTACCAGTACTGGTACGCGTACCATAGTTTGAGAACCCCTGATCTAGAGAATGCAGAGTATGTTGCTCTAAAAGGGATGCAAATAATAAGCGTATTCGAAGAGAAATTTGATATTTTTGCGCTGATTGTGATGTTGGACTTTGTATTGCATGTTTCGAAATATATCACACTCGAAAAAATTATTGATAATCAATGTTCAATGCATACATATTTTATTTCAAATATTATTTGTAAAAATGTGTAAAGGTCTTATTCGCATTAATTTGTATGGTATAAAGCTAACATTAACTCCTCAATTCTCACCCCCGTGATTTTCACGGGCAGTGTAGACTACTTTTTTTAAATTCAGATTGTTTGAAACCCACCAGTTTTTTTTAATAGTGTAATTGGCTTTATATTCGCATCATTTTATCATCCGTAAAGTACGGTGAATATTTCTACATCAGAAAAGGGGTGGGAATCAAATAATCTGAATTATAAAAAAAAAAAGTAGCCTACACTTATCGGGGGACGGCGCTTAAGCTGTTAAGACACGGAATTCTCGCATGATGGCTTTTCTACAAATGTTAATTTGTTCTATAACATATTGATTTTTGCCTTAAAAAACTAATTGAATATTTTATTTAGAATCCTTATAGTTATTCAATTTCTGTAATAAAAAAACATAGGTACTTTTTTAATGTTTTTTTTTTCAAATATTAAACGACCCGGAAGGGGTTAACATAGCTTATCAAAAGTATTAATTTGAAAATTAAAAAAATACAAATCTATATTTTGTGGTTATTTTTTATAATACTTTACTAAATTTTCAACAGTCAAAACATCCTATAAATCATCAATCTATAAAAAATTCTGTAAGAAATATACCAAATTTCCAAAACGATATTTAACTCGAAATATTTTAAATAAAAAAGGCTATTTTTTAATTAAAACAAAATGCATTATGAATTAAAACCTGTGGTTCAATTTGTTTGCTCAATTTTATGAAAAAAAACTCTTTTACCAGCTATTAAAGTACTATCTGTTTAAAAAAAAACATCTTCCGTTTGTTTCTTTAATACAGATTCCATCTGAAATAAATTTCCATGTCTGCTTTGATTTTAATTACAATTTCTGTGCTGCTTGCAGACTAATATTGTTATAAGTTCACTGTTTTAGATTTTATGCAAAATACTCCGATCGGTACATGCTCCAGGATTAAAATTATCAATACTTAGAAGGAATGTAAGAATTATGCATAATTTCCTTAATTAATGTAAACAATGATGATCTGGATATTTCATTTGTTCAAGGAAAATGTGATGTTTTGAAATTTTTCATTCAATTAATCAGCTATAGAAATGATTGAAAATAAAATTTCATGCCAGGATTTGTTTTAACCTTTTTGGTGGGCAGCGGTTAATATTTAAACCACGCATTTTTAATCAAAATTTGTATAATAATGAATAAAATTTTGCTTTTATAACTCACGTGAAAAAAAATTAAATTACATTTATTTATTACGGATGACGCAAATACGAGTCTTTGAAAATATGTAACTCCATTCACAGGTGTTACTTTTTCAGGACGTTAAAATAGGACTTATTTTTAAATTAGAACTTATTTTTTATCGATACTATATTTAAACACAAGTTTAAATAACGTTTAAGTAATTTATAGCACGAATAATTTCTGATAATAAAAAAAATACTGGAAAGTTTCTATATTTCTGTACCACTATTTTTAAATAGAAAATTTCGCCTCATTTAATTACAGAATTTATAATGCGTATATTACTTTTATGATACAAAAAAAGTATTGAAAAGGAATTAACGTACATCCCGTTTAAATGATATGCCACTGTGTTTCAACTGTGTTTTGTATTTTAAACTGTTTTTCATGTTTTTGTAAATATGTTTCAGAATAAATTTTATTCGTTTTTCTACAAATTTGAATTAATCATTTTATATATCTAACGATTGTGCATCATTTGAAAACATTAATGTTATTTTTTTTTTAAATAAAATTATGCTTTAGAGAAAATGTCATTTTACGCTTTGAAATATTGAAATGAATTCAAACATTCATTTATACGTAACATTAAACCGGGATAGTTTAAAATGTAATGTGTTTTTTATAGGCATTTTTTTTAATATTTATTTTCCAGTCCTTAAACGTAATAAAATTGCAGTCACCTCGCTTTTAAAATTACCCTTTTAGAAATAAACTTTGAAATATGTGCATGAAAATTAGTGATTATTTTATAGCGCTAAAATTTGAAAAGAAATGTATTTTAATGTGTATTAATTTCAAGATTTTCAAAAATAATGAAATAGATTCAAATACAAATGAATTTAGATATTTATTATCAGACGTAATGTATCGTAATTAAGCAGAACGTAAAAAATAAATAACGATTCGGTTATATATGTAGGACTTAGATAAAAATGCAGTATTGAATATCGATACATGCAGTATTTTTAGGGGTTTTCTTCTTTGTTAATTTCTGGATTTAAAGTATTCATATTGTGATAGATTGTGTAGTAGTATGATAGATAGGTAGTGATCCGCATACAAAGTTGAATGGGTTGTAAAGCACATAACAACCAACGATTTTTTTTGTAAGAAGTTAGGATTCTAATCCATTAATTTATTCAAACATTCAGAGATTTACTGTTCAATCTGAGCCCGTATTTTTGTTAATAACAATATAGAAGGTAATTTAACAATTTTCAACAGACGCCTTGTTTTATATGAAATTCGGTGATATTGTGAAAAGTGCTCGATTCATATGTGACACGTATGGAATGCAAACTATATTCCGAAATATGTAACGTCTATTTCTTCGTTGTTTGGATGCTCTTCTAATGATATTGTTTAAGCTAAGTAATTCTGATCCAAATATCTTTCAAATACTTTCATTGGTTTTAAAGTTATGATTGAAAATCGCGTGGTTAGGATTTGTATGAGACACTTTGTATTGTTGATTCAATAATATTATTGCATCCCTTGTTTTCTACACTTTGTTTTTGTTACAATATAGAGACAGTATTTAGTATAGTAATACGGTAAAATACAGTAAGTATAGTAAATACAGTATAGTATGTATACAGAGTTGTACGTATGTATACAGAGTTGTACGTATATAGTGTAAGCTCTAAACCCCCTCGAAATTTGTTACATAATCGAAAAGATTTTTTATACATGAATTTTAAATTCTCACCAGACAGTTTGAATAGTTATTTTTGCCTTATACAGTGATAAATATTCCGTAAATAAAAAAAATAAATACTATTTAAAATTTCTGTTGGGAATTCGGATTTTCTGATTAAAAAATCCGCCACATTTGGCAACACTGGTTTTGTGTTACCTTGTATGTAGAGAGTAAGACTGAATAGTTTCTGAGTTTTTTATTTCCTTCTTATTATTTGTCATTTTAAAAAACTTGAAAAATTATATATATATATATTCGGTTTCATTTCAAAAAGCGGAATATTTGGAGCAATGGAAAAAATCACATGTAACATATGTCGACATTATATGTACACATCCCTTAAAATATTTTACCGGGAACTCCTTTGAAACAATTTCTATTACGACGAATTCAAACGTATGTCGAAATGGTTTAAATATTGAAATTTATGTAAATGAAGAAGCAAATATACTAAAAACACAATGTTTAGTTTTAATATATATTTTAATGCAGTAAGTTTCAAGGAGATGTTGAAGGTTGATTTATTGCTGAGGAATATTAAATCGTTTTTAAGTATAGATAGAGATGAAACATTTATTTCTTTTCGAAATTTAATGTAGTGAATATTAAATTTACTTAAGCAATAAAATATATTATTTTATACTAGACAATTTTTTTTTATTTTCAAATAAATGATAGTTTCAAGTTTAATTTTCTAATCCATTAAAAACGATATTTCGATACGAAATGTGTTTGAAATCTGTGACATTCTTATTTTAGAAAATTCACAAATGTTAATTTTTTTTTAAATATCTTTCTGAAAGTAAATTTATTTTTTGTTAGTGAGAGGATACGTACCGATATTATTTACGCTAAAATTGTATAATTTTGTCACAGTTGATTTAGTTAATTAATTATTATTGTGGTATAGTAATTTTTTATTAGCAATATCTATGTATTTTTTTTTTTAATATCGCCCCTGTGTGCATATATTTATAGTCTTACATTGAAAATATCACTGAATATTTCAATATTTCAGTATAAGGTTCAATCCATATTGATCGCGAGTATGGCATCAGTATTGATCAATTATGATCAATAAGGTTAACTGGGTGAATGAGGTCCTCCAGATTCGTCCGGGATGGCTCTGGTAGAGCATTGACAGGTTCAGCCAAGAAATCCCTGGTTCGAATACTGGCCCGGCATTTTTATCCTAATTGGGAAATTACAACCCCTATCATAATTTTGTTTTGTTTTGTTTTTTGTTTTTTAAGGTGACAATATATTTTTTTAAAGTTTATAAGAGTATATTATAAAAATTCCGTGATTAAAATGTATTCTCTTCCCCCCCCCCGGCCCCCGAATGTGCGTGATTTAACTACTTAACAGTTTTCGTCGAAAGGTATGCGATCAATTATTTTATTTATTTATTTCTTTAAACGTATTTACCCGTTGTTTTGTGATGCATGCTCAAAATTTTAGTAAAAAAATCGTTTCTCTAAAACTATACAGAACATTGTTATACCAAATTACACGCACAGTTTGAGAAAAAAATAATAAAATTAACCAATAAATATTTTTTTAATCTATAAAATATCCCTGAAATGTGAAACATGAGACTGGTAAATGGTTAAAACATAAAATTATATATTTCAACGCTTATATTATGTTTAAAATGAGCAATATTTGAAATAAATTGAAACTATTTTCCCATGAGTATAGTTTTAAGACTTGTCGCTTTCCTTCTAGGGGTGCCAATGCTAAAATAGTTACTTTTAAATCTTTGTATTCATTTAGAAATATTAACACTTTCGTCGTCAGGAACGAGCATTCATCTTTCTATTCCAAAAACATAATTGAACTAAGACTACCTTACAAAAAATGGGCTACTACGGGGCTTCTATCCTACCTTCTATGGCTTTTTAAGATTTTAAGACAATTTATACTAAATCAAAGAAAGAAAAAAAGAAAAAAGAGAAAAAAACGAAAAAGAAAGAGAAAATTTTAAATCAATTTTAATTAAAACATCTTTTAACCCATTTACAGATAAAACCTCTCATTCGGTCCTAATTTCAAGTAGATTTGCAATGTATCTATTTAGTTTTTCGGAGTAATTTGTCATACCAAATTACACGCCCAGTTTGAGAAAAAATAATAACATTAACCAATAAATATCTTTTTTAATCTATAAAATATCCCTGATATGTGAAACATGAGATCGGTAAATAATTTAGGTTGTTTAAAAAAAAATGTTTCACATAGTCAGTGTTTAGATAATCGGAAATAAAACGTAAGTTGAAATACAGGCATCCGCCGACTTACGTATACTGCGACTTACATAAATTCGCAGTTACATAAATTTTTTTTGAAAATTACATGGTTGAATCCTCAAACAAGGGCGATGCTTGGCTGCGTCGAATTTGGCAAAGCGATAAATGAGTTTTTCTTGCTACCGGTTTGTTCCTTGCATTTCTTCCCCGCCTACTACGGTTTGATCTAGAAATTTGATTGGTTTATGAGTGAATTACGTTCGTTTGGCTGGGTTGGTTGGTTTATTGTGTGCCGTATTGTTGGATTCAGAGAGTGATGAGTTAGATAGAGGTGCACTATACCGTAAAAATGTCTTTGAGAATGAAGCCGATCATTTCGGAATTTAATGAGAACGCCAAGGGCGTTCATGTAGCATTCTCATTGGTCAGAAAATAGAGAGCCTTTATAAACAGAGGTAATTTTTCAGGATATTTTTAACAGTGTATGGAAGAAGGGCTGAATTTATTGGACAGTGAGAGGTTTTCAAATCAAGTCCCAAGTTGTTTGGGCCGACTTTAGTGTTGCATCACGGCACATCGCATGTTTATTTTTGTTTGAACTCTGGGATTTGCGAAGTGAAGTGAATTTAATCTTTTGACGTGTTGTTTTTTTATGAAGAATTCGGCGAAGCGGCAAGTGTGAATTTGAAATAGTGTGTGTAGTGTGTTGTTAATGAAAATTTAGGATATTTTAGGTGTTTTTGATAGATTATTTAGAGGTAAATTTGAATTTTGTCCTCTTGAGTGAGCAGTTTAAGGGTTTGTTTGTTTGTTTCTTGAGAAGATACATCTGACTTGTGTGCTTGACATCAAGTGCCTGCTTATATCGTCAATATACATCAGTTTAAGGGTTATTTTTGTATAAATACTGCTGCCTCATCAGAAGTGATCGGCGATAGCGATTATGACAAACCAAAGCCTAAAAAAAAGGGTAAATTTGAAAAATAAAAGTAAGTGAATTTTTATTGATTTTATTTGATAAGTGTGTGTCTTGCATTTTAGATATTACTGTAGAGGTAGTTTCGTGCATCGAGTGTTGTTTTTTTGTTTTTGATAATGTGTACAGGATACATACATAAGTTATTGATTGCTGTGTGAACGAATTTCGTACATTCTAGAGATTGCTGTACAGCGAGTTTCATGCATCCAGTGATGTTTTTTTTCGGTTAATGTACGCGCAGCGTACATACATAAGTTATTGATCGCTGCGTGAATGAGTTTCATGCATTCTAGAGATTGCTGTACAGCGAGTTTCATGCATCCAGTGATGTTTTTTTTCGGTTAATGTACGCGAAGCGTACATACATAAGTTATTGATCGCTGCGTGAATGAGTTTCATGCATTCTAGAGATTGCTGTACAGCGAGTTTCATGCATCCAGTGATGTTTTTTTTTCGGTTAATGTACGCGAAGCGTACATACATAAGTTATTGATCGCTACGTGAATGAGTTTCATGCATTCTAGAGATTGCTGTACAGCGAGTTTCATGCATCCAGTGATGTTTTTTTCGGTTAATGTACGCGAAGCGTACATACATAAGTTATTGATCGCTGCGTGAATGAGTTTCATGCATTCTAGAGATTGCTGTACAGCGAGTTTCATGCATCCAGTGATGTTTTTTTTCGGTTAATGTACGCGAAGCGTACATACATAAGTTATTGATCGCTGCGTGAATGAGTTTCATGCATTCTAGATTGCTGTACAGCGAGTTTCATGCATCCAGTGATGTTTTTTTTCGGCTAATGTACGCGAAGCGTACATACATAAGTTATTGATCGCTGCGTGAATGAGTTTCATGCATTCTAGAGATTGCTGTACAGCGAGTTTCATGCATCCAGTGATGTTTTTTTTCGGTTAATGTACGCGAAGCGTACATACATAAGTTGCTGAATGAATTTTATGTATTTAAAAAATTAGGAATTTAGAGATTTTCTCCAATTATAATATCTGTACTTTGTGGCAAAGAAGTGATTATTTACACAATTTCTATGAGAGTTTCTTTCACGACGTAAACGTTGCTTTTATTTCGTTTTGTTGCAATTTACAAAGTTTAAGGGGTATTTTCTTAGAGATTTTTTATTTGTTAGGAAAAAATTGATTGTTAAATTTGCGAATTCTTTGTAAAAATCGGGAGGAAAGAATAGTTAAAAATTTGTGAAAATGGAAAAATGTGGAGGAAAAAATATCTAAAAATTTGTAAAAATGGAAAAATGTGGAGGAAAAAATAGCTAAAAATTTGTAAAAATGGAAAAATGTGGAGGAAAAAATAGCTAAAAATTTGTAAAAATGGAAAAATGTGGAGGAAAAAATAGCTAAAAATTTGTAAAAATGGAAAAATCTGGGGGAAAAATAGCTAAAAATTTGTAAAAATGGAAAAATCTGGAGGAAAAAATAGCTAAAAATTTGTAAAAATGGAAAAATCTGGAGGAAAAAATAGCTAAAAATTTGTAAAAATGGAAAAATCTGGGGGAAAAAATAGCTAAAAATTTGTAAAAATGGAAAAATCTGGGGGAAAAAATAGCTAAAAATTTGTAAAATGGAAAAATCTGGAGGAAAAAATAGCTAAAAATTTGTAAAAATGGAAAAATCTGGGGGGAAAAATAGCTAAAAATTTATAAAAATGGAAAAATCTGGGGGAAAAAATAGCTAAAAATTTGTAAAAATGGAAAAATCTGGAGGAAAAAATAGCTAAAATTTGTAAAAATGGAAAAATCTGGAGGAAAAAATAGCTAAAAATTTGTAAAAATGGAAAAATCTGGAGGAAAAAATAGCTAAAAATTTGTAAAAATGGAAAAATCTGGAGGAAAAAATAGCTAAAAATTTGTAAAAATGGAAAAATCTGGAGGAAAAAATAGCTAAAAATTTGTAAAAATGGAAAAATCTGGGGGAAAAAATAGCTAAAAATTTGTAAAAATGGAAAAATCTGGAGGAAAAAATAGCTAAAAATTTGTAAAAATGGAAAAATCTGGGGGAAAAATAGCTAAAAATCTGGAGGAAAAAATAGCTAAAAATTTGTAAAAATGGAAAAATCTGGAGGAAAAAATAGCTAAAAATTTGTAAAAATGGAAAAATCTGGAGGAAAAAATAGCTAAAAATTTTTAAAAATGGAAAAATCTGGAGGAAAAAATAGCTAAAAATTGGTAAAAATGGAAAAATCTGGAGGAAAAAATAGCTAAAAATTTGTAAAAATAGAAAAATCTGGAGGAAAAAATAGCTAAAAATTTGTAAAAATGGAAAAATCCGGAGGAAAAAATAGCTAAAAATTTGTAAAAATGGAAAAATCCGGAGGAAAAATAGCTAAAAATTTGTAAAAATAGAAAAATCCGGAGGAAAAATAGCTAAAAATTTGTAAAAAATGAGAAAATCCGGAAGAAAAAGTAGCTAAAAGTTGTAAAAATTAAAAAATCTGAATGAAAATATTGCTAAAAGTATGTAAAAATGGAGAAATCTCGTAAAAAAAACTTTTAAAAACTTTGTAAATAGCAGTAAAACGAAATAAAATCAGTGTTTACTTTGTGAAAGAAATTGGCCTAGGAACTGTGTAAGTAGTGACTTGTCTGCTGAAAAGTACGTGTTCTGATTGGGTGGAATTTGGAGGTTGCCGTTTTTTAGGTTGGCGCGCGTTCGTGCTTGGCGCGCGGCAAAAAAATCGCCAAATCGGGGGTCGCCCTTGTTTGAGGATTTTGCCTAGTTTTTTTTTAAGCTAAATTCAATTGTAATTATCAACATTGTATAAAATTTTGTTTCTGATTTGATGCAAGTTATCAAGTTTTACATGATTAAGGGAATTTTTCTATTTATTTTTAAATATAGTAATAATTATAAATGCTTTACATCAATTTTACAGTTCCTTCAATTATAATCTTGAAGATGAAGAACTTCAATAATTTGAAATAAAAACAAAATATTTGTGCTTAAGTAGCATACAATATTATAGTTATGTTAAACATGAATTTTAGAAATTGCAATTAAAAATTTTAATTTGACGTCTAAGATATTTACAATAGGTGTCATTTTACTCTTATCTTTTATTTCCCAATTTCTATCGCCTCCCCCATATTATGTGTACAAAGTTGTACAGTTTTCTTTTGTGTGTGTGTGTGTGTCAGATCAAATTCATCAAATAATTCAAACAGAAAATAACAGTTAAAATATGCAAGTTAAAGTATAAAAAATGTCTGTTTTAATATTAAGAATTTATCATAGTAAATTAATTAAAAACATCAATATTTTGCTCCAATTACATTCTGGTAAGTGAAAATTAAAAGTTAGTCTGATCTACTATTAAAGGCTAGGCCTCAATTGACGCATTGACATTAATCAAAACTGGTCTTTCATTACATACTAAAACAGTAAAATATATTTTATTCATACATGAAAATGCTTTTAATGGAATAACAAATTAACTGTTTAAATATATGCCATTTAAATTGTGTGCTAAGAAGAGTATGCATTTAATATTTATTAATGTTAATAAATTACTTTCCTATAGCCTACAAATTTTATTTTTTAAAATATATTATATTGCAAACACAGGTACTAGATGAAGAACAGAAAAAGAAAATAGGCATTCTCATAAATTTCATCAGCAAACTCTGGAATCTTATTTTGTGTGACAATCATTTTTCAGGAATTATTCATGTTGATTTTCAAGCAAAATAACATTTAAGTATACAGTTCTTCTTTAGCAGAAAATATGCCTCCTTTGTAACTTAATAGACAATTTAGTTTCAGAAGTACACATTCTAATTTACTCACAATTAATATTCTCCTTAGAAGAAATAGAAATTGCACCTAATTAGATTACAATTTTATTTTCACGACTTAATTTCACGAATCAACATTATTTAAATTACACATCACCCATTTCATGAGATTATAGATCTAATTTCCCCCTATATCACAAAATAAAAACCTTTGAGAAACAATAGCTATTTTTCTAGTTAATGAAATATAAAAATGCACGGAAAATATTTTAATAGAATAAAGCAATACAATAAAGAAAAACATGCAAAGCATTGTTCACTTGGACATTTAATAAGTGCCCTTTAATAAAAAAAAAAAAAAAAATTTAACGTACTTACCGGTGAAAGGTCATTCCAGGTTTTTTCTTTTTCGAAAAGCTGAAACAAGTTTTAACAGCACACCTAGACATTTTAAGAAAATTAAATCTAAATAGCTTTAAAATATTTGACAGAATTAAAAACGTGGTCGCTTTAAAAGGCTAGTCTAAACAAGTGCAAGGAATACGCCAAAGGGTTGCAATAGTTGCTTCGCCAATCGCCAAGTTTTAGCAGCCAACAGGTGACATCGCGTGACATTGTTTTTCCCGGCATGCAACACTGTCGACGTTGCCGCTTTCAGCCCGGCGTGCTGCATCCATATATAGTACATCCATGGTAAATCTAGAATTACGCAATTCTGTAATATTGTTGTATACCGAGCACTTTTGATGGAGCACGTTTTCATACCTGTGGAAGTAACCTGTTCGAAGAAGTACGGACTGAGAACTGATGTGCTTGCGATGGTGGACCATATTACAACCATTTTAGCTTCGTGTAAAGGCGTTGGTGCCATATCGTGAGAATTTTCGTCAGCCAAGTGAACGCAGTTCGTTGTCCAGTTAAGGAAAAATGTGACTCGTTCGTCCATGATATGCACAGCGGCCGTCTGCATAGGTGCCAACCTCTCATTAACCCCTTAACTGTCGCGCCCAATAAGTGTAGGCTACTTTTTAAAAATTCAGATTGCTTGATTACCACCAGTTTTTTTTTAAGTAGAAATAGTCCCGTCATTTAACAGACATAAAATAATGCGAGAATAAAGCCAATTACACTATTTTAAAAAACTGGTGGGAATCAAACAATCTGAATAAAACAATTGTAACCTATGCTGCCCGTGAATGTCTCGGGCACGGCAGTTAAGAGGTTAATATTCCGTAATATGCGGGTTAATTTGACCCAGTTTTACAACCCTTCAAACCAGAAAAATTATTGGATGAATCCTTATTTATTCAATTTCAGGTTGCTACGTGTAATTTCATTTCTTAAAAAAATTCTGGTGCGAAACATGTTAAACCTGGGTCAAATTAACCCATATATTACGGAATATTAATGAGAGGTTGCACCTATGCATCTGCTATCTTCATCATATCTGATGCGAAAATAATTCGCAAAGTCGAAATGTTTTTTCTTGTCTCCAGGTTGCAATATCTGGATACGCTGGAAACATCCACAGAACAGAGTGCAATATCTTGAGGACTGAGGTTTTCGGTACCTCCAAATTGCGACAACACTTCTTGCAGTATGCAATTGACCTGCAATAATCGTATTATGCATTTCAGCAAACACTCCAACAGAAACAGATGGTCGTCCAGATCGTGGTCTATCACATGTGAATCGAGTTTCTTCGATTGTTTTAACAAACCAAGTACAATTTTAACGGAACAAGGGGGTCGTCTTACCTTATAATTTCGCCGATAAACTCGCACTGCTTCAGCAGCATTACCCCCGTTCAGATAAAAGAGCTTTATTAATTCATCTCGTTGTCTTCCCGTAAGTGTCATGTTGTTGGCACGTTCGAACATCTGATTGGAAAAATTGTTTTTTCACACTGCTTATTAAAGGTTTTCCAAACGCAATGCTTTGCATATGGTGTTCTGTGATTGGTGCTTCTAGTGTCGATACCTGTGAATTATACAAAGTGCGTCACTGTTACTGCTCTCTGTGGTGTCATTGGACCTTAAAAATGCTCTTCTTTGCAATTTTCGTCATACGTGTATCGTTCCAATGCCATTTATGGTTTTTCAATACGCTGATGAATCAGATCAGTAAAAAAATGGGTGTTGTCATTCGAAAATATCGGAATTTTTTCAATGTAACCGTAATCGTGAGAGCTTTATTGTTTTAAATCAACAAGATCTCGAGTGAATACCTTAATATAACAATATCTCAGATTTCCTTTCGATTTGTTGAGCGTTTAGGCCGCCAGGGTTTCACATATCGGGAAAGCTTTCTTATGACCGTCCGTTATTCAACAAATTTCAATCCGCCTAACACAACTGGATTGCATCTTGATTAGATAATCAATAAATCCCGATTGGAAGCAAATGATCGGCAACATTTATTTATTATTGACTAAATACTTTTTCCCGGTTTAAATTAGAGTATTTATAAAAAAAATACTTCAAAACTTGACTCTCATATTTAAAATATGTAATTTTGTTTCGTACAGACTGTTGTTTTTGAAAATATATGACTGGTATTTTTGATAAGGAGGTTTTTTTTTCTTGCAGTCATCAATTTTTTACAATACGTGACTAAATTAAGGGGTGTAGAAGGGTTTTAAAAAAAATGTTAAAGCGGAAAATAAATGCAAATTTCTTCATAATATTCAGTGTTGCCGATTTAGCGCGTTTTGTTATTCCAAATATGTACCAAAATTTTCGAATAGTAATCAACGCCTTATTTAATGTGAGACAAAAATTAAATTTATTTTATGAATAAACGCGCTAAATTGTTAATAATACTATTGTCAAATAAAAATATTAAATACAGTACCTTTTGGGGGTACATTTCACCATCCCGGACCAATGGAGTTGGGGAATTTCAGTAATGCCATTCGTTAGTACTCCGTTAGTACCGGTAAGTACCGAGAGATTTTCGTTTGAGCCGCTTCCGTTACGGCGTAACTATCGATTCTTTTGTGCGGTCGCCGGGCTGGAGAAAAATGGGAATTCCAATATGAAAAAAAATGAAAGTTCCCGATCTCGCTCAAATTATAGCTGTCGTTAGTACTGGTAAGTAACGAGAGATTTTCGTTTGTACCTCTACCGTTACGGAGTTATGGCCGATTCTTACTTCCGGGTTGGAAAAAAGGGCATTTCCCACAAAAAAGTTTAAAAATTCTCCGACATCGATCAAATTGCACGTGTCGTTAGTACTCCGTTAGTACTGGTAAGTACCGAGAAATTTTCGTTTGTACCGCTTTCGTTACAGAGTAACGGACGATTCTTATTTGCGGTCTCCGGGCTGGAGATACATGGGATTTCCGATAGGAAAAAATGAAATTTTCGCGATTTCGCTCAAATTATAGGTGTCGCTAGTACTTCGTTAGTACCGGTAAGTGCCGAGAGATTTCCGTGACGGAATTTTGGCCGATTCTTAGTTCCGGCCTGGAAAAAAGTGGTATTTCCCACAAAAAAGTTTAAAAATTCTCTGACATCGATCAAATTGCACGTGTCATTAGTACTCCGTTAGTACTGGTAAGTACCGAGAAATTTCCGTTTGTACCGATTTCGTTACAGAGTAACGGACGATTCTTATTTGCGGTCTCCGGGCTGGAGATACATGGGATTTCCGATAGGAAAAAATGAAATTTTCGCGATTTCGCTCAAATTATAGGTGTCGCTAGTACTCCGTTACTACCGGTAAGCACCGAGAGATTTCCGTTACGGAGTTTTGGCCAATTCTTACTTACGGGCTGGAACAAAGTTGCATTTCCCACAGCAAGGGCAAAAATTTTTCTGACATCGGTCAAATTGCACGTGTCGTTAGTACTCAGTTAGTACCGGTAAGTACCGAAAGATTTCCGTTTGTACCGTTTTCGTTACAAAGTTCGTTTCGAGTAATCGACGTTTCTTATGTGCGGTCTCTGGGCTGGAGAAACATGAAATTTCCCATATGTAAAAAAATGGAAGTTTTCTGATCTCGCTATTACTTTATTTTTTTATTACATTATTGAAATAAGACTAATTTAGTTAACAATATATTTCTAAATCTTTTTTTGTAATTAGACATCTAAAAAATTATATTCTATATTACTTATTCTAAGATGTACCGAGAAAATATTTATCATTTTCAAAATTTTGATTTTGATGTTAAATTTTAAAGTAAAATTACTGTATAGATAATCAATACGTTCAAGTTGCAAAGATTACTTAATTACACTTTTCTATAATTTTCCAGTTTTAAAAAACAATAATGCATATGAGCAGAGTTTTCCTTAAAACCGTTGAGTATTTCATTTTTATTAAATATAGTTTTAACTCAATTTTTTCTCTTCTTACGCTTGCGCAATTAACAAAAATAACAACAACAACAACAACAAAACTGAATAGCCATTAAATAATTACAGAAAGTGAAAAACTATGAATATTGTAGTTTAAAATTTCAGATAAAATAAAAATAAGCGAATAGCTTATTTTTAACAACAGCAACAACAAAAATAATAAACTGAATCGACATCTATACTAATAAAAGAAAGTTTCGCTCTGTGTGTGTGTCTGTGTGTCTGTTGGCGATGGCTAGGAAAATGTAGCGCACCTAGAAGTCTGTAAATTTAGATTTAGGAAGCCCAAACCCTCTCCTTGTGCACCTGAGCGTCAGAATTTTAATATTTTAATTACTTTCTGATATATTAATTAAAATGCACAAAGATCTCTCATTAAAAATACGCTTTTATTCTCTTGAGTTGGTTGGTTCACTGGTTGGTTGCATCGATTCTTCACAGAAGTAATTCAATAAACCAAAGTATCGATGCATAAATAAGGATTTCTAAGGAAATAGTGGTCGGATGGTTCTGCCGTTACAGACATACAACCGTGAACACGTAGCGCCATCTGCCGAAGAGAAACTGAAAGTGTCATTAAGGCAGAAGAACTGATACAACTGTCCTACACGAGCGCCACTTCCACGTATTTGAAACATTTTAGAGGGACGTTTTTCGTTAGTAATCTTTGGATGAAAGTCGAGAGTTTCATGAGTTTTTTTTTTCAGCTAAATATTAATATTTTAACACGAAAATTATACTCATGCTTAGGAAATATTTTTTAATACTCATAAAAATTTGGATAATAAGATTTTTTTTAAACATTAAATAAAAAATTAGAACACTTCTAACAGGCAATTTTGTCACTACAAATTGGCAATTCTTAAGTTCTTGCTTGAGCTGCGGATGGTTTAGCGAGAATTCTTTAAACTTTCTATTGCAAATTTATTAATATTAATATTTTATTTATCTTATACTAATAAAAGAAAGTTTCGCTCTGTGTGTGTGTGTGTGTGTCTGTCTGTTGGCGATGGCTAGGAAAATCTAGCCCACCTAGAAGGTTGGAAATTTAGGTGTAGATAGTCCAAGGTCTGGCCATGTGCACCTGAGCCTCAGAATTTTAATATTTTGATAATTAGCCTAGATATTAATTAGATTCTCATTACCATCGCTTCTAAAATGACATATTTTAAATCAAAATGGCAAAAGAAACGAATCGTTTGCAAGCGGAAATAAACTAATTCCAAATTATTTTTCTAATTAGCGAATTTTAAGAAAACTAATTAACCCTTTCATGGTCATGAACGCGTATACGCGGTCAAATTTTTTTACTGCTAAATGGTCATGAGCGCTTATAGACGGTCAGGATTTTTTACTTCTAAATGGTCAGGGGCGCGTATGAACGGTTCAGATTTTCTACTTCTAAATGGTCATGACCGTCTATGTGCGTTTTTCTCACCGCCAGACTGAACGGTAAAGAAGGCGTTTGTCAGCACACTCCCCCTTCCCACATATACAATGGATGTATAGGTAGACCATTTGTCAACTAGATTATTTGTATTTTAGTTGAATGTCTTACAGATTTGGTTAGAAAATGTCTCAGAGATTTTCGTTTTCTGTACAGGCTAAGAATGACATTGTATTTCAAAACCGATCCTAAAATGAAAGGAAGCAACTTTATAGAATATCGTTTTTACTTACCCATCATACGTAGTGTAGGGTAAGTCTTGTAATCGTTTTGAAAATCGAAAATTTTTTTGACGGATTTACACGTTTCAGACACTGGAGATTCCGAAAAACATATTTTTAGAAAAAAAAAATTTGCCGTCCGTCTGTGTGTCTGTCTGTGTGTGTGTCTGTGTGTCTGTAAACGCTCTATCTCCCGAAAAAATTGAGATAGAGACTTGCAATTTGGTATGTACTTAGTATGTAATAATGGAAAGTAGCCTATTTCATTTCAATAACCTCGATTAACCGGAACTATTTTTTTCGGACTCTCGAAATATTCGTTCTGATAAAAGGTATATAAAAATTTTCGAAATTGGTTATTTTAAGAAATGAATATAAAAGACAATAAAAAAAAACATAAATTTTGCATAAAGCATGAAGTCGATCGGATAATTAGTTGCCGAGATATTTGGAATCCTATTTTCCACACTCTTCGATTTTTCATGACCCTGTATTTTATCCAAATTTCACTTTAAAGATATATTTTAATTCAAAATTTGACGTTTAATCAGATGCAATAAACCGCTAGTTAATAGGATTATTATTTTTGGAGTTATAAGGAAAAACCTCTTTCAAGCAATTCAGTAATCGAGCCTTTAAAGTTTATGACGTCATCAAGCCACGATTTTATTTGAATTGCAATGCATTTTATAAGTAGTTTACACATTTTTATTTTAATATTTCACATTATGCATATCCATGATGGGTAAGTATTACGGTGGCCTCCAACGACTAGTTTAGTTATTATTTTATTTTAAAACTCTCGTCCATACGATTCTAATCCATTACATTAATTATTATTATTTAAAATGTTTTGCCATGTTAAATTTATTTAATTTGTTTTTAATGAATACATATGTTTTTATTTTTCTAACAGTATTTCAATTTATTATGTTTAAATATATTACTAAATAACTAAAATCGATTTTTCTTTCTTTTTTCTTTTTTTTACTTACAGGACTTTTGCTTTGTAATAGTAACAAATATAATAATACCCAAATAATATTAATAATACCAAATTAATATTACACTTCAAAAATTATTTACTAATTTACTATTGTTGCTATACCAATTATAGCATAACTTTAAAAATAAAACAGTGAAACCTGTCTATAACAATACTGAAGGGACCAGAAAAAGTATCAATATAGACAGGTTACATTTATAGGCAAGCTCAAGAATGTTAATTGATTCAGAGTACATAGTAGAATAATTATTATATGTTGATGGAATATTATTTAACTTTCTTAGAAATATATATGTAGATGGAATTTTTTTTTTAACTTTCTAGAATTATACAATGAAATTTAATTTATTTCTTATAAATAATCAGAATTTTGCATTATTAAATAAATATATAAAAAGTGTACAATATAAATAAATCTGATAAAAATCATATTTTTATTACATTTTGTCAGACTTGTAAAATTACACGAATAAGTGATTAAAAAAGAATAGGAATTTACAATTTTTACTCTTAAAAAGAGAAAGAAATTGCAGGTATTATTTATTTGAATATGAAACCAAAGAAAAATAATTTGTGTAAAAAATGTGTATATGGATGTCTTAATGTAGACGATAAGACCGGAAATATTACTTCACAGACATTATTTAACATTCACATTTGGTTTGATATTTTTAAATATAATAGCACCATTTTTGTAATGGAAGAAGAAATCAAGTTTTTGATCAATTAATTGAAAGGCATGTACAGGTGTCATCATAATTTTCCTTTAGTTTTTACAAAGACGCCCTGTTAGAACTAAAAGAAAATGATGATTAGTACTTTCACTGAATTAGTACTTTCACTTTATTAGTACTTTCACTGAACACCAATAAAATTGATTGATTAAATTTTAATACTCCTCAATATTTGTAAGAGCCTTAAATATATCTTGAAGAATTGATTTGATGTAAGAAAATTATGCACAAATTTTTCATTTTTAGAGACATTCAGTTGATCACTATGTTCAAAATTGCCATTATAATTGTTGGTATTAAATTAAAGACAGCAAGCAGTTGTAGATGGTTTTATTAGTCCAATTGCTCGCATTTTTTTAACATTTCAGCAAAAGTTACAGGCCCGTAGCTGGGGGGATCTGGAAATTTTTTTGCCCGTCCGAATATGATTGACTCGACCCCTCATCAAGACATTTTAAAATTTCCGTACTTTTCTTTATCTCCTTTTTTTACTTCTTTTTTCAGACAAGACCGAAATCATAGACACCCATCCCAAAAACCCTTGTATAAAACTTTTTTTTTCTCAATCCAAAAGATATGGAGATTGCGATTGCGGCCTAAGACATTTCTGGCTTTGTTGCTCTCTAGAAATCCACTTTACCGCCTCCTCAATGACTCAAATTAACGGCTTTAGAAAATAATAGTTTAAACATTATCCTGTAAACTATTTGACTCAAACGGATTAGCTGTTGCTTGTGAAAATGGTTTTCTTTGTACAACTGTCACTGTCACAGATGAAATTTACTGTAATCTGGCGCGGTTGTTTCACTATTTCATGGCTTGACAGACAGGTTCCCCAAAACAAGCAAATATTATATTTTACAACTATGTATTTTTTTCATTGTTAACGTGGCAAGGTTGCTATAATTCTGGGCTTTTAGGGGCTTTTCAACAAATGTGGAAAATATCCTTTGACGTCTTTTTTTACACCGTTTTAAACGATAAAAGTTTGTGAAATCAGTATCACTTAGAATCGCAATATCTGGAAGGGATTTTTCAGAATAAAGATGATTTCTAGTGACACGAAAAAAAAAATTGGAAATTTAATAAAAATGTTAAAAGAGCAGTAACATTTTTCAGTGGAAGGCTAGTATAGGAGTAAAGTGTATTAGGAAAACTAATGAACTAGATATAGTCATGAATACTAATTGTTTCAGTTTTAGTTAATGTTTCCTAAATTTATTAATTTGAATATACGCACAAAAATTTACAAACAATATTCAATTAATGTTGTTTGTAGAAAAAAAACGGTACTTTTCGGTTAGCCGGGCGCCAGTGAAATGTATATATCTATATATACATATATATGTATACATACACACATATATGTATGTGTATATATATGTATATATATATATACATGCATATATAAATGTGTGTATGTATATATATATGTATATATATGTATACATAGATATATAAATTTCACTGGCGCCCGGCTAACCGAAAAGTACCAAAAAAACATTTTTACCCGCTCAACTATGCGAAACTTTATAATAGATTCACGGACTTGTTTTTACATATACAAACATTAAATTCTCAGGCATGATTATTGAAAGGATTTAGAATCGAACACCATTCTTCATTTTTTGATAAGTGGATTTGACTTTCGTGCATTTAAGAATAAAAATGCATTTGTGGTTGTGTTAGAAAATAGAGTTTCGCCTTGAGAATATTGTTAATAGTCACTTCACTGTTGTTGTGTGAATCCCAAATAAATATGATTTTTTTTCTTTCTTTTTTCTTTTCTTTTTCTTTCTTTTTTGTATTTCTAAAAAGACAAAATGTTTTCTGATTTTGAACATAGATCTTTCATTTTAATAATTTATACAGAATATTCTTTTTTAGTTAATCATTTTTTTTATTTTCACGATGGGTTTTATTTATGTTACATTATGTTATGATATGGCTTTTTTCAGTTAAATTTATTTATTATTTATTAAATTATTTCTCTAAAATAATTATCTGTATCTTTTTTAAACTTGTCTAAAATCTTTTTTTAATACTTGAATGATTTATTAATTTAAACGAACATACAATAGGTAAATTAAAACTATTTATTTAAAAGAAAACACACACACACAATTTATTTTGGTCATTTAAAATATTTCATTAACCTATGAAATCTTTTCGTGTTTTAAAATAAGACTTGAAATTTTACTTATAATAATTTAACAAGAAATATTAATGTCGTACCGTTCTTAGATTGTGAAACACTTTCCAACATTATGAAAATATTGTCGCGAAATTTTCATATTTTCTTACTCTTACAAAAAATTTATAAATAAAGTCTAATGTAAATCTTTTTTTTCTTTCGTTCTGTAGATAATATTGAGCAGTCATTGCACACAGAGCACCACTCGTATGACAAAATTCACAAAAACGCGTATTATAATAATCATGATGCAAAAAAAGTTTAGACACAAAGCTTAGTCTTCAACAAAGCAAGCCATTTTCTTAGAAAAAAGTTATATAAAGAATTAAATGCAAGGTGTCGATTAAGTCTCTAAAATCGAAAGCAATGGCTGACCACTTCATTCACTCATTCAATGTTGAACAATCTTATTTAAATCTTTGTTTTCGTGAAAAATCTTATGACTTCATCACGCATAATCTAGACCATAATTCAGTTAAAGAAGTTTATAAAATTTTAATTTCTGGATTTTTACACATAAGTGTTTGACACGAAATTTCACACACAATGTCACCAAGCTGGCAGCAAAGTTTCAAAGTTTTCTGCTAAGATCGACATCTATACCGTTCTATACATTCTACCCAGTATTCAAAAATGACTGTAAAATTACATCACAAAAACAGCGTATATACACGTAAAATATATTTTGACTGTTTATCGAGTTATAAGCAACTCGTGTCACCTGACGACACGATTTTTCCCCTTTCTTGCTCTGCTGCCTCGGATTTCGGATAAAAACGCTGACTTTGGGAGTATGTTCTGAAAGATCTTCTGCCTTTACATGGGTTCTTCACATGGGTTTTCATTTATATATATATATATATATATATATATATATATCAGGGATCGATCCAGGAAAAATTTGGGGCCTATTTAGGGTCCCTTCACAAAAATCTATTTAATAAAATGGAACCCTTCACAAAAATCAATTTGATAAAGTAATTCGCAAAATTCTATTCCATAAAAACTGACTATTATTTATTTGTTATTTTGTGATGTTTTAAAATGTGTAATTTGTAAACAAACAAGTTCACCAGAGAGAAAAACTTCAGCAAAAGGATTTATTTTTTTTTTTTTTTTTTTTTTTTTATATAAATGCTTGGTTCCAATTTGATTAACTGGATTTAAACTTTCGTTACAAAATGTTATTTTTCACAAAAATATAATAAATTTCACAAAAATAACCTTTATTTTTTTACAAAATGGGCCCCCAAGAAAAAAAACTCTGCATTGACCCCTGTATATATATATATATATATATATATATATAAATCAACATTTGAACGGAGGGTGGTTTAGGGGTATGGGGGTCATGTTCGGTGAAAATATACCAAAATTTTTTGGAATTGCTTTCCTCCGAACGGCTGCAATAGGTAGCTTTTGTATTGAAAGCTACCTAAAATACGATCCCTGAAGAGACTTATTATCCCGAAGCTACAAAATAAATAAATAAATTGTTCAAAAAATAAAAAAAAAGAGGAAAGAAATGGAAGTAAATAACAATACACAAATAACAACCATTTGTTTTACAATTATCTTATTTAGAAAGTCTGCAATCTAAGGCATCTTAGATACATAAAGACTTATTCCTTGTAGGTTTGATTTAATTAAAATATATATATATATATATCTGAATTTAACTGAATCTGATACCACATATTAAAAGATTCTATTTCGCTAGCTTATATTTACAGTGATGATATAGTAAATAAATAAGTTTTATTCGAGGAATGAGATGTAGTGTTTCATTAAATATCCCTACTGGGATAAAATATTAAAAGACATTAGATTGTAACTCATTAATATAATGCAAGTTATTTACGAAATAGTTTGGAATTTATTATTTGATAGTTTTTAAAATCAAACGGAAATATAACATTTTCTATTTCTTTTACTTTTCTTTCCTTCTATGTTTCTTTCCTTCTATGTGAATAGAATGTCACCTATCTGTTTACACAGTGCAAGGAATTTTTCGAAAGGGGATTATAATGGGGTTGGCAAATCAATCACACTGAGAAACTGCACTTGAAAAGTCTAACCAGATACTCCCACATTGGACTTCAATAGGCCATTCATTACCGAAGGTGTTTTACAGGGGGGAAAGCAATTTCACCATGTTGCTGCTAAACTTTTAACAATGTGAGAACCTTGACCATTTATAAAGATTTTTAGCACGTCCTCGTCAACCCTTTACAAGTAAAAAATATGAAGACAGCTTGACCGTCAATGGGTTAAGATATCAATTTTAAAATTTCTGAGCATATAAAAAAAAATCTGCATCCGTCTATGCAATTTTTGAAAAAATCGGCCGGTAATTTTTCTTAATTTATGCAAAAAACTGCTAAAAATCTGCTGGCGCCAGTGAAATAAATCCGAAAAATTTTCAGACAGGGATCGGCTTTCATTAAAAACTGAACTACAAAGAGATCTGTTTCTCTGGCCGATCCCTCTCATTTAGTTTGCGAAAATGAAAGGAAATAATTGCCAAATTTTACTAATGAACAAATATTTAGGTAACTAATTAAGATATAGATTTGAAATTGAGGTCGGGAAGGGATGTCATCTGCTGGCTATTTCAGCGTAGCGTCTTCGTTATGTTCTAATTATCAGAAAAATGAAATTCTTTTTTTAATGATCGCGTTAATGTACGTGACGGTGGTTCTCTTGAACAAATTATTCATTATATTTGCGGGTATGGGGAGGGAGGGGGTTAACGCCTTTCTCTGAGATTGTAATTATCTCGGGCCCGGGCAACGCCGGGCGGGTTAGCTAGTTAAATAATAACAGAAAGTGGGAAACAATGAATAATGTAGTTTAAATTTTTAGATAAAATAAAAATAAGCGAATACTTACTTATTCTAGTATAGGTCATACTTCTAAAAAAGGTGCCAAATTTAACTGCACAAATGTTACTATAATATGAAACTTACACATATCATTTGGTAAAAATTACACCTGGTTAAAAAGAAACCGCAATTTGTAAACCTTATGTCTTCTTTTTAACACATTTTCTGGTTCCAATAATAATTTCTTACATCAACCTATAAAAGGTATTATTTTTTGCGTTTCCTAACATACAAAAAATGTGTTAAAACTTATCTGCATGTGTAGAAAAAATTACTTGAAATTTCTGATCGTTTTTAGCCTCATACATCTGCATTTTTTTTAACGGGAAGCCGCATCTATCCTGGTATACAAAAACATAGGAAAGAATTTATTGATGAATGCTTGACTTCTTGTGGCAGCTAATTTGTTTCGCCGATTGAGTGCAACTTTTTTATGGAAGGGAAGCTATTTTCCCTACAACTCCTTAAATTACTTTTTTTTGTAACTGCTGTTGGTAAAATAAAAAATGAAAAATTTTATTTCTTTATTATATGAATTACAATGATTACACATGTATCCACATTTTTTTTAATGTGCTATGTATTTTTTTTTTTCAATTGGCAAACTTAAAGCGTTTTTTAAGGATTAATAAAAATGATTTCTTGGTATTTTAAGCATGTTTATTTCATGTTTTTTAAATAATTCTAAAATCTCTTCTTATTTTCTACAGTGTCTTTATGTTGTATATGTTCAAAAAGTATGAATAGTATTTTATCTGCTGTAAAAGTCTGATAAGAATAAATAAAAATGTATTAAAATATACAGGGTTTTCTAAAATTTAACCGACAAATTATGAGGGGTGATAGAAGGCATCAAGAGGATGAAAACTTTCCATGAAACAAGTGGTCTCAAAACACGTTTAGGGGTAGAAAATCGCAAAAATATTTAAAAAGGGTGTGACGCCGAGTGGAACAAAAAGGTCCAATAATAAATATAAAATAACTATTGAAACTGTAAAATATTTTTTCAAATTTATATTTTATACATATTGGCAAAAAAATATTTTCGAAATTTCACTATGAATATTTCAAACATGAAGTAAATATTTTTGCAATGTTGACGTTTTGTCGAAGATAATAAGGGGCTGGGCGTATTAGGTGAATTTCCAAGTTGGGTCATCGCTCTAGTTGAATTCTGAAATTGGAGTTGTGTGTTCCTGATCGCAATACATTTTGGTACTATTTTCTGAAATTAATTATCAATTAATAAAGTTTTATTAATTAATAAAGTGGATCGGTTCCTACTAAATCGACAGTTCTGAACAACTTTCTAAATGAAATTTTCCCCATACTTCCAATATTTTAAGATTTATACGCTCTCACACCGGAATCATCGAAGAAAATTGCGAATGTGCGATTTGCATTTTTAGATCGTCCATTTTGCACATCGGCTGAATATCACGATTTCATAACAGCTACATCTAACGAATTTTCGATAATTGTCGAGCACTTTGGAAAGAAAATTATTGCTTTTACTCAATTAATTCTAGAGTGTCCAATCTTTTTCGGATACCCTATACAAAAAAATTTTACACAATGAAATCGGTTGGATTCGAACACTGGGACTCCCATTATGAAACTTAGAGGCGTTACTTCAACGCTATAAATGCTTAATGACATCGCTGTAATAGTTATCACTTACACTGTATGACATTTCCTAAGGGATTAGTCTTATGTTATTATCTGAAACATGGTTTTAAAATGGTCTAAAAATGAATTCTATATCTAATCTGCAGATTTATACAAAAATTGATACAGTTCTTGCGACATTGGTCCGTAACATATACACCCCATGCGAGCTGAATCGGAAATATCGTGTGAGAGTTATCGTGTTCACACACACTGACACAAATCATGATTATAATACTTTCCTTACACAAAGTTTTCGGAAAGCAAAAGTACTTTGTACAACTTATATATCTGGAACGCGAATATGAAGATTTTCTTCTCCTTTCATTTTTTAAAAATATTTTATACGAAGCTAATCACCAGGAATTCTAAGAAGAATATTTTTAAAAGTACCACTTTATTCTAAATCGACAAGAATATTGATTTTCAAAAACTGCTTTAAAAATCTTTTTAATGATCCATTTGAAGAGCTGGAAGCTGTTGGAATAATTATTGCTTGGAGACTACTTCAAAATGAGAACGGATTGCAAACTAAGACGATGCAAATGAGTTGAGAATGTGTTCGATTTTTAAAAAAAGGTACTTTTCCGATCGTAATTATAAGGAAAAATTATACATTGTTATTTCATATCATAAAAAAACACATTCCACTTAATATTTAAAAAATAAGCATGTATAGAGATGGAAGAGTGTACTCAACTATCTCGAACAAAATATCATTGTTTTTATTTTAAATATTTCACCCGAAGACTTCAAATTGTGTATTCAAAGACGTAATTATTTGTATGTTAAAGGGACAACACTATTGATTTTCACATAAAAAATATTTTAGTTTTTGTTTAATAGTCTATTTTCACGATTTGAAGCTGTTAAGTAATTATTGCTTGCAGACTACTCCAATATGACAATCGATTCCAAAATATGACTTTACGAATAAGCATAAAATGAATTCAAAAAATTTAAAGCTATTTTCTTAAATAAAACAAGTTCGGAAATGCTTAAATTCATCTTTGTCAATTTAAAATAAAAAGTACACACAAAAATATGTACTTTCACTACCTAAACGATGATTAAAACTTTATTTAGAATTTAGAACAGTAAAATAAATCGAGCACTTTCGGCTGTGAACCCAGCCTTCACCAGAATTTATAATTAAAACAGGTGTTAAAAGAAATTATTTTCTTATTCAAATTATAAGGAACAAACAAGACTTTTTATTTACGCTTAAATAAAATATTTTAAACTTCCGTGGTATTTTAAATATATATTTGCAATTCGTGAAGAATTTAAATCCTGTTTAAATAATTGTTGTTTTGGGAAATCATCAAAATTATATTACTGAATCTAAAATTTTGAAATGAAATAAGAATGAGTAAGGAAGTTAATGTTTTAAAGCATTTATCATTCTGCAGTTTAATTAAGATTAGAATGCTATGGCCATCACAAAAAATTATTCTTTATTATTCAAATATTACATATATATACAGGGTGTTCCGTTAAAGGGGTCCAATATTAATAGGGGTAATAGAGGAGATCACACGGAGCATAAATCAGTATATAATGCCTGGCCGGATCTCAATAATTTTCAAGTTACAGCAAATAGAATGAAAAATCGGAAATTTGTAAAAAAACCCTCATTGCTAAACTATCGATAATGCTACATAAAAACGAAGCACATATTTAGAAAGAGCAGAAAAAATCCTACGAAATGACATAAGTTGTTTTAGAATATTGAGAATTAATGGCGAGTTACAAGCTCTGAAACAGTGAAAAAATACAAAATCAAATATTTAGCAAAATAGTTAATCGTTAATTCCAAAAATGCAACTCTACCTACATCAAGGAAAATGTTATAAAATTTGGTCCATTCCGAAAGCTTTCGAAGAAGCTGACAATAAACCATATCAGTTTAATTGTATGGGAGAAATCAAGCAGTTCCCTAGTTACAACTCTGTACTGTTGCACGCTCGGAAAGAGCGAAACTCCACCCATGACGATTATAAACACCCCGTTTTAATATCTTTCAATTATACATTTCTGATCAACCTCTATCAATACCCTTTCATTATTCAGTCTGGTCAAGTGAATGACATATTGTGCAGCTCTCGCCTTGTCTTAATGCAAACTCCGTGACTGCTGCGTTTCCTCCATGAACTTTCAGGATGATGAAGAAGAAGTACTTTTTATGCAAATTCTCTATGTGTATAGGAAGAAAAGTGTAATAAAACAGCAGTCATCAGTGGGCGTTATGTTAAAGGGAGGCTGTTGTAAGTGGGATTGTAGTAAGTTGATGTATAATAATTATGCCGGAATACTCTAACGAAGAATATGCGGACATGCATCTGATGTACGGGCAAGCTCATGGAAATGCATGTCTAGCACAGCGCATGTACCGTGAGCAATTTCCAAGGAGACGTTGCCCAAGTTCGAAACTCTTCATAAAAATCGACAGACGATTACGGGAGACTGGATCGTTTAATACAGCAAGCATTGATGCAGGGAAACCTCGACATGTACGAACACCTGCAATGGAAGAAGATGTACTGAATATTTTTAAAGATAACTCCTCCACGAGTACACGAGCTGCTGCGTCTGAAGTCGGTGTTTCTCACCAAAGTGTGTGGCGTGTTCTGCGTGCAGAAAACATGCACCCCTTTCATGTGCAGCGGGTACAACTGTTATCAGTAACAGATTGTGCTCAGCGGACAGAATTCGTACGCTGGTTGCTTAATGTAACAGAAAATAATCCACAATTTCTGGAAAATATTTTATTTACTGATGAAGCAACATTTACGAGAGAGGGCGTGGTAAACACGCACAATATGCACACATGGTCATATACAAATCCGCACACTGTTTTCCCGTCGAACGCACAACAAAAGTTCAGTGTGAACATACGGGCAGGTGTCCTCGGCGATTATCTCATAGGACCATATTTACTCCCAGATGTACTCAATGGCAGTACGTACTTGGTTTTCCTACGGGATATCTTACCGCAGTTACTGCAAAATGTGTCAGCAACATTGCGCCACAATATGTGGTTTATGCACGATGGCGCACCGGCACATTTTTTCATAGGTGTTCGCAATCACCTCAATTCAACATATCCTGGGAAATGGATTGGACGCAGTGGACCTGTTGCTTGGCCTGCACGCTCTCCAGACCTCAATCCGTTAGACTTTTTTGTTTGGGGACACCTTAAATCGCTGGTGTATGAAACGCCTGTGGATACACCGGAGGATTTACTAGCGCGAAATGTTGTCGCTGCAGGAGACATTCCCAACTCCGTCGGAGTTTTTCGGCGTGTTCGCCAATCTTTACGACGTCGCTGTCGGCTGTGCGATTCTGTTAATGGGCGCAACTTCGAACACCTATTATAATAATGTCCGTTCGTCTGCCTTCCGACATTGAACTGTGCAGCGCAGGCCAGAAGACTATCCTTCACATATGTCATAAAGTACGTGGAATGTAATTCTTTATTGTCATTTTTCTTTTATTTTCAACACTTTTTGGCACAGTATTTTGTAAGTCACAGACTGTGGTGTACTCAAATTGTGAATTACAAAGTTTGTATGAATTAATTTAAAATTTAGTGTCTTTTTTAAATTTATAATTAATAAAATTATTATGCTATTTGTTATTATTATTTCCTATCATAAATTATGATGCACATATACATACAATAATTGTCCATGTAAAACATGTACTGAAACTTCTTGCATAGTTACAAATCGCAATATTTTTAATTATTTCCGAATTTTCACCACCAGTTTAATTTTAAGGAATTTAACTTAAGCTTTATATCAATAAAAGACCACTTTAAAATGTAGACTATTATTGTAAAGTTATTTTGGTTCATTCAACTCTTGAATAATTAAAAATGCTGCATCTCAGAAGAAGCATGATCGAAAATGTATAGTTGAGAGTAATTAAAAAGGCGGTGTTTCCAATCGTGATGGGCGGAGTTTAACCTTTGCTAGTGTCAAAGAAAGCGGAGTTGTAACTAAGAAACTGATTAATTTCTCTCACACAATTAAACCGATATGGTTCATTGTAAGCTTTTTCGAAAGTTTTCGGAATGGACCAAATTTTACTACATTTTCCTTGTTGTAGCTAGAGTTGTCTTTTTGGAATTAACGATTAACTATTTTGATGTATATTGGATTTCGTACTTTTTTCACTGTTTCAGGGCTTGTAACTCGTCAATAAATATTGCTATTTTAATACAATTGATGTCATTTTGTAGGTTTTTTGCTCTTTCTAAATATGTGCTTCGTTTTTATGTAGCATTATCGATAGTTTAGCAATGAGGGTTCTTTTACAATTTTCCGAATTTTCATTCTATTTGCTGTAACTTGAAAACTATTGAGATCCGACCAGGCTTTATATACTGATTTATGCTCCATGTGATCTCCTCTATTACCCCTATTAATATTGGACCCCTTTAACGGAACACCCTGTATATATATATATATATATATATATATATATATGTATTTAAAAAGCATTTATACACAGCCATAACGATATATAGTGCATGTCTTAGGATTTAACTCGTAGTTACAGTGATCGGTGAAAAAAAAGGCACTCAGTGTGCATCAGCGCCTACGGTTGGGTGTTCAAATATAAAATTCGACTAGCATTTATAGTATAATGTATAACTTCAAATATAGTTCATTTCTACCTAATAGAATCTGAGACACAGCTATAATTTTCATCGCAAAAAATAGCACATCAGCGCTCATTCTTCAGTGAATCAAGCCAAAACTGAAACGACATAATTTTTAATAAACATCTTACATATTGAACGAAATGCAATTCTAATCCATAAATGCTAATATATATAGCTATAATTGAGATCGTGAAAAACACAGTAGAGCAGCACCACTTTTTGGCTATTTACACCAAAACCTAATCTTCACTTATATGTGAGAAGTGCTACTAGATACGACGTTTGATGAAATTCCATCCAATAGATGGCCGAGAATATGACTAACGCAGATATTCTGAAAAACACAGCATAACAGCGCTATCTATTGGGTGATTTTATACCCAAATCTCAACGGTACCGATTCATTTTAATGTCTAAGAGAACATGAAGGATAAAGCGTGATCAGGGTTCGCACAATTCGACCACAAATTTTTAACAGTTTTCTTCGCCTTATTTAACTGCAGAAAATAATTGCTAATTCTGTGAATAAACGCGATGGTTACGAATTCTGTGTTTAAAAAATTAAATAGACACTTTTTTATCATTAATATTGGTGCCGGACTCCTTTCAAAATATAAGGAGTGTGCGAACCTTGGTGATGAAATTCCGTTCTAGAGAAAGAGCGGTTTCAAAAGTTATGTATATTTATGTATATTTATTATAGAATTAGATACAACTTTTTATCTATATAATAATTAAAGTATACAACTGTATTTTTGAGACGAATCGGTTAACAAATCGCATCATGAGGTGAACAGTAAAAATTGTAATATTACAAGTTTTTTAAAAGTTATCATAAATTCCAACTGAATTGCAACTTAAATATAAAACTTTCCCATTCCAGAAAAAAAACACCAAGTGAAATGTTAATTAAAAATATTCAATGTATTTATCATTGAAAACTATTTTAACCGTTTAAATTTATACAGTTATTCCAATAATTAAAGTTATTCCAATAATATTCAATCATCAAACCTAAAATGTGTTTGTGAAGCAAGTCTGATGTAATTATTACAATTCGAATAAGGGAAAGGGAACATAGGCCTAATCTTGCGATACCATTTAATTTCTGAAAATCACTTTAAAAAAATATTTTATCGCTCATTACAGCATTAATCTTTGAATTTGTCGTAGTTACCCAAATGAAACTTCCGAAAGATATTGCTTATCGAGAATATACAGTGTTGAACTGAAATCAATTTCTGATTTCCTGCGACACGTGTAAATAAATGTTTAAGCAGCTAATAATGTCGATCCGCTTAATCACAACAAATGGTGAAGCCTCACTAAAACTTTATAAATTATCATATTATCTAAAATTTTTATATTTTTTCAATTTTAAAATATTAAATATTAAATATTAAAAAAAAAAAAAAAAATCTGTAAATGTTTTTCTTCTTCTTATTTTTCCTATATTTCATAACCAAATAATAAACGTTTTTAAAGATATTTTGAATTAGTTTTTTTGTTTTTCGAAGTGATTCTAACATTACTACATATATTTTATATGAGCACCTGACTGCTTCCCTGTCCTAACTAAAATGACCAGAACTTTTTAACTATAGTTGCGGAAGACCTAACTTGGCAGTGGACATTATACTAGAGAGAAGTATACGTCCGCGAGAAGAAATAGGTCTTTACTGAATTTGAAAGAAAATGCACTTTAAATCTGATTTTTTTTTCCATTAAAAAACGATTGACTGATTAAACAAAATTTATTTAGCTTAATGTATAGTCATTTTTATGATAAATACCTGTAATATTAAAGATGCATGTATTTCTTCGCACAAAAAATTTCTGGCGAGATGTTGGCGCCTGAAACACATCGACTGATAACCCTATGACCCCTCACTGTTAAGAGTGATTGATGTGTTACAGAAAATTCTCCGGTCATTACAGGAGATGGTAAATTTTTTATGTTCAATCAAATGTTTCATTTTTTAAACTATTGAAGATAGGGTAAAAACTTCGATGAATTTGAATTTTTCGGAAAATTTCACCGGAAGTACATACCAAGCATGTTGATAAAATATATAAAATAACAAGAATTTTCTTTTCTGTAAAAAAGAAAAGAGGTTCTTTATTACGAACATATTATTAGATTATAGAGATGGATTAAAAGAATTTCTGCAGTGTAATCCAAAATGTGAATATGATTGTATTTATTTTAGAATAGAATAAGTACAAAAAGTTTTCCATTCTATTTCTATACATTTTTTTCAAGTGATATTATAATGTTTGGAATGAAATTTGTACTAAAACTGAAATTGAGATGAAATTTGTAACGAGATTTAATTAGATTATTTAAAAAGTATTACTTTTACTTTAAATATGAGCATATTTGAGTTCTGTTAAGTTGAGATACTTTAATAAGAATTTGGGGTACATTAAAATGTAAATAAAAAACACTGAACACGATTTTTTTTATTTCGAAAATAAGGACAGAAGAAAGATTTTTATGCATGTTCTGTGTCTTTTACAATCAATTTAATGAACCTAATGCATTCCAAAATGATGAAAACCGAAACAACAACCACAACGTTCTTTCCAAATATTTTTCTACATTAAATCATGAATATTTTTTTTTAATTAAAGAACGTAGTGTATTTTTAAAAATAAAAAGGTACAGATGCGCACTCTAAAAACAACAGTGCAAGCTCTGAAAACGGCTCAGTGCCTGGGCTAGCATTTTTTAGCAGATGTTTAGTGCTAAACTCTTCTTAGGAGTAATTAGTTCATAGTTTTCTCGATAAAAACATCACTGATTGTTTACTGTAAAAATATATATTTTACTTCTTCCTTCGAAATGAAGAATCAAAAATATTGCTTTTGTAATATCAGTTTTTAGTAAATTTTGTAAGAAATACTACCTGTTACATTCTCACCTAAGTTGGAATTTTTGAAAATTTTTGCAGATCTACGCCGATTATGGTCCCAGAACCCAAAACCTCCCCCAGTTCAAAACTTTATCTATCTATCTATGTCACTTTTTTATGAACAAGATAACTGCAACAATTGTGCACAAATCTTTTCCAAACTGATACATAAAATCAAGGGGCATAAAATCTCGGTCAAGTTCGTTAATGGGCAAAATCGAACCAGGGGGGGGGGGCAAATAGGGTGCTTTTTGTGAAAACAGAAAAAAAACCCATAATTTCTTAATTATGATACGTATCGAATTCGTTTAAAGTTATTATTACTTCTAGTAAAAGGACAGAAAATTTATATATGACAGATTTTTGATAACATTAAAAATGGCCCCAGGGGGTGAAGGGGGTGTTTTCGAAGAAAAAAAATCATAACTCCGTCAATTCACAAGATATCAAATCCGCTTGATTTTATTATAAATCCTCTTAATATTATCTAAAAGTTTTATACTGACAAGTTTTTAATAGGATCAGCACTTATAGCAAAAAAAATTAAAAACAAAAAAAATCCCTGCCGGCTCCGCCTGCAAACAAGTTATTTTTCGAAGTAGGCGGTTGCAACTCCCGCATCTCTTCGAAACTGATACATAAAATCTCAGTCAAGTTCGTTAATGGGCAAAACTGAACCAGGGGGGGGGGGCTTTTTGTGAAAGAAGAAAAAAATCCATAATTTCTTAATTATGATACGTATCGAATCCGTTTGAAGTTATTATTACTTCTAGGAGAAGGGGCGAAAATTTATGTATGACAGATTTTTGATATAATTAGAAATGGCCCCAAAGGGGGGGAAGGGGGGGTTAGAATTAAAAAATTCATAACTTCGTAAATTCACAAGATTTCAAATCCGCTTAAATTTATTATAAATCCTCTTAATATAATCTAAAACTTTTATATTGACAAGTTTTTTAAAGGACCAACTCTTCCAGCCAAAAAAAAAAAATTCCCGACTGGCTCCGCTTGCAAACAAGTTAGCTTTCGAAGTAGGCGGTTCTAACTGCCGTGCTGTCACATCAAGAATTCATTTCAAAACGCAAAAGGATCAAGGTCCATAAGCCATGTTTTTGGCCCATGAAATAGACTAAAACTCAGTTTTGGTGAAATTTAATTATTTCACTTTTTAATGTTAGAAGGTTTATCCTGTACGATTTCAACAATAGTTTTTGCATTTTGTTCGGATTTATATAACTTACACAAGCTCAATGTTCGTATTATTCTTATTAATCGAATTTTAGTCTTATTTCATGGGCCAAAAACACGGCTTATGGACCCTGATCTTTTGAGAGTATTTTATGAAAGATCTTGTGCCTTACCAGAAAATTGGAAAACGTCTTTTGATTACAAAGTTTCTTAGTGTTAGAGATTTTTTTAATTTAAGCTGTGCAATTTAAAATTTAATTTATATTTTAAAACACTTCCTTTTTATAAATATTCCCTTTTTGTATTTAATTACCCCCCCCCCTCCTCTTTTTTCTTATAATTCTTAAACTTTATTAATTAAAACTCTCATTTCCAAAATCCATATATCGTTATTTTTCTGTAAGTAAAAAAAAAAGACAACTCAAGATTTTGTTTTTCCTTTTGAGACCCCACACGAAACTGTGAGATAATTTACCACGCAAACAGCTTTTACTTGAAATTCTCACGTAATTTCAGTGATTGTAAATTCGGAACACACACAGGCAGATTGGATAACGCACACAACAACCTTTGGGAGTTTTCGTGGAAATAGCTGAAGCCCTTTTCTCAGTTGTATTGTGTGCAGTTTTTCATTACCCCTAATAAGCCACCATAAAACGGTGCCAGCTTGCGTATTTACTAAAAAGAAAGACAGTTTACGGCTTTCCAATTTATGACCGAGGAAATAAGCATAAAACAGGTTGTTTACAAAATAACAACAGTATTCTGCTCCCCAGTTTTTATGACTTGTACAGCTGGTTTTTTTCGCAGGACATTTTCAGCAATAGCTGGTTTCCGAGAATGTAAGCGGGGATTTTTCACTTAGTAACAACTCATCCAATAAACATGTTACTCTCTCCCCCTCACCCAATAAGCGCTATGTTCTGCGTTACCATGGGAACGGGAGTAAGCTAGGAGAGGTAGTCATGTTTTGAAGCGCAAAGAGTTGGGGTGTGTGTGTGAGGGTGAAGGATCCCTTCACCCACCCCGCCTGTTTAGGCAGTGGCGAAATTTTCAAGAGAGAGAATTATTCTTTTCCAGCGGTAGCGATAGTGAGTTGATAGAAAATGTTCGTTGGGTAAACAGCATGAGCAATGACCGAAGAGATGATCGTCTAAGTAATGCCTGTGCTATTGTTAAGCATCACCCATGACATATCTTAGATGTCGATATGTAAATTTAGTTTGAACACTGGAGTTTCGAGTAGTTCTATTTACATGTGATGAATGATTGAACAGTATTTTTGAATTGTGCAACTATTGTACGGATATGGAGATAGGCTATTGATTTAACAGGGTTCGTCTTCAAAGTTATTTCCTTACGCAGCCTTTTAACCCTTAGCAAATCATGCGTTTTTGTGAGTGTGAAGCTAACATTGCTGTACGTGTTTTTAGTGGACATCACCCATGACCTAACTCGGATGTCGAGGTGACTTCGTATGGATATTACCATTCTTAGATTGAAATTACCCTACAAGAACGTATTGTCAATCGTGCAGGATAATTATTTATCTTGAATATCACCCATGCTCCTTCCCTAACGTAGATGAGTAATTTCGCGTGAACATTTGATTCTTAACTTTATTGTCATGCGGTAAATAATATGAAAGCATGGAAGAGTGCGGTATACTCCTTCCTGAGCAATAAAGTCGAGACTATGCTACTAAAGGACTTATTTGAAATTATAACTATTTTACTGCATGAAGACAAGCCCCTGCTTATTTTTGTGATTTAAAAAAAAATAACAAATACGGTTTTTATCAACTCGACGATGGAGGTGAATTGTGTAAAGACATATAATTAACTGTTGATGAACCAGTGATTATGGACACAAGTTTGTGAATCCCAATTTTGAATTCGCATTAAAATCGATAGTGCAACAGAAATAACCAAGATCAGAATAGTCAAATCCATAGAACCCAACTCATAATCTCCTCTATTCTTAAGTAGTGTTCTTGGTAAATATCTTTTTTTTTTATTTCTACTTAAGCTTATCTGATTATTTTTATTATATTGGTGGATATAAAATTAACCAATTTGTCCATAATTATGATCTTTGTTACCTAAGAGTATAGTTACCAATCATCAAATACATATATATGAATTATCTAAAATGCTGTTTGTTAATAAATGCTCATTTGTTCTAAGTTAATTCCTTCTCTGTTTTTTCTTTATCTTATTAATTTTTTTTTATCATTTCAATAAAGGTAATCTTCAGTAACCTTTCTTATTGTTGATCTCTAAAGAAAATTTAATTTGGGAATACTATAGATAGTTTGAATTACTAATTTAAAATTATATACTTTTATCTTTTATCTACTTTCTTTTATTGATTAAATTTTTAACGTTGGTGAAAGTTTAAACTGATTTAAGTAATTTCTTGTATTCCCTAATCATGAAGTTAATCTTAGACTCAGAATTTATTGGTTTTTGCAAAATAGAGTAATTTATTCTTTTGGTAATTTTTAAAGTCTAATTTGATTTATTTCCATAAATTTTGATTCATCAATTTTAAGATTCTAATTAACATTCTAAACACTAAAATGAAAAAAAAAATAAACTTGTATTTCATTGAATGTTAAAATTAACATTCAGTTTATTTATTTTTTTTTTGGTGAGACCTTTTCTTTAAGTGATTACATGACATACATGTCTGAACTGACATATAAAGTAATTTTAATATTTTGATTTAAAATCTTATGAGAAGCATTTTTTTTTATAATGAATCATTTTATTCAGAATTTAATTATTTATTTATGGTCTCTTAAACAATGGATAATCTATACGATCACAGCTTCAGTGTTGTGAATTCTTGGAATTAATTTAGCATTTTTAATATTTGTTAAATATTATTTTGTTCAACCTATATCATCAATTTTTATACCTCCCCTTTTTTTACTTTCTTTAAAAGAAAGATTTTGTCCCCTTTATTCCAAAATTTTCATTTAGTCTAAATTGTTATGTCGATGAAAGTTCCTTGTTGTTACACATCATATTAATTCTTGAATTCACAATGCTGATTGTTGGGGAATTGAATGTAGTGCAAATTGAGAATCTTGTCAGTGTTTTCAAATGATTAATTCTTGTACTGTTTTGAATTCAAAATTTAGAATTCAGGTAATTTTAAATTCTTTAAATCTTAATTGTTTCTGTTTAATTTAATCCATTTACTTTTTTCTAAATTTAGATTTGTTTGAGAATAATTTTGTAAGTGTACATATTGACAGGATTCATTTCAATTTTAAGTCATAGGTAATTTGCATTCATTCAAATTTTAGTAAAAGGTAATAGTACCTAAATTAATTAATAAATCCCCCAACAAAGAAATTGATGCCGCGACACTTACCTGTGTGGCACAATCCAATTTTTAATGTTTATTTGTGTATACTTAAAGTTCAGGGTATAAGGCAACTATTTTTTTTAAATGTATTGTGCATTATGTCTTTTGGTTTATGTTATTAAGTGTTGGCCCTTATATCTGTGCTATTCTAAATTTTTTCCTCATGTACCCCACCCGCACTGATTTTTTAGAAATATTTACATACCTTTCCCATTTGTTTCTATTTATTTTCAATTGCTAATATATTTTGACAGAGGTGACTAGTGTAAACATGGATTTAGCTCTCAGTAATTTTATTTAAATTTTGAATTTGTGTAATTTTTTTTACCTTTTCTTAAGGGCTAGGTAGAGTTAATTATAGAAATTTTGGTACCGCTGAATTTGTTGTTAAAACATTTCATAAATATGGCAGAGACCCTTACCAAAGAGATGGCTGAGTTGCAGAAAAAAACATCCCTAATGGATAATTTATCCAACATCCCACCTTTTAATAATATCCTTTTATGATTTTATTGAGAAGTTCACAGATATTTCCACCTTCTTTAACTGGGATGAAAAGGAAAAAATTTTCGCCCTGTTTAACAGACTGTCAAGGAAAGCAGCCAAATTAATCAAGGCTAATAAAGACAAAAATTATAAGGAATTGGTAGAAATTATAAAAGAGAGATTCACGGAACAGGAGTCGCCAGATGTGGCATTATCGAAGTTTCTAAACTTCAAACAGACGCCTTCAATGTCTGTACAAGATTTTTTCGACAGAGCCTCTGATCTGTCAGGCAGAGCTCTTGTCATCAATGGAATTGCTGAGGGCATTGTAGATAAAAGTAGAGATGCTATACTGCACTCTATGCTTTTAGGTAATCTATCCCCAGAAATTAGGAAGGGTGTCATTTCAAAAGATCCAAAGACACCCCAAGAAATCCTAACGTTTGCCTTACTTGAGGAAAAAGCTTGTAGGAGTGTTAACCCCTTCTACAACTATGAACCAGCAAACATTGCCCCTCCCCCCCCCACAGGTGTAGCATGTGCTGCTGTTTACCCTCCAAAATAAAATGGAACTCTTGGCGGCTAAAATTGATAGCCTTGTTGTTCAACAACCAACCGCAACGAGACCACCAGCCCAGGAAAATGCCCAGTACAACCCTTTTTTCTGTTTTGGATGTGGCAACCCCAACCATTTTTTTCAGGACTGCCCCCAAAACCCCAGAAATCAAGGCTGGCAAAATTATAATGAAAATCCCTATGGTCGTAGAGGTATGGCCAGGCCTAACAACAATTACAGAGGCAATTATAGCAACAGGGTATACCAGAATCAGAGGAACTATAGAGGAAATGGCAATAATCATAGAAACAGAGGTAACAACAATGGCCAGAGTGGAAACTATAGGAGTCGTGGGTATCAAAATAATGGGACCCAGCAGACTAACACCCCTGTTACTAATAATAATGTTCAACAAAATTTAAACGGGTAATGGCTGAGTCTGGAGTAGTCGGACAAACTCATGAGAAGCCGAACGACAAAACCCCCTCTGTATATAATGTTTTCTCACCATCAGCATGCAGTCTCCCTACTGCCAGGATTGTTGTCGGTGATATTTTTATTACTGCACTATGTGATACGGGTTCAGGTATTAATTTAATTTCTCGACAGGGATTGTGTTTATTCCCAAATGTAAAAATTGAGGCATGTAACATACCCATTCTAACTGTGACAGGTGAATGTGTTCCCCTCACTGAAAAAGTTAGGTTATTTTTTAATTTCAGTAATGTCAGCTGCCAAGCTGAATTTTTTGTAGTAGCAGGTAAACTCGCTGATGAATTTACTGCTATTTTAGGTATGCCCTTTTTGAGCGAGTACAAGGCTATCATAAAGTGTAGTGACAAATCTATTAGTCTTGGTATTAAAGAGCAAACTTTTTGTATATATAGTCCAAAAAATTCAGAATGTAAAGTAAATATTAAAATGCCAATTATTGTAAATAACAAAATTTCTTGCCTTAAAAATGTGTCGTGTCAAACTGAGTGTAATGTAGTATATTTCTCTAATAATAATAATATTTCTGAGAAGAATAAGAACAGTGAGAACTATTGTAAGGAAGTAGAAATTGAAGTAAGGGATAGTAGAGAACAAATAGAGATTCGAGATAATGAAAAATGTAGTAGCGAAGATAGAAATAATGTGATTTTAGAAAAATGTGAAAATAATGATAACAATTCTTCTGTTCAAAAATCTTCTGAGAGTGTTTCAAAGTTAGGAAATGTTAATAGTACAAATAATCATGAGACTTGCAGTAATATATGTAATGATAAATTAAATGAAAATAAGGCAATTATGAGAGATAGGGTATATGAAAATAATATTTGTGATCTTAGTGTAAATACTGTCAGGGATGTGAAAAATAGTGAAAATGAAATTACTGTCCCTGTATGCCAAGTGAATTGTAATGACAGCGAAGAGTCACAATCTAATGATGTCAAAACTGAAGTAAGTAATACATGTGAAAAGTCGAAGAATATTAAAATTAGTTTTGCTGTTTTAAAAAATTTAGTAACTATCCCCCCCCCCCCCCCAATCTAAAATGTTAGCTCAAGTAAACTGCTCGAGAGGTAATTTTATTGATAATAATGATGTTGTAATTTTGGAACCCCTAGTGCAGAAATTTGGTAATGGTGTTCTAACATCTAGAACAATCTGTTCTCAGGAGCACGGGTTATATATTTCTTTTGCTAACTTTTCGGATGATGAGGTTACTTTGAATAAGGGAATGAGGGTTGCTAAAATTCAAAAGTGCATCGATGATTCTGAGTGTAATTCTAATAATTGTAATTATGCCCTTAATGTTAATGTGCCCACTCCACTAGCTGATTTTGATCATGCTGATCTCAGCTGGAGTTCAGATATTAATCTTGACCATTTAGACCCCCCTCTTAAACTTAAAATGCAGGATTTTCTTAATAAAAATAAAGATGTGTTTGCAGCATCAGTCCTAGATTTGCCCGGCTGTGACACTATTCCCCATGTAATAAATTTAACTTCTGATAAACCTGTAAAATGTAAAGCCTATAGAGTTCCCCATAATCTTAAACAAGAAATGGAAGATCAATTAGATATCCTGTTAAAATCTAATATAATATCCCCCTCCATTTCTGAATTTGCGGCCCCTGTCATTTTGGTTAAAAAAAGTGATGGATCGTACAGATTAGCTGTCGATTTTAGAAAATTAAACAAAAATTTAGTTAAAGATGCATACCCCATCCCTAATATCACAGATTCGGTTGATGCACTGTCTGGGTACAGTGCCTAGAATAAATAGTGTGCCGTCCGTTGGCTACCAACGCTTTTTTCTTTGGCCTTGAAAGGAAGGATGCCGCAAGATGGCGCGCATGTTATCACCGACTGGGAATTTTGAAAGCTTTTAGCACTGTGACAGTGAGGCATATTGTAAACAAACGAAAGTTTTTCCATAAAGTTGTAATTATGTCTGTTTAAGACACCTACTAACCTTTGGAAATTTTAAGAATAAATTAAAAAGACAGAAATGAAAATAAATAAATAATAATAAATGTGTAACAAGTATCAATTTGAAGCAGGTGCAATTGTTATTTAATATTTTAAATATTTCAATCATTTCTTAATAATGCTGAATGCAAACTTCCAAAATTAATAAATATTTCAGACTCTATTTTAACATGCTTGAACAATCATTAATGAAAAGATTTAAAAGTAAATGTGACACTTAATCTATTCATCAATTAGACAGGTGATATAGTATGTTCAGTAACACCTTAAATGTATTTTCGACATGTTTTGCTAAAAACTATAGGTAAAAATAAATAAGTAATAATAAAAAATATACTATACATGTATTTTTCTCTCTTTTCCCTTACTGAATTCAAGAGATTGGCCAGGAAGTTTATTTTTAAATATTCTTTGTATGTTTGCACAGTTTAAGAAGGAGTGAACAGTTGTTGGTATTTGAAAATAAAGCTATAGCAAATTTAACCTTTGAATTTATTTTTGAAATTATTTGCTTTTCATAAATAATTCATTAATATATATATATATAATTATATATATATATATATAATTTTTTTAAAGAATTTTAATATGTGATTTCCAGTTTCCGAAAGATTTGTTTAACAAATGGGACTTTGATTTGAAAATAACACAAAGTAAATATTGCTATTGGGAGTTTATTTTTAAATATTCGTTGTATGTTTGCACAGTTTTAGAAGTAGAGAACGGTTGCTGATATTTGTAAATAACGCTAAAGCGAATTTAACATTTGAATTTATTTACTTTTCAAACATAATTTTCATTTAAAAAATATGTCTCTGTTCTAAAATAACAGTTTGTAAATAATATATTTATTATTGAAATATTTTAGATTTGTTTTCATCTAAATATCAATTCCTATAGTTAAATGTCTTCTTTTATAATAGTAAAATAAGTATCTAAAATGCATTAATTTATCCAATTACTAGATCTGTTTTCGGAAATTTCCAGTCTGTAGTGCAGTCAGCGCCATCTATTGGAGGCTTACTTTCGCGTGCATTTTTTTAGCGTCGAACGGCACACTATTTATTCTAGGCACTGTAGTCTGGGTCAAATTTTTTTTCTACACTTGATTTAACGAGTGGCTTTTTCCAGCAAGTTGTGCGTCCTGAGGACAGGCACAAAACAGCAATAATAACTCATAAAGGACTATTTGAGTGGTCGAGAAATTGTTTTGGCCTATCAAATTCTGGTAATTCTTTTCAACGACTCATGAGTGCAATATTTGGAGATCTGGGAAATATGGGAATTCTTGTATATATAGATGATATTGTTATTGCTAGCAAAGATGTAGAATCCCACCTTGAAAAATTAACAACTGTTTTTAATAGACTTCGCCAGCATAATTTAAAATTAAAACCCAGTAAATGCCTTTTTCTATCAGATAAAATTAAATATTTAGGTTTTGAAATCCATAAAGGTAAAGTCTCGCCCATTAATAAAAATATAGAAGTAATTGAAAAATTTCAACCTCCTAATACCCGCAAAGCAGTTAGATCTTTTATTGGTACAATTTCATTTTACAGGAGATTTATCCCTGATTTTTCAAAACGAGCTAAAAACTTAATTGAATTAACCAAAGGTAATGGTCGCTTTTCATGGAACCCTGCAGCGCAAGCAGAATTCGAAGATTTAAAAGCTGCTTTAATTTCAAAGCCATGTATTGCACTCCCTGATTTTTCCAAAGAATTTTATCTTTATACGGATGCAAGTGGCGAAGCTTTAGGCGCAGTTTTATCTCAACTAGATGATCATAATTTTTTACACCCTGTGGCTTTTGCCAGCAGAAAGTTGAAAGACCCTGAAACAAGGTACTCAGCCACAGAAAGGGAACTTTTAGCTGTTGTCTGGGCAACCGCCCATTTTAAGTGTTACCTAGCTAACACCCACTTTTTTATTTTCACTGATCATGCCCCCCTAACTTATATGCTTAAAATTCAGGACCCAACTTCTCGTATGGCAAAGTGGATTTGCACTTTATCTGATTTCACCTTTTCAATAAAATTTATCAAGGGCAAATGCAACAGTGTTGCGGATTTTCTTTCTAGATACACTACTTCTAATGAAATCTCTGTAAACACAGTAAGTTGTAATTTTTGTGTACAAATAGCGAAGGAGAATGTTTTTATGCCCCAGACTGATCTTCTTGAAAAAGTTCAAGAACTCCAAAAGACTGACAAAAAGTGTTGCCAAATTGCTCAGAAGCTAGATCAAGGAGTGGATATAGCACCAAAGTACATGAAATTTTTCTTCCGGGATGATCTCTTGATGTGCGAGGACACTCGAGACTCTCCCATTTTAAATAAATTGCCCAAACTGGTGGTGCCAAAAGAATTAATCCCCCAAGTGTTCGCACTAACACATTATTCTCTAGCAGCTTGTCATCAAGCCTTCCAGAAAACTATAGATCGCATTCGCGAAAATTTTTACTGGCCAGGTATGTCTGCAGATGTCAAACATCTAGTAGAATCTTGCATTAGTTGCCAACAAAGAAGAGCTTATCGACCTAAACATCTAGCCCCTTTACAGAGAATGCCAACACCAGAATTTCCATTGGCGAAAGTGAATTTCGACATAATTGGTCCTTTACCGACAACTTTTTCTGGTAACAAGTTCATCGTGACATATATCGATGCTTTTTCTAAGTGGCCTGAAGCATATGCTGTATCCTCTATCCTCTCCATCACCTCAGACGTTGTAGCGGATACTCTAGCGGATTTTGTTTCAAGGTACGGTGCTCCTAGCTATATTGTTTCCGACAAGGGTAGAAATCTTATATCAGAAGCCATTGAGAGAGTCTATAAAACTTTGGAATGAAACATATTCACACGTCAGCTTACCACCCAGCAGGAAATTCTCAGATTGAACGTCAAAACAGAACCTTAATTAATGCCCTATGCCATGTTGTGAATGAAAATCAGTCGGACTGGGATACAAAATTAAAATTTGCTCTTTTAGCTCTCAGGACAGCCGTGCATTCATCTACTAAATTAACTCCAGCTGCAGTAATGTTTGGCAGAAACTTAAATCTCCCCTATAAACTTTTTTCTACCCCCCAAACTTTAAATTATAATGACGCCCCACCTATTGTGAACTTTTATTCCCTGCTTTGAAGAAAGTGTATGCTGAAGTGCACAGTAGTTTGGTGGAAGTTTCAGAGAAGCAAGAAAAATACAGAGAAAAAACTGCTGTATCTAAAAATCTTAAAATAGGTGATTCAGTCTGGCTCTTTACACCAGCTGTTAAACCAGGACAATGAGTTGAGTCAGATCATGTGATTATGACGTAAAGGAGAATTTTCCCGAACCTTCCAGAGGGACTTCGAACTTAAAAGTGGAAGAAGAAACGGGTAAGGGGGGGGGTTAAAACCTCCAAGAGAAAGGACTCGAGCACAATTCAGTTGCTCTTTTTAGCTATTCTGTCCTAAAGACACGTGATAAACGGATTATATAAGCACCATTTCGTATATTAAGCGGGGTTTTTTACACCAAGGAACAAATTTTCTTCGTATATTAAGCGGGATCGTATCTTATGCGTACGTATATTAAGCGGGTAATTTTACACAGGTTTAATAGGCATTTTTCAAGGGACCGAAGATAATTTGTATCTTAAGCGGGATCGTATCTTAAGCGGGCGTATCTTAAACGAGTTTCACTGTATTTTATTCAGATTGTGTCTTTCAGCAAGCTAAAAGCTGAAATGTTTATTTTAAATGGAAAGAGTGCCACAATACCGTATTAAAAAAAAATAACAACAAACAACATGAGACATTTTTTCTTTTTTTTAAATGTATTTTTTCGGCATTCATTTTTTTAGTTCGTTTTTTAGTTTTCAACTGCTTCTGTTTTGTTTCTGTTATATTCTTCTCTTTACGATAACGATTAGATTTTCTTAGCTCTTTAAGATTAATTTCTCTCTGATAATGTTAATTTTAGCATTTAATATGTTGCTTTATAACATAATATCTTTACAGCAATTCAAATTAAAAGAAAAGGTACGTTTTTATAAGTTTAAGTTTTTTCAATATCTATCGCAGAAATCTTTTATTAAATAAGGTGAGGACTACTGTACTGAAATGGTGGAGGTCAAAGTAACAGAAAACAATTCCCCTGATAGAGAGAACGAATCATTATGCCGAAAATATCAAGGCACAATGGTTTTTAAAAAGGTAAAAGTAACACTTTTAAAGTAACTAGGGGATACCAGTCTTCCTGGGTTACAAAATACAGATGAAAACCATTCTTTTAATTGAAAACTCTAACAGATTTTTTACATTTAATATATTTTTTTACATTGCCCACTAACAATACCAAAAATAATTTTTATATGAAATTATGTATGCAAATAAAGTTTTGAAATGTATTAAAAGCGATATTGGCTTCGTGCCAGGAGTTAATATCCTGTTAATGCATGCTTGAAAATTATTTTAAAAAGCCATAATAAATCAGTCAATTTATATATAGTTTCCATAGAAATTGCGTATAGTAGATTCATTGTAGATTCATTTCCCTATATAACGGTGTAAAAACTAAAACTGTGCGATGTTTAGAAATTAAAAAAATTGCAGTATCAAAAGTTACAAAACCGAAATTTCATCATGAAGTGTTGCCATTCGAAAATGATGTCAGCGTTACGCACGGACACGTTTGTCCTTTATAATATAGATGTACAAAATAGTTTAAAATTTTCAACAAATAAATTAGAATGTTAAGTAAAAACTGAATAAGCATAACGATAAATCAACTCATTTTTGAAACAGAATTTGAAAGATTTCTTTTATTTCTATGCACGCTATACTGTTTACTAAAATGAATTTGAGTATTAGAGTGAAAGCTGCCATAGAAACAGGCTACTTAAACCGCAATATTCAGAAGAAAAAAAATCTTCATTGACTATTATAACTTGAGACAAAAATTCAAAACATGAGTTATCAAAAATGTCCATTACGAAAGAAATTACTTCTTATTATGGTACCATGCTTTGTAATACTACTTGAATTAAGAGGATTGTTCTTCATTATTATTAAAAATATTAACATTATTATTCCAGGAATACTTTTAATAATTGGGACGAAATTCTGTTTTTTGTTAGACCGGTATAAGAATTTTCAATTAAAAAAAATGTTCAATTTAATTTTCCGTAAAATCAAAAATTTTATTTTAAAAGCAAAAATAATTATTTCTAACGAAACATAGACAGACTCCAATCTATGCAAAAGTAATAAAACACAAGTATTTGGTTTTAGGAAAAATACGTTTTAGATAATGTACGAACAATATTTTAAATAAGAAATAAATAAATAAGAAATTTTAATAAAAACAGAATATTCAAAAAAGAAATATCGTAAAGGATATTAAAGAGAATATCTATTCTCATTTCTATGCAAGCTATATTTCCAACAAAAAAAGCATCAATAACAATAGACTATTTTTCTGTTTTACTGTTTACATAGCAGTCTTATTTAAATATTAGATTTTACAAGAAGACACAAATGCAAAACATATGTTACCAAATACTAGCATTACGGCAGAAAATATTGCTTGTATTTATGGAATGGAAATAATAATGTTTTGTAGTATATTTGAAGACGTGACGTTGCTATTTTTATGTAGAATAAAGATTATTATCATCATAAAAAATAATAACATTATTTAAGGGATATATTTTACTATTCGGATACGTTATAACAAAAACAAAATAATGCTTTGTGTGAGACTGGAATCAATAATTTTTATTTAAAAGAACTCTTTAAAACAGATTTTTTTTTTTCAAAAAATGTTGCTTTTAATTTTATGAATTCTTAATAAATAATTTTTTTGTACTTCCGTATTTATTACCCGTGCCAGAAAGATATAAATCGACAAAAATGGTTATCGATAACTATTCGTTTTTACCGTTACCAATCGCAAATCGTATTAAAGACAGAAATTTAATATAGTTGCTTTGACAATAATTTAACATAGTTGTACCTTTATTAAATACATAATATTGTTAAAAATACATAGTGCATAATAGAAAAACAAACTAAAATAAAAGAAAACAGTTGTTTAGTATATATAATATTTAGGAAAAACATAATCCGTGATTCTCAAATGGTCCTCTTTTTAATACCGGTATTTTCTTAGAAAATTTTTATATTTTTTTCTTGCAAATTTCACAGAAACAGGTAAATTTTTGCGTAAATGTTGTATAAATCTACCATGAAATTTTCTGTTAAAAAATATAGGTAAGCAGTTGGCGGACCATACGGGAAGCCTGCATAATGAGATTAGCGGTTTTTAGTGATAAAAAATATTAATGAGGATAGTTTATTTCCGACGGAATGTTATGCCCTCTGGAATGGATATAATATACTATATATATATATCTTACGAGGTACTCTGGGCTCCAGTGATATATATATATATATATATATATATACATATATATATTGCAAATTACCCAAGTTTATGCACCAACAATTAGCTATACTGATGAAGAAATTGAGGATTTCTATGAAGAAGTAGCTTCAATGCATCAAAAAGGAAAATGCTACATAAAATTAATAATGGGAGACTGGAATGCTGGAATTGGGGAAAAAAAGAAAGGTGAGTTCTCAATAGGAAATCATGGATATGGGGTGCGTAATGAAAGAAGAAACAGATTGATTGAATTTGCAGAATGTGAACAGATGTATATCATGAATTCATTTTTCAAGAAGAAACCACAAAGAAAATGGACATGGCGTAGTGCAAATGGCTCAACAAGTGAAATCGACTACATCTTGACAAACAAAAAGCATCTTATTCAGGATTGCAGCGTTCTCAATAACTTCAATACAGGAAGCGATCACAGGTTAGTTAGATGCAAACTGCTTTTAAACACTAAAGTGGAAAGAATGAAGCTTTTGCAATGCTCAAAGAAACCAGTCGATATTATAAATCTCCAGAAACATAAAGAATAATTTAATTTAGAACTTAAAAATCGTTTTCAAGTACTTCAATCAATCTTAGAAGAAGAACAAGATGTTACAATAATGAACAAGAAAATAACAAATACTCTACAAGAAATTGCAAGGACGATAGCTGGTGAAGCACAAGTAAAGAAAACAAAGAAAATAACAGAAGAAACAAGAAAATTGATGAAGAAACGCAGATAATTTAAAATTAAGAAAAACTATCCTAAATCAAGAGTTGAATATGCAGAATTATGTAAAACGGTAAGAAAATGTGTTACAGAAGATATCAGAAAATTTAACTGTGATCTTGTCAAAAAAGTTCTAGAAGATAACAAAAGTTTAAAATCAGCTAAGCGCAAACTGTGTGTTGGAAGAAAAGGTATTTTTGCACTGAAGAGAGCAGATGGAACAATCACCAAAATCAATAATGAAATAGTACACATTGTCGAAAAATTCTATAACGATCTATATAAATGTGAAGATCAAAGGGAAATCAACCTACATGATCCACTAGTAAACATAACAGAAACTGAAGAGAAAATCCCAGTGATGACAGATGAAGTTGTACAAGCCATTAGAGGCATGAAAAAAGGGTAAATGCCCTGGCGAAGATGGAATTACAATTGACCTTATCAAAGAAGCAGGAGAAGAATTTGCAAAAATGCTAGCCTTACTGTTTTCCAAATGTCTCGAGAAATCAGATGTACCAGAAGATTGGAATGATGCTGCGATGGTGTTACTTTATAAGAAAGGAGAAAAGGAAAACATTAAAAACTACCGTCCAATCAGCTTACTGTCAGTGATTTATAAAATTTTCACCAAAGTTTTAACGGCAAGACTTGAATCAGCTCTGGACTCAGCTCAACCTAGAGAACAAGCAGGATTTCGAAGTGGATTTAGCACAATGGATCATATTCAAACAGTAAGAGAAGTTATAGGAAAACATAAAGAATATAATTTACCTCTATGCCTTACCTTTATTGATTATGAAAAAGCATTTGATTCGGTATAAAATAAAGTTAAAGTAAAAATGTATTTGTTTAAAGAGGTAACAGGGGCAGATATCAAGTACAACAGCTTCAGCAAGACTATATAGTATATAGTCTTTGCAAATTAGTTTTATGAATAGTAAATTATGCATGAAGATTTTATTGCCTATCCATTATCCTAGAATCAATAGAAATCTATATTCACAGCGACAACATTGGCTGTGAATCAGCTTCCTTTAAATTACCTAAAATTTGGAACGCGATGCTTTACAGATTAAAAAAGCAATAAGATAATATAATTTTCACGTTTACAGTTGACTTCCTTTCATTATTAAGTTAGAGAGATTTTTTTTAAAACGTAGGCACATAATACAGTATTACGTAAATCTGTGATATTCATAATATTAAAAAAAATTTCTAAAATCAAACGTTTTTATGTGTTTTGTACAATTTAAATTTTGTAATTTAATTAAAAGCTGAAAACTGGTTTTTTAAGCGCACTTGATTGCTATTTATAATCCTTTTATTGTACATCTGAGTGAGAATATTCAGAAATAAATTACTTGCAGCTGCATTACAACCGTTATTTACAGTACGAAAATGTAGCGAATTTTTTTGAGATTTTGCTATGATAACAAGATATGAATAAAAAACATTTTAAACGAAGGATTAGAAAATCAAATTTTGTGTGTGAAAAATATATTCTGAAAAGAAGAAGAAACTGTGCAATTGGAAAATTGATAAGATTTCACCCAAATAAATTAAAATGTATGAAAGATTGAAGTAATCATTTTGTATTATAATAAGGTTTAAATAACAATATGTAAATTAAAAAAAATAATTTTACTTTAAGTAAGTTAACAAAAACAACTTAATTCATTGTAGTAATGCAGAATTAAAATCAAATTTGACTTTTCAATGTTACTTCTATTATTATATCTTTAATTAGCTGAAATGTTTATGTAAATGAAAGTCATTAAAAATATATAAACTTTTCTATAAGTTTCAAATTAAATTGTAATATGTATTTTCTACTAATAATACATCAAAAAGAATATTGTAGTGCATTGTTGCGTTGACAATTTATACATGTTTTTTTTTCAGAAAGTTGGCTATGTATTTATTGTAATTTTCCTCACTCGGTGTATGTTTTAAATAATATCGTGGGATTAATTAACAGCATTAATTGAGGAAATCTGCATAATAAGACTGATAATTGTTGAAAACTCCTATCTGAGTGAAAATGGTGTCTAGATCAGGAGTCGAACACAGGATATTTCGTGTAACGTGTGAACGCTCTGCAAACTAAGCCACCTAGAAAACTCCAGTGGGCCCAATTCACTCGGACACCCTTTGCAAAATGACATATAGTTTGTCATGTGAGAAAACTCAACAGAATAAATTGCAGGCAGTAGAATTCTAATGACAGAGCGTTTTGACGATACGGGAAAATCATGGGTTCGACATTTCTCCCGGACACATTTTCGCTCAGTTTGAAAAATTTCCACTTTTACGATTTTGGTATCAGTCATTTTCACTGAATTAAAAAAATAATTTATAACTCATAATAGTAAAGGAAATAATTTTGCTCATTTTTGCTTTACCTAGTGTTATTAAAATGTATATATACAGGGTGTCCCAGGAATATTGGGACAAACTTTAAGGGGAGGTAGAGGACATCACAAGGTTTCAGATTTTCATAGGAACCCATGGTCGGAAACGGCTTCGTTCGCCGTTAGGGGGTGTTGTTCAGAAGAGCATTGGAAGATTAGCATCGGCAGATTATCGCATCATTTTGTAAGAGGTGCTACCAAGCTTACTTGACACTATGCCACACCATGTCAGACGCCATATGTGGTTTCAACATGATGGGGCACCTCCCCATTATGGCAGATGTGTTCGTAAACATTTGAATCAGGTGTTTGGTCACCGATGGATTGACCGTGGTGGACCGGTTCCCTGGCTACCACGCTCTCCTGATTTAAGCAGCACAGATTTCTTTCTTTGGGGTGCACTGAAAAGTGTTGTGTACGCAATGCCTGTGGATTTCAATATGGATCTGGTTTCAAAACTCGTCTGTGGTGCTGCGGATATCCAACAAAATCCAGGTGTATTTGAGTGAGTCCACCAATCCATGGTCCGACGGTGTAATGCGTGCATCGCTAGCAATGGTGGAAACTTTGAACATCTTTTGCGACATTTTCACATATCATCTACCACAGCACATGTAATATCTTTGACCAATAATTATTTCAGATGATCTCAGTCTTGTGTCTCTTCGTTTCTTGTACTTGTCATGCTACTTTCCCATTACGTTTCCGAGCATGGGTTGCTATGCAAATCTGAATCCTTGTGATGTCCTCTACCTCCCCTTAAAGTTTGTCCCAATAATCCTGGGACACCCTGTACATATATATATATATATATATATGTATAGATTGATATTTTATATATATATATATATATATATTGATAGATTGATATTTGATATACATATATATATATATTGATTTTGTTGAGCTAGATTTAGCAGTTTTTAAATGTAAATTGTAATGGTTTAGTATTATATGTACTTTCTTTAATCAACAACTAGCGGAATCACCCGGATTTAGCCCTGTTAACTAGGGGAACATTCCAGGTAAAATAAATAAAAATGCAATATCCTAAAAATGCGTCGATCACAATAATAGTACGTATTCACACACATAAATCGTTAAAAAAATAATCAGAAATGAGTATAAAGGAGAAAAACAGTAAAAAAAAGTTTTATAATCATTCAATGTGTATCTTAGAAATCCCGCCTATTTTAATGACTGAGATTCATGTTGTTCCAAAATAATTCATTTTCGATGCCTTAATTTTTACAATTGTAGCATATCAAATGAGTGAAAAATCTATTAAAAATTTCCATCTTTACATGCAGGAACCGAATTAAATTAAGTAAAAATGTATAAACAATGACGGTACTTTGAAGCAAAAATAGTAAAATCCCGCAGCTTTAAAATTGAGAATGCAAAATTTCTATGGTGCGTAACAGAAAAATATACGATTTTCCATGCCTATACGCGAAAGAATACAAACTTTGCACTCAAATAGCGTATCATTTAGTACCATTCCATTTCGTATGGCATTATTTTAATAAGGAACTTGTTCTTTCATTCATAAAACTAAATATAGAATGACTGTTTTAAAATGACTTCGTTTTTCAAACGTTTTCTGATATGACGAAAGTCATGAAATTTTATTTGTAAAAACAAAGAACGGGCTCTAAAAAAACGGTTGGTATGTTCCATTTCCTATTTAATATAAATCGTAGAAAATGTTACCGCTGCTTCCAAAGTATTAAAACACTTTAGTACAAGATACAGCTATAACATATCGTTTTAATTGCAGCCACCAGGGGTGCAAATTAATGACCTAAAGCAGTTTCGAGATATTCCAATTCTTTATCATCTTTTTTTTCTCGGTCAACGTGACGCTATTGTTTTTGAAACTGGGTGACTATTTTCGTCGAGAACCATTAGGTCGATTTCCACATTTTTTATTTAAGGGGTCAGGTAACCTTTAAAGTGTCTGATTTGAAAAAAATTTGAAAAAATTTGAAAAAAAAAATTATTAGCTTATAATTAAATATTATTCTTTAGGAACAATTTTAAATAAACCGCATGCAAAAACTCACTTTAGAAGTGGAGTTATGTCTAAAACAGTCTGAGCTTTTTGTATATGATCAAGGGACAGTTTAATCTTTGAAATCAATTTTCTCAAAACGACGATTTTGGTCATTGCGCGCACGATTTAAGAAAATTGATTCGTTAGAATTTCATGAAATTTTGACTGAATGTCTTAACCAAACCGATGCACAAAATGACCTACGATTATGTTTCTCAAGTAACAAGTTTAGAATTTATGACTACTTTTGTAGTAAAAAAAACTCGATATTTCGAATTTCTCTAAAAAAAAATTTTCTCAAGAACTACTCATTTTATTTTTTTCATCGTAGGTCATTTTGAGAACACATTATATATGTACTCATTAAAATTTTTTTGAATGGTTTTAGCAATTTAAATGTGAAAAATCGTGCGCGCAGTAAATGCAAGAATAATTCTGTCGTAAAAAATTTATTATATTTTAAAATAAATTTAAAAGCTTTATATGAGTGTAAACATTTTTGGAGAATTTTAATTTATAAAATAAACCGTTATTAATATGCATTTAAAATTTTATAATTCAAAGTCAAATAGTTAGGGAGTTATGGTAATTCTTACAGAGGTCTCCTTTTCATGTATTTTGTGAGTTCAAAGGTTACCTGACCTCTTAAAAGGAAAGATAGTCGTTTTTGCTGGAGTTTATACTACAGAAAAGTATAATTTTCATAGAATAATTATTTTGCAAGCTCGTAAAATGTAAAAAGAAATAAACGAAAAAGTGATATTTTTGTTCAAACGACCTCGATTTTGTCAAAAATCGAATTTTTAAACTAAATGTTGGAACAAGATTCCAGAGTATTCAGTATTCTATAAAAATTTTGAGACAAGATTTTTCAGATTTATTGTGACCAGAGAAAATCACTCGTCCGATTGGATGGATGTTCACGACGTGAACCTACAGGTAAAAGTCTTAAAAATCACGTAAATCACGTCAAAGAACTAGAGTCTTCTTTTTAAAAAAATATATTACTGAGACCGGTAAAAATAAAACGTAATACTTATATATAAAAATAAATTAATTTATATCCGCTAGCCAACAAAAACCACGGTCCAACAATCTAGTAATTAAGCTGTTAACAAACACAGCTTGAGAGAAAAGAAAAGGCTCAAATGCATGCCATGCAAAAATTGCTTCTCGCTGCTGAGGTAAGTCTGTCTTAAACAAGTTCTTACGGTTCTTGTAAATAAAATACATTCCTATTGTATTTTTACCACTTTGGTAAAATGATGCAAAAACATATTCATGCCAGGACGGTTTTATCAGTTTTTTCTAAGGTTATTTTCGCATTTATATATTTTCGTATCATATTTTCAGGTGTTTTTTTTTTCAGTGACAAGTACAAACAGACTTTCCACTTAACCCGAGAATTCGGAACCAGTAATCTAACATCAGTCCCCAATCAAGGTCATGAAATGGGCAGAGAAAACATGGTGAGCAAGGTGGAAGCGACATGACAGTGAGCTCGGACATTACCGTCTCTATTGAGAGGATAATGTTTGAAGGCGTTACTGTAGTATTTTACATGCTTGATTATTTCGCAAAACTATAAAAAATGTTTATATTTATACAATCAGTACACTAATACATATAAATTATAAAATAAATTAATTTTTATTTATACAGCTGAATAATTTCTTAGTTTGTATTTTATTACTACAATATCATTCATACTACATAAGCATGATGATTTTTTTAAATTTATTTAATTTGTATCTTTCCCTTTCAGCCCATATTCTGATTTTTCTTTTTTCTTTTTTCTTTTCTTTTTTTTTTTTTTTTTTTTTTTTTTTTTTTTTACTTTGTGTGCTAAAATTCCAAATTTGATAAAATTAAAATCTGACAATCATGGTTACATTCTTTCCCTGATAAACGGTGTGAATCTAATCCTTTATTTCCCCTTTCATGAAATATAATTTAGTCAATCTATGTACCAAATACTGTATTTAGTCATACATAATGCACATGAGGCATAATTCGCTTCGCGTTTTTGACAAGGAATAATGCAAAAAAAAGTTATCAACGTATGTAAGAAATAGCATACTAATTTAACGACAGAAAAAAGTAATAAATCGAAACTGAAAATTCCTTAAAAATCCTGACTAAATATTCTCGAACATTTATGACATCTATTCCCTGTCAAATCTATACTCTAGGTTATAAAACCGAATGTACACCTAATCGTGCACTAAATTTTGGGATCCCCCTACGAAATCAGACTTTTATAAAAATTCGGCAAGCTTTTATCAGAAAGAATATGCATTTATACGATATATTTGACCCTGTTTTGTTAATAGACGAGCGAAAAAGAATGTAAGGAATTGGAATATCACGAAACGAACTATAGGTAATTGATTAGGGGAAATTTTTGAATACTGTAACATATTTATTGATTCCAAAATTTAAATAAAAAAACCTTTTCATATTAACCATCCATGGGCATTCAGGAGAGGGCGGGGCTTGTATCGTTTCAAAACAAAGGGTTCATCAGAAAGTGTCAGCACATTCACAACATCTGACAAAATATCTTATCTTATCTTACATTAACATATAGTTATGGTATCTAAGGCAGAGGCGGATTTAAAGGGTCGCGTTTTATGTTTCTCATACTCCTGTCAATACTTTACTGTTATTCGGACTTTGGCACATTATTAAAAAGCCTGATGCAGGTTCAAGAAAGTGATATTTATTGCCAAATGATATAAATAACTATGAAAATAAACTGATGAAATATGCTGGTTTATGCACATGTATTTAAAATCATTGCATTTGATTACACGTCTTAAATAAATAATATTTGCGTTTCTATATAATAAGAGATAAATGGCTTCTGTATCTAAACTAATATTATAAAGAAGAAACATTTGTATGTTTATGGGGGATCTCTGGGACTACCAAACCGATTTAAAAAAAATAGTAATGGGGCAAAATGATGATGACCATCTCTGCTCCAACATAGGCTATATTTTATATCGGTATAACAACCCCTAAGAGGGTTTAGAAGAAAAAAATGTTCTAAAATTGTGATTTTTCCATAAAACAATAGAAAGACCTCATGCAGATTAAATGCAACACAATGGGTTGCTACGCAGCTAGTATTAAATAAATTATGTAAATATAAGGGAAATACTTGTTTGTATGAAACAGTGAATTAATTGTCAGAAAGCACTTGTGAAAGTATTACTTGCCACTAGTGAAAGTGTCACTTGCCACTTGTGAAAGTGTTACTTGGGAAATGCCAGCTTATTGATATGTAATTTTTTTCAGCTTACTAACCTAGAGATTTTATGGAAAAGTCATTTTCTTAATTATAATTAGAAATTTTTTTATATAGTAACTTATTTCGGTAAAGTTCCGTAATCGAGATGATATTCTTTCATTTTAGCTAGCCTGATTTGCAGAAAACAAATTCACGGATTTGTAAATTACTTTGGAATGGCATTTTCACAGTCCAAAAGTGTGCAGGCGATATATTCATATCTCATGTCCTACCTGACGCTGAAGCCATTGCGTATTCCTTTCTTTTAAAGCATACTATTAAATAAAACAGCTCCACTTAAGTAGAAAATGTTTAAAAAAGGAAACAATACATCGTGTGTATTGGCCAGTATGCTCTCCTCACTTAAATCCCATCGAGCATGTCTGAGTCGCATTCGGACGAGGCATTGCAGCGAGCGCAATGCCTCTGTTAAAGTTGACTGTTCGCCAATTTTAAATAGCACTTTTTAAATGTGTAACAGAATTACCTAACCTCCTATCGACAACCTCATCGCATCCATGTAAAACAGATGTGCTAACAGTCTTAATTAAACGAGGCGACAATAAACCATATAAAACATTCCTTTGCCATAAAACACATTTTTTGACATTTATAGACAATTAGTGCTAAAAATCTCTTCATGTTCTTAATATCATTTCAAAAAGTGAAAATTCCGATGTTTAACGTTGTTGTTACGATGTTTAAGTGTCTTCTTTTCTGTATTTCATTTAATGTATGAGTTCTTCCAATTTTATACCTATGCATGGCTGTGTCATAGCTGCCTACCTTTACGCTTTTTTCCTACCACTAAAATTTTACAGTAAATTTTTGCTTAATAAACCGCCGAAATCATGTGATTCAATAATACAAACATTTCTATTAATTTTTAGTGGTAGCAAAAAAGCGTAAAAGTTGGCAGCTATGCTGTGTCAAGCATTGGTTTTCTTTATTTGTTTCTTTGGCTTCCCTATATTTTTAAACCGTGTATATGAAATTATGTATGGTATTTTGTAATTCTATCATTTAATTTGCCCATTTTCATAATTTAAATTTGTACTAATATATAATTAATTAAAGACGCTTACTTTCATTACTTATCAAAATTTATTAACTTTATGTTATCATCAATATCGCTCAGACCCTTTAAAAGAAGTCCTTAGATTAAATGATTTCGTGCAAGTGTCCGAAATTAGCGAATGTGTGTATATGTATTTAAGAATATCCCTGGCAGATAATAATGCTAAAATTCTAGTTAATTTGCCGTTATCATTTAAGGCTTTGGGATTTTTTTTTTTTTTTTTTTTTTTTTTTTTTTTTTTTTTTTTTTTTTTTTACATCCTAAAAAGAATTTCCGTATTTAGCCAGATCAATTTTCTGTATTTTTTACGGGTTTTTCTGTTTTTAGTGCAATAATAATAATAATAATTACACAGCTTTAGTGAAAAAGAAAATTCAGCATTATCTGTAAAAAGTATTCTCAAATACATAATTTTTGACAAATTCATGGAATTATTTTGATTGAAAAAAAAAATCGTACAAATGCAGAAATTGTACTGACATTTCTTTCTTCAGTGTAGCTAATTTCGAAAACGTGCATTTTGAAATATAGTCTTTTTTTAAACGCTACATATTAAAATGTTAAAAAGTATGTTTTTGTAAATCTATATCAAAGTAATATTTTTAAAGACATACTTTTAAACCAAATTATATTCCTTAGAATCAACATCAATCTTACCGTTACAATTCATTTTACAATATGATTTTTTTTTTCAGCCATCTCATATTTCAAAATATAACACCTTCTTTAATACTAAAAACTAAAAAAAATGAAGAAAATATAATTAAATAATCTTTGCCACTTTTCATATTAATTAGCTATAAAATAATTTTATTGTTAAATTAAGCATCAAAATCGAAAATTTTAAAATGATAAATAGTTTCTCGGTACAATTTAGCTCTCATTAGAATATAATTTTTTAGACGTCTAATTGAAAAAAAAACGGTTTTGAAATATAATGTGGACTAAATTAGTCTTATTCCAATTATGTAATAAAAAAATTAACAAATAATTTATTCTTTAAATATAAAATACCGTAATTTCGCGCGTAAACGCCGCACCTCAGATAATTCGACTTCCTACCAGAATTTATTTTAAATCACACGTGACTTAATTCTGCGTAGCACTTATTTGACTTCTTATTTTCAATAAAATTTCCGGTTTGAAAAAGACCTAACTAAGATGCGGCGCATACGCGCGAAATTAATGGCAAAACAGGTGTATGTTTCAAAACTCTATCACAAACTCGGCTAAAAAACAGCAGCTGTAAATAATTAATATACTGCCAAGCTTTTCTTTTGCTTAAAGTTAAAAAGTTTTCCATTAGTTAATTAGTAAACAAAAAAAACTTACATTTTTTTTGTTAGAAAATTTTTAGAAAACGGTCAGTTTATTATTCGTACCAAAATAGAAAAAAATAGTTGGAAATAGTTTTTGTTATAAATAAAGCATGATGAATACCTTTTTCTCAAAGGTAAATAAAAGGTACAAACATCATGACATTATTACTTTAAACTTAATATAAAACTTCGGAAATTGCTCACAATTATACTGTATAGACTGACAAACTATGCTCAATATGCAATTATTTCTTGTGCGCTTGCTTTTAATTTTATTCGTTGACTTTTAACCTTTTCAGAGGCAAATAATTCTGTTTCGAAGTTACACAAAAGAAGCTTTTGTAACAGCTTTTTTAAATTTTGAAGATATCGTCGCTACCATATCAAACTATAGATTATGAAAAAAAAAAGCATTTTTTATTACTTTTAAAAATTGGTCGATTTTCACCACTAAATATTATTGGAATTCTATGGTTAGTAAAAATACTAATAATATTTCTGCGAAGAACAGTTTTGCTAGCTTAGCTTTCATTTTCGTTCAGAAATGTCGAATTCACTGGAATTTTTTTTCTTTTTTTTACTTTACGTAATGACGAAATTTTATATTTGAAATTTCTGGTATGGATTCGAAATTTTTGAATGAAAAAGGGGGTAAAACTGACAAGCTTGGTGAAGAATACTGTTAAAATTTAGTAGTGACAATCGGTACCTTTTTAAAAGTAATGAAAAATGCATTTTTCACATTCGATAGTTTGACATGGTAGCGACGAATGTTGGTTTCTGAGATTTATAAAGATAACAAAACACCTCTCGGAATCATGGGTAACTCGGGAAAGAATATTCTATATTTTTGTTCGTAGTTATATTATATTTACGTGGATTAAGAAACAGATGTCATTTTTGTACAGTGTGTCTGTTAAAGTGTTTTACAATCATTTAAAAACCCATTTTATAAGGGAAACGAATTGTTATATTAGATAAATTGTATACTAGATCCTGTAGACTTCACATGGTCAGTATTAGCAACATAAAGAAGCCGTGGGATATCTTTGTCTGTCCTCGGTTTCTTTTTGTAGTCCTTTTCCAGAATTACTGGAAACATAAATAAAGTCCTTCTGTCATAATTGTAGAATGATATTGAAAAAGATTAAGAATATTAACATTTGCATATTTCTGTCAGTGGTTGGGTATAAATAACAAAATTGCTCAGAATATATTGTCATGAGAGAGTATTTAGGATTAAAACTTATTTCTATGTAAGAAGAGATTTTGAAATGAAGAGATTAATCTTAACCCATTAAATGCCGAAGCTAAATGGGCGGAGTCTTTAAATTTTTTTACTGAAATTCGTTTCCCACCAAAAATTCTAAAAGATAATATTCGGTATGTTTAACAGCAAAGTTTTTTGTTATTAAATAAACTATATTTTGACATATTAAAATAGTGGTAGCTTGGCAGGTTTTTTTTTCTCACACTTTTATTTTGAATCGTGCGAAAACTCACTATTAGCAGGTAATGGGTTAAAACAATTTTAAATTGTTATTAACAATTTTCTACTGCGTACTTCCGGAATCGATATTAAAAAAAAGAGTCCTAAGTAATCTTTATTGTAATGGTAAATTCCCACAATATCTTACATATTATATTTGGAGAAATTCCATCCCATAGATTCTAAGATATATTTATTACCGAAGTCACGAAAACCACAGAGCAGCAACATCGACAGTTAAACAATTCAATATTCATTCAAACCTAATCACCAAAATCACCAAAATCGCCAAAATCATAAACTTAATCTTTTTATGTCATGGTTTAACTGAATACGAAATTTGATCAAATTCCATCCCATTGATGTCAATATATATGTATCATGGAATTATTTATTTATTTATTATCAGAATTTTAGCGCATGGGGTTTTATGAAAGATCAAGTTTAAATCCCTCTGTTTCCGATGTTCTTTCCTAAATTGAAAATACGAGTCAGACTTGCAGTAAGGTTGATCGACGTAAACATACTCACAAATATATGTCAAGAAGTAATTTACTGATAAAGAATTTGCAGATTAACAAACGGCAGTCACAACGAACATTATTTGTAAAAAGAAAAACTTTGTGTGTTTATCTTGTTTACATGTATACGCTTGTTTGGTTAAAGCACAGCACATAATGAAAAATTATTTTTGCATAGCTAATTTATATTAATCCACTATTGACCTCGTCTATTTTATATCAATAATCAAACATGATCGGCTGTTGAAACTTATATAACGATAAATATTATTGCTCCATGTTCAGATAAACCTAATGCATCATTAACCTATTGGGAAAGATGCGAGCGTGTAAAAATGTATGTAAAGTGAAGCCATATATTTTATTAATGATTGTTCCTGAAGATTAACCTGCAAATTGCTTTACATATACTTCTGTTGCATTTACGAAATTACATATGTTAATTATCGAAACATCCGCCGACTTATAACTCTAGCTTGACATAATTATAAAAGTTTCTCTGATTGCCTAATAGCATATGGCATCAATTTCTTCGAAATAGGAACTTTCGATGTCATTTCCCATTTCGATATTTTGCAATTTCTATCCCAGAAAAATACATATCGATATTGTTCTTAGAATGTCAATTATAAATCTATTTTCTTCGTTAAAAGTTTTGTAAAAATATTCAAAAACCGAAATAAATCTCGGCTAGATTCTTTGTAATCTTGTAAAGATGGTATTCAAAAAAGCGCCAAAAATTTATTTCTTTAAATATTATACTTGGTATCACGTTGTCGGGACATATGTCGTCCCAACGACAGTTTTTTTATTCTACTCGTACCACTTCTTGAAAATATGTGTCATACACTTATACCAGTCTATCTATCACAGAGACATCTATCCAGACATCTATCCAGAAATCTATCACAGAGAGAATTTGATTTAATATGTGGCACGACTGAATATAAAAAAATTCGCCATTCCTAATCCATAAGAAGGTTAATGTGTGGTAAAGTTGAAAACAAAACAATAACAACAAGTTGAAGAATTGTGTTTCTTTAGTAAATTATAAATTGATTCCTATTTTAGCTATTATGAAGTATTCTTTTTGTACTAATGAATAAATTAAGCAGAATTAATCTTTTTAATGCATTTTTAAATCACCATAATATAAATATGTCGCGGAAGTTTAACTATGAGTACAAGTACGCCTTGAAGTAAGATAATCTGCAAACACTACTCTATAATTATAGCACACATTTACAAGGAAAAATAAACTTGTATATTAATCCCAAAATGTATATATGAAAAACATATACTTTTGGAATGTCACATTCACCTTGAACTATATCGAAATAAATTAAAGAAAACTTGCTAAAAAGGTACATTTAATGTCACAAATATATAAAAATATGTCACAAATATAAAAGATGTTACATAATAAAATAGTTTTTAAAAGCTTACAAACTTCTGAAATTTTTTCGCCGAGAGCTTTCGATCAGACCTTGAACGTCACCAAGGCATCCTCTACCTTCATAGTTGTCTTTGTTTTTTTTTCAAATTATGTTTAACAGAAGTCCTTTATATATCGAAATTTCTCTTTCTTCTTTTCAGTTTCGTATTCTAATTAATATTTTATTTAAAGACAAAATATATGTAATTAAAACAAAACAAAAATTACTACACAGAATCGCTGGTAAGATACTAGTTGTTTTTAAATTAAAAAATGGGGCTAAGTTAGGTACACTGGATTAGTACATCTTTCCAGACAGAATAAAAGTAACTGCGAAAAGATTTCCCAATTTTCCGATACCAGAAATATTACATAGGTACTTCCTTAATCATTTTTTTTTTCGTACAAGCTATGATCGTTATCAGGGCAGCTGTAGTGTATATTTACCGGTTCAACGCCACCTGAGTCGAGCAGGTGGAAGGTGGAGGTGCAGGTGGAGCAGGTGGAAGGTGGAAGGTGCAGGTGGAGCAGGTGGAAGGTGGAAGGTGCAGGTGGAGCACAGGTGGACAGGTGGAGCACAGGGGGAGCAGGTGAAGGTGGCGATAAGAGCATGAGCACTGATAAGAACGGAGGGTTCGATGGGAGGGGGGTGCGATAAGGGTTTCTACTATAAGATAAGGGGATTATTTTAATTAATTTTAATTGGGGAACTTAAAAAATTTCAAAGTAAAAAAGAATTTTTTTTTTCGCGGAGAAATGTCTACTACAGTACAATGTGAGTTTTAACGGATTTATTATAGCGAATTAGAAATTTAATTAATTTTAATTTTAATTAATTTTAATTGGGAAACTTAAAAATTTTTCGAAGCAATTTTTTTTTTCAACGAGAGTATGCAGTTTGATTATGAGTATATGCAGTAGAAGTGAATGATTAATTAATTAAAAATATTAATTAAACATAGTAATTAATTAATTTTAATTGCAGAACTTAAGAATTTTCGCGAGATTTTTTTTTTCAACGAGAGTAGGGTATTCGATATATACGTTAGTGGAGAATTTTAAAAGTCCATAATGGTTTAATTAAAAAGGGTCATTAATTAATTTTAATTGGAGAACTTAAGAAATTTTGGCGAGATTTTTTCCCCCTCAACGAGAGTACGCAGTTTGCATGTGCAGTAGAATGGTAGATGCTAGTAATTAAAAAGGGTCATTAATCAATTTTACTTACCACTTTAATTTAAGGATTCTAATTTCTGAAACATTCGAACAATTTTATATGTTTACTAGCAAGCTACGCCCGCTACGCTGGTCAACTCCTCTTAACGAAACTTTAATCAAACGAAATATTGACCTTGTGTTTTAAAATTGTATGAACATTTACTTAGAATGCCCTCCTGCATTTCTGAAAAAAAAAACGAACGCCATTGCGTTATTACATTTTTAATGTGTCAGACAAAATTTGGGCTGTTAAGGACAAACTCTTTTCGTTGATCATTTACTGTAGGATTTGGTAAAGAGCGATAACACGATATGCTATATACTATAACCATCTTTGAAAACTCATCTTACTAACAGTCAAGGTTCCGTCAAAATCCATTCGGGAGAATCTTTTTAAAAGGCTAAGTTTTCATAATAGGGTTCATCTGATTATAAAACTTTCGGCACAGATGTCATATACGCACCACGTTGGCGCGATTTTGAATCCCGCCAATTTGGCGTAAACTTTGTTTTTGAATATTAATTATGCTATTGCATGCAATAACAGCACGTGATTTTTTATTTCAATATAAAAATAAATAACTTTATATTCAAAACGGTATACGTTAATATTATAACGTTAATGTTAAAACGTTAAGTTAAATTATAACGTTAATATTCAAAAACAAAGTTTTCGCCAAATTGTACGGAAGAAAAATTGGGACAACGTGGTGCGTATATGACATCTGTGCCAAACTTTCCCCAATTATTCTACAACTAAGCAAAATAGAACAATATGCGAGATACTAAAACCATCTCTGATAAATTATGTAACTAACAGGGCAAGTCCCGCCAAAATCCATTCCGCAAAGTTAATAAACATTTCCTTTTTGAATCAGCGAAAAATGTAAGTTATAACTTAATAAAAAGTATTTACGATTCAAAAAATAATAAATTAAAATATTTTGTATGCTTACAATTAAATAATAATAATTAAAAAAAAACACAGATTTGTGTTGAATAAATAGCGAGTCACAGTGCTTGGCATAGTTTGAAATAAAAATTATTTGCACATTCAGGGTTGAAATAAATGGCGTATTAGCATACATTTTGGCTTGATGTTGGTATAATGGAAAAGTACCAAAAGGTGTCCAAATAACCTCGTTCCAAATTAGGCCAATTCTCTGTAAACTCTATTATGGAATAAGTCAGCTTAAAAAAAAAAATAATGATAATTGTGTTACATTATGGTCTCTATGGGAAAAATCATTTCCGTTGGATTTTAATGAAGTTACAATATCTCAAATATAATGAAATTGATATGCCTCACTGAGGTGGACTAAAATATCTGGAGGCACGGCAGTGCCTCCGCCAAGTCGAGAGAGGACAGCCGTAAGCATACTTTTCTGGAAGCAACTCAGGGCACTTTTGACCCCCCCATATCTCCGCGCTGGAGTATCCCAAAAATTTGAAACTTCAATTATAGAGAGTATTTGGCACACAGGACCAAATTTTAAAATTACAACTTTCTGTCTTTTCTAGTTCAGGCGATATATGAACTCAAACATTCGATTTTTTGTCACTTCTTACTCACTCGTTCACGCGTCATCAAAAAGATTGGGTAGATCCCGTAGCCCCAGAAACTTGACATTTGGAAAAAAGGTAGTGTTTAGGATACAAAGAAAGGAAAAATTATAAAATCCAGAAAATTCGAAAAAAAACATTCGAAAATTCAACAAATTCCATCAAAATTGAAAATTGAAAATAATACGATCTTGTAGTCTTGGAAACTTAAGATTTGGTGTGAAGGTAGTGTTTAACATCCAGAAAAAGAAAACATCAAAAACACCAAAAAAATCGAAAGCAAAATTGAAAAAATCGAAAAAATTGAAAAAAACCGAAAATTTGAAGACAATCCGATTTTGTTGCGCTAGAAAATTCAAATTAGGAATAAAGGTAGTATTTAGGATACAGAAAAAGGAAAATTAAAAAAATCCAGAAAATTCGAAAAAAAATAAAAAAAATCGAAAAAGAATTGAAAAAATGAAAATAATTTGATACGATAACGCTCGTATTTATAAATTAATTTAGATGAAACTAATTGTGTGTATTAAGCTCATCAATGCCTCGACCGAGTTCGTTGGCCAGCTTGGTCCGCCATCTTGTTTCAAGATGGCGGCCACGGAAAATTTTAAAACTAAAATAAATATACAAAAAAGTTAAAAATTCAAGTTTATTTTTTAATTAGGTGTTAGGACTTGATACAAGGATTCCAGAGCATTTTTTGTTTTACCTCTATCTTAAAAATTGGCTGAGATAGAGCAGTTTGAAATTCTAGGGTGGCTGACATTTTGAAACAAAACAGCACATTACAAAAAACCAACGATAAATTTATGGTCAATAATGGTCAAGCAGGTGCAATCCCGAATGAATACTCCGTGTTATTATAACTGTAACTTTGACTTCGAAATTTTGATAAGTTGCATTTTCTATTTGTTGATATTTTTGAACTATGATTTACGCTAAGTGAAATGTTGTTGTTGAAGAGGGATTTTCCATGTAAATCCGAAACGTCGATTTTTAATATGTTTTTAATGTTTTATGAAAGTGTATTGTAATGTCTGTAATTTTAATGATTTTAATATAAATTTATAAGTTTTAGTGAACGCGATTTCTCGCAAATTATTTTCTCTCATTGTTGTAATCATTTTCCCAATCATACGCATAAAACTATATATTCATATCCATTAGCGCCAAATTCTCGCCAAACTTGGCGACAATTGGCGAAATCTCGCCAAATTTGGCCACAAAAATAAGTCTTCATAAATGAAGCCAACTTGGCTATAGCTCAATAATTTGGCGAATTTCTTATTCAAATTCAGTGTAAACGAATCTTTTGTAAACGGTTTCTTTGCATTTTAACTTGCTGTTTTCGAGTAACATTAGCTAAAATTTTTAAAACGAAGATATAGGAAAGCTACCTTTTCCTGCCGGTACAGGCCGGAGGACTTTTTTATGAGTTGTCGGATGCAATCTATGTTTTGCATTAAATAAAGTAAAACATTGAAAAACAAATCCCACAGGATGGGGATAGTTTGTTTTAGATAGGTTTTAAGATAATTGTCCTATTAGCTAGTACACCTTCCGTTATTGTTTTGTGTTGTTTTCCCCGGATTATGCTTTTCTTTTCTTTTGTTTACGAATTTTGTAATAGAAAAGTTCCGCTATAGACTGGCTACGTTATAGACCTTTTTTTATATATAGACAGGTTCATTTTCTTTCACAGGCTTTACTCTATTTAATTTATATATGAAATATTTGTTGTTAAAAGATGTTGGTCGCACAAAAATTTTCACATCTCTCCCTCCCTCCCGACATTACTGGTTGGTTATGGCTTGATAGTCCTTTCTAAATAAAATCATGGTGATTCTAAGATTCTCTTGATTTATCTCTAAATTGAACATAAACGATCCTAAGAAAACGGATCAATGAATTACTATATTGGCATGAGGAAATTTAGTTGCAGAAAAATGGAGCATATAGCTAACATTAAGTCTAATAGGAAAACCACAGACTTGGCAAGATCTGGAGGCACGGCAGTGCTACCGCCAAGTCGAGAGAGGACAGCCGTAAGCATACTTTTCTGGAAGCAACTCAGGGTACTTTTGACCCCCCCATATCTTCGCGCTGGAGTATCCCAAAAATTTGAAACTTTGTTTTTCTAGAGTATTTGGCACACAGGACCAAAATTTAAAATTACAACTTTCTGTCTTTTCTAGTTCAGAGGATATATGAACTCAAACATTCGATTTTTTGTCACTCACTCACTCGTTCACGCGTCATCAAAAAGATTAGGGAGATCCCGTAGCCCTAGAAACTTGACATTTGGAAAAAAGGTAGTGTTTAGGATACAAAGAAAGAAAAAATTATAAAATCCGAAAAATTCGAAAAAAAAAAAAAAACATTCGAAAATTCAACAAATTCCATCAAAATTGAAAATTGAAAATAATACGATCTTGTAGTCTTAGAAACTTAAGATTCGGTGTGAAGGTAGTGATTAGTATCCAGAAAAAGAAAACATCAAAAACACCAAAAAAATCGAAAGCAAAATCGAAAAAATCGAAAAATCGAAAAAAATTGAAACATTTCAAATAATCCGATTTTGTTGCGCTAGAAACTTGGAATTCGGAATAAAGGTAGTATTTGGGATGCAAAATAAGAAAAAATTTAAAATTCCGGAAAATTCGAAAAAGAAAATCAAAAATTCGAAAAAAATTGAAAAAATTAAAATAATTGGATTTTTTAGCCTTAGAAACTTAAAATTCGCAGAAAATATAGTGTTTAGGATTCAGAATAAGTTAAAATAAAAAAAGCAATAAAATTCGAAAATAAAAACAAAAAATCGAAAAAATCGAAAAATAAGGAAAATTTGAAAATAATTCGATTTCATAGCGCTAGAAACTTGAAAATTGGAATAAAGGTAATATTTAAGATACTAAATAAGGAAACATAAAAAAATATGGATAATTAAAAAAAAATCGAAAATTAAAAAAAAAAAAAATAGAAAGAAAGAAAGAAAAAGAGAGAAATTGAAAATAATATGATCTCGTAGTCTTAGAAACTGAAAATTTGGTGTAAAGGTAGTGTTTAGCATTCAGAAAAAGAAAAAATTAAAAACGCAACAAAAATTGAAAATAAAATAAAAAAATCGGAAAAAAACGAAAATTAGAAAATAATTCGATTTTGTAAAGCTAGAAACTTAAAATTTGGAATAAAGGTAGTATTTAGGATACAAAAAAAGAAATAAATAAAAAATCTGTAAAATTCGAAACAAAAAATTCGAAAATTCGAAAAATTGAAAAAAATTCGATTTTGTAGTTTTAGAACTTAAAATTCGGCGTAAACTTATTGTTTAGGATACAGAAAAAGGGAAAATTAAAACACAATAAATTCGAAAATAAAATAAAAAACTCGAAAAAGATCGGAAATTTCAAAATAATTCGATTTTGTAGCGCTAGAAACTTGAAATTTGTAATAAAGGATACAAAATAAGAAAAAATCAAAAAATCCAGAAAATTATAAAAAAAAAATCGAAAAAAATCAAAAATTGAAAATAATTTTATCTTGTAGTCTTAGAAACTTAAAACTTGGTGTAAAGGTAGTATTTACTATTCAATAAAAGGAACAATTAAAATATTCGTTAAATTCAACTAGCTAAATTCAAATAGCTAGTACAACGCCCCTAATTGTTTTATGCTATTTCCCCCGGATTATGGTTTTCTTTTCTTTCGTTTATGAATTTCGTTATAGAAAAGTTCCGCTATAGACTGGCTACGATATAGGCGATTTCTTTATAGACAGGTTTGTTTTCTTTCATAGGTTGTACTCTATTTACTTCACATATGAAATATGGATTGTTAAATGATGTTAGCCCCACAAAAATTTTCACAGCTCCCCCTACCCTCCCGACATTACTGGCTGGTTATGGCTTGATAGTCCTTTCTAAATAAAATCATGGTGACTCTAAGATTCACTTGATTTATCTCTAAATTGAACCTAAATGATCCTAAGAAGACGGATCAAATAATTACTATATTGGCATGACAATCAGGTAACTTAGAATTGAAATCGAAAAATCAATAAATTTATAAAAAGTCGAAAATTTGAAAATAATTCGATTTTGTAGTCCTAGAAGCTTGACATTTGGCAGAAAGGCAGGGTTTAGTACACAAAGTAAGAAGAAATTAAAAAATCCTTAAATAATAAAAAAAAGACTAAAAAAAAACGAAAAAAAAAACCATCGAAAAAAGGAATATATAGTTTGATTTAATGGAAATTTCGGGAAATTTTAATTTTGGCTTTCTTTTTATACTAAAAAGTTCTTTTATGTTAAATATCAAGTATCTAGGGCTGCGAGTAATATCTCAGACGGATAGCACCTATCCTGGAAGCAATTGAGAGTACTTTTGACACCCCCCCCTCCCATAACTTAGTGCTTGCCTAGGAACCTGAAATCTCTTTTTATCTACAGTACTTTGCAAACGAAACTAAAGCTTCAAATTTTTGATACCTGTAAATAATAGGGACAGAGTGTGGGCTTAGCGAAAATCAGTGGTTAATCTCCAAAAAGAACCCAAAATCAAGAAAAGGAGGATTACTTACAAAAAGAAGTGAAATCTCATCAAAAAGTCACCTGTAAAAAATGCAGCCAAGTCTCGTAACTCATTTACCGTAAAAAGTACTGAGATCGTATAAAGCCAAGTTTAACTATCTTATTAACTCTGAAATTTTCATTCACAAATCACTACTAGTCTCTACATCTTTAGTTAATTATTAATTTGTGACTTGGCAATTACGCAGCACAGGGAAGTTATTACACCTTACTATGTTATGGGATGGGATGGGATAATTTAATTAAGGCAAATTATATACGCACGGGGAAGTTATTGCACTTTAATATGTTATAGTATTATTTGATTAAGACTAACTATATACATCACATTCTCGTGCTACGTAATTGCCAAGTCACAAAATAATAATTAACTAAAGATGTAGGGACTAGGAGTGATTTGTGAATGAAAATTTCAGAGTTAATAAGATAGTTAAACTTGGCTTTATACGATCTCAGTACTTTTTACGGTAAATGAGTTACGAGACTTGGCTGCATTTTTTACAGGTGACTTTTTGATGAGATGCTATTTGTCTAGAATTAAATAAAAATCATGAACTCGTGACATCATAATTCACTTTTATATTTTAACAGAATAATTAATAAGGCTACTATAATTTGTGACTCGTGCTATAGCCAGTATTCACGCAGGACACATTGTCGTTATTATCATTATCTTTATACGCTAGAAGGTTTCGCCATGGTACTCCATTGTGAAATTTGGTAATTTTTGAAATTCAATATTTGAAAAACGGCATAATAATTAGATTTGAAATTTATATCAAGAAAATTACAATTTTTTACCTGTCAAACGCAGTTTGTCTAACAATTTTCTGACAAAAACTTTTCGACCTATTAATTTCTTCAGTAACTTCAAATGTTTCATTTACCGAGATTAATCTGTGGCAACAGCAAAAAAGCCAGTCGTCAGCAACGCGTCACAGAGTAAAGAGGAACTGGAGGTGAAATATTTACGTTTTACATGACGCCAAAAATGGAACCCTACATGCGGCCTAAATAACTGGCGGCTTGCTTTGAAAACCTCTCCCCGTCCAATGAATTCAGTCGTCGTTCCATGTGCAGCCTCTCTTCGTCTAATGAAATATCTTGTTTGGGCCTAATGATTTGAGCGATAACCTGCTTCATATTGCAAGCCGGGTACTTCTCTATTATCCCGTCGACCACTTTTCATAACAAAAAACTATCGCCAAACTGTAACACTAAATAAACGGAAGAACGTTGCTATTGAAATATCAAAATAAATAAATAAATAAAATATAAGAATTTAATGACACAATTTTTATTTTAATTAATGAAATAACTCATAAATCTGTAAAACCTAATGAAAAATACACGCAAATGTCGAATTAAAAACCACTTGATGACATAACAAACACGTATAATACTTTTGACATCAAGTAAATGGGACTGCATTTTTGGCATTTAATCTTACAGTTTGGCGATATAAAAGTGGTCGACGGGATAATAGAGAAGTTCCGCAAGCGGTTTTTTTACGGTCTATTTACTCTGTATTCTTTCTCTTAACTCTGTGGCAACTCGTAGCTTTTTATTAAAGAAGATAACGATGGAAAGAAGTCCCACACGTTTTATCGACAATTTGAATTTCTTCCGTTGCTATAAAAACACGTGTATTTTTAGAAATTATCATTGGTAAAGTTATAATATTTTTAGGTTTTGGCGCCCTAAACATCGGCAAATTAAAAAACAAATGCAATATCTCACAAATTATAGAACTTCGAAGAATGTAGTTAATTTGAATTTCTTCCATTGCGGATGTACAGCGTGTCCGAGAAAGGTCTTTATCATTCCAATCATTAATAACAAAAATACCAACAGGTGAAATGGAATGCAGTTTTCTGGAACAGAATGCAGAAATCTAAGAGTTTTTTCTGGTATCAATTGCCAGAGGTACGAAATGACAAATCATGAAATCATCATTCATCAATTCTCACTGTTACACCGCTAATGTCAAAAAACACTTGGAGGAAAATCGAGCACAGGCTCGACATTTTTCGTGCTACTGACGGAGCTCACGTACAGCTACATTGAAGGTACTGCAAAAAACTCTCAGATTTCTGCATTCTTTTGCAGCAAACTGCATTTCATTTCACCTGTTAGTATTTTTGTTATTAATGTTTAGAATGATAAAGACCTTTCTCGGACACGCTATAATTTTAGAAATTATTATTCGCATTGTTAGGCATTTTGGCACCAAATTAGAAAAATGTGAAAATATCTCACGAACTATTTCACTTAGGAGTATATAATTGGCACCATTTGATTCACATAACTCTAATACCCGATTTTTAAGGAATTTTAAAAAAGTTTGTCCCCCTTTTTACTCCCATTAGGGGTGAAGTTTTTGAAAATCCTTTCTTAGTGCGCCTCTACATACCAAGAAGTATTTTTTCATCAATTTTCACGTTTCTAGGTTCAATAGTTTTGGCTGTGCGTTGATTATGAGTCAGTCAGGACATACGCTTTTATAAGTATAGATGAAACAAAAATCCCTGGAAAAATGTCTTGCGCAAACTATCTAATCACAAATCAGCAATAGTTGTCTCATTCGTCTAATCTTCCATAATCAAGTTCATAGCCGATGGCGGCTACAAAATCGCTAAAATCGCTGAAATATGTGTTTAACTGTTTTTTAATAGTTTTGTTATCCTGAATTTCAAGCTCCTACCTACATCTGCTGGTGAGATATAACGAAAAGCTGAAATGACATAAAACTTTAAATCCTCCCATTTAACACCTTTAGAGGTTGAATTTCTAAAATCGCCTGAAATACATGTTTAACTATTCTTTAGTAGATTTGTTATCCCGAATTTCACGCTCCTACCTAAACCTACTGCTGAGATATGGCGAAAAGACGAAATGATTTAAAATTTTCAACCCCATTTAACCCCCTAAGGGTGTGAATTTTTAAAAATCCTCTCTTAGTGGGTGCCTACATTATGTAAGAAATATGTCTTCCAAATTTAATTGCTTTAGGACCAACGGTTTAGGGTCGGCGTTGATTATGAGACAGTCAGGATTTATTCGTTTATAATATAGTAGATATATATCCATATACTTAAAGCTAACCTGCTTTTTTGTTTTTCGTGCAAAAATGCCTTTTATAGGCATGCGCGAGCATTCAGCTAATCAGCTAGAGGCTTTTACTATCTTCAGACGCGATATTTCAGCCAATGAGGTGAAGGCTTTTTCCTCTCTCTAGAAGCGTATGTGGATTACTACGACTCCATTTGGTTGTTCGGTTGTTGAAACTTTATGGATTTCTTTTATTAAGGTATTTTTTCATTTTACCGTATTTATTTTCTTTTTAAGTCGTATGTATTTTATTACTTTGAATTTTTTATAACTAACCCCTTTTTTTGAGAGAGAGAGAGAGAGATTTCGTGGCACGAAATTCCGCGAATCGTTTCCGATGTAAACAAGTGTAAAATTTCAGTTTTTTAAACTTAATATGTAATTCTGTGTGATATGATTAAATTCAGGTTTTCTCAGCGACGATCACAGTATTTTTACCAAAAAATTTTTGTATTAATCAAGCTTTTTTGGTTATTAAGCATAGCTAAACACGAAAGAAAACTTTGTTATTTTAAGATTTTGATGTGAATTATTTGCGTACATTTATAAGGCGAGTTTCACTGAATAATTCAAGAAAAAAAAATCTGATCATTATACATATTTAGTTACGCATTATTAATTATTTACTTGGCCTTTACTGTTAATATTTCAAACTTACAGCTGAATGTAACTATTAAAACATTTGAAATACTGTATTCGTAAAATGAAATTTCAGCTTAAACACTCGACAATTACTTTTACTTATGCATTAATTATTTACTTGGCCTTTAATTTTAATATTTCAAACTTACAGCTGAATGTAAGTATTAAAACATTTGAAATACTGTATTCGTAAAATGAAATTAGCTTAAACACTCGACAATTACTTTTAGTTATGCATTATTAATTATTTACTTGGCCTTTACTTTTAATATTTCAAACTTACAGTTGAATGTAACTATTAAAACATTTGAAATACTGTATTTGTAAAATGAAATTTCAGCTTAAACACTCGACAATTACTTTTAGTTATGCATTATTAATTATTTACTTGGCCTTTACTTTTAATATTTCAAACTTACAGCTGAATGTAATTATTAAAACATTTGAAATACTGTTTTCGTAAAATGAAATTTCAGCTTAAACACTCGACAATTACTTTTAGGTTAAATTCAGGTTTTCTCAGTGACGATCACAGTATTTTTACCAAATAATTAAAAGTACTACATGCATGCATCTATCTATCTATCTATCTATCTATATTAGAAATTGTGCAGGTTTCTGGTCACTGTTTTGTTTACATATTTTAAACAAAAATTTCAATTTAATAATGCACTGAAAATTATAATGAATGCTTACAATTAAACACAACAACACAAAACAAAAAATTTCACAAAAACACATTATTTCCCCGATATTTTCCCACAACTAATCAATAAATTTCATGATATTTTATTGCGATTTTAAACCATGAACTTTAGTACTTTTCTGTTATACGGACACTATGCCAAAATGTATGTATGTATGTAAATATATGTATGTATGTTTGGCGACAATGGTGTACGTATAACGGAAAAGTGCCTGAATTATTATTTTTATATATATATATAAAATATGAACATAATTGGCGACACATCAAGTTTTCTGGGTTTCTCCTGGCTCTCTAACCACATTGTTAACAAAACAAAAAATTCACGAAAAACACATTATTTCCCCGATATTTTCCCACAACTAATCAATAAATTTCATGATATTTTATTGTGATTTTAAACCATGAACTTTAGTACTTTTCTGTTATACGGACACTATGCCAAAATGTATGTATGTATGTATGTTTGGCGACAATGGTGTCCGTATAACGGAAAAGTGCCTGAATTATTATTTTTTTATATATATATAAAATATAAACATAATTGGCGACACAGCAAGTTTTCTGGATGTGAAAGGCGGAGATGAATTTCATTCATTCAATGACCTTTTTAAAAGTTTCAAGTTTGGATTGAGTGCACATGAACATAGAAACCGATACCTATTTCTATGGTCATGATTGAGTTATTTGGATATCTTTTCGTATAGCACAGAAAATCATTTCTCCCGCTTTCGTAATACAGATAAATTCTGGTGTATTTTTTTTTCTTCTTTTTATATCATAAGTACTTTTCTACTTTAAATTTTTTTAACCTAATAGTAATTGTCGCGTTTCTAAGCTGAAATTTCATTTTTCGAATGCAGTATTTCAAATGTTTTAATAATTACATTCAGCTGTAAGTTTGAAATATTTAAAATATTAAAAGTAAAGGTCAAGTAAATAATTAATAATGCATAACTAAATATGTATAATGATCAGAATGACATATTAAAATGTGTACAGAATGACATGAAAATTTTAAAAAACTGAAATTTTGCACTTGCAACTTAATTGTAAATTTCATTGTTTACATTGGAAACGATTTGTGGATTTTAAGAATTTGCGGAACTTCGTGTCACCAAATTACTAAATCTCTCTCTCTCACTCTCCAAAAAAAAAAGGGTTAGTTTAAAAAAATTCAAAGTAGCAAAATACATACAACACAAAAATAAAATAAATACGGTAAAATGAAAAAATTACTTTAATAATAGAAATCCATAAATTTTCAACGACGACATCAAACGAATGCGACAGATCGACGAACATTGTGTTTTTTAAGCGACTGATCGACGAACCTTGCGTTTTTTGGGGACATATCGACGAAGTTTGCGTTTATTCCACAATCGATCGACGAAATTTTTCTTTTTTCCCTGACTGATCGACGAACTTTGCATTTATTCTGCAATCGATCGACGAAATTTGCTTTTTTCCGCAACTGATCGACGAACTTTGCGTTTTTTCCGCGACAGATCAACGAACTTAGCGTTTTTTCTGCGACAGATAGACGAACATTGCGTTTTTTAAGCGACTGATCGACGAACCTTGCGTTTCTTGGGGACAGATCGACGAACTTTGTGTTTATTCTGCAATCGATCGACGAAATTTGCTTTTTTCCCCCGACTGATCGACAAACTTAGCGTTTTTTCCACGACAGATCGATGAACTTTGCGTCTTTTCCACGATCGATCGGTGAATCTCAATCAAGTAAAATCTAAAGTCAGAAATTTATTTAACAACCTAATTGTTAAGGGTCCCTAACACATTTAATGGAACTTGAAAAATACACTGCATATATAAAACTTAACTTTCTTCCCTTTTTTATAATAAAAATAAACATTTTACATAATCATTCTCAGTTGACTTAATTTTTTCAATGGTATTTTGTCATGTCTGCATTAATGTAATTCTTTAAATAGCACGTAAAATAATAGTGGGGTTTAAAATTTTTTTTTCTCCCTCCCAAACATTACAACTCCCCTCCATTTAAAAATGTTGGTAGGGAGACTCCCGTCCTTGGAAAAATTGAATTTCAAGCCCTGCCTATAATATGTTTGTGTGTATTGAGGTTTGTATAGATGTTTGTGTGTGTGCTGTTTTTAATAAAGACAGTTTCATTTTTCACACGAACCTTTCAAAAAATTCACATTCTTTGCACAATCCTTTAACAAAATTCGCATTTTTTTTCGTGATTCTTTAATGAAATTCGCACTTTTTTCTGTATCTTTTTTTTGTCGAGATTCACAATTTTTTCAGCTATCCTATGACGTAATTCGTGTTTTTTTTCAGCGATAATTTGACGAAATTTGTGTTTTTTCTGAGATTTTTTTTTTCACGAAATTTGCGTTATTTTCCACGATTCTTTTATGAAATTTGCGTTTTTCTGTGATCCTTAGACGAAATTTTCTTTTTTCGCAATGCTTTGATAATAATCACATTTTCTCTGCTGCCTTTTGATAAGATTCATGAATTTTCAGCAATCCTTCGATGAAATTCGCGTTTTTTCAGCAATCTTTGAAGAAATTCGCATTTTTCTCGCGATACTTTAATGAAATGTGCGTTTTCCAGCGATTTTTTGATAAAATACATTTTATTCCGCAATTTTTAGACGAAATTTGGCAAGAAAGCGCTATCTTTTGGTGGAATTTCCTGTTTTGCGATTCTTTGACAAAATTTGCTCATCTTTTGCGTAAATCACGTTTTTCTGTGGCCTTTTAACAAAATTCACGTTTTACATGATCCTTTGATGAAATTAGTGTTTTTCCCGTGATCATTTGACGAAATCTAGGATTTTTTTCCCCGCGAAGATTCATTATATGTTTTTAGTCTGCAGGTGCCCTAAAAAGTTTGTGACGCCAAACAAACAAAATTCATCCTAAAGAATTATTGTTTTGTTTCTGGAAATGAACGACTGTCAACTCATTGGCTGAATTATAAAGGGTGAAATGTGTAGGCACTGAGTATCATCTATACTATTAACAGAGTTTCCCCCAGGTTTAAAAAGGGGCAAGGTGCTGCTGGTGAGAAAAAGGGCACTTTTTTTATTCTTAAGGGCACTTTTTGGATTTTTGAGGGCACTTTTCAGAATCTTAAGGGCACTTTTTTAATTGTTAAAGCTTAAAGGTATTCTTTTGGTTTTTAAAGCCACTTTTGATATTTCAAAGTCAAAACACTCTTTTTAAGACAACATTGAGTCAGTTTTTATTATGAAACCAAATTTTTTAATGCAAAAAGGAGAAAGGGCACTTTTTTTACTGAGAGCAAGAAGGGTGCTAATTATTTTGCTGGACGGGCCAAGAAGGGTGCTAATTATTTTGCTGGAGGGGGCAAGAAGGGTGCTAATTATTTTTATGAGGGGCAAGAAGGGTGCTATTTTGCAAACCAAAGGGCAGGCAGGGTGCAGCACCCTTCTCAAACTGTCTGGGGGAAACACTGCTATTAATGTCGGTAAACGTCTGTCTGTGTGTGTGTTGTTGTGTCTGGCGTCTGTAAGCACAAAACTCTGCATGCAGACGATGGACATAAGTGCTTTTGGTATAAAAAAATTCGGAAGGGGAGTTTTTAAAATTCACAACATTTTGCGGGAGAAGAGGGGTGCGAACGAATTTAAAAAATGAGTCCGCATCAATAATTATGGCGGCGGGGGGAGTATGTTTTGCCCACACGGGGCGGAGACTTTTCTTTGCTGACACTCATATGATATATCGTTCGAAAGGCCTGCGACTGCCTTTTCATGTTATGCATCTGTGTGGTCCATCCCCCCCCCCCCCGTCAATTGGGGCACTTTTCTAAATTTTGCACATACCACTCATGTTATATATCGTTAAAAAGGTCTGTGACCGCTTAATCATATTATGCATCTCCGGTGTTCATCCCCCACTTTGCCCCCCCCAAGGGGGTACTTTTGTAAATTTTTCACAAACCCTTCATGTTACGTATTGTTGGAAAGGTCTTTGACTGCTTATTCATGTTATGCATCTCCGGGGTCCATCCCGCCATTTCCCCCCTTTTAAGGGGGGCACTTTTCTAAATTTTGTTGACACCCCTCATGTCATATATTGTTGGAAAGATCTGTGACCGCTTAATCATATGCATCTCCAATGTCCATCTCCCCAATTTGCCCCCCCCCAAGGGGGCAATTTTCTAAATTTTGTTGACACCCCTCATGTCATATATTGTTGGAAAGGTCTGTGACCGCTTAATGATATTATGCATCTCCAATGTCCATCTCCCCAATTTGTCCCCCCCCCTCCCCCAAGGGGGTACTTTTCTAAATTTTGCAGACAACCCTCATGTCATATATCGTTGGAAAGGTCTGTGACTGCTTAATCATATGCATATCTCCAATGTCCATCTCCCCACTTTGCCCCTCCCCCAAGGAGGTACTTTTCTAAATTTTGCAAACAACCCTCATGTCATATATTGTTGAAAAGGTCTGTGACCGCTTAATCATATTATGCATCTTTAATGTCCATCTCCCCAATTGCCCCCCCCCCCCAAGGGGTCAATTTTCTAAATTTTGTTGACACCCCTCATGTCATATATTGTTGGAAAGGTCTGTGACTGCTTAATCATATTATGCATCTCCAATGTCCATCTCCCCACTTTGCCCTCCCCCTCCCCCAAGGGGGTACTTTTCTAAATTTTGCAGACAACCCTCATGTCATATATCGTTGGAAAGGTCTGTGACTGCTTAATCATATGCATATCTCTGATGTCCATCTCCCCACTTTGCCCCCCCCCCAAAGAGGTACTTTTCTAAATTTTGCACACAACCCTCATGTTATATATCGTTGGAAAGGTCTGTGACCACTTAATCATATTATGCATGTACCGTGTCCATCCCCTACTTTACCCCCCCCCAAGGGGGTACTTTTTTAAATTTTGCACACACCCCTCATGTTACATATCGTTTGAAAGGTCTTTGACTGCTTATTCATGTTATGCATCTCCTTGGTCCATCCTGCCATTTCCCCCTCCCCAAGGGGGCACTTACCATTTACTTGCACAACAGCGCTAAATGTGTCAAATGCAAGAAATTCCGCGAGTGCATGTGCCAGTGAAACTTAGCCAATTGCTGTTCTTCAACCTAGCTTTAATTCAAAGTGGGTTTTTTATTTATTTGAATTATTCTGCAAAAGTTTCAAACATTTTAAAGCAGCTATGAATTTTATTTTTATGGTACTATCAAGTTTTTTGCCGTCAAATTTTGACGGGTTCCATCTAGTCTTTCATAATTACATTCACCTTTCCCAATCACTTTCCCATTAGCTCTATCACTAAGCAACATAGAATGATATGTTATAGGGTCATTAACCATGCCTGAAAAATCACTTCCATCAAAATTTGTTCAGTAGAATTTCTTTTAAAAAGGTAATCTTTAATAATCGGGTTCACTTAATTTTAGAGCTTTCCGCTGTAGCTCTATAACAAAGTAACGTAGAATAAACGCTATACGATAAAACCTTTCAAAAAACATTACCTACCTAACAGTGTAAAACCTACCAAAATATCATGAATAATCGAATTAAAATGTGAATATGCGGTTTATACTCATAGTAGAAGATGATATGATTTTCCGTAATAGGATTCATCTTGAAGGTTTCGCTTCAAACATAAACGATGCTTTCAACATTGTAGCTAATACGCCAATTGGCGAGGTATCCGATATTGCGGAAAATTAGCCCGAAATCGTATGAATAACTACTCAAAGAAAAGGGGAAACATGATTGCAGACTGAAAACAAATAAAGAAATAATATATAATACTAAACAGACCTGCGAAACTTTATTTTAGCAAGCATGTTTTATTTTAAATCGTAGCATTTATAGAAATAATAATACATAATAATTACATAAATATCCGTAAGAATAATATTCAATTCCCAATTGAACAGTTAATGTTTCTATCTGTAAAAATAAACAAAAGAATTAAATAACAAAAATATTTAATTTGAATTTCTTCCATTGCTATAGTAACGGATGTATTTTTAGAAATTCTCACTTGTATTGTTAGAATTGTTAGATTTTGACGTCAAAAGCTTCGTCAAATTAGAAAAATGTGAAATATCTCACGAAATGTTTGACTTAGGAGTATTTAATTGATACCATTCGATTCAGCTTACAAAAATACATTAAAATATGTTATCATTTGTCACGTAACTATAATACCCGATTTTTAAGGAATTTTTTAAAAGTTTGTTCCCCTTTTTACCCCCCTTAGGGGTGGAGTTTTTGAAAATCCCGTCTTAGTGCGCTTGTACATACTATGAAGTATTTTTCCTGCAAGTTTCGTCGTTGTAGGGTCAGTAGTTTTGGCTGTGCGTTGATCATCTAGCCAGAAAGGACTTTCTTTTATATATATAGATAAACATGCATGCAATTGAAAAAATAATAATTGCAGATTGTACGAAGTTAAAATGATATTTTAAACAAGTAATATAAAAACAATTTTTTAAGTCAATTCCTACTTTTAATCATAAATATATAAAATAAACCCGTGCAGCATTAATGTCCCCACGTTATCTTTATTGAACATTATTTTATAATCATCGTTGCGGTATTTTATTTTTTGTTGGCATCACAAATTTGAGATAAAACTTTCATTTCATTTATGAAACAATGGGAGAAGTTTTTCCCCCATGTAAAAATTAAAATTAATTAATTAAATTTACTGAATGAATTAATATTTGAAAAAACTGTATTAACTTCAATTGTCATCCAGTACAAGTTTAAAAAAATTTATTTGAACTTGAATGGATCAATAGAAAATATTTTATTAACGATTGAAAATTCCAACAAGATATATATATAGAGAGTGTGAGCTAATAGTAGTAACTTAAAAAGTGATCTGCAGATTTACTAGTATAGGAAAAAACTTAGTACCATGTTTACATTGCGATAGCAAATGTATATGAATAAAATTTTATACAGAGAAATTTTTTTTTTAACATGAATGAGATTTATTGTATGGCAGTTATTTTAACTTTAATATAAAGTCAAAATTTGTTAAAAATCTGCCAACACTGAATATATATAAAATATTTCATACATAATGAAACTTGAAAAATAAAAACAAAAATAACACATAGAAATAAACCACAACTTACCGATTCTTAGGAATAAAAAATAACTTTGACGTCTTGTTCTTGCAAACAATACACTCCTCTCTTCGTAGCATTTCGAAGAATTATAATAATTATAATCAACTATTTGATCTTCAAAGAATAATTTTAATAATAAGTATTAAACAAGATTCGAAATCAATTAGCGAACGCCAAAAATTTGCACACGTTCAAATGACAACAGAAAGACGCCAAGCAGAATAGGGTTACACTTAAAATGAAATCACGAAGATAAAAATCGCCAAAGCGATGATTTAGTTCTTATGTCATCCGCCGCGTCGCTTTTTTCAGGCGAAGTTGGATCTCTGTCTTACTCTGTGCTTTTAAGGTTACTTGGCGGAGAGTAGCGGAAAATGCGGTACACTTATTCGTTATTTAAGGTGATAATTACTTCGAGCAACTACCAGAATCTAGTGGCTAGCGTATAATTAAGTAATTTTCTGCACCGCTCGTGTCTGTTACAAACTTTCGTCTTTCTCCGTACCACGACGAACTATTTCAATGTGATCGTAGCAACTATCAGAATCTGGTAGCTAGTGTATAATTAAATAATGCATTTCCTGCACCACTTATGTCTGTTAGTAATTGTTAGGAAAATTTTGTCGGTAGGCAGTAATTTTGCGCGCTCTAAAGTAATGAGGTATATAATAAACAATTGTACTTTTGGAACAAAGGATAGGTAAGATATTGCTTACCTCCATTTTTCAGCAATCATCCACACTCCTCAATATGCTGCGTAGTAGGTCCGCCAGAATCATTGGTTAATCCATTAAGAAAATAGATGTATCCATTACTTTTTGCTCACACAATATGAAAATCCGTGATTGAAGAATATCCATGTGACTAAGCAATAAGTTATTGATTAATAAAACATTCATTATACTGATTAAAGAATTTAATTTACAATTTTATATTTAATAGTTACATAATTTTAATCTTAAACATTAATTAAATTTGATAAGTTTAAGGGAGATCGGAGTATACAGTTCAAACTCCATCGCGAGAGAAGAGCTTCTATTAAAGTTCTATATAGCAGAATGAAATCTTTCTTTAGTCCTTATCAAGTGATGTCATTTTACAGTTCTTTCATTGGATGGAAATGACGTAAAGTCAATGTACGTCATTTATACGTATTTTAGTCTCTTACTTCCTTGTTCAGTTCACGAGTCTGTAAAAACCTCTTCATATTTCATTTCCTCTTTGAAATTGGATAAACACTATTTATATTGATGAGTTTTTAAGTGAACTGTCATAAAAATCAATTTGCGGAGATTATTATCATGATGTATTATCAACAATCTCCTCCTTAATCTCTGGAATTTGATTTCTTAAATTTAAATTTCTCCTGTGAACTTCGAAGATAGGCTTGGGAGTGGGCTTCGTTAGGATGTCCGCTACCATGTTTTTAGATTCACAATACTTTAGATTGATTGTACCATTGTCCTTTAAGTGTTTAATAGAATGATACCTAATATCAATGTGTTTCGTGCGACGGGTGTATTTTTCTGATTCGATCATTTTTATGCAGGACTGGTTGTCCTCATGCATAGTTATGGGTAATGTCTGTTCTAAGTCAAATTCTTGTAAGAGTCTAATTAACCATAAAATTTCTTGTGTCGCATTTGCTGCTGAAATGTACTCAGCTTCAGCACTTGACATGGCTATGCATGATTGCTTTTTTCTAATCCATAAAATTGGGTTTTTCCCTAATAAAAATAGGTTTCCGCTGGTGGACTTTCTAGTTTGTATGTCTCTAGCCCAGTCTGAGTCACAATATGTTTCTAGTATAGGTTGGTGTGTTGTATTTATTTCTAATTTAAAGTTTTTAGTGTGATTTAAATAGGAAATTACTCTTTTAGTTGCTTTCCAATCCTTCTGTGAAGGGTTTTCGTTTTTTCTACTTAGGATGTTAATCGCAGCTGAAATATCTGGTCTTGTGACAGTTGAGATATACAAAAGAGCGCCAATTGCCTTTCTATAATTGATGTTGTTTGGCAATGGTATTTCTTCGCTATCAAAATTTAAATACCCTGTTTCCATTGGCGTTTTGTAAGGTTTTGCATCTTCTAATTTAAATTTTCGAACTAATTCTTCAATTTTAATTTTTTGATTTAGTTTATATCCTTCGTTTGTTTTTTCAATTTTAATTCCTAGGTAGTAGTTTAATTGACCTAAATCTTTTAGTTCGTATTCAATCTTAAGTTTCTGTATAATTTCTTTAATTTCACTTTCTTTTGCAGATATCAAAATGTCATCAACATAGACGACAATATATGCTTTGCTTTCTTTCGTATTACGTATAAATAAACACGTGTCTGAAATTGATTGTTTGAAATTTAACTTTTCTAACGATTCTGAAATTTTTGTGTGCCAGGCTCTAGCTGCCTGTTTTAAGCCGTATATAGCCTTATTTAATTTGCACACTTTGTTTTCATGATTAGGTTTGACATAGCCTTCCGGCTGAGTTATGTATATATCCTCATCTAAATTTCCATACAAAAATGCTGTTTTAATGTCAACGTGGTTTATGTTTAGTTTATGATAGGCGGCGGCTGCTAAAAAAGTTCTAATTGTAGTATGTGAAACCACTGGAGGAAAAGTTTCATAATAATCAATGCCAAAATTTTGAGAATAGCCTTTTGCCACTAAACGCGCTTTATATTTTTGTATTTTTCCTTTATCATCTAATTTTGTTTTGAAGAGCCATTTCGAACCTATTATTTTTGTATTTGGCGGGGGGTCAACTAATGTCCAAGTTTTATTTTGGTTGTGAGATTCTATCTCCTCCTGTGTCGCTTTGATCCAGTTTTCTTTTTCTACTGGGTTTTCCATGTTTATTATTTCCTGCCAATTTTTCGGTTCGTTTATATTTTCATCTTTAACCAAATAAATTAGTCTATCTGGGGGAACCCCTTTATTTACTCTATCTGATCAACTCGGTTCGGTTTGATTTAGTTCAGATTCATTCTGATTATCATTTTCATTTGAAATTTCGATTTTTATCAGATTTCGGTTTTCCGACTTTTCGTTTTCGGCATTAGTGTTTTCATCTAAATTTAGTTCTAGCAATTTTTCTTTATTTGAATTTTTCGGATAATTTTCCAAAAACTTCACAGTTCTTGCTATAGTTATATCTTTGCCGCTTGTGTATATACGATATCCTTTGGAATAATTATCGTATCCCACAAAGATCCCTTCTACTGCTTTATTATCTAATTTCTGTCTTTTTGGCTTGTTAATATATGCATAAGCTTTGCAGCCAAAGACTCTTAAATATTTTAGATTTGGTCTTCTGTTTGGCCATAACTCATATGGGGTTTTCTCGTTGGCTTTAGTTGGCAGTCGATTTTGTAGGTGATTTGCGGTGCAGATCGCCTCTCCCCAGAAATGTAATGGTAAATTAGAGTCACTTAACAATGTTCTTGTCATTTCAATTAATGATCTATTCTTTCGTTCAGCAACACCATTCTGGCTGGGAGAATATGGTACTGTTAGCTGTCGCTTAATTCCATTTTCTTTTAGAAAATTATCTATATTAGAATTTTTAAATTCTTTGCCATTATCAGTTCTGAGTTCTGTAGGCTTTTTGCCAAATTTATTGTTGACCAGGGCAACAAATTCTTTTAATTTCTCAAATACCTCACTTTTATTTTGTAGGAGATATACTATCGTAAATCTAGGGTAATCATCTATGAAAGTTAAAAAATAATTTTTCCCAACTATGGTTGGAGTTTGAATAGGACCACATACGTCTGAATGCACCAACTGCAAAATTTTATTTGCTCTAAATTCCGTCTTTTTGGAGTATGGTGCTTCAGTTATTTTTGCTTTGATGCAAGGCTCACATTCGGTACCATGGGAACAATTATTTATGTTTATTCCGCATGCTAATTCCTTAGTCATTATTTCCCTCATTGACGCGACGTTTTTATGTCCTAATCTTCTATGCCACAGTTCAACGCAATTTTTATTTTTGTAATTTGTTATCATATTTACGAAATTTCCATCTGTGATTTCGTTAGTTTGCTGAATTTCGTATAAATTGTTTTTTCTTGTACCTTCCAAGCGAATTAATCCTTCATATTCTAGAAAACATTTATTATTCTCGAACATTATTTTGCATCCGTTTTTCGTAGCTTTAGCTACCGAAAATAAATTAGTTTCAATTTCGGGTACTAGTAGAACATCTTTTATTGTTATTTCATGTGTTCTACCGTCGGAGGTTATTGTGGTAATGTTTACATTACCCGACCCGTAGGATTTTAGTTTATTGCCGTTGGCAATTACGACGTTGGTATGTTCTTTATTTGTAAATTCAGAAAATAAGTTTTCATCATTTGATATATGGGAGGATGAGCCAGAATCTATGATCCATGCTTTATTTTGCGATTTGTTCGCTATAAATGCGCAATTTTTCTTTTCTTCGGTTCCGAAATAAGCTGTGCTTTTATTGTTCGGTTTATTTGAGTCCGCGCTTTTTAACCTGTTCTCGTCTGTTTGAAAGACTAATGAAGAAGAGAAGTTTTTTCTTACATTTTGTTTAAAGTTATTTGTTTTATGTTTGTTATGCCAGCAATTAACTGTGTTGTGGTTTTTTAATCGACAAATCGTGCAGTATTTTTCTTCTTTTTTAAAACCTGTGGGTTTAAATTTTCTTTCAGCTCTAAAGGCTTTGTTGGTATTATCACTTGTATTTGAATGCTCATTTCTTTTATTAAATTCGTCTGTTAATTTACTCTTTATAAACTCTGGAGTTAATTCGTCTTCCTGCCTGGCTTCTAATGCGGTTATGAGGGTGTCGTATGAAGGAGGTAAAGAGCAGAGCAGTAATGCTGAAATATGATTTGTTTTAATTTCTTCGCCTATGGCTGATAACTTATCGATAATTTCTAATATTTTGGTTATATGAGTAATCATATTTCCTCCTTCAGATAATTTCGTTCCATAAAGTCTCCTAAGGAGAAATAGTTTACTGGAGAGATTTGATCTTTCATGGATGTTTTTTAACGTGTTCCATGTGTCTCGTGCATTTTGTAAATGTTTAATATGGATTATTTGATTATCCTCAATACTTAAATTGATAAGAGCTCTTGCTTTTTTATCTTTCTTAGACCATTCCGTTGTAATTGGATTAGGTGGGTCGTCTGTGACAACTTCAAAGAGCTCTTCTCTTATCAAGAGCATCTCCACCTTGAATTTCCAGTTTGCATAATTACTGGAATTTAATTTTTCAATTATACTACCTTCTTTGAAGGTTGCCATTTTTCTATTTTAGAATAAATCTAAAATTAATTAATTTCTTTTAAGTATTCGAGGATTTAAGGACACTATATTTATTTTTATTTTTATCCTTTATATACTTTAGAATATTTCGTTCTCATAATCTTTGTTAGGAAAATTTTGTCGGTAGGCAGTAATTTTGCGCGCTCTAAAGTAATAAGGTATATAATAAACAATTGTACTTTTGGAACAAAGGATAGGTAAGATATTGCTTACCTCCATTTTTCAGCAATCATCCACACTCCTCAATATGCTGCGTAGTAGGTCCGCCAGAATCATTGGTTAATCCATTAAGAAAATAGATGTATCCATTACTTTTTGCTCACACAATATGAAAATCCGTGATTGAAGAATATCCATGTGACTAAGCAATGTGTATAAGTTATTGATTAATAAAACATTCATTATACTGATTAAAGAATTTAATTTACAATTTTATATTTAATAGTTACATAATTTTAATCTTAAACATTAATTAAATTTGATAAGTTTAAGGGAGATCGGAGTATACAGTTCCAACTCCATCGCGAGAGAAAAGCTTCTATTAAAGTTCTATATAGCAGAATGAAATCATTCTTTAGTCCTTATCAAGTGATGTCATTTTACAGTTCTTTCATTGGATGGAAATGACGTAAGGTCAATGTACGTCATTTATACATATTTTAGTCTCTTACTTCCTTGTTCAGTTCACGAGTCTGTAAAAACCTCTTCATATTTCATTTCCTCTTTGAAATTGGATAAACACTATTTATATTGATGAGTTTTTAAGTGAACTGTCATAAAAATCAATTTGCGGAGATTATTATCATGATGTATTATCAACAGTAATTTTCTTCTTTCTCCGTACAACGACGAACTCCTTCAAGGTGATCATAGCACCTACCATAATCTAGTATCTAGTGTATGATTAAGTAATGCATTTCCTGCACTACTCGTACCTGTTAGCAACTTTCTTCGTACGACGGCGAACTTATTCAGCGTGATCAGAATGGACTCATATTGCCTTTGTACGTTACGACCATCATCGTCTATCTAAAACGTCAATGTGTTATCCAGAATTTTTACAAAAGTATATCTTTCAGAAGTTGAACGAAGGAAATGTGTGCATTTTGTTCATTTAAATTTATTACTCTATGGATTCTATGGTAAAGTGGATATATTGATAAGAAAGTGCATGATAATAAATGGCATAAAATAACTTACAATGTTTGGAGGCATCCACATGGCACATCTCGTTAAAGATCACGTTTATTGCTTTGAAGAGACTTTTTACTATTAAATACTTTTTATTTTTTTATTTTATTTATTTATTTATTTTGAATATGTGATTTTCAATTTTGTTTCTCATCTTTACTTTTTCTGTCTGTGCATATTTAAAAGAAACTTGAGCTGATTTATGACTCATTTTTTTAAATTATTTTGATACACGTGATTTATTTGTTTGTTTGAACCTAAAATTACAATAATCATGAAATGAACAATAAAGGCTTTTGTTATGGAACATAATGTTTTAAAAGTTAATTGTACTAAAGTATCCTTAATTATTATACAATATTTTATAATATTTTATGTATAATTTACAATATTTTAGTTTTTAATTATTTGCATTAGGTTTCTCTTTACATAGAAGGATAAATATCCATTTTTAATAGAGTAAATGTGTCTAGGTGAGTGCGTGTTCAGTAAAATAACTGTTCTAATAAACGATCTTGCCACACAAAACCACACATCTTCCACCATGCTTTCGAAATATACAATCTTATGCATATGCGATATGAAATTTGTTTTCAATTTAAAATTTTCTTTTGTGTACACAAATGAGTAAAACATTAGGGGGGGGGCGGGAATCTCATCCGTAAATTAAATATCGTATTGGCTGCCACTGGCTACTATTTTTTTATTCTATCTCGCACCAAACAAAATTCTTTTACATATACTTTGACAGCATGTGCAAGAGAAATTGACTAAAAAATTTAGTTTTGAAGAATAGTGGTTCAATTAGAATATAAAAAATTTCGCCATTGGCAGTTTTGCGTTAATGTTAAAGGTAATTCGTTAAATTTGGGAGGGGGCACCGCTTATGGGTACATGCTTTTCTCGGATTCTGTGGTCCCGATTTCAACGGGAATTGGTTAATTCAACCTATCTTACCATTCAACTACTTTCTGAACTATGAAAGTTTATCTTAACTTAAGTTACCACGATTTTCGAACATTAATGGCGCATTTTATTCTCGGTTTATTTGGGTCCTATTTCAACGGGAATTGGTTCATTCAACATTGCATACGATTCAGATATTTTCTGCATTATAAATGTTTATTATAGAAAAGTTTGATGAAAATTTGTTATGAAAGTTTATCTTAGAAAGTTTATCATGTTTTTCATTGGTTATTCATTCTCATTATACACACGATTTTCTTGTTTGTATAGAGTTAAAATCTGAAGAATAATAAAGAAAATAAAGAATTGGTCTTTTTGACGAAACATGACATTTAAAATATATTTACCTAAATTATTCCTAATTCTTTTACAGAATATCTTTGTTTAGTACCACTTTATTTTTTAACATTTCTATTGCGATAAACGTAACACATAACACTTACTATAAAAGAGAAAATACCATTGTAATTAGTATAAAATCATCTAGGTTAATACATTCAAGTTATATCTGTTCAGGAAAATGGGGTTTATATATGTACTGGGCAACCTTCCACGATTCTTCCGTAAAATGTAAATTAATTTGACTACATTTTCAACCGGAAAATATATTTAATTACCCGTTTCTAAATAGAACATAACTGATATTATTTCTTAAAAGATTTACTTGTTTAAAAACTGTTTAACCTGACTCAAATTATCCCACGTTTCACGGAAGTTTTCTGTAGGGATGGCAGGTATGACTTACTATAATAAACACAAAGTATTGGGGAACACATTCTCTGGCTATGGCACCCAGTGGCCTGAGACTGGCGAAAACGTCTCTTTTTAAGAAATAGAACAATTTTTTTTTAAAATTCGTTAAGTTTTCTACAATAAATATTTCAAAATGAATAATTGTAAAAAATGCATATGAAATCCTGGCTTATTATTATTGTTGTTGTTGTTAAATCTATCTGAATATTTTTCTACATTTTACTTTTTATTCGCTATATGTAGAGAAATACAACACCCCTAATAATTCGGCCGCATATCATCGTATACAGTTGTGAATAGTACTCATCGATTCGCAATAAAGTCTATCCATTTATGCTACACTTAAATTTTGCTTAGGGAAGGGGGGTCACCTATACATAGAAATTGTGACAAACATTAAAATTTTCAGTACTAACATCAACTTCTATTGTTAAATTCATTTTAAATACTTGGATAACAGATTGCAATGTGGGTAATATTTTAAGCATAACTCAAAAACTGCTTGGCGTAATGAGCGGTCATTTTGGATTCGCATATTTGAAGCTTCTAGATATCGATTTCTGTTAAACAATTCATAAGTTTGCTATTCATATTCTATTTTCGGAAATTAATTTCAAAGCATATATATATATATATATATATATATATATATATATATATGCTTTGAAAAGAAATATTCTTTATATACATATATATATATATATATATATATATATATACATTTGAAATTAATTAAAAAATATATATGTATTATTTGTAACCCGTGATTTTTTTAATAACCGATATCGATATCTAGAAGCTTCAAATATGCGAATCCATCGCCCAGTAGATTAAGTGTTATGCTTAAAATGTTAGTCACATTGCAAACTGTTTGTGCAATTATTTAAAATGAATTTAACATTAGGTGTTCCAGACTTTAATCATGCATAATTCCTAAACTATGTTACCATTTGCTTCCGCTTTAGTATCCGATGCTAAAAGGTACAGATAAAAACAAAAAATGATTTCTATATTGGGTGTTAATATTAGCAATTGAATGTTTGTTACAAGACGCAGTGGCGCAGCGAACGTGGAGGTTCTCAAGCACAATACTACTTCGTCATACCACTATTATAGTATTGTCTACTTCGTCTTATTATATTGCGGATTATATTAAATAAAGTGAAGGTAAACTCTTAGAAAAAAGTGGTATTCAGTGCACAAAAGCGTTCATCCAGGCCCCTAAATAAAATTTAAGTATAGCATAATCAGTACGCGTTATTTCTAATAGTTTGGTGTTAGTCATATTTATATACGGTGAGGTGCGGCAGAATTAATAGGGTGTAGTGTCTTTTCTTCTCCCCTCCTTTTTTTAACAATTGTACAATTTCTTACAATTAATAATATTTTGGTAAGAATGCATCACGCACTTTTTTATAACATCCAGAAAAGCGTATAAAAATGAAGTCTGATAAACGTTTTAAAATTGGAATATTTTCAGAAATTTATAAATAAACATCATTAAACAGAAGAAAAGCATTTAAAATAGAAATATGCTATTTTATTCTCAAACAAAAATTACTTAGTACCCTCTCCTATTTGAATATTTTGAAAGATTATTGAAAAGCCGTCTTTATTTTTCTTTATATACATCATGAATTTTAATGAAAAAAAAACATGAGTGATAACAGAGTACCAATTTAATACACGAGAAATAGTGGCGAAAACATATTGCTACTCTAAAATATGTAATAAGCTGCGAAAAAGTTGCATCTGAATGCCGGGCTCAGTTATTGAATTTCAGAAAAGAAATCTTTTGCGATAGCGTAAAGAAAGATGCTGTGATTTAAATTTATCTTGCTTTAACGTATTTTGATTTATTCGATCGTTCTTTTTTATAAATTTTCTAACTTTAAAATAATTTGGAATATATTTCATTCAGGATTTTTTATGTAATATGTCAATACATTTGTTCCAAAGTAATTTAAGAGAATGAACATAATAAATATATCTTTTACATATTGTTAAAATGTATAAGAAGTGACACACTTTCAAACATTAAAAATTACCATACATTTACATGGAAAATGTACACCATATTTACCATATATTTATAAGATAAATATGGCATTGTTAATGACTAAATACACATTATTTATTGTCAACCATTATTATGTATAGCTGCCACCCTTCCTGTTTTCTCAAGTCAAATAAACATAATTTGCATAAGATATATATAAACAAGTAATATTTTAAAAAAAATTAAGTCAATTCTTACTTAGGTCAAAAAGAAATACTTTTCCAGTGATCTACACGCTTCGGCACTGACGGTATTTATTCCTAAATTTATATCCTGCTAAATATCTTACATAAGAGAAATATTGTTCACCCATATAAAACTAAAATTAATTAATTAAATTTAATTAATGAATTAATATTTAAAAAAACTGTATTAACATCAAGTGTCATCCACTACAAGTTTAAAAAATGTATTTGAATTTGAGTGGATGAATAAAAAGTATTTTATTAACGATTTAAAATTTGAACAAGATATATAAATATATATAGGGAGAGTGAGAACTAATAGTAGGAATTAAAAAATAATAAACTAATTCAAATATGTACCGTAAAAATATTAAGTTTTATCTCTTAAATTTTATGGTTCAAAATACGTTTATATAACTTAAGAGTCCTGCTTTTACCCTAACTACCTTCCTTCCATCCCGACCCGAATCACAGTCTGGATGGCGCTATATTGTTTCGATGCGGTTCGGGTTGACATCTACTTTCTTTGTTACGGTTAGGTTGACCCGATTTTTCAAAATAATGTCCAAAATGTTTATTTCTGGTTAAAATTCTGAACACAATGAAATCTCCATAACGGACCCTCCCACAAAGCGGGCACCTCAATTAAGCGAAAACTTTTCCAATTCCTAACTCTTATATATCTGTACGCCTTTACCTCTGAATAGTAAGAACCTCCCAATCTACACACACGTAACATGTATATGTGTGCACAAATTATCACAAATACGATACATGTGCTTTTCTGTGTACCAGTAACGAAATGTTGATAGTATATTTCATATTCAGAGAGAAGAAAAAAATGGTTCTTAACTGCACCATAAAGAAAGAATAATCTACACATTTCATTTCTCATGTAGTAAATTGAATATATGCACATTTATAATCGAATACGTATTTATTTTCATCTAAAACATAGTTCTTCTAAAACATTTTCTGAAAATCCTCACTACCTGAATCGCAAAAAATTTAAAACTGACCGCAAGAAATATTCTAGTGTGAAATCGGCACGCAGAAAGAAAATTAGTCACCCCGAACCGAAAAAAAGAAAATTAAGGAAAATTATTAAATGTGAAATATTTTCTTCCAATCACGATGCGAGGGAACTATGAGATAAATGTGAAAGTCTGTAAAAATTATAAATTACGTAAATTAACGCTGACGCATTTTAATTTAACATATTTTCGATAGAAGAAAATGGTTTTCTGTGAAAACTGGATTTAAGCTAATAAAGCGGGTCGGACGAAAAATTATCAAAGAAATAGCTTCAAAAAACAATATCATGTAATAAAAATCAATAAAAAAGAAATATAAAGGTTTTAGAAGAAAAGAACAAGCTTAAAATGTAATCTTATCTGTTTCTACCAGTACTTCTTTTATAAGATTTAAGTCTTTGGAAAGACCCAAGCAGATTTAAAATCGTCTTTTGTATTCTATAGGTAAATTATTAGTAATTTATACTTTTCAAGAAGATACAATGTGTACAAATATCGGTTAGGGAAAACATTTGCAATATAATACATGAAATACTGATAAAATATAGTTCCATTAAATAAAATTATTCATTAAATTTGTACTTTTTTCAATGAGTTTATGTTAATTTAGCATGTAATATGTAGATCGTTAATGTAGTTAATTTTATGTAGAGCAATTTGATAAGTTTAATTAATCATTACAAGACAAAGGCAGGAAACAAATTTAATAATTTACTGATTTTTAATAATTTACATTTTAATTTTTGTAAGAAGCGCTCCATAAAAGCTGTAAAAAAACACAAAAGAAATCAAGAAATATAGATACAACAAATAATCGGAGAGTCAAGGGTAAACGAGAATACTCACACATTATTGATTTATGGCATTTTTCCTTTCGCTCGGGGGCTGCCGTCGTTCTTCTCGCTTTAAACCTCTTTTCATGAGTTTTATTTATTTTATTTTTTTTTAAGGACAACCTTCTTCTTTTCTTTGATTTAAACTTGCCAAACAAAAGTACATCCTTAAAGTTAACATATGCTTCTGCCATCTTAAAAAGGGACTATCATCAATGTATCCCCTTACCTTTTAAATATATTTTCTCAAACGATTATATTGAATTTTCTACGGCGGAGCTTCGTTATCTCGATGACATCTAAAAATCATGGATTTACTAAACTATTTTTATTATAAGCTTGTTTGTTAAAGATAACTGAAAATGCTTTTCTTAAACAATATTAACCTTGAATAAAGGAACTAAGTTTGACATCATGCAAACTCATGAAAATTAAAAAATATATATTTTGCAGATAATGTATTACGTTTTAAATTTGAATTTGTTAGGATGGACTAGAATCATACTTTATTCAAGGGGGCTTACTCTACATAAATGTGAAGCTGCAAATGTTTTTGATTGATTAAGCACACCTGAGGCCAACTAGGTATCGAATACGGTAACTCTCAACAAATATCCAGGCGCTCTAACTATAAGATAAGAAGTGTGAGATAGAAAGTTTTGAATACCGTAATTTCACGCGTATACGCCGCACCTCAGACAATTCGATTTCCTACCAGAATTTATTTTAAATAAAATGTGACTTTCTTCTGCTTAGCACTTATTTGACTTCTTATTTTCAATAAAATTTCCGGTTTGAAAAAGACTCAACTAAGATGTGGCGCATACGCGCGAAATTACGGTATAAAATAAAATTTAAAGTCCTGGATTTAAAAAAAAAAAAACTCAATTTTTACCTGGTTAATGAAATACATAACTTAAACCGGATTCATTCATAACATCCCCTTATGTGGTAGCTTTAATAAAAGAAAAGAAAGAAAATAAAACCCACGCTTCTATAATTAAATACTTATTCCGTTGATTGAAACAGTGCCCCAATACACAGAAACATTAAAGAAAATAATTGTACGTATACAAATATTTTTAAAAAAGTTAAAATTTACAACACATTTTATATTACAATATTTATCTAAAATAACATATGTGGTGAATTAAAAGTACGGTTAACGGAACAATGATAAAAATGTAGAATTTTTTAAAAATAAAACGGAATTGTCAAAATTTGTATCTTTTGAAACATAATTTTGCGATTATTTTGTTTTGATTGTATATTTTTGCTATCATTATTTCTAACAAAAATCTTTTGTAAATAATTGGTTTTCAATTTCATACATATTATAGCTTTGACATTTTTTAAGTTTTCATTGTATTCACATTTTAACTCCATATTTAAATACTTTTTAAATACTTTTATGTGGAAAAAATATGACAGTGAATTATTCTTTCAAGTCGGATTACAATTCATAAAATACTTTTTTATCTATCACTACAATGTCATTGTCAAAGTTATGTAGCAGTATAAATTCCATGATTCTATTCCCCACGCACCTTAACTAAGTTACCGTTTATCAGAGTTATAAAAGTAATTAATAAATTTGAGGATTAGTTTTCCCAATGCGATACTTTCGCCACTTGTAAATGATTTTTTATTATTATTATAGTAAGGTGAACATTTTAATATGTATGTTTAAATGGAAATAATATTTGAAAAACTATTTGTTAAAGTATTTTAAATTTCAGGACACATTTTTATTCATTTTAATAATTTTTGATTGAATACTACGAAAGTTATTGTAATTTTTATTTTCGTAAACAATAGCACGATAATTTCTTACTTTTGATTTCATTTTCACATATAGCATTAAAAAAACTAATAACGAAAATATTTAAAATGTAACAATCCCATTAACACAAAAAATTAATTAAATGAGAAAAAAATGTTAAATCATTGAAAAATGATAAAATATAAATTACAAAAAATTGTAATTATTTTTCTGTATAATTAAACTTTTTAGTTTGTTAAAATAGATCGTGCAAAAATACAATGAAAATAGGGACTTTTTTCAAATGATTTTCTATGTTAATGATATTATTTATACAGTTACAAAATAAAAATAAATAAAAAACCAAAGTTAATTCTTAGCTGTTTGACTTTTTCGTTATTCTTTGTGGTAATTTAACTAAATATTTTATAACGGTTACTGAGAACTACCGTAACCTTAATTTGGTTTAGTTTTAGATGTTATATGCTATATGAATGAATAACATATACTTTTCTCAAAAATCCTAATAATAAAAAACAAAGAAAAAGCAATCGTTAAAGTATATAGATTATGGTTTCTAAAATATCATAGTTTTAATTTTATTTTATTTTATATAAATTTATATAAATTGACGTATTTTCATTAAATATTTTAAATTGGAACATTTCGTTCTCGAATTTTATTTTCATTAAAAAATATATCTTAATGTTCACCTTAAATTATTTTAAAAAGGCCTTTATAAATGATGAAAATGTTGAAATGATAAAACAAATCATTAAATTTAATAAATACTTTTATACCTGAAATAAAATTTACCGTATTTAATAAAAAAGTGAAACCACGGGATTTAAGAAATATGTTTATCTATGTGCGCTTGCGTGTGTGTTCCTTTCTGCGTGCGGTGGCTAGTCAATTTGGGTGAGAATTGTTCAAGGCAGGTCCTGATGCACCTGAAGCTCAGATTTTTTATTTTTTTTAACCCTGGCTTTCTGCTTCCTCTTGAAGTTTTATTCCCTAGATTGTTAATAACTCCCCACCCCCTTTTTATCCGATTTTCGATTTTGGTACCCTTTCTACATTTAGTTATTCGCCCATTTGTACATTTCAGTTAAGATCCTAGACCCCTTGAACTTTACTGCGCCATGCTTTTTTCACCTCCCTAATTGTGTCACCCTCTCAATGCATAACTTTAAAGTTGCGTCTTGGTTCATTCAACTTAGCTTACAACTGTTTTACAGATGTTAGTTTTACTTTACACCGCCAGAGGGTGAATCTTATCTCGGGTCTATGGTCCCAATTACTACAAGTTTTGGCTCGTACTACTTGGTTTTCGATTGTCTCCGGCACGTGGAGAACATCTCCGGTATACGCGGCCATAGGCAGCGGAGACCCATGTCACTGGTTCGTTAGGAAAGAGGTTAGTAGGGAACACCCTAGATAACGACTAAGATATTGGGAAACTAGGTCCCGGAGACTAGGCCCATTTGAAAGTTTGTACGTTGCCGAAAGCAGAACGGACCCAGAAACTAGGTGCATTTGAAACATTTTCCGGAGATATAAAATCATTCAAACTAGAGACTTATTTAAAGGTATTATCACGTGCCCGGGAAATGCCTTGCGGATCAACTAGTATACTATAAAACTAATATGAATAAAATTCAAAACAAGAGAGAAAAGAAGCTTCATCAAAATGAGACACCGAAAATTTTTGAATATTCAAAAGAGAAGAGTTGGGATGTTTATAGATTTCACATTAAGGGAATTTGTCAGAGAAATTTTCAGATGTCATTTTCATATACTGCGGCCGATTTAATGGTTTTCCTACGTATGATCGCTTTTTTGTATCTACACAAAAGCAAGTTTTACTGTTTTATGGATGAATTGCAAATACAATGCAGCCAAATTCTTAAAATTTTTTGGTTTTTTTTTTTACATGAAACTTTTTATAATACTAAATTTTTTTCTGAAATAATTTTTAAAAATATTTGTTACATTTTACTGTGAATGTACACGAGGTTTATATTGTGCTACATTTGATTTATTTCCATTCAAATAAACATAATTAATACCAGCAGCAGAAATTTCATACGATGTTTTTATTTGAAAAGGGATGCTTTTGCTTACTTTGAAATAATTTTTTTTCTTACTTTCTGCTTTTATTCAATCATTTCAACTAATAAGCAATAGAAGATCTTTGCTCTAAAAATGGTTAAAGCCCGCAATTTTGGAAGCAGATACTATTTTAATAGTGAAAGAGCAAACTTTTAAAAACAATAACACAAACTCGAAGTTGGTGGCTTTATTAATTTTATTATATTAGAATTCTTTCGTTTTAAAAAAAAATTCTTTTATTATTTTTTTCCAGTTTGACTTCTGGCAACTTATTTTTTGTCACATTGTTATATCTTACAGAAGTTTCATTTATTTTTTAATAGAGTACTGTAAGTTTTCCTAATATTTAGGCACATGTTTGAGCTTTTGCTTGTTTATTAACCCCTTGAAGGGCACCGGTATATTATTTATACCACTTAATTTTAATCCCAACATGCCACAACGACACCAAAATTTTATAATCAAATTTTGAATTTATAAGGTACATGAGGAAAAGCTTTTACTTATTTTAAAATAAATTCGTTGGTGAATCCTGGTGTCAATCAATCATTTCAATATTTTAGCTACAACAGTAGACACCCCCTGAAGGGGTTAAAAGGAGGAATTTTTAAGATTGTCCAGAACACAAAATTTTATTTTATTATTTTTTATAAATAGTTTTTACTTTTTTAAATATATATATATATGCATATACATTTCGAAAAACACTTAAATGCTTTGTCACGGCATGTAGAAGAAAAAATCCTGCATCTATTCAAGTTGAAACATGTAGCAATTATTATAATTGAAGGTTTATGTCATATGCTCGATGAGGAGTTAAGAAAATTACATAACTATCAGGAAATATAGTAAGTAAAACTACTATTCGCACAATAAACAGTAGCCGATAAAAAAGACGCTTTATCTTTATTTTTTGAAAAAAAATATTAAAACACACACCAGAAAAAATATTGTAGTAAATATATATATATATAAATAAGCTAAAATTCTATGTAATTTTGCAAACAATTGACAGAGACTACATCAAGCTGCCTAACGATACCTTTAAGGCCGTTAGAGTTTCCATAATAATACGGCAGAATGCTTAGTTGGGTCCACGTTGAGATCCAGTGACATTGGAAGCAGTGTCTAACTTTAGGATACGAGTCACGTCATGTTACTTATTCATCTATACATAATAAAGCTAATATTTCTGTTGGTACTCCAAATACCCAAAACTTACTGTATGCCTGCCGAACACATGTAGGATGACTGAGTATATGAAAGAGATATATGCGAGAGACGTCGGGACACATAGTCGTGTCAATCACCAATCCAGACGGCGAAATAAAGGAAAATTTTCAAGTGGGCAAGGCTCCTAAGCAAAACGAAGAAAATAATTTAAGCGGGCCATATTTATTTCTGCTTGACATTGTAAATAATGATGATATGGGATTGTAAATAATTATAGTATTAGATTTTGTTTTAACTTTGGGATTGAAAAATCCTGTTATTACATAAAAATGCAGCATATTACATTTTTCTCACTTTCTGCATGCAATAAGTACAATATAGCGTACCCTAATGGTATAAACGCCAATGTATAAGTGCAAATTTGATGTAATTTGATAAGTCCTATTATTGATATGTATTTTTTGTATAAGAATTACTCGTTTTATTTCTAAACTCAAGGCAATAAGGGTGATTTCTCTCCTCGGATATCTGATCAGTGATGACATTAGATGCTTTATCAATGCTGAAATTATTTATTTTTCACTAAAATAATATAGCACAGTCAAAATAATTATTTGCCGTTGTAAATACTGATTTTATTAGAAGAACTTTTTAAATGAAACTCTTAAAGAATAACACTTAAAGAACTACACTTAAAGAATTTGTGCGACATTAGTAGCAAGTAGCATAAGTAAAATACCTACTACATTCATCTGAAATTTTATTTTTAGTCACACTTTAAATATTCTAGTCAACCTGTAAATTGTTTCCTCACCTTATTTTCAAAATCCCATGAATAGGGAAAGAATTGCCGTCCTCTTAATGAGTGGCTCTTTATTATTTTTTAGTTTGAGTTAAAAAAAATTTGGAAGCAAAAAAGGTGTTTTCTTATTTATTTTTAAAATGATATTTTTAGAAATATCTGTGTCAAGTCCGTAAGCAATGCTCTATTAAAATACAGGTTTGCATAAAATCTTTCCCTGATTACAAACAAATGTTACGAAATAAACACTGAATGTAATACTGTAAAATATTTATTATGGAAAAGTCATGTTCTTAAGTTTTTTTTAGTTAATCAGATGAAGAAATTTCATTCCATTGTTATAAAAAAACACCATGGCCTCCTCGTTCACCCGATATTACTCCTCTAGATTCTTCCTTTTGGGGGTACAAAAAGGACAGAGTGTTTGCAACACCAGTAAAATATATTGAAACAATCAAGGTTCGGATCACAGATGCTGTGTCTAATGTGACAGCCCAAATGTTAGGCAATACGTGGCGAGAAATGTAATACCACCCTGACATTCTGCGAGCAACCAAGAGTGCTCCCATCGAATTTTACTAACGTAAGTACTTGTAATAAAAACTTCATAAATGTGTTTACAATGCATTGAAACAAGCATATGCCCAATTATATAATTTTTTCTGCAATAAATTATTGTAATCAGGAAAAGGCTTTATAACCCCTCTGTATATTTCATAGCAGAGCACACAGTACACGTACTAAGATTTAGGTGGTTGTTGTAAGCATAATATTGCAACTGGTGTCAACGGAGGCATACTTTTACGACGGATAATTTTACAGCAAAATCTGAAACCAAATCATTTTGTCTAATCGAGAAACTGACAACGAAACCATTGCAGATACAGTAAAACTTCAATTATTCATCAGTCACGAGACCGTTAGTGTGTCAGATAACATAACAAAAGCCGTACTCTTCACCCTCAATAAATACAGCGGTCGACGGCGAAGACTAAATTTCAGCAGAGAACTGCGTATAACAATATTAGAATTAAAAGTTATTACGCTTGAATAGTTCCTTTGCTCGGATGCTAAGAGATTTTTCATAGGGTGCTCCAAGCAGTTAAAAACACGCTTTTGCTTTACCTATTGAATATACACATTCCATGTAAATGCAAACAGTTTTTTTTATATAAAATTAGGCATTAAGATTATGTTTATAAAAAAATCCTAGGATTGATTTTCAAAAATGTTTCAATTCAAAATTTTTATAAGGTTTTTCGTCTTATAAATTATATAATGTAAAAATATTCTTCATGCTCTCAGAAATAAAATAGTAAAAAAAGTTACGTTTTTCTGCTTTTCGTACCAGAATACTCCGAAATGTCATAAAACACAATGTGCCATAACTTGGTATGTTTTGGTTGTAGAAGAATGTCTTTTTTACTACTTTGCTTGTCAGAGCCCGTATTTTGCTTTTAAATATAACTTATAGGTTTTGGGAACCGTATGGAAATTTAAATCGTGTAACTGCTTGATAATTGTGGCAGAACTATTTTATCGACAAAATCTTCATTCCTATCTTTTTTAAAAACATTTTTGGAATTTGTAATCCTAATAATATTATAAATCTGATTATGCGCAAATGTTAGGCTGAAGCCAGCGTCAAAATGGAGAATTTAATGATCATGTATCTTTGCATATAGATTGACTATTACCCGTAAATGAACATAAGCTGGTTTTTGTTTATTTTATTCAAATATTTTTCTTAATAATTCAAAATTTCATTATTTTCATACAGAATAAATGGACACTTTTTTGTATAACATTTTAAAATGGTTAAATTTACTTTACCGTTGCTAATACTTCATCGTTGCCAAAACTAAATCAAAATCTGGAATAATAATTTTTACTCATCAATTTTTTTTCAAATGAAAAATTTCCATGTGAAAAATGAAAATGACATTAATTATTTAAGAAACAGAATATGAAATGACGCCATATTAGAAATAAAACTTCAGTTTTCAAATATTTGATAATATTACAAGGTGCATAAATACGAGTAAATATGGAAAGCAAGCGAATATGATGTCAGATATGCTTGTTAGTTATTTTAAATGAAATAGTACGTATGAAATTTTCTCTTAATAATTATTTCTCATGTATGCACTTTGTAAGGAACCAAAGAAGAAACAGTAAAATTGATAGAGCATATCATATGCTCTATCATAAATGGACTTCATATGTGTTCTGTTATCTATTGTATCTATTGATAACAATTTAAACAAAAATTGTTGACAAAATGTATAAAGTGTTGGGGTATTAAGGTTGAACAGGACATTTGTTTCTCCTTTTTAACACTTTCCAACATAGTTGAAAAGTGTTTATGAATTCGGTTTGTCGGTCTGCCGTTTGTCTGTTCGTGCTTTAACTCGCGTAAATATGCTTGGATTGTCATGCAATTGATATATGTTATTGAGGCTTACTGTGGAATGTTCGGTATTGAAAATGAAGTACGTAGCACTAATAGTTTTTTTTTTTTTTTACAGGGACATTCAAAAGTTTCGTTACATTGCGGTCTATGGGGAAAAATCATTTGCGGTTTATTTTAATGGTGTTACACAATTTCAAAAACATTGAAATTGATATATATCACTGAGGTGCACTACAAGAGACTAATTATAGAATATGGTGTGCATAGCCTTCATAGTTCCTTTACAGGGATACTCAAAATAATTCCGTTACATTACATTCTATGAATAAAAATCGTTTGCAGTTTATTTTAATAATGTTTCACTATTTCAAGCATGTTGAAATTGATATATAGCACTAACGTGGATTGCAAGATGCTAGCTATGGAATATTGTGTGTATAGCTTTCATCGTTCATTAACAGGGACAAACAAAATAATTCAGTTAAAGTACTGCTTATTAATAATAACTGCTGAGAATTCTTTTTCAGTTGCTGGACGTGTTTTTAAATTTAACGAATTTTTTGTCTATTACTTGTTGCGTATAATTTATATAGATTGTATACAAGGCAGCACAAAAGTTCTTGAGTACATTTCCGTTTATTGTCAGAAATTGCAGAAGGGAAATTTTAAACTGTGCTACGCGTTTCTTAACTGAACAAAAAAGCATTCTATTTAGTATACATACAGATCTATAGATCATATACATGGCTGCACAAAAGATCTCTGATATTTTTCCGAATATTGTTGGTAATTCCTGAAAGTGGATTTTTAAATATGTTATACGTTTTAAAAATTATTTAGTTAGATATCTTCTTACACCTTACGGTAAAGATTTTCAAAAATTTTTTGGAAGTGTTGGAAAGTGTTACATAATCTATGCTTGACGCATGGTTTTTCGTTCTTGTTTAAACTTAACATTGAAGAGTGTAGTAAATGATGCAATCTTAGTTCGCCTCTAATACCCCCCTTTAAAAAACAATAATGGTAGATGTGTCCGTTTAAACTGCTGATTCTCGAAAATTCTGTTTTGTAAGTCCACACCTAATATACGTAAAGTCTTATATTGAATCTTTATTGAAATTTATTTTGTAAAAATTTATTTTATTAAAATTTATTAGGGATTTTATTTTATATATTTAAATGTAGTTCGATTTTTAGAAAATGCCGTAATTTTATCGGATGAAAATTGTTATACATTGTTTTACATATACTATGTCTACCCTATATACTTATCATCCTAATGAAACAGCTTTATGAATCAGAATACGATTTCAAGAAAATAAATTATGACACGACTGATTAAATGAATAAAACGACTGATTAAATGAACGCATTGCGGCATTTGTAGAATGATGACACTAATGAAACTTAATGCTGTTACAGTCACATACAGCATGTTTTTTTTTAAAAAAAAAAATAGTATAAAGCATTTATTGTTATTTTAGAGAGCTGCAAAAAAATAAAACTACTATATGTTAAATGTGGGATTTGTAGAATGCTGATGATAATGAAATTTGAGCATGTTGTTATAGTCCTCTACAGCATGATTTTTTTTCAAAAAGGTGTAAATGGTATTTATAATTATCTTACAGGACAGCATAAAATAATACACATATAGGAAACCAATGTATATCAAATGTGGTATTTCAAGAATGCTGACGATAATGTAATCTTAGTATCTTCTTACATTCACTTACAGCAGGGGTGTCCAACTGTGGCCCGCCGGATACCACTAAAATTTTATAGTAACAATTGCCTTAACTAATCATCGAATTTCTGCGATTCAAGAAGTCAAATATTTCTTTCAAAATTTCGTGGTATCAGGCGGGCCACAGTTGGACACCTCTGACCTACAGCATGTTTTTTTCTCGAAGAAGGTGTGAAAACATTTATAGTTATTTTATAGAGCCATACAAAAGAATACGGGTATTTGTTAAATGTGCGATTTTAAGAAAGCTAACGATAATGTAATATTAGTATGTTGTTACAGTCCATTACAGCATGCTTTTTTTCGAAGATGGTGTACATAGCTTTTACAGTTTTTTTACAGTGCCGCACAAAAAAATCGATTACAGTACCCAAACAGCAAATAATTATATGCCGAACTTCGGCCAAATGTCCTTACCCGGCCACTTTTTCGTCCAGGCGACCCCACTCTCCGGCCGGCAATCCCCCTATTGACCGTTGCATGCCGACAAGTATTTAATCATTTTTGAAAGTTTCGCTTATTAGTTTTCGATCATTTGCTCACTTAATAACGTCCAAGACTATTACCACATCAAAACAAAGTTTGGGGCATTTCATCAACAGCATGGAAAGTCTTTACATCCAAAAAGCAAACAGCTTCAGTTGTGATAACTGGACCGGATGTTCCAGCCATCCACACTTACTCAGATGAAAATGCAGAGTTCGTCAATAGTAGAAAAACAGGAATAGTCGCAGTGGGATCATTGTACTCTAAACCGAGAAGTATCATGCTTGAGGATATGAAATGTCTAGATCAGTTTAACCCAACGACAAACCTGATACTGGGTGCAGACCTTAACGCCCACTTGGCACTCCTGGGTTATCAGAAAGAGGATGAGAGGGGCTTAATTTTGACATACCTGCTCTTGGCTAGAGAACTGATCCTTATAAATGATTCTGAAGCACCAGCATCATTCATTGAACAAGTTGACAATCCCTGTGCCACTAATCCCGATGTCACGTTGTGCCCTCAGGACTTTTCTGAAAGAATCCAGACGTGGTATGTGGACGTAGAAAACATGAGTAAGTCAGGCCACAGGTACATTCGATTTTCTGTAGCACTTTCAATTAACTACATAAATTTAGGTAGATTTAAATCGAGATATACAACTTTTAAAAAATTTAACAAAAATTTTAAGAAATATGTATCCGAATTACAAAATGAACTTGACATTATAACAACAACTCAAGAATTAAACAATTGGCTAGATACCTTTAACAAAAATATTTTAGAAACATGTAATTCCACTCTCAAAAAGAAACAATTAAAACTGTACACAAAATTTACATGGTGGAACGCCTCTCTGAAGTGCATCAGAAACAAAATAGCTGCATTAAATAAGAGATTTAAACGAGCAAGTGATACTAAATGGAAAATACTACTAAAGAAAGAAAGAGCACTATATAAAAGAAATATCAAATCAGAAAAGGCCAAATCTTGTTAAAAATTTTGCACACAGACTATTGTTAAATTTGGAAAAACATCGAAAATTGCAACAGCAAAAATACAACAAACCAACATTTTCTACACACGACACTTACTGGCTTTAATGTCTAATATACAGGGTGATTAGAAAATGAGTATACATTTGAAAAATTAATAATTCGCGGAATAATGTAGGTACAGAGGCAAACATTGACACGCATACTTGGAATGACATGGGGTTTTATTGTAATCACACAAAAGAAAGGTTTTTTTTAAAAGGCTGACAGATGGCAATGAACAGCAAAATATCAGTGACTCTGCCTGAGAATCGTGTATAAAAGGAGCTGTAATGAGAGAGAGAATCAGATGCACCAGCAATCGCAGCTTGTTGACGTTACCAGAAAAGGCAATGTTAGTGAAACTCTACTATCAAAATGAGGAATCTGCCGCGATCGACCGACATCAAAAGGCATGCTAAAAGACAATATCCAACGCCAATATCTCACCATAACTACAGATATGCTGCACAGTGCTGTGCACAACATTGTCCCTCGGCTACAGCTATTGTTGCGGGATGACGGTGGACATGTTGAGCATTCGTTCTGAAAAACATCGTCTTTGCTTTGTCATAATTTGTTATGCTAATTATTGCTTTTCTTATCACACGAAGCGCCATCTGTCGGCCATTTTATGAACTTTTTTGTGGATACAATAAAACCGCATGTCATTCCAAGCATGTGTGTCAATTTTTACCTCTCTACCTACATTATTCCGTGAATTATTAATTTTTCAAATGTATACTCATTTTCTGATCACCCTGTACATTCCACAATTTCAGATAAATTTACAAATTTTCTAAATCACCATTTTCCAAAGGCAAACACAAAATTCTCCCACCCTACCACTTTTCTCAACTAAATAAATAAATTATGCACTATCACAACAGAATAATCTTAAAGCTCCGGGCTTTGCCAAAATTGAGGCATTTTTAGTCAAAAACGTATTGCTGAGTGCACCGCGATATCATGTATTTTGCCGATTAGTTAGCGATATCATATACTAAAAATTGTCCACAAATATGAGAAAATAATCGAAATTATAAACTAGAAATTAATTGTTCTACATGCATTTTTTAAATTATGAATTAGACAATACTGAGTTAATAAAGTATTTTTTTAAAAACTATTAAGGTAAATTTAGGAATTAATAAAATACATCGCAAGAACTGTAATTAAGTTAAAAAGGACATAAAAAGTGGGATAGTTTTTGAGATTTTATACAGTAGTAGATCATCTTTAAAAAAAATAGTAAGACATTTAATTTTATGCTTTTTTTAAAATGTTAAGAGAATGTTTTTCATTGTAAGATTCAAAAACTGTACAAGTAATAAAAATGTATTAAAGTTCGTTTCAATTCAAAGAATAAATTTTGGAAATATAATGGAAATGTTTTCTAATATAAAATGCAAAAATATTTACCTATCGAGAGTTTAAGTAATTAAAACGTAAGTAGTAACGTAGTAGTAATTAAAACGTAAGTAATTAAAACGTAAGTAATTAAAACGTTATTTAGTTTTGTTTAAAGACCAATCATTGCTGTTTAATGATTTTACAATAAAAATTACAGTTAATTACAATTTAAATCTAAATTGAATTAACAATTAAAATTAAAATTAATTTTTTATTGTAAGATGCAAATAACATATTTTATGTTAAAAACTACGTTCTTACTTATTATATACTTATACTATTGATATATAAATGTTTTTGCATCTTACAAAGAGAAGTTAATTGTAATTTAATGTAATTTTTATTATAAAATCATTAAACAACAATGTTTAGTCTTTAAGGAGGGGGACATCCAAGTAAAATGATCAAACTTTTCAAATATCGTCCGACAAACAGTATGAGCCGACTAATTTATTTTCAAGATCTGATTGACTGCTGACATTTGTCTTTGATTTATAACTATAGAATTCGACAGTTATTGTCGAAACGGTATCGTGTGAATTTCTCTTTACGATTACCGTTCATTTACAGACAATTCCTATAATAGGCCGAAATTTAGCTGATATCTGATGCTGTTGGGGTACCGTCTACGGCCGGTAATTATTCGAAATGCATTTACGTGTCATTATGTTATTTGGAATTCAATGAAATTTGTATATGTTACTAATGCTTACTGCGGCTTGTTCGCAGGATACAGCATTTATAATTATTTTACAGCGCAACATAAAACAATAATTCAGTAATACAGTAATTTCCGGCGTATAATCCGCGGATCAAACAATCATGTTTCAACCCGGAAATTTTATTTTATAAAATGTAACTTGGAAGATCGCTGCTTCAATTATTGAAATAAACTTGCGGCATGAAAAACAACACTCATTTGTATCAATATTCACCTTTGTACTATAATAATTATTTAAAAACAACACAAATGTCACAAAACACATATGCATCATTTAATAAAAAACATTTACTTAAGGTGTTTTTAATAACATACAAAACTGTATTTCCCATTTGATAAAACCTAGCACTTTCGAGCCACCTTAGCTCATCATCAGGGTTAAAATAAACACTAACACGTAGACACACACAAAACAAATAGTCTAAAACTAGTAAAAAACATCATTGTCTGCTGAAGAAAAGGTCAAACCATTACAAACAGGTCACTAGGGGTGGGAAGCATTGGGAGGGATGTGCCAATCTTATTCAATCTTGAACAATCTGTAAAAGTTTATACCACAATTTAGGGATGTTGTAAGATACCGAATCATTGCTTGTTTTATCTTTCCTGGTTAAAATTGCTGTGGCTTCACTTATTATTGCTTGATAAAAGGAGTATGTGGGTTTAATAATTTAAGCTTTATCAAAATATATTTTAATCGACTGCTCTTGCTTTAATATGGAAAGTGCCGCTTTACTTCTATTGTATTTGATATCTGCAATATGTTCTTTTAACCGAATTTTAAATTTTCTTAAAGTCATACCAATGTAGTCTTTAACTTTATAACATTTCATCCTATTTTTAATTATTTCTGTATTAACTGGGATTCTATAATTTTTCAAAAAGTTTCGGAATATATTGAAATTTGTAAAATTTAGTTGTTTTTCCTGTAATTCTTGCTGTTTTTTATCCTGATATTGATATTGATAAATTAACTTATTGACTAACTTCTTTGAAAAACCATTCTCATTTGCTATAATTTTAATTATGTCAAGTTCTTCATTGATATAACTATCAGTACATACTGAAATTGCTCTACAGATGTAAAACCTATATGCAGCCAGTTTATAACTTAAAGGTGATGAAGCATCTCTGGAAATAGTATTATTTGACCGCACATTTTTCCTGTAAACTGTTCAATCTATTGTTAAATTACTGTTTTTTATCAACTCCACATCAAGAAAAGGTAAACGATTCTGTTTTTCTATCTCCAGGGTAAATTGTATTTTTGTATCAATTTTATTAAGTTTAACCACAAAGTCCTTCAATAAATCCATACTTAAAATTTTTTTTAAATATAATTTAAAGAAATATGAAATAAATTTGGTGGCATTCCCTCCAGTTAAATTGAAAGCGTTACTACATAAGAAGATTGATCCTATACCGATAGAAGATTTAGCAGGAATTTATAGAATCCCAGTTACTATAGAAATAATTGAAAATAGGATGAAATGTTATAAAGTTAAAGACTACATTGGTATGACATTAAGAAAAATTAAAATTCGGCATATTGCAGATATCAAATACAATAGAAGTAAAACGGCACTTTCCAGATTAAAACAAGAGCAGTCGATTAAAATAGATTTTGATAAAGCTAAAATAATTAAACCTACATCCTCCTTTTATCAAGCAATAATAAGTGAAGCCACAGAAATTTTAACCAGGAAAGATAAAACATGCAACGATTCGGTATCTTACAACATCCCTAAATTGTGGTATAAACTTTTACAGATTGTTCAAGATTGAATGAGATTGGCACATCCCTCCCAATGCTTCCCACCCTTAATGACCTGTTTGTAATGGTTTGACCTTTTCTTCAGCAGACAATGATGTTTTTTACTAGTTTTAGACTATTTGTTTTGTGTGTGTCTACGTGTTAGTGTTTATATTAACCCTGATGATGAGCTAAGGTGGCTCGAAAGTGCTAGGTTTTATCAAATGTGATATACAGTTTTGTATGTTATTAAAAACACCTTAAGTAAATGTTTTTTATTAAATGATGCATATGCGTTTTGTGAAATTTGTGTTGTTTTTAAATAATTATTCAATTATTGAAGAAAATTTCTGGATCGAAACATGATTTTTGATCCGCGGATTATACGCCGAAAATTACGGTTCACTTAATTGATCTAAAATTTTTGGAATAGGGATGTGTGCTTAAAATTGGTGTTTCATCTTAAAAAACCCACTTTATACTCTAACAATAAAATGCATACCAGAAATATAATTCTAGATATTTTTTATATTGTAGACTACTTTTTTATAATTAATATTTAATATTTTTATTTATTTGTTTGTTTTTGTTGGTACCCAGCAAAATGTAGATCCCAATTTTCTCTCTATATGATATTTTTCATATTACCACTTAAATCCAGCTATATTGCTCAAAATATGTTTTCGAATAAATATAGATTATATGCTTGACCTAAAACGAATAATAATTATTCATGAAAATGCTTGAAACATTCTTGAAAGTCAGTGTTCCTCAACTAGTTACTCTTCTATCACGGCGGAATATTTAAGAGATTTCGAGAAGTTTTATAATTCATGTAGAGTGCTATCCTGTTCAAGTACAGATATATGCAAAATTAAAAATGCTTAAACAAATGAGAAATCACGCAACATTCTCATCTTTCTGTCAGTATTCGTTTATGTTACCTTACGTGCACGAATGTTGAAATTTTGTAAACTTATGTGGCATATTTAACTATTTAGTTCGTAAAGTTCTCAATTTTATCAAGAAAGAAAATCATGCGCCAAACTTAGATTATGTAACACTTTCCAACCCATTCAGAATACAGAAACTAAACTTTACCTTTGAAGTGAATGATGACATCTAAGTAAACATTTTGGAAAGCGCATAAATGCATATGAAAAAAACAATATCAGCAATAACCATCGCCGGTCGGAAAATTATCCAAATTCTTTGTTCATCCCTTTATATATATTGCGTAGTAGGTTAAAATTTAGTTTCGTTAGGAAATATAAGAGAGTTCAAATTTGCCTTTCAAATATTTCCGTCAATAATGTGCTCGAATTCTTTTGGGCAGCCCTGTATAAAATACAGATAATTTATACACACCAAGTAAAACGAAAAAATTGAATTATATTCTAATCTAGATTATCTTTAAAACATTTACTCTAAGTCCAAGGCTCGCTGCATATAAGAACAATTTTATTGTTCCTACCAGTATCTCCAATCAATAATCTGCATGCTGATTTTTGTAACATGTCCAGTAGAAGATTATGATGAATATAATTATTTCAAAATAGTGGTAGGAACAACAAAATTCCTCCTATACGCTGCAAGGCCTATCTAAGTCAAACATTTAACGGTTTATTAGAGCATTCAAATTCTTTTTCTAAAACTAAAAAAAAGTATTATTAAACAAACAATTTATGTTTAAAATGATGTATTATTTGAATAATTTATTAAGCTTTCATATCAATCTTTCAAATCATAAATGTAATTAAAATGATTAAATAATTTTGATATAAATGTGCAACTGAATCTGAATTTATATAGTCTCAATCTGGCAGAGCCGTAAATTTTACTGCCCATGCTACCTCTAAAAAATGAACCGACCTGTTAATATATTATATGACCTCTAAAATATTTATTCCAAGAACAAAATCTCTTACGAAACTGTTTTCTGTTCATCTATCAGATTTTGAGTTAAATAGTTTGATGTCGGATATTTTTATGGTTCAGCTATAGAATTCAGAAAAATAAAATTATAATATATTTTATCGTTTAGGGAAACAAACCGGTTAGCTATAAACATAGTTTATAGTCGAAAATGTCTTATAAAATTACGTACTAAATTCATAATCTTATTTTTGTATGTTTCTTTATGTTTACAAATAAACGTTTAGGGTTCCGCTAAAATAATCTGGTGTATTCCGAAATAAAAATGTAAACCATTAATACAAGGGAATCAGCCTCAAGGTGATGACATGGACATATTTTCTTATCGAACAAATTCGATAAATTTTACCGAAGCTTTATATTTCTATTTTAAGAATTTAATTGTTTGTTTATTTATTGCAGTTTTCAAATGAATTTCGCGCATCTTAAACTTTTTACACTGTAACCGGTTCTGTTCCCCTTAAAAATAGACTGTAAAATACATCCAAAGTATAAAGTAACAATTCAAAGAATATTTATTAATATTTATAATTTTTGTTGATGGTTTATTTAAAACTAAAATTCATGAAAAGTGTTACCTTATTTCGATACAAATCTCAATTCAAATCCACACGATCAATTTACCGTTTTAATTTTTCGACACGATAAATTAATCATTAATACATTTCTCTTTTATCAAACCTCAAATCAAATCTTCGAAATAAAAATATTGCGTTTTTCCTTGTTAATTCTTTTTATACAGCACTGAAAATATATTACCTCTTGAAATTGATATATGTATATTAATTTTAAACTTACAGAATTTAAAACATGAGCTAATAAGTGCAGAATTAGACTTAATATCAGACAAAATAAAGTTTAAAACAGTTTATTTCTTTACATTTTAATCGAAATTGAAAGAGAAAGGAGTATCGGAGCTGGATTTGAATCTTTTGGAAACTGTGTTCTCATATCTTTTAGATATTAACCCCTAATTGCATAGTGATGTAAATTTCCATCACTGTTTATTTAACTTTTAATAAATAAATCAACTTCTTCGCCACCACTATATTTATATAGAAATATTAATCCACTAAATTTCCCGTGAACTATGTTGCTGAACAAAGTTAAAAATCTATCTTAAAATTTCTGGTGTCTAATATTTAATATATGTATAAAAAAACATAATTGTAAAAGAAACTTATGCAAAGATGGGTTGAAAGATTTCATATCAGAAGGATCTATACCAAACTTTCTGGTGTACCCTTAGGCGTATGTCTGCTCTATTATATTCGAACAAGTTAAATGTTTCAGATTAAGAGATACTTTTGACATGTTTAAAAAGTAATCTCGTCAGTCAATTTCCTCAAATATATTTTATATATAATATTATTTAGTATATCAGGACTCCATAGCGTAACCAGCAGGCGATAGAAAATAGAAAACGCACAAAAGGCCTACGTAGTAATAAAAAAAATCATATTATGTCACTCTCTTAAATGTAACTTTCTACAGTAAAGTGGTACAATAACACAACGACAAAAGTATAAACATGGGCAAACAATATGTAATTTCAAAATGTGTTTGATTTAAAAGTGAAAAAGGCGTTTTCGTTTGATCAAATTTAATTACAGAATAATCACAATTTTTATTTGTTTGAGTTTCTAACGGTAGTAGTAACCGTATTTAATCGCAGAAATGTTGTAATAAGTAAGGTAAATATGACAATCTAATCCTTTGAAAAGGAGTATTTTAAGTAGCGATGAAGAGACATTTCTTTTTAAGACACAGTTCTACCAAGCTCTTCTCTTTCTTACAGTTGTTAAGCAATGCACACCAATGCTCAGGTTAACAATAATTGGGGAGAAAAAAAGACTTTGGTAGATTTTAAATTTATAACTGTTTTTAGTCGATGCCTTCTGGCTGATAGTTAAGCCACACATTCCGTAAAAGTTATGAAATATGAATCTCATTTCACAGGTGTTGGGACCATCCTGTAATTAATGCAATGGAACTATGACTATTTATTAACCTTTATTAATTTTATTTAATACATCACTTATTTAAGTATGTTAAAATTTATTTTTCTTAGTCTGACAATTGGATCTACGCTGAGGAAATTATTATTATTATTATTATTTTAAATTAAAATGCTAATTCTGTAATACCTTTTATGATATTAAGTACTGTGTGAAATGAATATGTTACAGTAGCAAGTCTATAAAACATATAATAGGTACTTGTATGTTATAGGAGCCGTGGTGTTTTTTATAGAGCTTGGTGCAATTTTGGCTTCGGAAAGTGATATTTATTGCCAAGCGATATAAACACCCGTGAAAACATACCTGATGAACTTTTTTATGCTTGATTATATATATATTTAGAAAATTGTCATTAATTACATGTATTAGATAAATTATTTCTGTTTGCATAGATAAATGGCTTCTTCATACTAAATAATTGAAAAACAGTTTCTTGTGCTTATGAAACAGTGCATAGCTTGCCAGAAAATACACATGAAAATTTGCCCTTCTCTTGCCAAAGTAATTTTCTCTATCTCGCAATGTCTCTGTAACAAACAAGTACCTTATAGTGTTTCACTCTACATTTTTAAAATAATGTATTCAAAAATTCCTAAAAAATTGTACTATTAACATTAAATAACTTTCTATAATTTTATAACACAACTATGTATCGCTGTGTTTTGATACCTTAACCTTTGAAAATTGCATTTTGATTATTCATGACGCAAATATTATTTTTGACGTCATTTTTAGACATAGCACCGCCCCCTGAATACTAGGCCTGCGCGCTGAAAAAAATGGCGGCTGCCGCGATCGGAATCGTTTGTACAGCCCCTCGAACTTCAACACCAATAATATCTAAAAGTTATCTTTGACTTATTTGATCTCCGAAAAACAAGGCGAAGAAAACTTTTAGAAATTATTGGTGTGGAATTTCGAGGGACCGTTCAAACACTGAAAAAAAAATCGGCCTGCGACAGCCGCCATTGTTGTCAGCGCTCAGGCCTAGTATTCAGGGGGCGGTGGACATAGCAAACAAATACAGAATTTCGTTAGTACATTTTTATCCTATATTTTTTATTATACACTAATAATAAAATGAAAATAATTATTTGAACCTATCAAAAAATCATATGACTATATCGATAAAATTTCTTGTGCATATACTACTACAAGAAAACTATTTAATCTTATGAAAAATGTGCACTCATTCCTTTTAGATTTTACAATATTTTTATCTTTAAGAGAATCTACATCAAACTTTCTTAGACAGAAATCGATATGCCTGCTATACGTTTCTCGAACACTTGAACAAATCACATTAAGAGCGATTTTTGGCATCTTTATAGCGTATATTATCGACATTCTCATCAGTAAATTTTATCAAATGTCTTTTATGTTGGTATATGACGATTATAAACGGGCATCTATCTGGTAATAGAAAGTAAATAAGCGCGATTATGAAATCAATTCAATGCTAACATAAAGGGTAGGGGTTTATTTTGTGTATTTTTAAAAATTTTACTCTATTATGGCACGTCAAGAAGGTCAATAAATTACGCAACTCTGTCTGTACGTACAGTATAGATGCTTATGGACACTTCTTTCATACATAAAATGCATTTAAAACTATAATTTTGAATGTAAAGTTAAAACATATTCCTTGAACAGAGGTGCCAAGATTTCACTAATCGTGCGTAATATGTGGATTAATTTAATCCACTTTAACAACGTTTCAATATAGCGTCTAGTCCCTGCACTTTGGCTACGATTTCAAAAAACGGATCACTCTGCGCGCATGCGTGCTTGTCTGATACTTTAAAATTTTGTTCTAAGCCATTTCAAAATGAGTGCGTATAGTTCTGTGGTATGTCATTTCTCTTCCGTTCAGTGGTCTTGAGTTCGAACCCCAGCGGCGGAAAGTTCTATTTTTCAGTATTTATTTGAGTTATAAAAAATAATTTGAATTTAAAAAAATGTAAAGTTTCCATTTTTCAACATATAAGCGATGGAAAGTTTGAAACAAAATGAAAATAAATATGAAATTTGGTTATAAATGAATTTCGTACATTCTAGAGAATGCTGTACAGCGAGTTTCATGCGTCCAGTGATGTTTTTTTTTCTGTTAATGTACGCGAATCGTACATATACAAGTTATTGACCGCGGCTTGAATGAATTTCGTGCATTCTAGAGATTGCTGCAAACCGAATTTCGTGTGTCCAGTGATGTTTTTTTTAATGTTAAAAATTGTTTTTTGGATGTTAAAAATTCGCTTTAAAACGCTATAAAATCGGTAAAAATAGTTAAAAATTGAAAAATCCGGAGTAAAAAAAATGTATTTTAGTAAAAGTCTGAAATGGAATTTCTTTAAAAATGTTTAAAAAAAATTAAAAATAATGAAAATTGTGAAAGAAAATATTTAGTTATATTATGCTAAATGTTTTAAATCAAAATCCTTTTACGAATTTAAAAAAACTGCCGCGGAATGGAATAAAATTAATATGGTTCTTGTTGAAAACTGTCTAGAGAAATGCGCATGCACGCAGCACGATACATTTTTTGAAATCGTAGCCAAAGTGCAGGGACTAAACGATTGTCGTTTCAAACCAGAAAAATGATTTAAAGAATCTTTATTTAGTTAATTTCAGATCGCTACATAAAACACATTTCATTTATTTTCTTAAAAATTTTCTGGTCCGAATATTAAACTTGGATTAAATTAACCCACATATTACGGCAGATTAATGAGAGCTTGGCACCTCTGTCCTTGAATATCAAATTAATTATCAAGATTGCTCAAAATCATTAGTGCAATCTCATAGGAGTAATAATACATATATATATATATATAATAATGGAGGTAATTAGGAGTAGTTAAATAGGAGTAATAATACATAATATATATATATACCAAACTTGAAATCGCAATTTTAATGTAAATACAGGTAATACACTATATTGTCAAAAGTGACCGGTCACTTGCGATTTTAGACGTTTTGTTAACTATCTAGAAAAATACATGAGGGATTAACCTGAAACTGCACGTGTGTAAACAGTATAGTATAGGTTATATATTTCCGCGAAGATTTTTTCACGAAACCTGATAGGGGACTGTCAACAAATTGAAAAGAACGAATATCTTTTGGATAACCCTGTAAAAACTAATGTAGCAAAGGCGTTCAAACTCGAGATTATTAATAAGTGGCTTATTGTAATATGCTGTGTTCATTTTTATGAGGACAGCATGTATACTCGTACAGAAATTAAGGTTTGTATAAAAACATTCCCAAATTTCGATTAGTTTTTTGCTTATAATTTGCAGAGTTCTTAATAAAAAAAAAGTTATTTTCAGAAAATATGACAAACAAGATTGTACATACTCTGCAATCAGAATTAAAAAATAATAAAAAATGGATGAAAAATGAGCAGGTTTACTAAAAACATTTTCACTGCGCATGCGCGAATGCAATCAAAATATAATATGCATGATGTATTAGCTAAGTATATAGAGCAACTTTTGTGAAAGTCTCAAAATCATAGCTTGAAAATTCTGAAAATTATCGTCGATAGAATAAGCTCGAAATCCGTTGTTCCCAAAAGGAAGCAAAAATATGAAGGGTTGTATCTAAATATAGTAGTACGCGCAATATTGTGTACGCTATCTCGGCACTAATCAACTGATATTTGATAAAACCCCTCATCTTTTTGCTTCTTCTACAAAAATTTCAGGACTATCGAAGCATATTTACGGGAGTTAGAGCACGCACAGACGGACAGATGGCATACAAACCGAAGTCATAAACACTTTTCAACTAGATTAAAAACTGTTAAAAAGAAAGAAAAAATTAGAACAATTTTTAAATGGTTTTCAATGTAAAATAATTCTAATACTAATATTTATTTCATAACCTTAATGCCTAAATTTTTGAATATATTGCTTTTTATAACACATATATATTTTAAAGCAAGCATAAGTGTTGCAGCTTTCCTTGACCTTGGCTGTCGCGCGCCTCCAATGCGTATTCTGTGAAATTTGTGTTTTACAGTTTGGCAACATCTTTAATCTTGCATCAGTAATGTTTATGTTGTTCTACCAAAAGCGTATTCTACACTTTGTTTCATATAGTGAAATAAATTAATTAATTATCAGTAATAAATACGTACGCTTAAAGCCAATCATCCAAATAATAATTATTACGTAACTAGACAAATATTTCGATGTATAAAACAAAAATTATTTAAAACTGAGCTATCGAAACATTTCATTAAAATTTTATAACGACAAGAAGATTTCAGTATTATGACGAAGTGAAGAGTAATTTAATGCTTGAATGTTCCCCATTAATAATTTGATATATAGATTTTTTATTGGCATTTTAAAGATCATTTTAGGTATTTTTTTTTTAATAATTAATCTATATTTGTTTATTTCGTACTTCATATCACTTCTAAGAATGAAATGCACAACTATCGATTATTATAAAATCTTCTATATAGATTGAAACATCGGAAATACACGAAAGTCGTTTTTAACAACATTTGACACGCTATTTCTTTAGATTTGTTTACATTAAAATCATTCTTGTTAGCTAAATAGTTGCTGCTGCTCCAGTTTACATGCAAGAACTAAAAATGAGGCTTTTTAAAAATATAACTGAGGGAACGGATCGGATCGAATCATTCTGATTACAGAAGTGGTGCATTGTGCTATAGCGTCATTACGGTTCAAGATGCATGTCTATCTATTCGTTTTTAATTTTATGCAGTCATTATTGAAAACAACTGCCGTACTAGAACATAGAAATTTCATAAGACGTCATGCAATTTACGGACAAAGAGAAACTCTTAAGAAAGTATCTGTACAATTTTTCTGGTGTAAATAAAATAGTGAAATAATTTCGCAGTATTTTTTTTTTTTTTTGCCTCACAAGACATCCTGATTCTAGTGAAACCAAGGTAGCCCCTTCATTATCCAATTCTTTGTGTTAAAAAAACTATCATATTAGTAGAATTTATACACATTATTATTTTTTTTTATGTTAATGACAGATATTCTGTCATTAAATAAAACAAAAATCACTATACAAAAAGTCTGGTACGATGGTAGTTTTTTTTATAATAAGAGGGAATAAATTGCCCAAACTGAATAATTCGCGAACTTCAATTACATGCTTATCATGATCTCAAACCGAAATTTCAATATCCATAAAATTTATTCGAAACATAATAATAATTAAAAAGAAACTATAAAGGTAGAAAAACAAAACAGATTATAAAATTGAAATCCAAATCTTACCATTAAAATGCAGTTTACAACTGAATTTTTTAAAATTTGACACACATAATATTAATGCATGTTTGCATTATGATAGAGAGTTTTCGTTTCTTTGAGATGTTTCGGAAATAAGAGAGAAGTATAACTATGTTGAGTGTTTTCGAGTGACGTTTCTTTACCTTTTTCACTCTGTGAAGAACATACAGACAAAACATTCTGATACACTGAAATGAAAGTATTATTATTAAGTTTTAAAGATTATTTTTTCTATAAATTTCTACCAAAAAAAAAAAAAAAAAAAAAGAAGAAGGCGGATAAATAAAGAAATAAGTTTATTTTATTTAATTAAGAATCCTATACATTTTGGATATACTTAATTTTATATAGCTTACGTATTTTATTAAGTGTAACACAAAAACAATCCTGTGAAAAAAAAAATACTATATATTGTTGATGTAAAATTTTTTTATTACATTATAAGATTACATGTTTTACTTTAAAAAAATCTAATGTCTTACTAAGTTCTACTAAAATAATAAAACAAAATGTTACACCTCCATTTAGATAAGTTAACATTAGAACCGCGGGAATTTTATTCAAATTTTATAAAAATATTTGTCACCAAAAATTTTATTAAAAAATTATTTTACTTATTTATTTAAATTATTTTTGGGCAGCATATATTTAAATTATTTTAAGAAAGAAATTTCTGGTTCGAATCAACATCTATTCATTTGGTACGGGTCAATGTGACCCGTCATCGCGTTTCTAGTGTTAACCCTTAATTGCTTAGTGATGGAAATTTTCATCACTTTTTATTTAACTTTTAATAAATAAATAAAGATCTTCGCCACCACTATGTTTATAAAGAAATATTAATCCTCTAACAATCACGTAAAATTTGCTACTAAACTAATTTTAAAAATCTATCTAAAAATTTCTGGTGTCAAATCCTTAATATAAGTCTAAAAAAAACACAATTCTAAAAGAAAAAATCATGCATTTAAGGGTTAAGGGTATCAAAACACTAATTAAGTCTTTTAACTACTTATTTTTTGTCTTAGGCCCCTTTAAAAATACTGAAATAAATATAGATATAATAATAACTGTATTAATTAGTAACATCATATTCTACAGTAACATCAGATTTTCTTAATCAATGTGAACAAAGAAAAAAAGAGTAAAAAATATTTTTGAATATGTTCATTTCAATTCTAATTCATACATTTTAATATGAATTATAAATAATAATCTATAATTAACACGTCATTAGATCAATACGAAATTTATTTTCATAAATATAAATTATCTACTTTTCTTCATACGGAATTTATGTATTTCCTAAAAAAAAAATTTTAATTAGGGGACGTGACAAATATAGAGAAAATTGTACGAAGAAATATGCTATATCTTCGATTGAAACTAAAAATTAAATTGTTATTTTAGCTTATAACCTAGATCGTTGTTTCGAACTATAAATATCTATTTTTGAGCGGCTAGTTTCAATTCAAGCTCTACTTTTAAAATGAACCATATCACATATGGAGTAAAGATTGCTAGAAAAATAAATCTTATTTTGAATACCGCTATATTCGTATAGTATTATTCGCCTGATTAAATTGCAAAATGTCTTTAATTAAATAAGGCGATTGCTTCTCTTCGAAAATAATGGTATTCAAAGTCAAGTTTTAGTATTTTCCTGGTAATTGTGGCTTGGATCATACCTAGATCAATTTTAAGGAACCATACAAAGAGACGTTATAAGCGGGGAGGCCCAATAAGACGAGTAATATTTTTTATTTGGAAACATGGCATTGTATGCGACGTCACCCCGCACCGAAGTTTGATTGTAGTACGGACTGTTTTGATCCCCTCATACATTCCACTCACGTTTCCACAAAAGACATATCTACGGTTAACGAGATATCTTCAGTATCTTCAGTAGTTTGATGAGCGTTAATGACAGAATTTTTAATGTTTTATCACCTTTTTCCTAAAATAGAAATTTTGAGCTAATACAACCGCATAAACAATTTAATTAAATAAGAAAAAAGATAATAAAAAATTACTCGTAAAAATAATCAAGGATTCTGAGTACGTTATTTGTCACGTATACGCGACGGAATTAAGGGTAAATTTGTTTACTACAACCAATTCAAATTGTAATTAATGGTAAGGACGTCGCTTAATGTGTTTTAATCATCGTGTAATGCGGATAATTTTTCACAAATTGACCGTATAGAATTGAAATTAATTTTGTAAACAATTTCTGCAAAAGCAACTTTGGTGTAATTTGGGAGATCAAAAATTGATGACTGGCGACAATAACAAAGAGAAAGAGACATTTCATCACCAAATATTTTTATGTCCAAAAATGCTCATAGCATGAATGAAAATGTGATTTAACAAACCAAATTTTTAAGTAAGTCGTAAGCTACGAAATTGTGCGGTAAAATGGTCATTTGTTTAACTACCGTAAACAAGTGACAGATTACTTTATTTAAAGTAACATTTCGTAATTACAGTAATTTCTTTGCTTATTTTCTCTGTCTTGAAAAGCATTCTTTTGTATTAAAAAATTGTCATTGAATTTCAAGCTATATTTTTTTTTTCGAAGATTTGTTTTGAAGTTTGATGAATGAGAAATGTATTAATGATTAATTTATAGTGTTAAAAAATTAAAACGGTAAATTGATCGTGTGGATTTGAATTGAGATTTGTATCAAAATAAGGTAACACTTTTCATGAATTTTAGTTTTAAATAAATCATCTACAAAAAATTATAAATATTAATAAATATTTTTGAATTGTTGCTGTATACCTTGAATGTATTTTACAGTCTATGTCTAATGGGAACAGAATCGGATACAGCGTAAATAAAATTTAAGATGCGCGAAATTCATTTGAAAACTGCAATATATAAATAAACAATTAAATTCTTTTAAAAAATATATAAAGCTTCTTGTACATTCGGTAAAATTTATCGAATTTGTTCGATAAGACAATATATCCATGTCATCGCCGCGAGTTTGATTCCCTTGGATTAAAATTTTATTCGAAATAAACCAGATTATATTAGCGAAACCATAAACATTTATTTTTAAACATAAAGAAAGCATACAAAAATAAGATAATAATTTTAGTACGTAATTTTATAAGACATTTTCGGCTATAAACTCTTTTTACAGCTAATCGGTTTGTCTGACTAAACGATAAAAAATATTATAATTTTATTTTCTAAATTTATAGCTGAACCACAAAAATATCCGACAGCAAAATATTTAACGCAAAATCTGATAGATGAACAGAAAACAGTTTCGCAAGAGATTTCGTTCTTGGAATAAATATTTTAGAGGTCATAAAATATATTGACATTTTGGTTCATTTTTAGAGGTAACATTCCAGTAAAATTTAGGCGCTGCTAGATTGAGACTACGTAAATTCAGGTTTACTTGCACATTTATATCAAAATTATTTAATTATTTTCATTAATTTATGATTTGAAAGATTGATATCAAAGTTTAATAAATTACTTGTATAATAAATCATTGAAAACATGAATTATTTCTTTAATAATATTTTTACTTTTTTGTTTAGATAAAGAATTTGAATGCTCTAATAAACCGTTAAATGTTTGACTTAGAGAAAATGTTTTAAAGATAATCTAGATTATAATATAACTAAGTTTTTCGTATTACTTGGTTTTATCTAGATTTTATACAGGGCTGCACAAAAGAATTTGAGTACATTATTGACGGAAATTTTTGAAAGGGAATTTTGAACTCTGTTATGCCTTTCCTAACTAAACTAAATTTTAATCTACTATGCAATACATAATATGTGTATATAATAATATACACAGGGCTGCGCAAAGAATTTGTATACTTTTCCGACCGGCGATGGTTATTGCTGAAAATGGGTTTTCAAATGTATTATGCGCTTTCCAAATTGTTTACGTACATGTATTTGTTTATGTACATTCTGAAAGGTTGGAAAGTGTTTCATAATCTAAGCTTAACGCATGATTTTCTTTCTTGATGAAATTGAAAACGTTGCAAACTAAAGAATTAAATGCACTGCACAAGTTTACAAAATTTCGACATTCGTGCTCGTAAGGTAACATAAACGAATACTGTCAGAAACATGAGAATGTTGCGTGATTTCTCATTTCTTTAAGCATTTTGCATTTTGCATTTTGCATATCTCTGAACTTGAACAGGATAGAACTCTCCATGAATTATAAAACTTCTAGGAATCTCTTAAATATTCTGTTGTGACAGAAGAGTAACTAGTTGAAGAGCACTGACTTTCAAGAATCTTTCAAGCATTTTAATGAAGAATAATTATTCGTTTTAGGTCAAGCATATATTCTATATTTATTCGAAAACCTATTTTGTGCAATATAGCTGGATTTAAGTGGTAATATGAAAAATGCCATATAGAAAGAAACTTGGGCTTTACGTTTTGCTGGGTACCAACAAAAACAAAGAAATAAATAAAAATATTAAATATTAAATATAAAAAAGTAATCTACAATAAAAAAATATCTAGAATTATATTTCTGGTATGCATTTTATTGTTAGAGTATAAAGTGAGTTTTTTTAGGATGAAAAACCGATTTTAAGCACACATCCCTATTCAAAAAATTTTTGGCGATACAGTGTACCATAATTTTCGGCGTATAATCCGCGGATAAAACAATCATGTTTCGACCCAGAAATTTTCTTCAATAAATGAAGCAGCTATCTTGCAAGTTACATTTTATAAAATAAAATTTCCGGGTTGAAACATGATTGTTTGATCCGCGGATTATACGCCGAAAATTACGATAATGCATCTGTATTGTTTTGTGTTGCCCTGTAAAATAATTATAAATGCTGCGTATAATAATTATAAATGCTAGCCATTTCATATCTTCCAGCATGATACTTTTCGGTTTAGAGTACAATGATCCCACTGTGAGTCTTCCTGTTGTTGTATTATTGACGAACTCTGAATTTTCATCTAAGTAAGTGTGGATGGCTGGAACATCCGGTCCAGTTATCACAACTGAAGCTGTTTGATTTTTGGATGTAAAGACTTTCCATGCTGTTGATGAAATGCCGCAAACTTTGTTTTTGATATGGTAATAGTCTTGGATGTTATTAAGTGAGCAAATGATCGAAAACTAATAAGCAAAAATGATTAAATAGTTGTCGGCATGCAACGGTCAATAGGGGGATTTGCCGGCCGGAGAGTGGGGTCGCCTGGACGAAAAAGTGGCCGGGTAAGGACATTTGGCCGAAGCTCGGCGTATAATTATTTGCTGTTTGGGTAGTGTAATCGATTTTTTTTTTGTGCGGCACTGTAAAAAAAACTATAAAAGCTATGTGCACCATCTTCGAAAAAAAGCATGCTGTAATGGACTGTAACAACATACTAAGATTACATTATCGTTAGATTTCTTCAAAACCCACATTTAACAAATACTGGTATTCTTTTGTGTGGCTCTATATAACTATAAATGTTTTCACACCTTCTTCGAGAAAAAAAACATGCTGTAGGTAACTGTATGAACATACTAAGACTACATTATCGTCAGCATTCTTGAAATACCACATTTGATATATATTAGTTTCCTATGTGTGTATTGTTTTATGCTGCCCTGTAAGATAATTATAAATACCATTTACACCTTTTAGGAAAATAAAACAGAACAAACATGCTGTAGGTGACTATAACAACATGCTCAAATTTCATTATCGTCAGCATTCTACAAATCCACATTTAACATATAGTCGTATTATTTTTTGCAGCTCTCTAAAATAACTATAAATGTTTTATACTATTTTTTTCAGAAAAAAAACATGCTGTATGTGACTGTAATAGCATTAAACAGTTTCATTAGTGTCATCATTCTACAAATGCCGCAATGCATTCATTTAATCAGTCGTTTTATTCATTTAATCAGTCGTGTCATAATTTCTCTTCTTGAATTCATAATTTCTCTTATTGTTTTATAAAGGGGAGTATTAGAGGCGAACTAAGATTGCATCATTTACTACACTCTTCAGTGTTAAGTTTAAACAAGAACGAAAAATCATGCGTCAAGCATAGATTATGTAACAATTTCCAACACTTCCAAAACAATTTTGCAAATATTTACCGTAAGGTGTAAGAAGATATTTAACTAAATAATTTTGAAAACGCATAACATATTTAAAATTCCAATTTCAGGAACTATCAACAATATTCGAAAAAATATCCGAGCTCTTTTGTGCAGCCCTGTATATGATCTATAGATTTGTATGTATACTAAATAGAATTCTAAATTTTGGTTAAGTTAGGAAACACGTAGCACAGTTTAAAATTTCCCTTCTGCAATTTCTGACAATAAACGGAAATGTACTCGAGAACTTTTGTGCTGCCCTGTATACAATCTATACAATTTATACACACCAAGTAATAGTAAAAAAAATGCGTTAAATTTAAAAACGCGTCCAGCAACTGAAAAAGCATTCTCAGCAGTTATTATTAATAAGCAGTACTTTAACTGAATTCTTTTGTGTATCCCTGTAAATGAACGATGAAGGCTATACACACAATATTCTATAGTTAGCATCTTGTAAAACACGTTAGTTATATGTGTGAATTTCAACATGCTTGAAATAGTGAAACATTATTAAAATAAACTGCAAACGATTTTTCTTTATAGACTGTAATATAACGCAATTGTTCTGAGTATCCCTGTAAAGGAACTATAAGTGCTATGCACACCACATTCTATAATTAGTCTCTTGTAGTGCACCTTAGTGATATATATCAATTTCAATATTTTTGAAATTGTGTAACATCATTAAAATAAACCGCAAATAATTTTCCCCCATAGACCGTTTTTGATGTCAAGAAATTCAGAAAAATCCGGGCATTCCGGAGTTATAGTTTTCGAACGAGTCCGCCCGCAATTAAGGGAGTTAATAATTAACAAAACTGTTTTAATTACTGCAAAAGGAACCTATGTTGAAAGTATTTCGCCTCCCCAATCTATCGTCGCTACCATATCAAACTATCGAATGTGAAAAATGCATTTTTCATTACTTTTAAAAATTGGCGGATTGCCATCGCTAAATTTTATATAAATTCTTCGCCTAGTATGAATATTAATAAAATTTCTGTGAAGATACACGGTTGTCAGCTTGGCCTTCTTTTTATTGACAGATGCCAAATTCATACAGGAATTTTTCAGAAAAAGATTTTGCGTTAAGTAATCATGACATGTCTGTCATTAAATTAGGGAAATTTTCTATTTCAATTTTCTGGTATGGATTTGGAATTTCTGAATAAAAATGTTATCAAACTGGCAACTCTGAGGAAGACTACTTTTAAAATTTAGTGATGACAATCGGCCCATTTTTAAATGTAATGGAAAATTCATTTTTCATCCGTATCCAGCAAAAGGGCTAAGTTGTAATGTTGTTTTCTCTGTATTTTATTTTAAATACTTAAAAAAGGTGATTATTCCAAAATTATTTAAAAAACTTAATTATATATATGAATATAAACCTTGAGGGTATCAATCATTAATCCATGCTTTAAAGCTGCATCATATACATAGAATTATATTAATTTAAAAAATGCTTGTATCGCAGTGAAACCTAGAGCATAGATTTACACGGGTATTAACACGGGCTTGTCAGTGAGAGGGTTATTAATACGGTTAGGTGTACAAAATAAATTCTTTTAAGAAGTGTTGCAGAAATTTTGCATGAAGCTGAATTTCCGGCTCTTGATTGGTAAAAATGTGCTATAAAATGTTATGTATATACATATATTTGAGGAAAACATATATCGCCAGTCATTAATACGATAAACGTGTATGATGTAAACAGAGAAATGTTATTAACTAATTATCGCCACTTGTTAGATGAAATCACAATTTGACACCTTACTGAATATAGATTCAATTTATTTAATATGCTATGTCTTTAGTCAGGATGCTACTTCAAACAGAAATTCATTCCCCCAAGGAGACGAGAAGAAAGGATTCCATAAATGATAATTTACAGAAGTTCAACTCGTAGATTCCATTTGCAGTTTTCACATTTAAGTGAATTATCAGAGTTGCATCAGTTACGTAAGATAATACTAATTTGCGATGAATTTATTGCTGAAGAGATTTCAACTTACTCAGTGTGTTTTCAACATCCTGATTTTAAAATCGAAGACAGAAAATAAAACATACTAATATGATGGGATTTTTTTTTCTATAATTGGCTTCAAAACTGACAATTTTTTTCTTAATTATCCGTTTCTTTGGTTAGAATAGAAGTCTCCTTAAAACCAGATAATTTATTTGTCCAAATAAGAAATTTTCAAACATAGGTTTATTCTCAAAAGCATTAAGAACTTATTGATTATAAAATTACAAAACAGAATTTAATAAAATAAATTTAAAATCTATTAAAATTGAAGTAGAAATGGATTTTTAGTGTCTCCATATAGAAACAAATCTTTGTTTTTATAGGTAGTGCGGAAAACAAAATTTTTGGTAACATTCTTTAGCTTTCCCGAAAAATTATTGAACGTGCTTTAGTGTTTTAAATGTGCATGAGTATTATTACTGTTTTTTCAGACTTTATTAAGTAATAAGCAAAATTCCCCCAACAAACATTCTTTGGCCAAATTGGAAAATTTTAAACATTAATTTCACATAGGCGTCAAGAATGTATTAGCTATAAAATTTCTGAATAGAATTTAAGAAAATAAATTTAAAAACTACTAAGCGATTCCCTGAAGAAACAAGTCCTTGTTTCTATTTCAAGTAGTACTTGTAGTACTTGAAACAGGAGTTTTGTTCCTTTCTTCATCATTCCGTACATATAATTGAACGTGATTTTCTTGCTTTTAAATAACCGTTAAATAGTATTCTCCCAGATTTTTCAGATTTTATTAAGGTATATAAAAGTTCCTCCAACGAAAATCCACCAAAGACTTCTGTTGAAGTACGTGTGTAAATGACAAAAAAAGTAACATTGCTAAGAAATATAAACTTCGGAAAGTATAATTGACATTTTGAGTTGTTCAACTTGTTAAGCATCGAAAACTATGACAAAATTTTAAAACATTAAAGACTGCTTATATTTACAGAAACATAAGTATTCTTAAAGTATCTAATTTGTCACATGTTTTGAAATGCCAAAAGTTACCTTTCTATATTAGCATTTGTCATTTAAAAGAGTACATATATTTCTAATGCTGTTCTTAAGCTTTTGCTATAATTCTTTCTTTTAAATACTTTAATTATCATGAAAAGAATAATCATTTGGCATCCCTTCTTACTCCTGTCTTTTTCCAACACGGATAATGAAACCTTTTTAAGCTTTTGCAGTTCTGTTTAACGCTTATTTCCACAATTTTGGCTTTTTTGTGCTTCAAGTTCAAGTGTAAAATGTTAATACATTATTAAATTATTAGAGTTAACGTACTTTTCGGTATATGAGACTTACTTTTGTTTGAGACTCACCAGAAAATGTAGCACATTCTTTTAGAAAAAAAAACATGAAAGTAAAGGATTGACAATACCTAATTTAAAAGCATTTATAACCAAATACTGTAATTAATTAAGATAATTTAACTAATTATATGTATTTTTTTAAAGTATAATATAAACACATCATACATTATTGTCTGTTATACATATTGTAATACATGTTACATACATCACATATTGCTTGTACATCATACGTACATTAGAAGTACACTGTAAAAAATATCAAGTGTTTCTTAATATAGGAAAATATACCCACGAAATAAAATATACAATAACTTCCTCCGAGTTATCCAGGAATCCGAAAAGTCTCAAATCGGTATATCAATTTTTAGGATGTTATCAATATAGCAGAAATATTGCAATCTGTATCTGTATTTATTTATTGTCATACATATTTATCTATTAGACTATCGTATATATATTAAAATTAATTTGTGTTCAGTTACTTATACAAGAAAAAAGTCAGGAAAATCTTAAAATATTCCAATAATAATTTCACATAACATAATTCATTTATCTCTTCGTGTATTTTTTTTTTTATATTTTGTCGAATATAAATATGTTCTTTTATAAACAAATTTGCATTATTCCTGGAAATATCTTTATTAATTATCTGTAACAAAAATAATAATAATAATAATAATACAGCGTACACCAAATCACTTATTTTAGGTTTTTTAAGAAGAAAGTGAACAATAACTTCAGGCAATATTTTCCTTTCCTGATAAAGCGTTCTTTGATAGCGAAAATTATTTAATTAAGCTTAGTTTAGCAATTAATGGACCCAAACCACTTTTCTCACTTTATTTAGTGGAATTTCCTATTCTCTTTCTGCCTTTTTTTCCACGAAAATTAAGTTGTCTATAAACTGATAACATTCTTGTTCCTTTTTTTCAGCAATGTAATTTTGTTGATGCTGAATAATAATAAGGAATGTGATTAAAAAACAAAGGAAATGGGTTTATAAACAATTTTCCTGTTTATTCTTTACTCTTTTGTAATATATAAGACTAACATGAGCCATTAAACTATAATTTTTATCATTTTATACATATTAGTTCATTGTTTCTTTTTGTAACATATTTCACAGATTTAAGTAACATAGATTTTAAAACATATTTCACAGATTTAAGTAACATAGATTTTAAAACATATTTCACAGATATAAAAATGGTAACGTTTGGGATTAAATTGACTTGCAGTGAAAACATGTTTTTAGTACGATCGGGACTGAATCCGACGAAGAAACAATAAATATTTAAACAATATTTTCAAGAAATGTAAGTAATAGTCACTATAATGAGAAATATTCCAAAATTCTAATCTACAGCATAACGAGCACTACAACAACGATTCCCCTACAAAATCGGAGAGCTTTTGTCATAAATCAGGGTTGCTACGGGACAGGTGATTTTTCAGTGAATATATCAGTATTTACTTACAGAAAAGCAGGATTACGTAAGCCGAGTTTTTCTGTAAGAAAATACTGGTATTTATACTGAAAGATTCCCGGTCCCGTGGCAACCCTATCATTGTCAAGTTTTGCCACATCTGACGGATTTTGTATTCAGTATATCCGAATTATCACTAAAAATTTTGAATATTTTTTTGGTTTCCATAATGATATCCATTCCGTGAATTAAAAAAAAATCTATTGTAAATTTTCTGTTGTGAATTTGGGGTTTCTGAATAGATAATCCGCCTGATTTGGCAACACCGTAAATGACGCGACGATTTTTGGGCAATTAGAAGTAATAATCAACCCTGTCGCAGAAGCACATAAGGATATATTCCTATTCAATTTGAAAGTATATTGGGTGACATAGAGATAATGCTTTCCCACAAGAAATGATTTTATTTATTATTTTCCAAGTTGCCGAAAATAGATCGGATATCCGATGAAGAAACAAAACATGCCTAAGATTTCAATCGAGATAAATTACTTTTAAGAACTTGTTAAATTCCGATTAAAAGAAATTAAATTTTATACTTATTAAAAACCAAAAGTGTAAATTTCAATTGTTTAAAATGCATAAATTAGCACAAAACGGATAACATTCAACCTATAGAAATAAATTTCTGTGAAGAAAAAAAAATCTCAGAAAATCAAGGCTTTCGTACCACCGTGTCACGGTATTTAATTGCATATCAAAGTATGGTCATTCTATTCTGCTTTTATTGTTTTAACCTCTCTAACCGTTTTGGCTAGACATCGAGATTCATTTCAAATATACAATGGAGTCAGTAATAGAAAATTTTTAATAATTTTATTTTAATTTAATGCTATACATTTTCCGGTGTATGTTCTGACTTTCTTTGTTAATACAAAAAAATGTAGAATTTAATTTATTGTCGTCAGTATCATAGCGTAAGGAACCTACCTACTTACTATTTCGGCCTTCTATCTTGAACGGCCACATCCATACATTTAAATTTATTGTTCTTCATAGAATAATTAATTTTTTAGCTATCAGTATTTGGGACATTGCACATTTTTGAATAGATGAAACGCAATTTTTAATCTTTTGCAGTATCACTACCAATATTCGGAAAAAATGGAACTTAATAAATAAAGAATTCTCTTCTTATAAAAGAAATAAATGCATAATGTATATTTTTCCAAATGTGACGAATTTCTGTGTTTTTTCTAAAATTATATTTGAGTTAAACATTCTTATCGGAGTTTAATCCTTATCTCTCTATTCTAAAAATACAGGGTGGTTAAAATTAAACTGACGGTACTCAGAGGCTCATAGCTCCGGTTCTACTGATCGGATCCGAATGAAACTTCAAATATATGTTATGTAGATCACGCGGCCAAGGTTTCCGTAAAAAAAAAGTTTGAATTTTCACTACCAGATGACGTTGTATGGCTAAAACCAAATGAGTAGCTAAATGAACAAATGAGTAGCTAATGTAATTTCACTATAAAAGCGATACGTATCGTTCAAAGAAATCATACGTCCGCAGTGAACATGCCGATGAACAAGAAGCAACACACATTGATCGAAAACTTTTTTATCAGAAAGAGAGCAATACTTCGGCAGCACTTCGTGCTTATTGGCGGATTAAAAATGTCCGTAAATGAAGTTAGAGGCACGATTCGTAAGTTTGAAGAAACCGGTCCTCTGGATATATCACCGGAAGCGGACGACGAGCAACTGAGTCGGCGATTGTGGAGGAAATTGCATTCAGAATCGAAGCTTTGCTCTCATTCTGATAATAAAGTTTTCGATCAATGCGTGTTCCTTCTTGTTCATCGGCATGTTCACTGCGGACGAATGATTTATTTGAACCACTAAATTTTTAAAGAAATAGTTGACTTATTGAATCTCAGAAATTCGATTAGATAAGGCAAAATTTATTGTAAAATTTTAGTGGTATCCGGCGGGTCACAGTTGGACACCCCTGATCTACATAACATATATTTAAAGTTTCATTCGGATCCGATCAGTAGAACCGGAGCTATGAGCCTTTGAGTACCGTCAGTTTAATTTTAACCACCCTGTATAATGAAAGCTGTCGCCAACGTAATTAAATTGATTGCGACCGAGGCTCTTTCGAGCCTTATATTGAAAAAAAAACTACTATATGTAAAAATATGAAAACAGATTGTTCTATATAGAATTGTATGATAAACATTCTGTTGCAGACGCTTTTTAAATCGAAGAATTGTTTAATGTTGAAGACTTTCAAAATAATTCTATTAAAATTTGTGGATGATCATAACAATTTAACCTTATTTTGCAGGCACATACTGGAAATGATTGTGGAGCTCAGTTTACAATATATTTTTATTATTTTTATATATGCTTTTTTAAATTTTTTATTCAAAATTTTGTTATCTTAATACAGATAGATTTATTTCATATTTCGAAAAAATCTTTTAATTGCCTACCGTTGCACAAATTAAAAAAAAGCGCAAATAATAATATACCCAATCATTTTATAATATAAAAATATATTTACGGGTCAATATTAAAAGAGAAAGTAAACAAACTTTAAAATAATTAAATTATTTCGCGCCAAAAGCATTGTGAAATTTGCGTCATATTGGGAAAAAAACAAATAATAATATTTTCAAACATTTTTCAATTAAAAAATTATTTAACGTTAATCTTAAGAGAGAAACAAAACTTTAATACTATAACTTTAATACAATAATGCTAAACGGGATCTTGCCAATTTATTGTGCAGCAATGAGTTGATTATAGAAAATAAAATACTGTTGTTTAAGACAGTATTCTGACCTCTATTGTGCGCAGATTTGGGGCTCTCCGCAGTGTTGCCAGCAGGCAACTTTTTTTTAAAATTCAGTTTTCGTGACTGGCACCAGTTATTTGTGAAAGTAAAATTCGCTTTATGTAATTACAGGTTAAATCGGGCGAAAACAAGCCGAATTATACTATTTCAAAAAAGTGGTGCCAATCAAGCAATCTGAATTTTTAAAAAAAGTAGCCCACTGGCACCAGTGGCTCTGCGGCCAAAACTAATCTTCCAAAAATTCATGTTGTCCAAAATAAAACTCTTAGAGGCATTACTCACTCTCCATGGTACCGTAGGAATACGACCATTCATCACGATCTTCATATGGACCCAATCAGAACTGTCATTGAAAATCAAGCCACTAAATTCTTCGAAAATATTCCCACTGTTCAAAATCCTGCTGTGCATATTACTTCCAACTACTACAAGGAGAGGGCTCGCTGGAGAAGACCACGGGCAACTCTTCATCTACCTGTAAATGTCGACCGGGGTTAGTTTCTCCCATCCTTATTGTTTTGACAGGGTTATTTTAGTGGTCGTTCACTGCTTCTACTGTAAATATTCTATGTACTTGTAAATATTTTCTCTTTGTAATTTCCTATTATTTCTCTACTATTTTTGCTCTTCAATTGCTAAATGTTTTTTTTATTTTGTATTTTATATAAAATGTATGGTACCTGAAATGGGCCTTTTTTATGGGCCCCCTTTGCGCGTTTTTCAGGGCGCAGCTGCCTGGGCATTGAATATGGTTGAAAGTGTTCTATTCCACAGGTCTACATCAGACGTATGGGATTCATTCCCCGGAACTCTGCGCATTATCTCATTCAAGTTCAAGTTTGCTAATATGCTATATTTATACTTCTTTTTCAGGGCTCATCTATGATCTGATATACAATTACTCAGGAGTGTTACAACTCCAGGAGTGGAATTGTTTTACAACTGGGAATACCATTGAAACAATAGACTGTTTCTGTTGCAATGAAGTGTTAAAATTGTACATGAAAATATAAGGAAATGAAACTAGTCTATTTTCTCTGAAATTATCTCATTGTCGTGTATGTTTTTAAGTAGAATTTATATTTAATGATATTTATAAAGAAATATAATTCTTTCTGATAATGATATCTGTTAAAAATAAATTTTAATGTATTAACAATACGAAAATCTCATACATTTGTTTGAGATGTTAATGCAAACTTATCTATTAAATTTCCAATATTGATGAAATATTGGTGAATGTGTTGCACCAAATTGGAAATAATTGTAGTATAATACAAAACTCTTTTAAACATTGGAATTTTATTTTAATATTCATAAAATAAGAATTATAATGAAATTAAAAATCGAATTTTACTCAAGACAAAATTGGAAAAAATAGTTTACTGTCGGGGAATGTGTTAACATCTCGGTTTCAACTTTTATAATCTAAAAGTATATTTTAAAAATAAATATTAATAATCTAATATCTCAATAGAATACATTTATATTATTTTTTTTTCTTTTGCAGACAGCATAGGAAAGAAGCGCATACAAAATGTAAAGAACAGAAATAGTTCTACAATGAATTCAGTTCTACAATCAATGGAATTCAGTTCTACAATCATTAACAATCGAAATTAAAATAATTATTTTTAAGTTAATATTAAAATAAAGTACCACAATCAATATACACAAATAATGCAAAATAATGGGTTTTCTATTGGTGAAATATAAATAAATACCACTGCTTTTACATAATTAAGTATAATTAAAATCATATCAGTCTTTTGAGGCGGTATGTTATAATTGGATTTTAACGACAACCCAATGTTTTGTTCATCAAGAAATAATAACGTTGATGCTAACCGAATTTTGAACATAAAATTCATTAATTTCTGCAGTTGAATTTGAGTAAAAAACATCGAAGAAAAGAAACCAAGTATTTTTTTTCTGTAAGATTGCTTTATTGTCAAGTATGTTTTTAAAAATAATTATCAATTGTAAAGAGAAAATTAATAATTGTTTTGTGATAACGATAATTGCTATACAAAAGATCAATTTATAAATAAAAGCGACTCACTTACGGAAATTATACAATAGACAAATACATTAATTTTTATTCTACTTTAAAATGTTTTTTTTTTTTTTTTGTCAATCAAATGCATTTAAAATAACGTGATTTTAAGTATATAGAATATTTATGATTTCAGTAAGGGGGCTGTTTTACCGTAATCCATATGCTACTCATTTTAAAGTTGTCAACATCCCAATTTATGTGTTTAATGATCATGTTATGAGTAGATATTGAAATATTCTATCGAATTGCTCTGGTGTATTCTTGGACATTCTTTTGCCGGGTTTTTACCAGTTTCTTATAAATTAAACCTTTCTGGGAGAAATTGTGTTGCTAGAATGTTTAAATGATTGAATGTCATCAGATTTTAATGACAAGTTGATTTGAAATTAACTGTTTTTGTCACATAAATTATAAAAGCAAAATGGTATTAAAAATTTCTCGTGCAACTGTATTCATTTGATGATTAAAATTAAGTGACAAGTATACTTCCTATTATCTTCTTATCCCTATTATCTGATGTATTTTGTTGACGATATATGTGGCATTACAGATACCATGGTTAAAATTAATCTCAATAACTTAAACAATGGCTCAAATTTTAAGAACCAGATGAGACATGGTGCATAAAGAAAAAAACAAATCAGATTTTTATTCAGTCCCAATGTTTGTTCAATGTACAAACACTAAAAAAATAATGCCCAACTGAAAGAAGAAAAAAAATCGTTTAGTGCTTGAAGTTACAAATAACGGAATGCATAACAGTTAGATACAGTTTACGAAGCAAATTCTTTTTGAATACTTCTGAAAGAAGTTTTTCATGGAAACTTTTTAGAAACGTAATTTTTTTTCTTTAGTATGTTAGGAATATCGTGTTTTCCGTGAGATGTTTGAATGAGTAAAATTGGACTATTTGTCTAGACGGCTATACTGTTTTTGAGTTTTATAATTTGTTTACTTGTTTTGAATGTCAGTGCACCAATTTTTCAAAATTACACGCATGTTTATAATGTAACTTAAAAAAGGTGTCTCAGAGGTCAACAAAAACCGTTTTTTCTGGCAACTAAATGTATTCTCTAACAACGTGATCTAGTTCATCATAGATGATCTGTTAGCTAACATTAAACTATATATGTTGTATTTTAAATAACAAGTACTTAGGAGGCCGGTACATTATTCTATATCCATATTGAATTAATAAATACAGAAATTTGCTTTTTTAATTTTTTCTATATCAGGTACTTTATGTCAAAGTTCAGAATGTTGCTGAGATAACAGTTATTTTTTTAATGTATTTTCGTAGTTTTAAATGAGAAATTGTCTTATTATAAGTTTTTTTAAACACTTCTGTCCATAACACATTCCGAGTTTGACGAGGATTTTCTATGGATTGAAATATTTTTTAACTGTTTCAACTCTAATTCCTGAAAAAAAACCTAGAGCAATTTACGTATTTATTATAAAATCACTAAATTTGTGAAAAAAACTCAAATCTTGAACTCTATGGAGTAAATTTACAACCTATATGTTGACATAAATTCTCTCTTAATCTTGTACGAACTGTAGTTTCTAATTTCCGTAAAATAATACCGATTTATCATTAAATTTGGATACATTGTTATGATTTATATTGTTCTTTTGCGTTTTAAAAATAATTATCGCATCGTACTTTTTTTTTATATTGGGACACCTCGATACATTTTATATAGGATCAGCTGTCGGGTATCAATAACTTGTACTGCTGGTGACAGTATAATTTGAAGTGAAAACAGATGACAATAAAAAGTTGCTGCAAAATTGTTAAGTTTGCTTTCGATAAAATATGCTAACTGAAACATAATAATTAATAATAATAATAAAAGAGCAATCACTTGAAATTGAAATTTTTATAAATAAATTTACTTGGCACAGAAATAAAAATTTAGAAAATATAACAAACTACTTTCACTTCCATTTAATTATAGCTATAAATCTGTCTGTTTCTATTTTTTTTTTATCTGTTCGTCTTGCATATTATATTTTTTATCAACAATGTGTACACAATTTTTTTTATGTCTATCATTTTTTTCAGTAAAAGTATTCAGTATCATTCGTAGCATAAGTAAATAAAATATCGGTAAATATATCATTACAATCCAATCAAATAAGTTTATGATAGCTTCGATAGCAGTTTAATTGCATTTAATGATGTGAAAAAAAATTGCTGTCAGATGTACTTAACAGGAAATCTATGAGTTTCTTTCATAAGAAAGTCAATAATTTTAATGATCTGCTTAAAAAATATATATTGGTTTCTCTCTTATTTTTTAAAACTTTGTTAACATCAATATTATTCTTACTCATGTGAGGAAGAGTTCAATAAAAGGTTTCACCAAAATAATGTCACCGCGTCGAATTAAATTGTTAAATACAACTTTTTTTAGTTTGTCTAATCGTTAAACGATTAATATATTGAATGATTTTATATATTTAAAATCAGTTTCGATAATTTTCTAAATGTGATGAGTTTGTCACCGAGAAACCTTTGCAGATCCTTCGAAATTTAAAAGTTTTAATTAAAAATATTAAAACTAAACTAAAGAAAAAAAAACTTATAGCAAAAAAATTCTATTTAATGCCTAGTGATTGAATGAATTGATTGTGTTAAACAATACAAAATCTAATAACAACACTAATCCTATTTGCATGCATGTTATAAGAAAATTTATATCTGAAATCAAATTTTAAATCAAGAGCGAATCACTTAACCACTTTTCATGGCAAAAACATTTTTTTTAATAAATAAAAATAAAAATAAAAATAATACTCCATTCAAAATTAAGCAGCTTAAGTCTGCGTAGATTTACTCTTTCTTTAGCAATAAATCCCTGATTTATAAAATCTCCATTTTATTCGTTTTGATTTGAAATGCCTCAACTTTTCTTTCTTTCATTCTAAAGACATTAATTTTTTTTTTTTTTTTAGGGAAAGGAAGGGGAATTAGTTTTACATTCATCTCCGAAAGTTTAGCACTGTACTTCGGATGATTTTGAATCCTAATCTTTTAAAACTTTAAAGGATAGGAGCTAATCCTCGATGCGAATCATTGTAAGTTTTTTTTTTTTTAAGTTTAATCACCTTCATTTACATTTTGAAATTGATATCACCCGAAATTAAAACTAGTTTTAAAATTTAATGTCAGAAGTTTAGATTGAAATAATTAAATTACTTTTTCTAAATAACACTTATAAAACAGAATCGATTTAATTTTTTTGAAAATGAAGCAACTTGACTATCTTTAGCATATAAAAGAATCGTACATCTTTAAACTTTTAGAGAAAATACAGCTTTAAAAAAAGGAGAAAATATCTCAACAATAAAAAAAAAACTTTTACAAACAAAAAATGTAAATCTAGCCATATTTTATTTTAGTCGAGAAATTTTGTATGATGTCGTCATATTTTATAGTTAACTAGCTGTTACCCGTGACTTCGTTCACGTATCATTAAAATAAGAATAAATGCATTAATTAAGCAAAATATTTCATTCCCAATAATTAGAAACGTAAATAATTAACTAACTCTTGATCACATTCCATAGGAGACAATACAGTATTTCTATATTATAGAGGCCTTGACATAACTAAGTTTTAAAAAAGTGAAATTTTGTGACAAATAATCACGAAAAGGAAACTGCAACCAATAAAAAAGGCGGGCCAAATAAAATCGTGGAAATCGGCGAATTGTGTAAAAACATATGTCAAGTTTACCTGGTAAACCATGTTACTTTTAACGCCTTTGTGAAACGTTTTAATAGCCATCCTTCAAAGATAATGGAAACAGTATAATCTTTTCCATTAAATTCAATTCTTGTGAATAGGGAGCAATAATTGTAGACCTAAATGCATGGAGCTTAAATTTGCCTCCTTGATTTAATCTATAACTACAGCTCCTATATTCTAGGCGCTGTACTACAACTGAAAAAAAAATCTTTATTTCTAAATGAAAATATGTTGACAGACGATATTTGTTCTCCAGAATAAATTGACTTATGAAGTTTGAAAATGTGAAAATACGTTTTTATTTTTTAAAAATTTTACTGTAATCAAGATTTTTTTTTTCTTTCACCATCTATTCAAATTGAAAATAAATTTTTTTCTTCAGTTTTAATGAGAAAAAATATATTATTCCGTTTCATTTCTTCTTTTTTATCCACAAAATTGGAATAATTTAGTTGCCATTTTTAGAGCAACTTCGTTAAATTTATATAAAAAATAATAATAATCATATCTCGGAATTTAAATCATTTCTTTTTTAAATTCTGAGAGTCTATGACATCCTCTGCGAAATACAAACAGGCGGTCAGATTTTAATATAATAGATTCGTAATTATTTTTATTTTCCTAATAATCATGGTGTGGTTTTTGGCAAAAAACTCTCATCTGTATGTAACTGATATTCATGCATAATAATAGCTAGCTAAAAAAAAAAGGCTTAAAAAAAATATTTAAATTTTTCGTTTTAAATATGACGTGAAACTCATCTACTTTCTAAACTTACCGATTCTTGTATTATTAATGTAATGAATTGATTCACGGTCCTTCTAAAACACATTTGAAAATTCCCATTTTATTTCAAATATGACGTTACTTTTTCCTCAGAGAAATCTCTTTTAAATGGCACAATTCTTGTTAATTTTCTTTTTCTGGCAATCAGGACGTAAATTTTAGCGGAAAACTCACATTTGTGTGTAACTGGTATTCAAGCTAATTATTAATCAGTATCGATAAAAAATATTTCAGTTTTTCATCTTAAATATTACGTCCATTATCTATTTACGTTCATTATACATTGATATTCATGCTCCTTGTATTATTACGAATATTTGAAAGTACATGTTTTATTTATGACGTCATATTTGTCCAAGCCGAGGAGGATCCTTTTCATAGTTCCATGGTCCAAGCGAAATCTATTTTTTAATAATATAATTATTGTTGCACTTTTCCTTCTAATTATAACGCAGTTTTTGACTGAAAAATATCTTTTTATTTTAACCGATATTCATACTTCATGTATAATAACAAATACTCCATATTTTTGTTTCAAATATCCCGGAAATTCACCTTCTTTTGAATTTTTTTAATTTTCAGTTTTCACGTGAAAATCGTTCAATTGAAAATTAGTTGTTGGGGAAAAATTATTTTTCCGTGTTTTTTATTTTTGTGGCAACGATCAAAGCCATAGCAACGATAAAGTAAAATGGTTAAATTGTATGGAAAAATGTCCATTTATTCTCTATGAAAATAATGAAATTTTTAATTATTAAAGAAAATATTTGAATAAAATAAACAAAAACCAGCCTATGTTAATTTGAGGATTATAATCAGTCTATATGCAAAAATACAGGATCATTAAATGCTCCATTTCGACGCTGGCTTCAGCCTAACATTTGCACACAATCAGATTTATAATATTATTAGGATTCTGATGTTTAAATTCGTTTTTTTTATGTATGCAAAGTATAACTAAATGCATATTAATAATAAAGATTAAATATGGACTTTAGTGGAAAAGAGACCATTGTCCGTTTTTAGAATTTGTATTCCTGAACTTCTTGAATTTATTGAAAAAAGGATTAGCCGCCTCCGGAATAAAATAAAGAATTTTTTATGATTATGGGAAAGTATTTGTTGTCACAGTTGTTAGTGTGGCGTATTCTTTTAATTGAGACAATTACCAGAATTTTTGAATAGTAATACTTGTCTAATTGAATGACATATTGTGTAAAACGAATATTACTATTCGGAAATTGGGGTAAATGTATGAATAAAAGAAAATCAGCTAAATTGGCAAACTGGTTGGTGAACAAATTTATTGTTACATTAAAAAGCGGTGAAAATTTAAGACTGGATGGATATACATAATGTGGTAGATTATAGTATGAAGATGTTGCTCTTAATTTGACTACATTAACACTGATAACGTTGAAATAATGGTACTCACTATTACTTTGAAAAATAATATTAGCTTTATTCAATTATAGAAATTCTGCGATTAAATAGGGTGAAAATTTAAAATAGGAAAAGTGGTAACTCTGCGGCCTGCCATCTGGGTTACAAGTTGGGTAGCATAGCTGCCAAGTTTCACAATTTTTTATTACCACCAAAATTTTATATTTATTTGCCTTACTTAACCCTTTCGGCACAGTGTTTCCACTCCGGGCACACCTAATTTTAATTCCAAACTTGCATTCGACACCAAGAATATTTAATAAAATTTTGTTTCTACAGTGAAAGCTTAAAATAAGGAGATCATATTTTCTAAAAAAGTCGTTTGTAAATTCCGGTGTCAGTCAGTAATTTCTCATTTTACGAACAGACTTTGACTGTGCCGGAGAGGGTTAATTCCTAAAATCTTCGATTAATTAAGGCAAAAATGTATGTTGTATTTTAGTGGCAGCAGAAAAAAAGTTTCTAACTATAGAGCAGTATCCTCAGTCATGCAAGTATCTTAAAGAAATTAAAAATTCGCTGTAATTTCTATTAATCTTATTATGTGAAATATTCATAATAAAACTCCTGCTTCTATTTTTTTAACTTTGCACACGAATGCGTTGAGTAATGAGTTGAGACATAATATTAATTAAAATATTCAGAATATAGTTATAAAACTTCTGCTTGTATTTTCTTCACTTTGTATATGAACGTGTTGAGTAATCGGAAAATATAGTATTTTTTATGCATGTTACTTGACATGATATTATAATATTTCATAAAAAGAAACGTTCGTAAAAGAACTGAAAATTTCAAATATTAAATTTCACAGAAAAGTTATAGATTTTCAGCTTATTCAACCATGACAACGAAAAAGATGATCGGCTATAAAGTAGATACAATATTTCATCTAAAAAAATGACATATTTCTGTGGCTGTGGATTTTAGCCTATTTTTATAGATTCTGTTTTCAATATTTCTTAGAAGCGAATACCAAACCATTAAGTTAATGAGACAATTTATCACAGTTTTGTGACACTGTATTTCACAACAAAAAGTACCCTGTCAAAATATTTGTGAGAATAATGTTGGAATAAGTTCAACATTGACTTTTGAGAAATAATTTCAATTATCTCTCTAACGTTAGAGAGATTTTATACTCATCATTTTTAAAATTGAGCATTTTTGTAATTTTTGGATTAAATTTTGTTTCATAATTAACTTAGACAAATATAATAAATGCATTTTATTTTTTAAATTCCGTTTCAAAATATTTTAAGTGATAAAAAAACAGCTAAATGTTGGCATCTGTAGTATAAATTTACAGCTAATTCCTCAAAACGTGTTGTAAACTATAATTATCGGGGGCAGTAGTGACGGTTGATAAACGTACGCTTAGCTTTTCCCCGGTCTTTTCAATCCAGAAAATCTTCTTTATGAACTAATAGCAAGCAAGGGCTACTTTTTAGGAACTACATGCGCTCTCCTACTGGAAATAATACTGAAAATGACTGCATGCTGTCATCTGATGGAAATAGGAAGACATTCATACACCCGGATAATAGTGACAAAAAATGTGACGGCCACAACATTAAAGTCAACAAAAACAAATCACCTATATAAAAATTATATTATTATGCTCCACAAAATTCATATTTATTATTGTATTTATAATGTATTGGTTTTTCAAAAATTTTTAATAATTATTGTTTGTCGATGGTTTTAATGATCAAATTATGGGTTGACGACAGGGGACAATAGTGACTTTTGAGATGTTTAAATTCCATTTAGAAGTTTAAAAAAACGATTTTTACAGTTGAAATAACATAATATTGTAGAAAAATCACAGAGAAATATTTTAACATTGAATGAGAATTCATGTTGCAAAGAAATGCCGAGAAATATACTGCTTACTTAAAAAGACAAAATTTTCGTAATGAGCAACACATATACAATTATATTTGAATATTTTAAAACATTTGAATACCATGATAGTGAATTATTTAGCAAAATTGCCTTTTAATTTGATTAAACGTATTCATCTGTGTAGCAAAAGTATTACAAGTTTTCAGTTAGAATTTTAATTGAAAAATATAATCTCATTCAAAACACACCACCAAAAAGTGGAGCACTGGAAAGCGCGGAAAGTGTACACAATACCATTTCTTTGTCGTTCCATTTACGTTTTACTTAGAAGTACGGCCTTATGTCTCTAGTACAAATAAAATTTATAAATGATTAATAAAAAAATTAAAAGAAAATTTATAAATTTTAAGATTGCATTTTTTTCCGGTGACATTTTATATCATGTTATGCAACAATTAAAATAAAACAGTATTTTATTTATTTATATTTTGAATATTCTTATATATCTTTCAAAATGCGATGCACGGGTATTTATTTAATATTTTATATGTCAATTACATGCAAAATCAAAATTTGTATGATATTGTTTGAGAGTTATAAAAACGTATGAACGCCTTATTATTTGTCTCTTAATCTCAGTGTTGTTCAAATAAAGTGGGCTTTTCTCTTTAGAAAAAGTATCATTTAACTCATTACATTAACACAGGCTATAAGTACATTCAGGCAAAGTGGGTATCATGATAAAATGTCTGAAAATAAGTGATACTTGTTTAATACTTTTTAATATTATAAATATGATGAGTATATTTTATATTACCCAAGTTCAACATCCGAATTACTTTGTGCAGCTCTTTCTTTATATGATCTATAGCAGGGGTTCCCAAACTTTTAGACCAACGTACCACTAAATCGAAGTTCGTACTTACGCGTACCACCAAGTATCAAACCTAATGCCAATATAGGAAAAACTGTGAAAGCGGAGCTTACCATATTTTGTTCGATTTTAAATCACAATTTTAAATAACGTTACTGTATAAACATATTTCCGTGAAATAGAAAGAAACTTACACATTTGGTACAGACGAAGAGAAAATTTTCAACTGACAGACTTAAATAAATAATGAATTATGTTTCAAACAAAAATTCAACACTGAAATAACAAGTACAAAAAAAATGTTTATCTCTTTCTATTCTAACAGGCTGCTCCTACTTTCACAGACTCAGACTTTACCTTCAGTCAATACAACTTAAAAATCTTGTTATAATACGCTTTTTCAGCTAAGTAAAACTGTTTCACTGATTAATTTTTAAATTAGGTCTTTATTTATAAATTTTAATTTTTCACGCATAAATGTAATAACTACATGCGTTTAATTCTGGACAACTGATACATAAGCAGCGTCCGCGGATTTCAGAGAGTTTTCTATAACAAACATTTCTAGTAACAACAACAACAACAACAAAAAGAACATCAACAAAAAGCGTTTACAGTCTCTAATTTTCATTGAAAATTTCTAAATTGATAAATTCATATCTCTTTGGATTTTATAATATTATGTTGGTATCTCACTTTACGTATCAGCATCGCACTTTCACGTACCAGTAGCCAGAGCTTTGCGTACCAGTACTGGTACACGTACCATAGTTTGGGAACCACCGATCTATAGAATATATACAAAAAAAAGAGGTTACATTTAAAATTGCGTACTACATTTGATACCGCACGTTCAACATTTATTTTTCACCACTTAAATTTTAATCAAAGTTTGATGAGAATTTTTTATTCAAACTTAATTTTTAAATCCAATGGTGGGAGTATCATAGTTGAGATTTTTTTCCAACAGAGCGAAAATATGTCGGGAACAGGACTTGAACCTGGGTACTTTGGTTTGCCGTACCAACGCTCTCCCTACAGCAAAGCCATTAAATAATAAGCCCAGTCAGATAGTGTTAAATTTGTTAGCGACACACTAGCGCCAAACCTCTGTTGCGGAAGGAGGACAAAACAGAAGTGGGTCGCAGAAAAACGATACGATTTATTTGTATCGATATTTTATACGATTTTTATCGATGTTTTGTTTTTGCACTTCCTTTAAAATCTTGCTAATTATTAGGATCTTTTACATTAAAGCTAAAACTATAATGAAAAAAAAATGGTGGAAATTTACTGGATTAATATTTCTATATAAATATAGTGGTGGCGAAGAAGTTGATTTATTTATTAAAAGTTAAATAAAAAGTGATGGAAATTCACATCACTATACAATTAACCCTTTCCGGCACAGACAAATTATGTTCGTAAAATGTGAAATTACTGACTGACACCGGAATTTACAAACGACTTTCTTAGAAAATATGAACTCCTTATTTTAAGCTTTAATTTTAGAAGCAAAATTTTATTAAAATATTCTTGGTGCCGAATGCAGCACTCCCAACCGCTAGATGGCGCTATTTTCAACTTGCGAAAAGTTTCCCATTTATCTGACTGGGCTTATTATTTAATGGCTTTGCCGTACAGAGCTATTCCGACGACCATTGGATATAATTTACCTAGTTGAATATACTTTCCTGTATTCATTATGGCTTAATTTTTAAACTTTAGTGGAGAAAAAAAACACTATTGTATTTGCATATTTTCCAATAATTTTTTTCAAAAATTGCGGTGTGAGTTTAATGTTACAGAAACAATTACTTGGCCCTGAAATTGTTAAAGAATAACGAATATAAATGCTGTACCAAAACGATATGATTCAAAGTATTTATTAACGTTAAGTTAAACTAATTAGATAGAATATTTCTTATAATGTAAACTGAAATTCTTGTACGTTTATAGGTTAATTGTTTGAGACATAGCAAGCAATAAACTTTTAAAAAATACAAATAACGGGATTTTAAACTATAAACATATAAAAGGTTATTTAAATATACTCGTTCGATCATACGCTCATTATCCATTAAAATAAAGAAAAAAAAATTAATAGAGTTAAATTACTTTAGTTGTTCCATTCTTAAGAAAACATGAAAGCTAAATCAAATCGCTCACTGCATTCCAAAAAAATTAATTTTCCTATTATTTAAAAAATATAATAGTATTAGTCTCTCACAGTACCTTTAACGTATTGGAAGTTAAAAAATTCACCACTCTGTTTTCTAAAGGAAAATAATACGAAATTAACCTAAATAAATTATGAGGCGAAAAAGAAACATAGCAGTGTATTTGTTGCTTCTATTGTTCTGAACAAACGTTTTCCTAGAGAGATTCGTGCCATAAACTTTTATAACTCGAAAGAGTTTGTGATTCTGTCAGATTACTTATTCATAAATGAGCTTAAAAAGTTTTCGAATTTCTAAGTATTGTTCCCTTCCGTTCTTTCAGAAACGATGAAAACTAATTCGGTACCTATATTTAAAAGAGGATAAGGAATCCGTAGTTAATACAACGTTAGTTACTTTTGTACTTTCTTGAAAATCTGAAAAACGTGCTTTTGATACAGTATACGTCTACGTTTTGTAATAGATATGCCGTACTTAATTTGTGAGTACCAATAAATACATTTATAATAAACACTTTAATAACATAAAGCTGTTAACTTTGTTGATATATTTGCAGAAAAAATTACACCTACGAATAAACAAGTATAAAGATCTATACATACAGCTTTATCAAATGGTTTGCTGGTACGTCTGTCTATACATGCACGAGGACTAAGTTTCCATGATCTACCCTCTATAATATAATATAGAAAAACAATCTCGAATTTAATAACATTCTTTGAAGTCCATTAAATATAAAGAAATATTAAAACCAATTTATTATTTCAATCCGTTTTCGCAAATCGGCAAGCACCCTGCTTTGATGCCATAATAAACTACAGTGATCTCTCACTTATACGCGGTACACAGAAATAAGTTTGCAACACCAGTTTTTTTTAATGTAATTTTCATCTTCTTAAATCGTAGAATTTATAAATCGAATATTTCTGTTTTAAAATAGTGGTGTAAAAGAGTAATTACTGAACATCGCGTATGAGTGATAGATCACTGTATTTACTCTGTCTGCATTTGTTATATATCTACATTTAATTCATTTTAAGTGATTCCATCAGAAACGACTGACTGACTGATTTCCACTTTAAAAAGATAATAGTAAAAATAAATGATTAAAGCTTGATAGATCTTTAAAATAATTATATCGTTTCTCGTAACATATTTCTGGTTTGAATTTGCTTTTTTGTATTACACAAGTAACCTTTTAAAGAAAGGTTGTATATTATTTATCCTGCCGAATTTTAATCCCTAACTGGCCAAATTCAATAAATCTATACGTCTCCTTTAAATATAAAAAATGAGGTCATATTAACACTGTTGTTTAAGACGGTGGTAATTTGGTAAAGAACACAAAAACGCTTCTAGATATAAAAGCGGATATCTATAACTTCGTTGAGTTTAAAGAGTTGTGTTAAAAATATATTTGTGGACAAATTTCACCGGTTTAATACGCTCACGAATTATGAAATGTCTCGTCATTATTAATGCTCTTTTAAGCTTCCTTCATGGGATTCAGAATTCATGTTTCTAAAAATAAACATTTTATGTTACGGACGTTGGGGGTGGGCATCATGATTCTAGAAAAGATAAGGCGAGACGTGAACAAAAAAAAAATGTTTTGAGCCACTGCTCTTAACTAATTTTTTAAATATTTTCTTCGTAAGCTAAAAATATCATTGTAGAAAGGTCATAATTCCATGATTATATTAAAATTTCTGTAAATAATTATTTATCTCATATGATAACCTATCTTGCGTAGCACATGCAAGATTGTTTCATCTTAAAATTTATTCTAAATAAAAATTAAATATTGTGAGTATATTTGTTTCAATGCTGTATGTTTAGCATAAACGTAAACCAATTAAGAAAATACTTTCTTCGTGTTAATATCTTATTTAAGTAAGTCATTATTCAACGATTATATCGAAATTTCTATGAATAATTATTTATCTCATATGACTTTCTAATTTATGTATAGTAGGGGAAACATATTTCATTCAATATTTTAATCTCAGAAAAGAAAAAAAAAACATGCTGAATGTTAGTCGGAAGTAAACTGAAAGAGTAAGATAATTTCTTGATAATGTCATTTTTGGCTTCTTTTAAAAAATAAATAAATGTTTGTATAACATAGTGAATGAAACGGTATTTTGACTTATTAAAGATTTTATATAAATAAAAAAGCAGCAAATACTAATATAATAGTTCACAATTATTAACTTAGCATTATGCAACTTTTGTTAAACGTTTTAAAAACGAATTTTGAAAGTTTAATCAAATTTGTAATGGATTTGCAACGAGTTTCAAGTATTAGATGTTACTAAAAAAAGATCTAATAGCCATTCTTAGTAAAATTCCCTTACCACATATCCCAAAAATTACATTATACATTTACATATGAATGAAAAAACGGCTGGAATATACCGGCTTTTCAAGCTTTGCTGACTGCTGATTAATTTTGAAGTTAAATCACTAATTTCACTTGTTTTCTTGACTAATGACAGCAATATGTATTTATATGTGAAAGGGAGCTAAACAAACCTACATGCATATGTTATTAGACAGATTTCTGAAAATGTTATGCAATTCATTATGTTTATAAATATAACCAGTGTTTCAATGTAGATATACTCTTAATTAGCTGATTATAGACACATACTTCCACGTACAAAAATTATATAAATTAGATACAGCTATCAGATAAGGTATTTCTTTTGTAAGGGACTGTATACGTATATAAAATAGGAAAGATATTTTTGATACGGTTACTTATATTTATAAGTACATTTCATAGAAAAAAAATGATGAATAACTCGCTAAAATATGTTCATTCTTGTTAAAGGCATGATCGAACATTCCATTTCGGCTTGGAATATGAATTTTGTGTTTTGTATTTTCTACACGAATATTTTTATTTCGTTTGTACTAATACTTTTGAGAAACTCTGCCAGTTTTACCAATTTAGCGTGTTTTATTTATTCAAAACGGTTACCAGAATTTTGAATAGCGATCTTGAATTTATTTAGTGACAGACGTAAACATTTGCAGATTAAATAAAATAAATTCTATTTAAAAGTACTAGTAGAAAATTTTAATTTAAAAAGAATTCTTTAATTGGCAGCATTGCATCATACAAAATATCGGATTTTATACGTTCCTTATTAAACATTTATTAATTACTATCAATTTTAGCTTAGGACGAACACAAAAATACTCTTAGAATACATCATTTCATATCACATTTTTAAAAGATTTTTTTAATCAATATAGCTTTTAGTCATTAGTTCCGCATTTGTTGGAACTCAGTATCATCCATACCGTTGGCGTTTTAGACATTTGCTGGAAATGATTTTGCGTCTCTTTTGTAGAAAACATGGATTTCAAAAAACTAATTTTCACGCTTAGTGTATCCTTTTCAAAGTAAAAAAAAATCTGCTTAGTCCTTTTGTTCTGAGATATTTTTTTACAATTATCTCTTACCGCTTTTGCATTCGCTTTGGAAAAAACTGTCTTTTGAGTTTAATATAGTCTTTTAGGTAGCTTTCAATACAAAAAAGTATAAAGTTACCTATTGCAGCCGTTCGGAGGAAAGCAGTTCCGGAAAATTTTTCTATATATTCGCCGATCATGACCCCCAGACCCCAAAACCACCCTCCGTTCAAATGTTGATATATATATATATATATATATATATATATACAGGCATCCCCCGACTTACGTATACTGCGACTTACGTAAATTCGCAGTTACGTAAAATTTTTTTCAAAATTATATTTATGAACTTAATAGCGCATTTGATACGCGTTTGCATACTTGTGATAATTATTTTATAAATAAAATATGTAGATAAAAATTATAACTATAATAATATAGTTTTATATAGTAGAGAGAGTTATATTTTTGTTGGGAATATACAAATTAAAATGAGGCAAAAAAAAGTTCGAGTTCAACCGTTATCATTATGTTAGCTGAATCCAAACCAGAATAAAACATAATTTTAAAGTTTCGATATGGAGGAACGAGTGTATATTTTTTATTCGAACTTCACCTGCGAAAATTGGAATGGGTTGGTTTCTATAACAGTCAGTCCTCTTTAATAATTTCTTTTTATAGTTGTTTGAAGTAATCTCAAAATTGTTATAAACCACTCCATCAATGTTAAATTTATAAATCTAAAATTCCACAAGATATTTTTTGTTTGAAAAGTGTGTTTTTTTTCAGTTTACCTTTAAATTTTTTCATACTTGTATAATTTATATCAGAGTAAATACTGTTGCATGATGCTTTATTTAAAAATTAATACTGTGTAAATAATCTCTCTCTCTCTCTCTCTGTATATATATATATATATATATATATATATATATATATATATATATATATATATATATATATATATATACAGGGTGTTCCGTTAAAGGGGTCCAATATTAATAGGGGTAATAGAGGAGATCACACGGAGCATAAATCAGTATATAATGACTGGCCGGATCTCAATAATTTTCAAGTTACAGCAAATAGAATGAAAAATCGGAAATTTGTAAAAAAACCCTCATTGCTAAACTATCGATAATGCTACATAAAAACGAAGCACATATTTAGAAAGAGCAGAAAAAATCCTACGAAATGACATAAGTTGTTTTAGAATATTGAGAATTAATGGCGAGTTACAAGCTCTGAAACAGTGAAAAAATACAAAATCAAATATTTAGCAAAATAGTTAATCGTTAATTCCAAAAATGCAACTCTACCTACATCAAGGAAAATGTTATAAAATTTGGTCCATTCCGAAAGCTTTCGAAGAAGCTGACAATAAACCATATCAGTTTAATTGTATGGGAGAAATCAAGCAGTTCCCTAGTTACAACTGTGTACTGTTGCACGCTCGGAAAGAGCGAAACTCCACCCATGACGATTATAAACACCCCGTTTTAATATCTTTCAATTATACATTTCTGATCAACCTCTATCAATACCCTTTCATTATTCAGTCTGGTCAAGTGAATGACATATTGTGCAGCTCTCGCCTTGTCTTAAAGCAAACTCCGTGACTGCTGCGTTTCCTCCATGAACTTTCAGGATGATGAAGAAGAAGTACTTTTTATGCAAATTTTCTATGTGTATAGGAAGAAAAGTGTAATAAAACAGCAGTCATCAGTGGGCGTTATGTTAAAGGGAGGCTGTTGTAAGTGGGATTGTAGTAAGTTGATGTATAATAATTATGCCGGAATACTCTAACGAAGAATATGCGGACATGCATCTGATGTACGGGCAAGCTCATGGAAATGCATGTCTAGCACAGCGCATGTACCGTGAGCAATTTCCAAGGAGACGTTGCCCAAGTTCGAAACTCTTCATAAAAATCGATAGACGATTACGGGAGACTGGATCGTTTAATACAGCAAGCATTGATGCAGGGAAACCTCGACATGTACGAACACCTGCAATGGAAGAAGATGTACTGAATATTTTTAAAGATAACCCCTCCACGAGTACACGAGCTGCTGCGTCTGAAGTCGGTGTTTCTCACCAAAGTGTGTGGCGTGTTCTGCGTGCAGAAAACATGCACCCCTTTCATGTGCAGCGGGTACAACTGTTATCAGTAACAGATTGTGCTCAGCGGACAGAATTCGTACGCTGGTTGCTTAATGTAACAGAAAATAATCCACAATTTCTGGAAAATATTTTATTTACTGATGAAGCAACATTTACGAGAGAGGGCGTGGTAAACACGCACAATATGCACACATGGTCATATACAAATCCGCACACTGTTTTCCCGTCGAACGCACAACAAAAGTTCAGTGTGAACATATGAGCAGGTGTCCTCGGCGATTATCTCATAGGACCATATTTACTCCCAGATGTACTCAATGGCAGTACGTACTTGGTTTTCCTACGGGATATCTTACCGCAGTTACTGCAAAATGTGCCAGCAACATTGCGCCATAATCGCACACCATAAATCGCTGGTGTATGAAACGCCTGTGGATACACCGGAGGATTTACTAGCGCGAATCGTTGTCGCTGCAGGAGACATTCCCAACTGAGTTTTTCGGCGTGTTCGCCAATCTTTACGACGTCGCTGTCGGCTGTGCGATTCTGTTAATGGGCGCAACTTCGAACACCTATTATAATAATGTCCGTTCGTCTGCCTTCCGACATTGAACTGTGCAGCGCAGGCCAGAAGACTATGCTTCACATATGTCATGAAGTACGTGGAATGTAATTCTTTATTTGTCATTTTTCTTTTATTTTCAACACTTTTTGGCACAGTATTTTGTAAGTCACAGACTGTGGTGTACTCAAATTGTAAATTACAAAGTTTGTATGAATTAATTTAAAATTTAGTGTCTTTTTTAAATTTATAATTAATAAAATTATTATGCTATTTATTATTATTATTTCCTATCATAAATTATGATGCACATATACATACAATAATTGTCCATGTAAAACATGTACTGAAACTTCTTGCATAGTTACAAATCGCAATATTTTTAATTATTTCCGAATTTTCACCACCAGTTTAATTTTAAGGAATTTAACTTAAGCTTTATATCAATAAAAGACCACTTTAAAATGTAGACTATTATTGTAAAGTTATTTTGGTTCATTCAACTCTTGAATAATTAAAAATGTTGCATCTCAGAAGAAGCATGATCGAAAATGTATAGTTGAGAGTAATTAAAAAGGCGGTGTTTCCAATCGTGATGGGCGGAGTTTAACCTTTGCTAGTGTCAAAGAAAGCGGAGTTGTAACTAAGAAACTGATTAATTTCTCTCACACAATTAAACCGATATGGTTCATTGTAAGCTTTTTCGAAAGTTTTCGGAATGGACCAAATTTTACTACATTTTCCTTGTTGTAGCTAGAGTTGTCTTTTTGGAATTAACGATTAACTATTTTGATGTATATTGGATTTCGTACTTTTTTCACTGTTTCAGGGCTTGTAACTCGTCAATAAATATTGCTATTTTAATACAATTGATGTCATTTTGTAGGTTTTCTTCTGCTCTTTCTAAATATGTGCTTCGTTTTTATGTAGCATTATCGATAGTTTAGCAATGAGGGTTCTTTTACAATTTTCCGAATTTTCATTCTATTTGCTGTAACTTGAAAACTATTGAGATCCGACCAGGCTTTATATACTGATTTATGCTCCATGTGATCTCCTCTATTACCCCTATTAATATTGGACCCCTTTAACGGAACACCCTGTATATATACATAATAAATGTTGCAGTTTCTTATGGAATTTTACTCAAGCAAATTACACATTCGACTTACGTAAAATTCGAGTTACGTAAAAGTCTGAGGAACGCATTAATTACGTAAGTCGGGGGATGCCTGTATATATATATATATCCATATATATATATCTGACCTATGTCATACGATAACGCTCGTATTTATAAATCAATTTTGATGAAACTAATTGTGTGTATTAAGCTCACCAATGTCTCGACCGAGTTCGTTGGCCAGCTTGGTCCGCCATTTTGTTTCAAGATGGCGGCCATTTAAAAATTTAAAACTTAAATAAATATACAAAAAAGTTAAAAATTCAAATTTATTTTTAATTAAGTGTTAGGCCTTGATACAAGGATTCCAGAGCATTTTTTGGTTTATCTCTATCTTAAAAAATGGCTGAGATAGAGCAGTTTGAAATTCTAGGGTGGCTGACATTTTGAAACAAAACAGCACATTAACGCGATTACTCGCAAATTATTTTCTTTCATTGCTGTAATAATTTTCCCAATCATACGTATAAAACTATATATTCATATCCGTTAGCTCCAAATTATCGCCAAAATTGGCGACATTTGGCGAAATATCGCCAAATTTGGCGACCAAAATAAGTCTTCATAAATGAAGCCAATTTGGCTATTGCTCAATAATTTGGCGAATTTCTTATTCAAATTCAGTATTAACGAATCTTTTGTAAACGTTTCTTTGAATTTTAACTTGCTGTTTTTGTGTAACATTAGCTAAAATTTTAAAACGAAGATATAGGAAAGCTACCTTTTCCTCCCGGTACAGGCCGGAAGGACTTTTTTAATTTCGTTTTATGCAACTTTTTTTTTAAGTGAAATTTTTCGATTTTATATTTAAATTATTTAACGTCTTCAGTGAAGGTAGATAATGCAATTTCACAATGCAGAGTGTTTCGGAAGTCCTACGCAGAACTTTGAAAGGTGGTAGAGTACAATAAATTTTTTTATAGGAAGCTCGCTGTAAATAATATTCTGTTGATTGCCGTACAATGTCCGTATTCAGAGCCGTATTTAAAAGTGCGGTAAGTATGATTAAATACGGTATTAAGTATACGTGATTAATTAAGTTATAATGCAGAATTCTGTTTTAATAATATTCAGTGTACCATACTGGTAATTTAAAATTAATAATCCAATAATATATATATATTTTTTTATTCCTGAACACATAAAGTTAAAAATATGAATAATTTATTGCAATAGAAGAAATCATGATAAATTATTTTAGTGCATTTTATTTACCCGATAATTACTTTTTGTGAGCAATTGTATCTTTACAGCATAAGTACACTGCAGTAACAAGAACGTAGTATAATTAAATTATCTAATTTAATTTTTAAAACTCAACTTATTAACGTGCGATCAAATGGTTCTCCAGAGGGGCAAACTCTCCGGATATTTGACTACAACTATTTTCAAAAAGTTATTTACAAGTGGATTACAACTAAAATATTCTCGTAATTGAAAGTATAAACTATCCGCTACCTAATGGAACTTTTACGAGACATCCGTTTAAAATGTGTTAATGCATATATTCTGATCAAGACTCCCTTAATAGATAAGACTTGATAATCCGGAGAAAGTCTATGGGAGAAAATGTCCGCGGTAATTGCCACTTATTAATTGACTTTCTCCGGAAAGTATCGCCGCCTGGTGGATACTACCGCAGAGTTGCCAAGTCTCCGGTTTTTTGAACACCAGTATATTTTTAGAGAAAATGTTGTTCTTTTAAATCCCAGAATTCTCCGATCAAACAAAACAAAATTGCCTGTACTAAAAAACTGGTATACAAAAAGAGAATAGAAAAATCTAGCAGCTCTGCTACCGCACAGCTGCCAACTTTTACGCTTTTCTCTTACCACTAAAATTTAATAGAATTTTTTTCCTTATGTAATCACACGATTTTGTCAATTTAATAAGATAAAATTTAGTATAAAATTTTAGTGGTAGGAATTAAGCGTAAAAGTTGGCAGCTATGCTACCGATACTAGTTCATAAGCAAATGCATAGAACAAATGAAGCTGTGAAAAAATTTCATGTCGAAAATACTCCTATTACTGACGATTGATGGCGCTAGTAGCAGGAGAATATAGCGGTCAAAGGAAACTTGCTGATTGTGAGGCCTGATACTATGATAAGGAGGCCTTGATTCTGATATTAAATAGGACAAAGATTGATTTTAGAAAATACTGATTGTCACATTCAAGTGGGTTTCTAGATTTGACATTATTAAATCAGTCGTTACATTTGAAGAAATCTTACATTCAATTATTATGAAAGTGTCGGCAGTTTTCCGCAAAAATACATATAAGAATGGGTTCTTATGCATTGCTTTTTCCTATGCCTTACTTAAATGTATCTGATACATTTAGTTAAAAAAAATGTTTATAACTCCCTCACACTCCCCTCCCCATAAAAAACAAACATACATTCGTTTTAAAATTAACAAAGTTTATGCCAGACGAAATAACGGAATACACAATTAGATGGCATTAACAACATTTCATGTGTTAAGGAAATAACCAAAATGATTTTCGTGGCTTTTAGCCATTGTGCCACGATAATCTGAATACTTAGTCTAGCATTTAGTACGAAAGGTTTTAAGTAGAGACTAATGTAAATCAAATAATACCACTTAAGTACACTGCTATTTTTAGGAAACACAATAATTCATTTACCCATTTTAATTTTTAAAATTGAATTTCTTACTGAACGAACAAATATTACATAAGAATATTATTGAAATTTTCTACAGCCCATGCGATATTTTTATGTAAGGTTGCCCATTTAAAACAATACTAAATAAATTTGTCTTCTTTCAGGTGTCTTTTAAAATTACGCGATATTTTTATTTTTTCCTAATTTAAAGAGTTATTTTTTAACACTCTTGCCTCCCCACACACACAAAATACCCCAACCGCTGCAAAGAGTATCCCAGACGTAATATTAGATTACACAATCAGTTATTAGTAAAAGTGAATAAATTAATTTTTAAGGCATTGAGTGCTTAATTGTAGATTAAAAATAGATTTTTCTATTTTTTATTTACAATAATTTTCTATTGCCCTCATCTCCCCGTCATTGGGATATAAAGTCTTAATATTTGCTAATTTATTGATTTAATAGGATGGAAGGAAGAGTCGATAGGATAGAAGGAATAGTCATTACGGTTTCTACGTAACAACATCATCCATCATCAAATCCCAGTCACTTGTCTCCGACATGATTCGGTATGCTTAATACAAGTCTGGGTTAGTGCAAACTGGGCCACTTTCATTTGAAATGCCTATTCAATTTTCTTTTTCGCAGCATATCAACAATTGCAATCATTGCACAAGAATTAAGTTCATGAAATGCTCTTGATGCCACCATTTTCTATGCTTTAATCACTTTTTGGATCAATATCATATTTGTCAACAGACTTCTTTCATTTCTATATTACTATATCTAAATATGTTTTGTATTTTATATTAATCTGATTATTAAAATTTCTGAATTAGAACCACGCCTTTTCTCCCTAAATTAAACAAATAAATTAGCAAACGTTAAGACTTTATATCTCGACAAGGAGGAGACGAGGGTAAATGATTTATGTATTATAAAACACATTTCACTATGCTCTTTCGATTGCTGCTTACTTACATTTTTTTCATTATTAAAATACGGCATGGTTTCCTGGTTAGCATCGACGCCCTTTATAATATATTATTTAAAAGCATTCCAATATAAAAATACAACTGATTCGATTATCAGAATTTCTCGATTATGTCCATTACTAGAAGAATGATTTTTCAATGGGTATGTCACGAACTGACGTATTTAATAATATTAAAATTATCTCGATAACATTAATATTATCTCATATACTATTAAAATTATCTCGAATAAAATCATTCGGTTATCAGAACAACTCGATTTAGTCGATTACTAGCTATGCGTTTCAAAATCTTTTCAATGGTGAACTTTAAAATAAATGTAATTTACTTAACCACGTGAAGGACGCTAAGTTATTTTAAAACCACGTACTTTTAATCAAGGTTTGTACCAGAAATTTTGATCAAATTTAAATTGCTATAACATTGGCTGAAAAAAATGTAAATTTCCTTATCAAATAATTCTGGAGTATATTTAACAATAGAGAAACACAATTATTTATTTACACTTGAAAAAGTTAATCTATGATTTACAAAGATAAAATGTAAAATGTTACTTTTATAAATTTCCTGGTGTAGGAAATAATTTTTTTTTTAAATTAGCAATTTAATTTCAAGTCAATTTGAAAAAGAAATGACATAACTGTGTTTTCATTAATAAAAATAACAGTTAGGATGGCAATAAGTTCATTTTTTGATACAACATGACAATCTTTATCCAAATGAGACTGACACATTTACTTCGCAAGAAAATCTCACATAATAAATGGATCCCTCCTTTTTTCTTCTCTAATCTTAGACTGCTTTTACCTCAACAGAGTATTTTTAATAAAGCATTTCCGTCATCAATGATTTTGGGTGACATCATACCCCGCCATTCGAGCACGTGAAGTCGACAAGAAAAAATGTTGTCTGATCCTTTTATATAAAGACGTGTACGTGTTTTATATGAGTAATAAATGTAGAAAGGGGGACTTTTTTGTAAACAGTAAAGAATTAATGCGATTTGTCGTTTGCCACTGTGCGCAAGTAGTTAATATTGTTGCCGGGAGTGTTTTTTTCTTCTTTTTTTATAAGATGATAACCAGTATAAATAAAAAAAAAAGTTTGTATGTATAGAAGACAAGCATTAAAGACGTAATTCGCTTTATATAGCTATATATCACTTAATATCTATTTTTATAGTTGTTTGCAGCGGTAAGAATAGCTGACTTTTAATACACAATGTCCACAGATTAAAAATAATGAAAACTGGGAAATGTTTTATAAAAATGGTTGAAAAAAACGGTAATTTTTCCATTGTAACTTCTCAAGTTGTGCACCAAATCAAATATACAATTGCCTTAAACCCTTCTCCATGAACGTCAAGTAAACTTCTTTTAATCTTCGGCCACCACTATTTTCATATCGTAATTGTGTATTGTGTAATCCTGAATTCTTGTTAAGCAATACTGGCTGAGGGACTTACTTTCCGTTTTAAGAACCTGCGTTAATTATGCGAAAAAAAGCGCAAGCTAATGTTAAGTCTATGTGAAGGTTATTTTCAAATTTCTCGTTCGCATTTTAATATTTTTAAATGAATACTTTTGCATAGGATAGCTAAGATCGATCTCAAACGTTTGTTTTTACTTTTTCGATTTTGGTTGCAATTTATTTATATAAAGGTACTTGCAATTTCAGAACCAGTTTCAAACGGTTTAAGTTTGAAAATGCCCGCTTATTAAAAAAAACTTTAACCAAAAAAAAAAAAAAAAAAAAAAAAAAGTAACAACGTTAGAGATCGACCTTAGCTATCCTATGTAAACAAATGATTTATAACTGTTAGAATTGTAGAAATTAGCAATGTGGATGAATTAATGTTAAATAATTAAGGATTTTTCCACGTTACATTTGATGTACATGTCTTGGACGCAAGATTATAAAAAAAACTGTCACACATATTTCCTTATCATTACTTAAATACAGATGATATTGATGAAGATAAAGATGTGGTACTGAATCGTCCACATGAAATAATAATCCATTTTGCAGTTGAAAATACTTTTGTCAGTCAATTACGACATTGCAGGCAAAAATTCCACTATATCTGCCAAGAAATGGGTGTAGGTTCATAACATACATGAAATTAGCAATCATAAAAAATTTAAAAATTGTATGTTAATTACAGTGACCTCTCATTTATACGACTTTCAGGGACCGTAAAAAAAAGTCGCATAACTGAGAGAGTCGTATAAGTGACAGACCGTCTTATTATACAAGTTTCAAACTTTATATGCATTAATTATTTTACCTATATTAAAAACAATAAGTTTTATGTACTAAGAACATATTTTAACAAAATTTATGAAATATATTAAAAAATAAAACGTAAAATATATTTTTAAAAGTTCGCAAAATTGTTCACTTACCATTGTTTATTTTAAAGATTTACAGATCAGATTTTCTAAAAAAAAAAATTGAAGGGATATTAGTTTGTCTCTGTCGTCGACGAAAAGAGAAAATGTATTTTTTAAGTCTAATAAAGCTTTTAAGCTATTTTGGGAATAATCATTTTGATCGACATAATTCTTTAATGTATTTAAAGCGGCACTTGTTTTTGAAAAAATTACACCAGCAATAATATTGCTCGCATCTCCGTCAAGTCTTCCTTATTGATATCCTCAAAAATTTCTTCAGCAGTTCTCAGTTCTGACAAAAGTTTTCATCACATTCTACATAATCTTTGAAATTAATATCTTCGTCCATAAACATTTCATTCCAATCTTTGTCATTAAAGGATTCCCATATTCTCTCAAAATCGTGTTCATTCGTTGAACTAACAGTTTGGACTTGTGAAAAACATTTCCTAAAACATTTCTTAATTGTCTGCGATGTCACATTTTTCTTGGTGGTCATTCGGCTTTTGTTAAATGGCAGGCACAAGGGAATTCCATACAACCACCCTACCGCCATAAATTTCATCTTTAATAACACACGAAGATAGATAAGAAATGTTATTCATTATTGATAAGCACTTTAACAATAGTAAAAGGATAAAGCTAAGAAAACGTGAATGATTTGTACTTTAAAGATTGTAAAAATGAATTCATGAGTGAGAAATGTAAAACCGCCTGAACCATTTAAAGCGTCGTATAAGGGAGAGAAGCAGTTGTATAACTGAGAGAAGTTTAGCATTATTTCCCATAAAGCGTGGACAGGACCAAGAGAATTCGGCGTATAAATGAGAGAGTCGTATGACTGAGAATCGTATAAGTGAGAGGTCACTGTACTTTTGAAATTATATTGCTCGGAGTGTCAAAAATTATAATTCGAAAAACAAAAAGAATTTATTATTCAAATTTCTCTTAACATGCAGGGCTGCCAACTTCTACGCCTTTTTAAATCAAATATTCATGTTTTTAACCAGAAAAAAAATTTAAAAATTGTATACTGAATTTATTTATTGACATGCAGTATTTTGTACGTTAATGTGTTTGTTAAGTGAAATTCACGGTACTAAAATAGTTATTTCATTCAAAATAAGCGTAGTAGTTGGCAGCCCTGAACATGTGTATAATAAATTATCTTGCAATAATTGGTCCTAACATTGGTTCTAATTTAAATATTGTCATAATTAAAGAAAAAACTTAATGTTATTTAAAAAATTAGTATTCTTATTTTTCCAAGTTTCACAGTGATATTTTTTTTTCTAGTTCGGAATTTGTTTAGACTTAGACACCTGTAAGGGGAGCTGACGCATATCCATCTTAAAATAACTGCCCAAAATAACTGCCATGTTGCAACTCGGTTCACTATTAGTCCATCGCCAGAGTTTGTCACTATCACTCGCCGTCTACCACTGCGCTAACGCTAAACTTTAACGCTTTTGCCTGTTTTTTGGTCTTGAGTAAATAAATGGCGGGGATTATTCAACCTGTATAATGGAGTTCTAGGCTAACCAGTGTCAAATTAGGTCGTATTTTACGAAAGAATCGTTGGAGGTTGTCAAGTATGCCATTAGCCTTCACTTAGTATTCATTAAGATTGAAAAATACCATGCCTATATCAGAACTTAGCTTAGTCGAAGCGATTTTATGTCATATTTTATACAAAAAATGTTTTATATTATGGATGTAGGTGTCACTAAGTAATCTGTCATATGGTAAAGTTAAAATTATAATTAGTTTGAAATTATGAAATATTATGTTTAATATATATTTTAAATATTTTAAATAACATTTATAAATTTAATATTTGAAAATTAAATGTTATTAAGTTTTTATCACATAATTTGTTACCAATTGTTATTATTTTAAACAGGCACTTTGAACAACAACAACAACAACAAAAAATACAAAAAACAATCGTGCAGAATTTATGGCTGGATATAATTAAAAACATACACATGAATCTCATTTATTTGAAAGCTGCGAAAAATAGTCTCTTTATTGAATCCAGTTTCAAAATACATTCGTGATTCATTTAAAAGACAATTGCTGTTTTAGAAAGCAATAAAAATAATCTGATTATATATAAAGTATTTCTCATTACATACTTATCAATAATAGGAATTCTTAAAAATGACATATTTTTAATTTATGCAGCTTTAAAAACCCACCAGCTACTGAGTAGTTCTCCTTTCACAGATGGTAGGTGGGAGGTGCTGAGATCGCACCCATGTCGAGCTCGTCAACCTGACCTATCACAGTTTTCAGCGTTTTTTTTTTCAAACCTTGCATAGATACATGTTAGGATACCTTAAAAAAAGACCTCCGTGTGTAGCAACCTTAGTCCCTGCCCTCTGCCTATGTATTTCCGGCAGATAATCGGTTATGACAAACACCATCCAACCGACCAAGCTTTAACCCTTTAACGGATAAAGCATTTCAATTGCTAAAACGTTGAAATAAATGATGGACACCGGAAATTATGAACAAATTTATTTCTATATATAAAAAAGCAATATTTCACATTTAAAATAAATGGAAAACATTTTAATTAAAATTCTGCTGTCAATGTTGAATTTCGTAATTAAACTTTTCTGATTTCCCAGGGAAACCAATGAACGTTAAAGGGTTAAGGGATAGTAATTCTACAAAGTAACAAGTAAATTTTTATTTTTGTTCGAACAATGCTTTTGGAACAATATAAACAGTAATGACATCATAGTAACAACAAATTTATTTTTGGAAAAAAGCGAAAATAGCTGTATTTTAACAGAGTGCCTACAGTTTTAAGGAAATACCAGAATTTTCTTTCAGAAAAATTCGACTTAAGTAATCGCACGATTACATAACGTGAGTTTTTTCTCATAACGTGAGTGTTATATATCGTGTTATATTTCGTGTTATATAAGTAAATATATCTAACCTAAAGTCAGAGAAATTCCCTGATCCGTAGGAACCATCTTTACAAATTAAAAATTCAAAGATTATTTTGATACAAGTTCATACTGTAGAAGTACATATTCGCTATTTTAGGTTATTTCAATGTTTTTAACAATTTTCAATCCGTCTACGAAAACAGTATTGTACCTCGTTTTTTACCTATAAATGCATCCGACAAATACAAAATGCGAGACACTTAAAATTTATTTATTACTGTCTAAATACTTTTTCCGGTTTCTATTTTTAAATTAGCATTTATATAAAACATACTTCAAAACGTGATTATCATATCTAAAATAAGTAAATTTTTACTTTTTGTTTGGACTATTCTTTTGGAAATTTATGACTGGTATTCTCGACTCTGAGTTTTATTTCACAGTTATCAATTTCTGACGACGCGTGAATAAATTCAGATGTGAGTAGTTCACTCAGTGTTTTAAATAAAATGTTAAAAGGCAAAAATAAATGAAGAATTCTGAATAACATTCAGTATTTCCGATTTTGCTCGTTTTATTATTCAAAATAAGTACAAGAATTAAAAAAATAGTAATCATCAC